>JAEOAD010000019.1:9587500-10787500 GCA_036365145.1 Orientallactaga sibirica | reverse complement strand
GATCTCATTTGTATGTGTTCACAAATAAGGAAACCAATGTGGAGATTGTAAAAGTCAGCAACATGGTCATCCATGCTGTACATAAAATGATGCTGAGAAGACAGCAGAGAGGTTCTGTGGCCATTAAACCACTCTGGACATGAGAAGTTTACATGGTTCCACAGGTGGATATATTTGCCAATGCATATAATTGAATATTTAAGATTCATTCACATCATATATGGAATCATGTCAATTGAACATTAAGACAAATTTCACAAGACCCAGATTCATACAGAAGGATTTGGGTGGTTCTGGTATTTTATGTAACTAAGATATTTTCTAATAATTATCTGGTTAGATACTTAATTCAATAAGAGTAGAAATATTTTCTCTCTCAGTTTTGGAGGCCAGGTCATCTAAATCAAAACTGTCTACAAGTTTGGCTTTTTACAAGTGCTCTGTCCTTGGTTCTTTGCATTTCCCTGGGATTTCTTGCCCTTCTTTCAAGTACACTAGTTTATGATAATTAGTAACAGCATACTATCCTGATGGCCTCACTGAACCTTAATGACATTTTATAGGCCCTGCCTTCAATTATGTTCATATGGGGCCTTAGGACTTCAACATGCAGATTTCAGATAAACCATCAGCACTTATTTATTTTCTCAGCTCACATCTAGAACATCCACGGCAGGAACCATGCTTGCCATAGATACTGCTTAACGGCAGCAGAATTTTCATTTGTAAGTTAGTTATGGCACACTACTACAACCATGCATAGAATATTCTAGAAGGTGCTCCCAGGGATGTTTTCCTTAAGATGGGCATTGCTGCTCGTAAATGATTTATTTGTCACAACACAAAGAGTGAATTCACTCAGAGTAATTAGTCTTCAGAAACTTGTTATTTTGAGCTTCTCTCCACTTAGAATGTCTTCTAGAATGTCACTTTGTTGATATTCTTATACACAGACTATAGGCTGGATGAATTTAATTTCGTATTTTGAATAACAGATACTTAGAAAGATTACCATGAACTCATTTGTATTTTAAGACATAGAACATTTTTGACCTTTAAGAACTAGAATTGAGTTTCTTCAGAATATTAGCATTATATGTTCTAACTGTTTTTCAGGAATAAAGCTATATTAAATTTTAATAATGCTACATTTAAAAAATTGAAGGATCACAGTATTTTTCATTTGTTTCACCACATAGTCTCTGATGAAAGCACACCATCAGAATGATAGGCGCATTACAGTCATTGGCATAGACACAACTGCTCACCAGTGGCCAATGGAGTCTCCCATATGAAGGAATGGTATATGGTTTTATATAAACAGTCCTGTGATGAGGGGTGGAGGTTTGATGCTAAATTTTAATTAAGAAATAACAGGCCTGAACAGTATTCAGAGTGATAATTATCATCTCCTTTTGTTTTCTCCATGCGTGTGTTTTCCATTAATGCTCTTCTTAGTATATTGTGTCTTCCTTCTCATGCTCTAGAGGTGGAAGAACTCATCAAAATGACAACTGCCTTAGTTGATAGTGTTGCCGTAAAACATAGCTGAGATGTGCATGCATAAATACCAGTTCTACTTCATAAATAATAGAAATGCATACCTCGCACTCATTAAAAGGCTGGGAAGTCCAAGGTCAAGGAAATGGCAGAGTACATGTCTAGGGACGGCCTGTTCTTCACAGATGGTGCTGGCTTTCTGCCATAAAACAGTGAAAGGGAGTGTGTTTACAATAGGCTATTTCCAGCCCTTGTGTAAAACTACTTCTCTCTCTCTTTCTCTTTCTCTTTCTCTCTCTCTCTGTGTAGTGTGTTGTGTATGTGAGGTATACTCAGATCTGTGGGCCATGTTCATATAGCTGTGGAAGCTGGAGGAGAAAGTTGCTCGTTCTAATTTTCACTTTTCACTCATCCCAATGTTTCCCTCTCACTGAACCTGGAGTTGCTCAGTTTCCATCACATGGACTAACCAGTGCGCTCCCACAATTCTCTTCTCTCTACCACCATAAGACTAGGGTTACAGGCATGCACAACGGGGTTAGCATGCTCAGGGTCAGACTCAAGGAGAATGAGGCCCTCTCAGGCATTTCAATCAGTCTTTCACATGCTTTCAGGATTGCTTGGCAATCACTCATACCTGTTGAGCCAAGAATATTTTGCCAGCCTTCTAATTTATTCTTATTTTATCAATATTTATTTATTTATTTATTTATGATAGAAAGAGGCAGGACCTCTTGCCACTGTAAACAAACTCTGGAAAACTGTGCCATTTTGTGCATCTGGCTTTAAATGGGCACTGGGGAATCAAACCTGGACCATCTCGGCATGCCAGCCATTTCTCCAGAGCCTCCCCCCCCCACTTTTTTTCTAGGCAGTCTCCCTCTACCCCATGCTGACCTGGAACTCACTGTAGACCCATGCTGATCCTGACGTCATGATGACACTCCTACCTCTGCCTCCCAAGTTCCAGGTTTAAAGGCAGGTGCCACCATTCCCAGGTGCCTAAATTTCACTGTATTAAAACAACCAGGGGCTAGAGAAATGGCTTATCAGTTAAGGCACTTGCCTGCAAAGCCAAATAACTCAGGTTTGATTCCCCAGAACCTACATAAGCCTAGGCCCTGGCATGCCCAATTTTTCCCTCTCTCTTGTTACCTTCTTCTTTCCTTCTCCCTCTCTCTCAAACAAATAAAAATAAAATATTTTTTAAAAAATCAGCCCATTTCAGGATATTACTTAAATTGGTTGTATTATTTTAAACAAAGTACTTTGAAAAGTATATTTTTCTTTAAAAATATTTTAAATCCCAAATAAGCAGACAGAAAGCATAATTGAAATTATTTGGTTTTTGTTTTGTTTTGTTTTGTTTTGTTTTTTTTTTTGAGGTAGGGTCTCACTCTAGCTCAGGCTGACCTGGAATTCACTCTGTATTCTCAGGGTGGCCTTGAACTCATGGCGATCCTCCTACCTCTGCCTCCCGAGTGGTTGGATTAAAGGCGTGCGCCACCACGCCCAGCTACTATTTTTTTTTTTTTGTGGTGTTGTTTTTAACTCATTGTGGCCTATTCTTGTTAGTAGGAGCTAGTACAGCACTGTTTTATTTTTCTCACATTAGTCAGTTGATGTTTATCAACAAGAGTGGATGAGAATGTTGTATTCCACTGCATTTGTACTTCTTCCTGCCCTAAGTTCATGGGTTATGCAGTAATTGAGATATTCCATCCCCATACTCTTCTTATAGAATAAATGGATACACAAAACTTGGTACTATAGATCATAGTCCAAAACATTCGTGTGAAGTTGTCTACTTTGTTTTAACTAAATTCTTCCAATGTATTGGTGCTAATAGAAAGATTATGCTTGGCTTATTTTTTTCTACAAACAATTCTTGTAAGACCCCAGAGGCAGAATCTCACTTGCTTTCCTTTTTCTCCTTCTAGTTTCAGTATGGAACACCAATGCCTTTTGTGAATATCAATTAATCAACTAAAGTAAATGACATTCTGAAGTCCAAGTAAAACTTTTTAAAATAGATACCCAATATGTAGATATTGAATCTAACATGAACAAAACCACATTTCTTTACATGTATTTTGTATTCCTCCTGATGACTACAGTTTGTGAGTTTGCACTTCAAATAAAAAACAAGCAGACTGAAAAGTGTAACTGTGCCTTTTCAGCTTGTGTACAGTGTGAGGTGAATACTAATATTTCACTTCCTTCAAACATTGTGAAAAATTGGCCATTGAAAGCACTGAGTGTGTTGCTGGTGCACTCATTCATCCAATGCCCCATTCCTTCTTACTTTTCTTTAAATTGAATTTCAACTCAGAGGGAAAAATGGGCAAAGAAAAAAAGGGAATCAGTAAAAACAATAAAAGTGTTGAGAATATACATATAAATCTGTCTCCTTATAATCTTCTGCAATATATCTGAAATCAGCTTGATTTTTGTTTTTGATTTTGTAGTTAAGTTCATGTGTGTTTTTCTGTTTGAAAACTACACTGACTTCTTGCATATATGTGTGTGTGTGTGTGTGTGTGTGTGTGTGTGTAAAACTACATATCTATATACAGATTTTATACATATATATAATTTAGTAGACATATGATTTAGTTTCATTTCCCAGAATAATGTTGGAAAAAATTAAATTTGTTTTTTTTTCCACTTTTAAATATACTGAGAAAATAACTGTATCACAGGTCAATACCCAAAAGGAAGTATATTTCTTTGTAATACAAGTGTGAATATTTTGATGTTATATAATTATATACACTATTTTCCATTATCTTGTCAGGCTTCATGTCCTTAGGGTTATGATAGATGTTGCTATTCACTTTCTGTATTTTCTCATTGTACTCTCCAGGCATCTCAACCATATGTCCTGGATTTGCTTACTTTTTTTTTTTTTTTTTTTTTTTTTTTTTTGTCTCATGACTTTGGCGTTTATTTCTATTTGATTAGACATGCCTTTCACAAAGCTACCTAGTATTGAATGCTTTCTCTTAATGAAGTCATATAAAACTTCCTCAAAGAAACATGCTAGAGCCCCAGTCTCTATAAATTTTTCCTCCATATTCTCTGGCTCTTTCTCATATTCAATCAATAAACAGATATAACTAATATACATATAACATATTTTAATTCCAGTTCTCTAATTTTTCACAATTTTTCACAATCCCCAAACTGATAGTTTCTTGATTAAGAGCCTTCTAATGCTCCTTTCACATAGATCTAATGTATATCTAAATAAGTAAGTAAAGCTATACATTGTGATTTCTTTTATTTTTGTGAATATGCTTCACTTTCTGTTTCTTCCCTAATTTTTGTATTGTAATCACATATCCCTTTATAGTATGCACATAAGTTTTATCTGTGATCAACTTGTTTTAAAGAAAACATTGTTGAGTTATTTTTCTTATAGTACCTCTAATAGCCATGTAAAATAATATGTTCACTATGATATATGTATGTATGCTTGCATTATGCATTTTGATTATGTCTTATTTTGGATTTTTGTAAAATTCTTTCTTAATTCCATTGCCTGCAGTATTTGTAGCATAATAATCTCCTGTACATTTTTTAATTTAAATTTTAATTTTAATATATTCATGAGAAAAAGAGAATAGGCATGTCAGGTCCTCTAGCTACTGCAAACAAACTCCAGATGCATGTGCCACCTTATACATCTGGCTGTATGTGGGTACTGGGTAATCAAATCTGGTTCCTTAGGCTTCATAGGGAAGCACCTTAACTGAAGCCATCTTGTCAGCCTCCTGTGCATTTTTTCTTTTTCTTTTTGGATTTTCTTATGAGAGAGAGAGTGAGTAAGAGAGAGCGCAAGAGAGAGAGAGAAAGGGAGAGAGAGAGAGAATTGGCATGCCAGGGCCCGCAGCCAATACAATCGAACTCCAGAAATGTGTGCCATCTTGTACACATGTGTGACCTTGTATACTTGCATCACCTTGTGCATCTGGCTAAATTGGGATCTGGAGAGTAGAACAAGGGTCCTTAGGCTTGGCAGGCAAGCTCCTTAACTGCTAAGCAGTCTTTCCAGCCCCTCCTGTGCATTTTTATACCTGGCAAGTAGTCATTGATCCATGTTCCTTCATATGATTGCTTATTTTTTTAAAAATTCCAAGCATTGCATATAGAAGGCTTACGGGTCCCCATTAATGCTTATTAATTCCAGAAAGCATCCATTCTCTCTTTTGTTATAAAAATAAAATTATAAGTCAGTCTTAACACAGCCTGAGGTTATGTAAGTTCAGGGTAAAATGACATTGATAACTCAGGTTTGCACAGGTTATACTCATTTCACTGATTTCAATTGAGGGTTGGTAGATTGTTGTTGTTGTTGTTGTTATTGGGTTTTTAAAATTTTGATTCAAAAATGCCATAGGAAATTCAACTTTGCTTTTTAGAGGCTTTAAGTTTGACCATTTTGCCTCTGGAATTTTCAATATTTATGTTACAGCAAATGAACTAGTAAAAGTGCAGTCAATGCATGTGTGTGCACTTCATATCCAGATTTTCATTTTACTTCTGCTCCACAATTCTAAGTGCTTGACTATTTCTCTGCTCTCTTATTTTGCCCACCAAAATTCCATTTTAAAACAACAACAACAAAAAAATCCATGTACGTTCATGAAAATGAATGTGACTGCTAACTATTCAGCTGAACTCTGAAGATGTATATATTTTTTTCTTTTCTGGAGTTTTAGTACATTTAGTATAACTTATTCCCATGAGGGCTGGAGAGATGGCTTAGCAGTTAAGGCGCCTGCCTGCTAAGCCTAAGAACCTGGTTCCAATCTCCAGGTCCCATGTTTAACCAGATGCAAAGTGACACAAGGGTACAATGCCGCACTTGCCCACAAGGGGGCATGCACATCTGGATTTCATTCACAGTAGCTGAGAGACTGATTGCGCGCCCATTCTCTATCTGTCTCCCTCTCCCTCTCTCTCTGTCTGTCTCTCTCTGTGTCTGTCTCCAAAAATAATTAAAAAAATTAAAAATTAAAAATTAAAAAAAAATATTCCCATTAATCTCTTGTCTTTTTGTATGTTTTTAAATGCCTATTATTAGTAGTAATAGTAGTAGTAACAACATATTTCATATGGCTACCTCATATGGATTGGTACCCTCTTTTCCCTTGTTCCTGCCCCTCATTCCATTGGGGGAATTCCTCAGTGAGGTTGCAGGTATTTCCTATGGGGTATGGTTTATGTGCTGTGGGATCAGCAGTCAGTTATTTTTGGAGGGAGGGAATGCCTCTGGGCATGATGTCTCAACCTGTGGCTCTTACAATCTTTCCTCCCCCTCTTCTGCAAAATTCCCTGAGTTGTGGTGGGTGAGTTTTAAGTCTACTTCAGTGATGAACTCGTAGGAGCCCCTGGATCTCTGCTTTGGTAGGTGTTGAGTATCCTCAGGGTCGTTCTCCAACAACAATATTTATTTATTTACATTCTTGAGGAACAGAGTGGTAGAGAATGGGTGTGCCAGAGCCTCTTGTGGCTGCACATGAACTCCAAGTGTGTGCACCATTTTGTGCATCGGGTTTCAGTTGGGTAATGAGGAATCAGACTCGGGCCATCAGGATTAGCAAGTAAGTAACTTTAAATGCTGAGCAATCTCTCCAGCCCCCTATGTAACTTCTGCCCATTCAATTTTCTTTAGTTGTGAGGTGGAGTACGAGACTGCAAGATCTATTTCATTCTATCTGTAGCAGAGTCTGTCATACGAATTGTAAAGAATAAAGCACAAGATAAAGCTACTGACCAGGACCAAAAAATAAATAGAAGGTTTGCATGCAGTGGTAGAACTGACCATGTGTATTTAAAGACAAGTCTGTCTCTATTCCAAGGGAACATGAGAGGCAAAATACCTTGTAACTTCCTTATATTCAAGATAATTAATCACATATATTATGATTTTTAAAATTTGGGACATGATTACCTATTTTTAAATTATAACAAATTTATCCATATTTGAAAGTTATTTGCATTAACTTGACTTAAATTATGATTTATTTTTAATTTCTTAAATATCTATTTAAGATATATTAAATTGTATGTCTTTGTAAAATATTTCAGCATTCATCTGAATCACAAAGCATATTGTTTTAATATCACAACTAATTATATCTGATTCATTTGTGGAGAATAGGCATATTTCTTTCAAATCATTTATAATGACTTTCTATAGTCATTAGTATCCAAAGAAGTGATAAAAGTTGTAAGAGTTGAATCTGAGGAAACAAAAGACTTATGTATCATAGTGACAGAAAAAAATGGATAAACATTGTCAAAACAAATAGTTCTATCAAAGAACTTGTCTTACTATGGGAGAGAGACTGGAGAGACTGCTCTGTTTTCATCTGATGTAAACCCCTCTCCTACAGATCAAAGCTCATCTCAAAGTTGAGGGGGCATAGGCATTGAGCAAATGGTTTGTGCCCAGTTGGATTTTTCTTTTTGTATGCACTGCTAAGCATAATTTCATTATTGTCCTGGATGTATGTATGAAAGAGAAAATAATGAAATAAACAGCACAAGGACTAGCTACTATTTGTAAAATTTAACAAGTGATCTATAGCTGTGACATCCTCAGGGCCATAAACAGTGATTTATTAAATACTATTGGTAATGATACATTACTCTTCTATATTGATAGTCTCAAGTGTTTTTTTTTTTTTTAATCAAGATTCATCATTTTTGACAAAAGCACTGTGGTCTAAAATGATTGCTAGTAGGGCATTAATAGAACTGCTGAACCCCTTTAAGTGAAAAGCCTGTTTTGGATTGTGAGAAAATGGACAATGCTTTCACTTTTACTTATTTTCCTTAGAATTGAGATACATAAAAGTTAATTTGATGTCATGTTAATGACTGATTCCATAGCAGGAGTCCAATGGCCATCTGCTGGACGATACCCTTTTGTCCTGCATAGTAGGAGGAAGGGGGATATTATCCATTTGCATATTCTCTGGTGAACTGCTGACCCCATTCTATGGATGAAGTCCAAAATTCTCTCAACATTTTTCTAGTACATGTCACACTGTTTTTCACATTGTTTTCTGTTTGCTAATTTTAATTCATAATGCTCTTGTTTTTTTAGGTCATAATCCTATCATTTTGATCTAAAATTCTTATTAAATTCCCAAGTTAAACTAACATAAGACACAAATACATTACTGTATCTTCAGGTGAATTTTTTACATGTAAGATTGTTAATCATTTTCTTATAGGCCTCTTAAAAAAGCACTGCACTGGAGCTGGGAGGCACAGGCATTACCCAACAATGTCTTCTCCCCAGCTGGCCTTTCTGCTCTAAGTCTGATGTGTCTTCAATGAGCTAGGACCAATTCTCTTTGTCCTGTGCTATCTGAGGCAAGAATGCTACCTGAGACAAAATCACGTTTGGTCAAATTTTTGGATAGTATATCTATTTTTTAATCTCATGTCTGTAAAATTTGTCTAAGTTTGTTTCATTTTAACAGTTATTATATAAGGTATTATAGGAATATGTAGAAACCATATTTACATATCCATCACTTCTCCTCTGTTGCTTTTTTACCTTAAATTCTTTTCAATATTTACTCCAAATAGAAGATGGTAGCATGAAATAAAACATAATTGAAAATATCAATAACAAGCTAAACACTTTTATTATCTAACAGGAAAATAATGATGAAAAATGTGATATGTGAGAGTGAGGGGCATTGAGATGTCAGGTGCCCTTCTCTTTGCTGAGTGAGGGCTATAGAAAAGGTGGGCACCCTCTTGTCTGCTGAGTGAGGAGACTGGAGACTGGAGATGGCAGGTTCTCACTCCTCTGCTGAGTAAGGATGGTAGAGATGGCAGGTTTGTGCTCCTCTGCTGAGTGAAGAAAATAGAGATGCCAGATACCTGCCTTTCTGCTGCACAGAGTGGCTCTTGAATAAGCCTGCTAAGTACAACATAAGGACAAGAGAGAAATAATGCTCTAATTATTCAAATGACAATTTTAAATAGTCTGAATTAATAAAAGTTGATTATTTCTAAAAATAAGGAAAATCACTTTTAGGTAATTAGGCTTATTCTTTGCAGGATTTTCTAATAGCATCATTACAGTATAATTTTTTTTTTCATGTGAACCTTTTTTCATAAGTTTTAGTACCCTCAGTAATATAATAGGGGCGATTTAAGTATTTTTTCCATGTAACATTACCTAACATTTTTGAACATTTAATAGACAATGCATTTTACAGTTTAGTTTCACAGAAATCAATGTGATACATTTTAGATAGCCTTGATTGTATTGTTACAAAACAAATATATAAATACACTTTAGTACACTAGATGTAGTATATTTTATATTTAAATCAGATGTTCATTTAATGAAGAATGTCTACACTTTATAAAAGTTTCTCATATATCTTTTTAATGTTTTAATTTTCATAAGTATATTTATTTAAAAATATCAATTTAAAACAAACTGAGGGGCTGGAGGAATGGCTTAGTGGTTAAGGTGTTTGCCTGCAAAGCCAAAGGACCCAGGTTCAATTCCCCAGGTCCCACATTAGCCAGATGCACAAGGGGACTCATGTGTCTGGAGTTTGTTTGCAGTGGCTGGAGACCCTAGATTGTCCATTCTCTCTCTCTTTCTCCCTCTTTCTCTGTCAAATAAATAAATAAAGAGAATATTTAAAACAAACTGAGAAAATATAAAAAGTAATCAAGGTTAGTCATGCACTCATGTTTTCACTTATTGCTTATCTGAGAATTTTATTATTCAAATGATCACAATTATATCTATTTCACTAAGATCTTATTTGGAATTAACACACTTCATAGATTTATATTAAGATATTGTTAACAATGTGTTACAAGACATATACTAAGTGATACAAATTGTTTAGAAATACTATAATTGTGATGTCATCACAGAATTACAACCATATACAATCATATATTCTTAAAGAATGTAATTGCTACAAAAGTCAGAATATAGTGGAACTAAGGAAGATATTCACTAAGAAGCCATATTCTGATATATGAATGACATCAGGAGCATGAAAAATTATTAAAACAAGTACACCAGAAAGATAGCTGGTAGACTAATGACACTGAGGAGTGAAAACTAGATTTAGCCACTTTGCTAAATGAGAAGATTTGTATTTATATGACATAAAAATCAATGGAGGTATTTCATGCTGTTCAGTTATTTAAGGATCCATGTTGTGTACTACATGGCTTCTTAATCATTTTCCCATGCAGATATGGATAGAAGCTGCCTAAATTTTTGAGTGTCATGCTAGCAGCATGGGATCCTAGAAAACTACTGGGAAGCCAGAAGCAAAGCTTGCTGTAAAAGGCAGACATGTTTAATGTCTTCCAGACACATTTTCCTAGAAGATTAAGAAAACAAAAAGAGCAAAGTGAAACAAATAACCACCTTTGATAAGAATAAAGAGGAAACAGTTACATGGCACAAAATCAGATGCAGTCCCTCTGGTGTTGCAGGTAACCCAGCCTACCATCAAACATGCATACCAACAAACACTAAAACTGGTAAAATTAAATATTAAAGTTTACCTACTGTGCTAATCTTATAGTAAATGGTGCTAAAAACCATGACTTTTACAAAACATGGGAACATACATTTATAAAAGACATCATGTTCCTTTTTACAAGCAACCTCTCTCATGTGTTAGAAAACAGGTGTTCACAGGACAATATGTGTCCTCAAATAACAAATTAAAAATATAAAATAGAATGAATAAAAACAGGGAAAATGAAAAGAAAGTTGAACAACCTCAGAAAATAAAATAAATGATATAAAATAAAAATGATATAAAAATAAAATAAATGATTCAAAATTAACTTTTACATGAAGAATAGATTATATGATATCCAAGACAGTGACTTCGATTGAAATTTTAATGTAAGGAAGCCAACTGTAGTGATTCATATACGTCATCCCAGTACTTGGGAGGGGAGGTAGAGATTAGGAGTTCAAGACTAGCATAGTCTTCATAGTGAGTTCAAAATCTGCCTGTGCTACATGAGAACTTGCTCCCTTGTAAAAAATAATTTAAAGGACTTAATATGAAAGAAAACAAGCAAGTGAAATAGTGTTGGCTAGAGAGAAGGAAATTATAACTTATGAAAAAAAAGGTTCACAGGAAAAAAAATTATACTGTAATGATGCTATTAGAAGATGCTACAAAGAAAAAGTGATTCTCCTTACTTTAGAAATAATCAACAGTTATTAAATGGTATTTAAAATTCAGACTATTTAAAATTGCCATTGAATAATTATAGCATCAGAGCATCATTTCTCATATATATATATATATATATATATATATATATATATATATAATATATATATATATATATATATATATATATATATTATATAACATATAATACATATTCTATTTAATATATATACAGGACAGGAAAAGAAGTGATAATCTTATGATTGAAATCCGTAAAAATAAAATATGTAGCTCAGCTGATATTTAAAATGCAAATCAAGAAAAGATTCTAGAAAAAAGCTAATACACAGAAAAACCTACTTTGATCCACAATCTTGGAAAATATTAGATCAAAGAGTAAATACCTTTGTAAATGTATTTGCACTAAACATTATTATTAATTTAAGTTAAAAATAATAGTGAATTAATTTTTCAAAAATTAAGTTTATAAAATATAATAAATAAGATTGAAATAACCATGGATAATAATAAATGTTATGAAGAAGAGTTAGGGATATGGTTATAATAATAAGTAAAATTATTTTTTTAATTAACTAATTGGTTGACTACATATTGTATAAGGAAAAGAAAGTGGGGAATGGATGTAGGATTTTTAGTTTCGGGAGGGTTCCCTCCAAGCCTGTGAACCTGAACCTTTAGATTCCCATTTTAAAAAGGAATTGAGAAAACTGACTCTGAAATTTGTAAATTATGAATTATTAAGCTTATTTAGAGAGAAATTATGAACTATGAGAGTTACTGTAGGGGGAATTAAGATCCAGGGAGGATGCTGGCTAAAATGCTTAAATGTGAGGAGAAATATCATCCTTGCCTGGCTAGGAAGGGCAAGAGGAGACAAGAGAATGTCCATCACAAAGAAATCTGCAGGGGTAAAAGGCACCCCCCCCCACGTGGAAGGCAAAACATGTGAACCAATGATATCCCCTTCATATAAAAGACCAGAGAGGATTAATAGTGATGAACTCTGAGAGCACAGAAAACTCATAGATTAACAGAGTGAGAAAGCACCACTAAGCATGACATATGTAGAAAGCAATTACGGAAATACCCAGGCCAAAAGAAGTGTTCCCCCATTCCCACCCAGACACACTGGTATTCAGGTGAAATAACAAAGTGAAAAGAGGGCTTGGCCATATGGTTAGGCTCCTTTCTGCTGATCAGTCATCCTATTAGGGTGAACTTTGTTATTAGACTCAGGTGTGTAAGGAGAGATGTAAAGGGTTGGTAGACCTGATTATTTCATGGACTTAAGGGAGAAGTCAGCTGGTCTAGGTGTGTGGAGCTGTGGAAGAAGCAGGAAGTTGCTGCTAGGGAGTGCTGCTGGCAGCCATCTTGGATGAAACTGGATCAGAGGCCAATTTCTAGTTTTGCCAGAGAAGGCAGGGTGGCATCACATTTTCCTTGGGCCTTGTGTCTGGCTAACTGCACATAAAAAAGCTTTCTTTGGGCTGGAGAGATGGCTTAGCGGTTAAGGTGCCTGCCTGCTAAGCCTAAGAACCCGGTTGCACTCTCCAGGTCCCATGTTTAGCCAGATGCAAAGTGAAGCAAGGGCGCAATGCCGCACTTGCCCACAAGAGGGCGCACACACCTGGATTTTGTTCACAGCAGCTGAGAGACTGCTGGCACGCCCATCTCTGTCTCCCTCTCCTTCTCTGTCTCTCTCTTTGTCTCTCTCCAAAAATAAATAAAATAATAAAAAAGCGTTCTTTCAGGCTGGAGAGATGGACTAGTGGTTAAAGGCACTTTCCTGTAAAGCCAAAGAACCCAGGTTCGATTTTCCAGCACCCATATAAACCAGATGCACAAGGTAGTGTACTAGTCTGGAGTTCTGGCACACCCTTCATTCTCTCTCTCTCTCTTTCTGTCTCTCTGCCTCTCTCAATAAAGCTTTCTCTCTCTCTCTCTCTCTCTCTCTCTCTCTCTCTCTCTCTGTGTGTGTGTGTGTGTGTGTGTGTGTACTATAAAACTGAGCAAAGAGGAGGGGGAAATATTCATTAAAATCGAGGGAAGAAACCACTGGCATATGGGTAGGGTAAGTGCATATTTTGAAGTACCTTATGAAAATAAATTGGGACATAAATAATCCTGTGGAAAGTATAGAGTAGGAAAATTGTCCACACTAGAATTACGCTATTGTTTTATCTATTCTATTGAACAAATGGAGAAACTTAGCATAAAATTTCATTGGGCCAGTTGATGTAGCATATTAGTTTAGCAAATGGTCAGTGAGAAGAAAGAACAAATATTAGACAATTGTTTTAGCTTGCAGGGGTGTCTAGTATTTTCTCATCTCACAGCCACATTAGCTGAAGAAGAATTGTACTGAGCCACAATCAAGGATGTCTGATCTGTGACCTGTGGGTGGGTAGAACATAAGTGGGTTTATTGTGTGTGGTATTGAAGCAGTTTTGGGTGACTGGGCCCCAGAGAGTAAAAGCAGGGAATGACCTTTCTCCTGCCTTTGCAGTCTCTCCTTTTGCAGAGGTCAGAGAAGGATCTGATTTTCCCTGATCTCTTACATAAAGGTGTTCCTTTGATCTATCTTTCCATAAACAAGCTGAGTCCCACCCTAGGAAGGAGTTTCCTTTCCTAGAATTAAAAAGACTGGAAAGATTAAATCAGATCCTGGCATTGTGGTTGGTTAAGCTCAACCCCAAAACTTGGTGCTGTGGCCAATTAGCTCAGCCCCCATTCAGAACTTATAAATGGCCCCAATTTGGGTTTCTAGGTGTGCTCTACTCCCTCCTGAGTTTTCATGGTCAGGAGCTTTCTGTGCTTTCTCCTATTTCAGTAAAATAATCTAATAAATTCTCTTAAAAGTTACCCTCTAATCTATGAATTTCAATTCTTTGAATATATAGGACAAAAATTCAGGGATATCTCAAAATTATTGGAGCACTGGCATATATTGGTGCATTGTCAGAGGAACTCCAAAATCCCTGTCAGCATGCTACACAATATTGTCATTGACAATGTTCACATACAATTACACAATCAAGTTACAGAATATAAAATTCCAAATATTCTCATAAAGTTTCAATTAAGTTTTTTTAAGTTTCAATTAAGTTTTTAATTATTGTATTCCGCTATATTCATAACTATGATGGGCTACATGTGGCCTTTGGTTCTCAAGTTGGGCACTATTAGGATATTAAAAGGGAAAGAAAACTTTGTTCTAGAAAACAATCATGATACAGACAGGTAAGCATGGTAACAAGAAGTACACAGAAAGAAAGTTACTTATCAGTGTAAAATGTAGAATTCAAATCAATATTAACAAAGTCCAACAATATATATGCAAATAACATACTGCAGTAAGCCAAGGTTATTACTGGAATCAGTTTAATATTAGGAAACAATAATATCTTGTGGTCTTTGAAGATAACATTAGTTAAGAGGAGATCGTAATGGAAAAATCTTAACCATTTAATCCAATATAATCAGTCTCATAATATGAAGGGAGAATGAAGACTATCATGTCACATGATCTCTGAGGCAGAGGTTGTAACTGTGGCATCTATTGTATGGACTTCCAGCCTCACAAGAATCTATGAGAAAGCCATGAATCAGATCCTTTTTTAGGCTCTTCAACACCTTGGTTTAAGACTTCTAAGCTTCTATAGACATGTTGTGTGTGTGTGTTTTAAGTCATCTGTTGTAGTAATGTGATTAAGCAGTACTAGAAATCTAGAAGTCTAACCCTGCTAGAGGCAAAAACATATCGAATATGGTCTTTGCTATTAAAGAAGAATGTTATTGACATGAGAAAAGACAAATTTGACTTTTAAATCCCAGGAATAGATGCAAAGTCATAGAGATGTTTATTACAGGATACAGAAAACATTTCATACTACTAAGGTAAGGATGAGGTTTATGAATAAATGGTGTGTGACATCTGATAGCTTTCAAACACATAAGCTATCTGATGCAATAAACTGCAGATGGATGAGGAATTTAACTGTGAAGGAATACATGAAATCATATAAGATTAGATGAAAAGATGGATAAATTCTTCTTTAAATGTTAAGCAGGAAATGACTTTGTAATATGTGTCACATACAGAGTCAATACAATACTTACTTTGACTACACAAATACTAAACATTTATATGATAAAACCTCAAAAAAGCAAAAGATAAGTGATAAAGTAGGAACAAATATTTAAAACACTGGTAAATACTGAAATAATTAAGCTAATATTGATAACTTATAGGGACATCCCCAGGGTTTGGGAAGATTCCTCAGTGGTTAGGGGTGCTTGCTTACAAGCCTACTGGCCCAAATTCAATCCCCAACACCCACATAAAGTCAGACACAAAGTGGAGCACACTTCTGTTACTCTAATGCAACTATAACAAAGGGAAGAGGAGCCAGGAAAGCCTGGAAATTCACTGGCCACTTTACACTGATGTGCACAGCAGCCAAAGCAGCAGGGGAGACTGTGTCAAGCCAAGCATGGTGGAAGGAGAGGACAAACACCCAAGGCTATCCTCACACCTCCACAGAAGTGTTGACACACACACACACACACACACACACACACACACACACATTGTTTTTAAAAAGTCCAAAAATTAAGTTACTAAGGAATAGAGAGAACATTCCACCAAAAGAAGTGCACACAGTTTGTGGCCCCTGTGTGTATAGGTTTCAGATCTATGGATTTGACTAATTGTAGATTTTAAATCTGATAATAATTTCATCTGCACTGAATGTGTGCACTGTTTATATTCTTGTCCTGGTTTCCTATAATACAGTATAAAAACGTTTTTATTAGTTATGGACATACTCACTATGTAAACAGCACATGTTCATATGATCCTTGCCCTCATCCCTGACCCCCCCCCCCACTGAAGGGACCCTCTTAGTCGGGAATGCTGGTTATTCACATGGGGGTTGTGGTTCGTGTATTGTTGGTGCAGCCATCACTTATGGGAAAGAGGCAATGCTTCTGTGTGTAATGTCCCAACTTATGGCTCTAACAATGTTTCTGCCCCCTCTTCTGTGCATTTCCCTGAGCCATGTTGGGGTCATTTTAGGTCTACTTCAGTGATGGGCTCTTAGGAGCCTTTGTATCTCTTTATCTCTGGTTTGGTGGGAATTGAGTGTCCTCTGTGTCTATCTCCTTCCCCCTTGTGCTGATATCAGGTGCACCGAGAAAGCAGCACTCTTGCTCATTTCCCCAATTCCTCTATGATTTCAGCTAGGGCCCTTGTGAAGTGTGATGGGCTGGTTCTCTCCTCAGGTCCTGCTTCCATCTGAAAAAGAGAAGTAGATTCTCCAGTGGAGAGTGAAGTGAGCACAGGTTAAATGAAATAACCATTGTTAGTTTAAAGAGAATTTAATAGGTGTAGGCCCTCTTTTAGCTCAAGATTGGTGAGAGCTTGATATTGGAGAGCATAATCGTCATCTGGACATGACTCTGACTTGTCTCCTAGTTCCAGATATGGCTTTCTTTTCACTGAGTGGGTTTGTTATCCAATCTACAAGCAGTTGGTTACCCACCATGGCTGTGTGCCGCTATTGCACTTGTGTGAGCAGCACATCAGGTTGTTTGCTTCTGAATAGCTTAGACCTCAAGTTGCTTGGACAAATGTTGGCCACTTTCCCCCCAAGAGCTCATGTAGCACTTTCTAGCACTAGCAGGGCTAACTGTCTGGGGACTGGCTCTCTTCCAGATTCCAGCCAGGTCTCTCCATGTTCCACACTGACATCATACAGTGTCTTTGGCAGTAGGGTCTTACTCTTAACCTCTGGTGGGTAATCAAGTGCTCTGACAGAAGTCTGTCTTCTTTTGGGAAACCTTGTAGGTCTCTCTGATCAACAGCTTATTGTGGGTGATAACCACATCCTGGTACTGGGAGTTACAGGCTAGTTCCAAAGGAAAAGAAAGAAGAAAAAGAAAAATATAAGAGAGAGAGAGAGAGAGAGAGAGAGAGAGAGAGAGAAACAGGACAAAATTAATGTTAGACTTCATCTCACCCTCTTCAGGATCCTTTGATTCAGGTATTCCCTCTAAGGTCCTCGTGAGGGTTCAACCTTTTAGTCTGTCTCCCAGGATATAAGATTTTATGGTACCAGTTCCATTTGGGTCAAATTTTATGTCCTCCCCACCCTTACCCTCCCCTCCTGCCCCACCCTCCCAATTGTCCAGTCCTCAAGATGGCTATTAGGTATGTCAGCATCTTGGGCTGATCCAGGTTAGGAGCCAGATATGATAGAGACCCTGCGATGATTGTCTTGCTGTGATTGGGTGAGTTCACTGAGTATGATCTGTTCCAAGTTCAACTGTTTTTCTACAAATTTCATTGTGTCATTTTTTTCTAACTGCTGAGTAGAATTCCATCATGCAGATATACCACATCTTGGTTATCCATTCATCCAATAATGGACATCTGCTTGATTCTAGTTCTTAGCTATTATGAACTGAGCAACTATAAACATGGTTGAGTAAATATTTGTGAACTGAGGCATGGAGCTTTTAGGGTAAATGCCCAGTAAGGGGATAACTGGGTCTGTTGATACCTCTATGATCATCCTTTTTAGGAGACTCCATATTGCTTTCTATAGTGGTTGTACCAGCTTACATTCTCACCAACAGTGAATGAGGGTTCCTATTTCTCCACATCCTCACCAACATTTGTTTTTATTCATTTTTTTAAATATTTGCTTAAAAAGTTTTGACATAACATTTATGTTGCATTGCATTGTATGTGGAAACTTAAAGTAAATGGAAAAGATGTTGAAAGTTTATATGCAAACACTATCCCACTTTATAAATGGAACTTGAGCATTCTGCATGTTGAAATTTTGGAGCATTTCTAGTTCCAATTCCCTTAGGATCCCAAGAAACTGAAATGAAAATTTTAGGGCTCATTGTACACCAATATTCCAAATTTAGAGTATCCCAGGTTCTTGTCTTATAAATATATAGAAGTTAAAATCCATAGACCAGAGGGTAAGGTTTATAGAGACTTTATTAAATTATGAGAAGGAAAGAGAAGATGATGTAGAGAGCTCCTGCCATGTGGAGGGAAGGAAGGGGTAGTGAGCCCATGGGCAAGTAAGTGGTTGGTCTCTGTTCATTTCCCCTGAGCCAAGACTAGGGAAGCTTGCCAGAACCTCTGAGTTCAGGAGCCGGCCATGAGAAAGGCTTGTCCCCTGGCAGGCATCTATTTATAATGGTATTGCAATTGGTTTCACCTTCCAGCTCAGGTGAGCTAGAAGTGAGAGCTGAGTGGTTTGGCTAGGAGATGGCTTAGGAAGAGACCAGCCATGAAATTAAGTTCTGGGGGCTGAACTTGACCAACCACAATGTCTGGATTGGATTTAAATTTTTGGAAAGGGGACCTCCCTCCCAGGAGGTGCTCGGGTTGATTGTGAAAAAAACAGGCAAGAGAAAAGAAGTCAGATCATCCTTTGATCTCTATCAAAATGGCGATTGTGAGGGCAGACTCTCCTGCCTTTATTTTTGGGCCCAGTCACTGTAAACGACCTAACAAAGCTACCTGACGCCCTCTCAGCACTTTCAACCTTCAAGCATATTGCTGATCATCTTATCCTCACCATTTAAGTATGGAGTGATCAGTGTGTTGAAGTTTTAGTGACATAAGACCATGCTTCAATTTTAAATTAAAGTGAAAATTAATTTTTCCACAATTTGTTCTTTCATAGAAACAGATAAAGTTATAACAGCTCTAATTACAAATCACATTAGCCTAGGAAGAGAGAAGTCAGAGTTGCTTTACAGGACAGAGTGAATTGTCTGAGAAAACTGAAGAACTGGAATATGAATTTAACAAACAGAGCAAGTGTGTGTGTGCGTGTGTGTGTGTGTGTGTGTGTGTGTGTGTGTGTGTCTGTTAGAAGGTTACATTAAATGTGATCTGTAGGAATGTAACATATATATTTTCTAATAAACAGTTACATCAATTATAAGTTTTTTTTGTTTTGTTTGTTTGTTTGTTTTTTTGTGAGGTAGGGTCTCCCTCTAGTGCAGGCTGACCTGGAATTAACTATGTAGTCTCAGGGTAGCCTTGAACTCTCAGCGATCCTTCTACCTCTGCCTTCTGAGTGCTGGGATTAAAGGCGTGAGCCACCACGCCCGGCTTGGTTATAAGTTTTTTAATCCAAGGAAAAGATTTCCCTTACATTGGCCAGCATCATTTTATGCAGAAACAGAATGTATAGTGACTTTCTGATACTACTAATGTCCTCTTGCCCCAACCTTTAAAATTGAAATGTGTTCTACTTTATCTATTACCTGACTGATCATGGCCTGGGGGTATCTTGAAGAGCATTTGCATTTGGTATGATTCTTGAAGTGTGAATGTCACGGGTCAGATTTCTGAGAGACTCTAAAGAGGCTATCAGACCTTTGCAGAGTTCTTGAAATCATGTTATGCTATATACCCATCCCTGAGTAAAGCTGCCCTATCCACATTTAACTTCACCCACAGCATGGTCATGCATAGCAATCGTTTTATCTCTACCTGCTAGAAGAGACAGCAGTTTCTAGTTAGTTCATCTTTCTTGTACCACATTTGTCTCATGTAATTCAAAAATTCCAATATTCCTTATTGTTTGAATATACTTTATTTAAGTAAATTCTAATCATATAGCCATTCCTAATAAATATGAATTTAGACAAATATCATAAAAGCTTCCACATGATTAAGGAAATAAAATTATTCTTAAGCTATGAAGCAAAGCCAAGTCAGAACACTGTCAGGGGCCCAAAAGAAAGAGAGGCTTCTTACATCCCCAGAGCTGTGAGAAAATAAAGATTTGCTGTTTAAACAAACAAACAAAGGAAACCTGTATGCCAGTATCTTTCTTCATGAGTAAGATTTTTTATGTAATTTACTAGTCATTTTGTCTCACCATTTTTTCAGTAGTAGGAGCAGAGTCCCTAAAATTACACTATAATAATATTTTTAAATTTACAATTTTACAATACTAAGGTAAAAAAACTATTATTCTACCTTGCCTATAGAATGCATATTTTTGTTTGTTGAAATTTTGTTGATACCACAATATATAAAAAGAAACTACATAAACTTCTAATATTCTAAACTTTCTGTAAATATGTAAAAGTAATAAATGATTATATAAAACATCATTAGACTACCTCATGTTCACTGGATGGATTATTCTCAAAACAGAAATTTAAGAAACAAGTTTAGTGTTTGCCAAATGCTGAAAACAACAGAAGTGACTAATCTTTGAGATGAGGACACAACACACACACACACACACACATCAGTATGTGAAGTAAAACTGTATTTTTTAATAAAAAAACAATTTTTTTACTCTTTTGTATTCTGTGTTGGATAAAAATCATTAAGATATGCAAATAATTAATATTCTACTTTCTCTTGATTTTTATTTTTATTGTCATGAGAATAATTAATATGATCTCTATCACCTTAAGTTTTTAAGTGCTCATTACAATATTGGTAACACTTTTCCAGTATTCATCTTAAAGGTATTCAGTTTAATCATGCTTTTGTGAGTTTAAGAAGAAACACTACCCCTACAAACCATTCAATTTTACCATTCTTTACAAAGGTATTTTAATAGCTGACTCTTGGTATTATGGTAGAAGAAGAGAGGTTTACAAGTGACCAATTTATTTTGTTTCCAAAAGATTCAGTAATAGGCATATCTATCACCTCAAGTGTGACCCTTTTATTTGTATTAGAAACATCCCATATCCTCTCTATTTTAAAATATACATTTAATGACTGTAATCCTAGTTGCACGAATGACTCTAGAATCCTAGGAGGTTTTCCTACTCTCCCCTTTCCTTCTCAGCCAGCCTACAGCCTCAGATAACCACTATTCAACTTTCTTCTTTTACAAGGTCAGTATTTTTACTTTCTACATACAAGTGAAAAGAATGGAAGATTTTTCTTTTAGTGGATGGTTCATTTTACCTAATATAACATCTAAAACCTTCAATATTATAACAACTGGCTGTGTTTTCTATTAGAAATATGCATATATGCCATGCTTTCTTTATCCATTAGCCAATCAATGATCACGTAGGTTGAGTATGTCTCTTTGCTATTATAAAATGTTCTACAGGGCTTCCTCATTGCTAGAAACTTCCTCTTCCATCGTTAGGCAAGAGCTGTGCCTTTATTCCTTTTCTTAAATTCTATCTATTATCTATAAAATCTCTCTAAATTTTAAATAATGTGCTATAATAAGCATGGAAGTGCAAATGTCTCTTCGGCACACTGTTTTTTTTTTTGTTGTTGTTGTTGTTTGTTTGTTTTTTGTTTTTCTTTTTTTAACTTTACATACCTACCCCACAGTGGAATTGGCACATCATATTTTAGTTGTATTTCCAGTTTTCTCAGGCCCTTCTATACTGTTTTACATACAGTATATACTGTCTTACAAAGGGCATATTTCTGAGACTCCTCTTTAATGTTTGTGATACTTTTTATCTTTTGATAATAGATTGTCTAGTAATGGTGATATCTGATATTATTATGATTTTAATTTTCATTCCCTTGGTGCTTAGTGTTTTAAACACTTCATCATTATTATTATTTTTTTAATTTGAGACACAGAGAGAGAAAGAGAGACAGAGACAGAGAGAGAGATGGGAGTGCCAGCAGCCTCCCAGCTGCTGTGAACAAACTCCAGACACGTGCGCCCCCTTGTGTGCATGTGCAACATTGCGCACTAGGGCCACTTTTGCATCTAAACGTGGGACCTGCAGATTCTAAAGGGAGTTCTTAAGCTTTGCAGGCAGGTGCCTTAATCACTAAGCCATCCTTCCTGCCCCACTTTATCATCATTTATGTGTCACCAGTATGTTTTCCATTGAGAAGCATGCATTCAGACTGTATAACCATTTTTCAATGGAATTACTTATTTTTGGAAGGCTCTATTATTTTGCTGTTTAGTTATATGAGTTCATTCTGTATTTATTTTTATAAAAAACATTTTATGTATTTATTTGCAAGGAGAGAGAAATAGAGGTAAGAGAGACACACAGAAAGACTGGAAGCATCATGGCCTCCAGCTGTTGCATATGAACTCCAGACACAAGCACCACTTTGTGCATCTGGCTTTACTTGGGTACTGGGGAATTGAACCTGGATACCTAGACTTTGCAGGCAATCATGTTAACCACTGAGCAATCTCCCTTGGTCCATTCTGTATTCTTGTTATTAACACTTTTCCAGTCACACACTTTTAAAATATTTTCCTAACTGATATTACCTTTGTTATGCAGAGGTTTACAGTTTCATGTAAACCCAGTTGTTGACTTTTGCTTTGGGTAAGGATGGATTGCATGTTTTCAATGTATCAGACTCTGGGTTCAATTCCCTACACAGTAAAGAAATCACATTTTATACTCCAGCCAATATGGTTCTAATTCTATATTCTTCATAATCATAAAAGAATTTCCACACAAGAACTCTTCAAGAAGAGAAACTAGTTCAAAACCGGTGGCTCTCAATCTCCTGTAATTGGAAAATTGTATGTAAACCTTTGTCAAGGAAAAGAAAAAATTCATACAAACATCTCACAAAGATATATGTAGTGATAGCATTGCTTTCAACAAAGTCACAATAAATATTAAAGTATTGTAGTGTTTGTGATTGTGTTTTGGTGATAATATATCTATCTTTCCTTTAAAAATATTTTTATTTATTTAATGCAATCAGAGAGACATAGAAGACAGAGAGAATTGGCATGTTAGGGCCTCCAACAGCTGTAAATTGACTCAGGATACATGTGCCACTTTGTGCATCTAGCTTTACATAGGTACTAGAGAATTGAAAACGGATCTTTAGGCTTTGCAAGAAAGTGCCATAACCACTGGGTCATCACTTCAGCCCCCTATCTCTCTTTGAGCATTATGGTTTCACACTAAAACCAATGGGTATTTTTCCATATTCTGTAAATAAAACAGTACAAGAAAATTATGTAGAAATTCAAACACCAATCATGAAAATGATGATTCTATGTAGAAAATAATATCAATAGGAAATCATGGTGAGTCAGATGTTAGTGACAGAGTCAGGCCAAAAGAGAATCAAATGGCTTCACTACCATGGAGTCTAGTTGCAATAGCTGTGATCTGTGAGGAACAAGAAAGTGTTGTTGTGTGTAGTCTTTTTTTTTGTTCAGGATGTTTTCTACTTTTTATGATGCCATTTCCATCCTTAATAATAATAATCACTTGGTAAAATAATAATAATAATAATAATAATAATAATAAATAAATTTAGGTAATTTTTCTAACAGAAATGCACCAAAACAACAAAAAATACTAATGATAAATTTCATTAAGAAGAGGTATGGTAAATCTAACGATACTGATCTGCTGATGAAAGGTCAAAGAAAATGTAGAGGAATAATGAACATTCAACATCCTTAATATTATTTGAAATATTTTCCAATATGTATTGTAGAATTTAAATAGTCAAATGACTTATAAGGTACTCAATATGAATATTTTAGAAATTTGAGAAGAGCAAACACTCCATAGTAAAATTTACTATTTATGTTCTTTTTTTATATATTCCATATATTCATAGTCACCACATACCAATGTTTGGACTAGTGCCAACATGATGAATAGAACATTCCTTCTACTTTCAAATACCACAGAATTACAGGAGTATGGGAAGAAAAAAATGAAATAGAATATGTTAAGTCGCCAAATAAAATATTAACAGAATACTGTATTATTTATCATAAGTAGGAAATACTTTTTCCAGTATTCATCTGGCTACACTTAAAAATTTTACAAGCCAGAAGATTAACTGCTCATAGTTCAATGTGTACAAAAGATCAGCTGTCCACTTCAAAAAGAAAGAATCAACTGGATCTAAATAAAATCCTCTGCCCTATCATTAGTCTTGACAGCACATTGCATATTATCTTGTAAAAATGTCAAAATTAAATTTTAAGATAACAGCATGAATTGTTTCCCTGTATTGAAACAAATACTTCTTAATTCAGCTTATAAATTATAACTAAATATAATTAGAGTATATAATATCATCTAGTATAATTTTATTATTTTATTTGTATTGATTATTCTTCTTTTCAATATTATAGAAATCAACTGTCATATGGGTAGAATTTTACCATAAACATGTATTTGTTCCTAATATAAAACAATATAATTAATATAGATAATAGGGAGATAATATAAAGTTTAAGATTAAAAGTAAACATTTTTACTTCTTTAATTCATTTCCCAGGATATCACTCTTCACTGGCAGATTCAAAAAAGTTGGAGATCATATTTTGACAAGAAAACTATAGAATTCCAATACATAGACCTCTCTTTGGTGATCTGCTAAAGCCAGACAATGAGATCTTTGATGTGATCAGGTTAAGATGAGAGCTAAATCAACTGATAACTTTTTTCCATCTGTGTTGACACTTAGCACATCATTATGCCAGTTAGTGCCACAGCAGGGTGGGAGCTATTCAAAATAAGGTCATCTCTGCTCACAATGTCACTATTTGAAAGTTATGTATTTACACATCTTTTATATTTACTAAATCATAATAAAACATGCATTGCTTTATTTTCTTGGTGGCATACAGACATGTGTAGAATGAGATTGCAGATGTACTTTTTTTAATATTCACACATTGGAGAACTGGGGTAACTTTATTGAGTCAATTTTTAAATTATGACCTAGCATGGTATAAAACTCAGTAGCAGAGGCCAGTGAGATAGAAAGGGACATAAAGGGAATAGAAAAGGAGGGAGGGGGTACTTAAGAGGATGGTATTGTATATATGTAAGTAGAACAGATTAATGGGGGAGGAGAGGCCTACGTGAGGTCAGGGGAAGAAGTTGAGTAAAGGAAATGTGAGGGGAGAGCTAATCAAAATCTGAGGTTATGAATAAGTCATATGGTGTAGCAGACAGCTTCAGGTTCGCTAAGATGAACTTCCAGACCAGGCACAGTTATGGAGGAAGGGATATTATGTATTGAAGCTTACAGATCCAGGGGAAGTTCCATAATGGCAAGAGAAGGACCAGGCAAGAAAGAGAAAAAAATCCAACCAGGCACACAGCACACAGAGCAAAACTACAGCCAAAAGACACAGCACACTTCAGGAACTC
The DNA here is from genome assembly GCA_036365145.1 of Orientallactaga sibirica. Taxonomy (NCBI): domain Eukaryota; kingdom Metazoa; phylum Chordata; class Mammalia; order Rodentia; family Dipodidae; genus Orientallactaga; species Orientallactaga sibirica. The sequence goes on along the minus strand of JAEOAD010000019.1, from coordinate 10,761,614 downwards.
CTGCTAGGCACACTTTGCATATTTTTATAATGGACTCTCAAACCCACCACCACACCTTAAGACCAGTCCCCAGTGACATTGCCTCTAGCAAGGTGACTGCAGATGCAAACTATAACTAATAAAACACTGAATATACTGGGGAACATATATTCAAACTACCACATATGGAAACCTACTTTTTTGGAGAATGGACACCCAGAATCCATAGATTGTTACTAGAAATTTTTCAGTGCCAGGGATGGGACACTTTCCAGTGATTTTTTTGGCCAGAGAGGTCCCTGATGCCCCCAAAACATTACAGGTCATTGCCAAGGCTTTTGGTTCCCACCAGGAATAGATGGTAAGATCCTGTTGTTGAAGACTCCACACTTGGGCTGCAAGGTCACTAAGAAATCTTCCTGGAGCTGAGCTGAAAACCTCATTTTTGTAAACCAGCTGACAGAAAGCTGGAAAAAACTACACTGCATGCAGTTCCATGGGAGAGAGAGAGAAATCACTAGTGTAGATAAATAACAGTGGACACTGCCAGCCTTAAATTTGGCCAGCCAGGCCAAATGAGCCAAGGGTTGCAATAGTGGCATTTCTTGTATGGGGAAACCAATTGCTCTCTGATTGGACTAGAGGCCCACTCCATGTGACAGAATACATGCCTGATACTGAAAACCAATGATGGAGGAAGTCATGAGCTTTAGGGGTGTACCATCTGCTTGTGTCCGGCTAAATGTATATACTATGATCACCAAACTCCCTGGTGAACACCTTTCTTAATGTTAGTGCTCATGTATTAATGCTACTCTTACTTTTGGTTAGAGAAGCTTCTCTTTTCAGATGGTGTTGTCCTTGGGATTACTCAGAAGGCAACATAGTGCTGAGATGAAGTGACAGAGGAGTGCTCAACACTGAAATAACTCTATCACACCTTCTGAGGTTCAGGGTTCATTTTGGATGAGGTGACTGAAAGAATGTAAGAGCCAAAGGAAGGATAGGACTTCTTACAATGCATTCTTCCAGATACAATATGGCATGGATATCCATGACCTCAGAGTGTCTGACATTACCTACACACAACCATCATAATAGGAGGAAAAGATGATGGCATCAAAATAAAAGAAAGTGGGTTGGGGAGATAGCTTAGCAGTTGAGGCACATGACTGCGAAGGTCCCACATAGCCAGATGCACAAGGTAGTGCATGTGTCTGGAGTTAATTTGCAGTGCCTGGAGGCCACTTTCTCTCTCTCTCACTCTCTCTGTTTCTAAAAATAAATAAATAAATAAAAATAAATTTAAAAATAAAATAAAGACTCATTGAGAGCGGGAGGAGATATTATGTAAAGTGGAGTTGCAAAGGCAATTTGTGGGGGGTGGGAATTAACATGGTTTATAATCTATAATCATGGACACTGTCAATAAAAAAATAATAATAATTTAAAAATAAAATAATGATATATAGGGATGATAGTAGATAAATTGTTATCTTCTGTTTTATTAACTTGTAATACATGAATCAAAATCTTTGTAACTTCTCAACATTAATTTAGGACAGTTTTATCACAATACACCATGCTAACATTTTGTGAAATTTGAGAAAACAATTCTTTCTTGCTAAGTGATAATAACCTCTGCTTCCATTTCACTACAGTATCCATCTACTGCCTCTGTGAATCAGATTAATATTGATATAAAATTCATTTTAGTAGTTCTTTGTTCATGAAAGAAACAATGTAAATAAAAAAAAAAAAACCTAGGGCCATTTAAACCTTTCAACGCTCTGTTGTTTAGGGAGGAGCATGAATGGGTAGAAGAGGTGTTAAGAAACAAAGCAGCAGAGGCCTGTGCTACATGTAAGCATAATCGAGACTATGAAGGAGGATGAGCACAAAGGCTTGAGGAAAAAAGGAGAGAAGAGGGGAACAAGGAAATCAAAAACAAATTTGGGGGCTAAAGAAATGGCATAGTGGGTAAGATACTTGCCTACAAAACCAAAGGGCCCAGGTTTGATATCCCAGTACCCAAGTGAAGGCACATGTACAAGATGACACATGTATCTGGAGTTTGTTTGCAGTGGCTAGAGGCCCTGCCATGCCTATTCTCTATGTGTCTGCCTGTCTCACTCATAAACAAATAAATAAAATATACTAAAATATATTTTGTTTGAAAAATTATACTGAAGCCCAATTGTTTGTGTACTAATAAAATGATTTAAAAATTATTAAAAAATGTTTCATTGAACACCAAAACTGACAAATGAAACTTGTATTTTATGTAAGTAGACAATGCAAACAACTTCAGCAAAAATCTAAAATCAATACATTAATCTGTGAATCTACGGTTTCCATTGTCTCAAGGTCTCTGTGATTAGTCCTTGCATACATGCAAGGGCAGATGTTTTGTCACAACAAAGAGAAAAATCACTATAATTCCATCAAATCACAGGTGGTTTTTAAATTTTATGTATTCTGTCTTTTAAAGAACTGGACCTCCATGTATATAATTTTTCATGTCATAAATGATTAGGGGTGATTTACTTTTTGAGGTGGCAGCTTTAGAAAATTTCTTCATGAATCCTCTTGAAGCTCAAATGCAGTAGCAATTGAGTTGATGATTCAAGTTTGAGATGACAGCTTGCTATTGAACCTAAAATAGGAAATGTAAATGGGCAATTACACTCACCTAGGAATAGCCTTATACAATGATAAAGAAAAAAGAAGTGTGGCATTTTAAATTTAACTACAAGATCTGAAGGGTACAAGGGAATAAGTAATAATTTTTCAGTTAACCACCATGGATCAAAACAAAGTAATAGCAACAAAAGTTCTATAATTATAAACTTATATTAAATCTTCATTGAGCCTCAAAATGTTCAGCTGGATTACAGAAGAACTTTCTGGACTTTAAGCTGCAACAAATCTTAAAGCTAGAAGAACTCCTCATTGACTGCCCTTCTAAAACTGCCAGCTCTGTCTACCTCACTATATTTATATAGTGAATATTAATTTAGTTCAAATAACCTGTCCGGTCAATCTTCAAATTGTAATATAAAAATGTTCTTCATTCCTAGATCTATCCAACTTCAACTATTCTATAGACATGTTGCTAGATGCAGAATCATGATGACCATTTTTAAATGCTCAAAATCCCTTTTATTTCTGAGGACTTACTGTCAGCATTATTGATTTCAATTTTAACTCTTCACACACACACACACACACACACACACACACACACACACATATATCTCATAAGTGAATTAAATTGCACAAAAATATATTCATGCATGTGTGCACAAATATATATATATATATATATATATATATATATATATATATATATATATATTCATAGTCTTTTAAATGTTATGTATAAAAACATATGCTCTATCTTATGTGAAAAAATAGATATCACAGTGGTTTTCTTCTGTCATAGTTTGTTTACCTTACACTATTTTTAGACATGTTACTAGTACCCTTTGCTAAAGTCATGTGTAAAGTTATGAAAAGCATTAATTTTCAGCTTTGAGAATTTTTAAAATTTATTTTTATTAGATATGGATATATTTAGTATGTAAATAACACATGTTGATACCACCCTTTCCCTCCTCCCTTTTCTGAAGAGGGCTTCCTTATTGTGGAGGAAGGTCAGCCCCATGGGGATTGTGGGTCATGCATTGTGGGGACAGCTGTCAGTTATGGGGGAGATGCAATGTCCCTGTGCAAAATGTTCCAACTTGTGGCTCAAACAACCTTTGCATTCCCTCTTCCACAAAATTCCCTGAGCCATGCTGGGAGCATTTTAAGTCTACTTCAGTGGTAGACACTTAGGAGCCTCTAGATCTCTGTTTTGGGGGGTGTTGGGTGTCCTCAGTGTCTATCTCCTTCACCCTTATGCTGATATCAGATTCACTAAGAGAATTGTTCTCTTGCTCATTTCCCCAATTCCTCTGTGGTTTCAGCTGGGGCTGTGTGTGTGTGGGGGGAGGCATTTATCTCCTTTAGGTCCAGCTCCCTTTGAAAAAGAGAAGCAGCTTTCCCAAAGGAGAGTGAAGTCATCACTGGTTAAATGGAATAACCATTATTAATTTAGAGAGATTTTAAAGGGTGTAGATATGCTTATAGCCCAAGATTAGTGGGAGCTTGATAATGGAAAACAGAATCATTATCTGGATATGATTCTGACTTGTTTCCAAGTTCAAGATATGGTTTCCTTTCCACTGAGTGGATCTGCTAGCCAATTCAAGAGCAGCTGGGTGCCCACCATGGCTGTGTGCCACTATTGCACTTCTGTGAGTATTACATCACTTTGTTTGCTTCTGAGTCACTTTGATGTTGAGTTTCTCAGACAGATGTTGGCCACTTTCCACCGGTAGCACCTTCTATATAGTACCTTCCAGCACTAGATTGACTAATTATCTGGGGACTGGCTCTCTTCCAAATTCTAACCAGGTCTCTCCATGGTCTGTGTCAACAGAATATGGTGACCATTAACCTCTGGTGGGTAATCAAGTGCTCTGACAGAAGTCTGACTTGTTTGTTTTGGGAGATCTAGTAGGTCTCTCTGATCAGCACTTCATTGTGGATGTAAACCACATCGTGGCACACTGAATTAAGGCCAGCACCAAGGGAAAAGAAAAAAGAAAAAGACAGAGAAGAAATAGAAACAGGAGAAATTTAGTGTTCGGCTTCTTCTTACCCTCTCATAGACTCTTCATTTCAGGTGATCCCCATAAGGTCCTCTTCAGGGCTCCACATTTTAGTTTAACTTCCAGGATATAGGATTCTATGGTACCAGTTAAATTTGGGCTCAGTTTTTTGTTGCCCCTCAACCCTTCCCCTTCCCCCAAGCCCTACTCACCCTATTGTCCAAGCAGCAAGATGGCATTCAGGTATGTCAGCAACTCAGGTTGATCCTGGTTAGGAACCATAGATGAGTGGTACCATGTGATGGTTTTCTTTCTGTGATTGTGTGAGGTCACTTAGAATGGTCTGTTCCATTTTTCTCCAAATTTCATTGTGTTGTTATTTTTCTTAATGCTCAGCAGAATTCCATCATATAGATATACCACATCTTTGTTATCTATTCATCCAATGATGGACATCTGGGTTGATTCCAGTTCTTAGCTATTATGAATTGAGCAGCTGTAAACATGGTTGAGCAAATATCTCTGAACTTGAGATGTGGAGCTTTTAGGGTAAATTCTCAGTAAGGGAATAACAGGGTCTGTTGGTAACTCTATTTGAAAGCAATATAACCTGTATCTTCTTTATGAAAAATATCTGCCTGTTGCTTTCTTTTTGTAATTAAATTAGCTTTCTATTTCTAGTGTCTTCCTGTCCTCTAAGAACTTTTAAATCTTCAATCTTTATTATTATTATTTTTAAACAATTTATTTATTTAGTTGAGAGAGACAAAAGACAAATTATATATATATATATATATATATATATATATATAGAGAGAGAGAGAGAGAGAGAGAGAGAGAGAGAGAGAGAGAGAGAGAGAGAGAGAGAGAGAGACAGAGAGAGACAGAGAGAGAATGGGCACACCAGTGCCTCCAGCCAGTGTAAACAAACTCCAGATGCATGCACTAACTTGTGTATCTGGCTTACGTGGGTACTGGGGAATTGAATCTGGGTCCTTAGGCTTCTCAGGTAAGCACTTTAACTGCCCCAAATCTTCAATCATAATAATCTTAATTAATTTGGAGCAAGTTTAAATTACCTACTCTCATTTGTAGCATTTAACAGGCATTACACATTGACCAATATAAGTTTATTAATTCAGGTATTTAAAGTAGCTTTTGGATAGTTTTATAATTTTGAATATGTCTTTTAAGTAATATGAGACATTACTTTTGTATTCTACTGCTATTATCTCACTAATATTCATTGATATTTCTTCTTATACTTTATAAATAGTAATGAGAACTATGAATACAAGCTTATTCTCTTTGGAGAGTTTAATTTATTCTATCTTTAAAGCTAAGCCCAGCATGTTAGTACATACTAGTAATGTTAGAACTTTAGAAGTAGAGCAGAATAATTGCTGTGTTTGAGGCTAGCCTGGGATATATAATAGGTGCCAGGTCAACTAGGGTTATGTAGCATGACCCAGTCTCAAAATTTAGAATAAAACAAAACAAAAGAGGAAAAGAAGAAAAAGAAAAAGGAAAGAAGCTTATATAGTCCTCAACAGATCAAATTCACTTTTTAAGGTCCTTATTTATACGTAAAAAATCAGTACAAATTATTCATATCATGCTGAGACACAAATTTGGAACTTACTAATAAAAATTGCAGCAGAGGGCTGGAGAGATGAATCAGCAGTTAAGTCACTTGGCTGCAAAACCTAAATGTCACAGGGACAATTCCCCAGTACCCATATAAAACCAGATGCACACAGTGGTGCTTGCATCTGGAGTTCTTTTGCAGTGGCTAGAGGCTCTGGTGCCCATTCTCTCTTTCACTCTTTTACTTGCAAGTAAATAAATAAAAATAGTTTACAAAAAGAAATTGTAGCAGAATGGTGCCTGGCAACAAGAACCAGAAAAGGAGTGGCAAGGTGTGGTCCAAGAGTGAGCAACCCAAGCTGAAAAAGCATAAAAAAGGCACATTGAAGTTTACTACTTTATAAGATCATATATATATAATCTCAATACAAAAAGAAGCTTGAACACAGACAGTCTCCCACACCCTAAAGTCACGGGTTTTTAAACCAAAATCCCATTGCCAGTTTGGGAGGATATGTTCCTACATGTTCTTGTTCAAGAACTCTCTAGAGACCCCGAAACACTACAGGCTTTGCCACTGCTCTTGGATGCCTACCAGAAATAGACAGCAAGACTCTATTGATGAGGACACAACACACTTTGGATATAGAACACAGAGAAATCAGTCGGAAACTGGGCTAGACTCTTCCTCTCTCTCTTGCTAGCATTCATGGTGCCATAAGGGAGGAAGGTAGTACACAGGCTGTTTGAGGAAAAATGCCATCCATGATCTCTATGCGCTCCCAGTTGTTCTCCATGGCAAAATGTGCCCACTAGTAAATAGTGGCATTATTGTTGTGGGGATGACTAACAACATTTTGACTGGATTCAAGGCCTGCTCAAAAGAAAGGAATTCATGCCTGGTATTGGAAACCTAATTAAAATCCCATGGGACCAAGGGAGGCCATAGGCCCTAGAAGAAAAATTTTTGCTGTTACTCTGCTAAATAGCTCCCACTTCTCCCAAAGGGGTTACATCCTGTTCAGTGGTACAACAAGTGGGAAATTGCCCACACCAATCATGCCCATATAAGCATCCTTATTTAATTCAGTGGGTCACACAGTCATGCACAGGCATGAAAGTTAGAAGTGATTAAGTGGGAAAAAGAAGGGGATTAATAAGACTGAGAAAGGGATAAAGAGATGGTGTTGCAGTCATGTTTGCATTACTGGTAGAAATCACCTGACCAAGAGCAGATGTGGGTAAAAAGATTTATTTTGGCTTACAGACTTGAGGAAAAGCTCCACAATGGCAGGAGAAAATGATGCCATGAGCCGAGGGTGGACATCACTCCCTGGCCAACCTCAGGTGGACAATAGCAACAGGAGAGTATGCCAATCACTAGCAAGGGGAAACTTGCTGTAACACCCATAAGCCCACCCCCAACAATACACTGTCTTCTGGAGGTGTTAATTCCCAAATCTCCATCAGCTCAGAACCTAGCATTCAGAGCACCTAAGTTTATGGGGGAGACCTGAATCAAACCACCACATTCAACATTGTTGCAGTCAGGTTCATCAGTGTACTGGGAGGAGCAAGGGAATAAGGATCTGGTCTACTTCATGCTGAGCCCTCCATCACACAGACCAGGACAGGCAACTCAGACCTGGAAGGTGGGAGTATCCCAGAAATTAGTCTGGCCTCTTCACTCCAGACTGCCGTGCCAGCCCACACATTGTCTGAGCAAAGAACTGGGGCCTGGCAGGCCCAGGAGGTGGGAGGAGTCTATAAATGTGAATGACCTACTCACTGCAGACCGCCTTACCATCCCACACCCTGTCCATGAAAGAAACTCAGACATGGGAGTTGGGAGTAGCTTGGAAATGGGTCTGGCCTACTCACTGCCATGCCCACGCACACTCCAAGTCTGATAATCCTGGAAAACTTCATCCAGGACTGGCAACTTTCCTTAGCATCAGTGCCAGTTCAGAAATCAAAATATATCACCCAGACTTACATAAGGTAATGGTAACAGAAAAAAACATTTGGAGAGTATCAGGAGTTGACATTATCTTCATATTTTTATAACTATCTTACTAAAGGTAAAAAAAAAAGGTGTTATTAAAGGAAATTGCCAAATTTATTTTTAGATAAAGCAATTCCCAATATCTAACTAACGTTGAAGCTTCACTTTTGTTTACTTACGTTAGTGGAAACTAATTACTTTTTTATTATCTTATTTTTTATAATTTCATACTTACATGTAACATATTTGGATAATATTCATTCCAGTACCATCTGTGGTTGATTTATTCAGGTGTCCCCCATAAACCTAGGTGCTCTGAATGCTAGGTTCCCAGCTGATGGAGATTTGGGAATTAATACCTCCAGGAGGTAGTGTATTGTTGGGGGTGGGCTTATGGGTGTTATAGTCAGGTCTCTCTTGCTAGTGTTTGGCACACTATCCTGTTGATATTGTCCACCTGATGTTGGCCAGGTGGTGATATCTACCATCTGCTCAGGTCATTGTTTTCCCCTGCCATCATGGAGCTTCTACCTAGAGCCTATAAGCCAAAATAAACCTTTTTTTCAACAAGCTGTGCTTGGTTGGGTGACTAGTAGCAGCAATGTGAACCTAACTGCAACAATATTGTGGTACCTAGGAATGGGGTTGCTACAAGACACCTGATTGTGTGGCTTTGGCCTTTTGGAGGTGATTTTCAAGGGGAATATGGAAGGGTTTGAATCCTTGGCCTAAGCCTTGTACTGCTGTAAGTACAACTCGATGTACTATTCTGGTCAAACCCAGACCTGAATGCAATAAAAACTAAGGACTGTGAAGTTTGGTTTATGAGGGTGAAAAAGAGCTTTGCTTGGACTGGGCTAGAGGCGGTGTGTGTGAGAGGCTTGCTGTTATGCCTGTGTCCTGAGAACTTGTGTAGGATTGCAGTGTGTAGAAATAGACTGATGTGAGCAGAAGGGTATAGCACAGAAAGAAATGTGAAGCTGAAACTGCTGGTTCAATTGCAATTGAGAGATTACAACCATGGAGATTGGGTCATCTGACCTGCGTTGGGGCAACAGGAAGAATATACTCTTTTAAAGAGGCCTGAATGTTGAAGGAGTGCCTTGTTCTTCAAAGTCTGCTTTATTCCCCTCTGGATTAAATTGGCACCCTACCAGGCATTATGGAGTATAGAAGTGCAGGAAAGAGAGGGTCATTGAATTTGTAGCACTGTCTTGTGATTTGGAAATGGCCATGGGCAGTGTGAAGCAGGTTTGCTGGATGCCTGCATGGAGACCCTATGGAGCCATGAGGATGAACGGTGGATTGCAGTGGAGATGCTGGGACCACGAGACAGATGCAAAGGAAAGCTGCCAGTCCCAGATGAAGTTTTCCAGGACTGTGAGTAGCCTACCTTGAGGGGTGGAATTGGTGCTGGTTAGAATTATCAGACTTGGAGTTTATGCGTGGGCACAGCAGTCTGGAGTGAGTAGGCCAGTCCCATTTACAGACTCCTCCCACCTCCCTGGCCTGAGTTCCTTGCTGATAGTGTGTGGGCAGAGTACCTTGGTCTGGAGTGTGTAGGCCAGACCCATTTCCAGGCTACTTAATGAATGAGAAGAAAAATCAATTTATCAATATAAACATTTGTACAAAGACCTTTAAATTGATATTGACATAACTTTTAAAGAGTAGCTGATATTATATTTTTAAATGCCTGATATTTTACCTTACAGCCTGTAATAAGAAATCATGTAGTAAGTATTACAAACATTACTTAACTAATCTTATTGTCTGGAAGTGAGGATGCTATCATTTTGAACAGAATAGATAAAACTAAGTTCACTCAAACCATGGTTTCATTTTCTTTCTTCTTTTGGTGGTACTAATTTATTTCTGGCCATATTAGTCTAGTATCTTGCTGCTGTTAAATACTATGGACATAGCATCTTACAACAAAAAAAGGATTAGCTCCCAGTCTATAGAATCATGTCCCTCTGTACCAGTTTTCTGTGATCATATAGTGCTTACCAAGAGCATATCACTCAGATCTAGCATCCTCTTCCAAGGTTTATTGGTATGTTGTAGAATTCAGTCTTTTGGTTCATCTTGTCTAAGAATTGAGGAGTTTTCCCATAGCTCCTCAGCACTATCAAGAGAAATGCCCTTACATTCTTGTACTCCTCCTTTGCTTCTGAATCTGTGCCTTCCCCCATATCAGCCAAATAGGCCATAGATTTAAAATGTTTGTGTATATGTGTTAGGACTGGTGGGATAATTTTTCTATTTTAATGTCATCTGTGACATATCATAGATCCTAATCATTGGAGTGAAATTCATGTTCTAAACATTTTTTTTCTCTACCATTAAAAAATGAGTAAAGTGGGGCTGGAGAGATGGCTTAGTGGTTAAGGTGCCTGCCTCCTAAGCCTAAGAACGCTGGTTCCAATCTCCAGGTCCCATGGTTAGCCAGATGCAGTGATACAAGGGTGCAATGCCTCATTTGACCACAAGGGGGCTCACACATCTGGATTTCATTTGCAGCAGCTGAGAGACAGCTGGCACTCCCATCTCTATCTGTCTTCCTATCTCTCTCTCTCTGTCTCTCTCTGTGTCTCTCTCCAAAAATTTTTTTTTTAAATGAGTAAAGTGGCCTGAAGAGATGGCTTAGTGGTTAAGGTGTTTGCCTGTGAAGCCTAAGGACCCATGTTTGATTCCCCCAAAACCCATGAAAGCCTGATGCTCAGGGTAGTGCATGTGTCTGGAGTTTGTTTGCAGTGGCTAGAGGTCCTGGTGCACCCATTCATTCTCTCTCTCTCCTTCTAATAAATAAATTAAACAAAAACAAATGAATAATGTACCCAGGAAGCTGTAGCAGGAGAATTGAGAGTTTGAGGCCAGCCTGGATTATACAGGCTGTTTCAATAAATAAATAAAGTATGTTTGCTTATGATTTTATGAAAATGAAAATAAACTATAAAATTTTATATTAATTCAGTTCTCTGTATACATATAATTTTACCTTTTGGTCATGATGAATAAGAATATGCACACTAATTAGATAGATGTGCTTACTTGTTTTTATATAAAGAAGTAATCATGACTGAATATTTGATACAGCAGGGAATAGAGCATTTTCAGTGTTTCTCAGAATTGATCAATATCTATAATTTGATTTTATAAATGTTGAAAATATTACTTTGTATATCTATATTGAAATTATGGGAGTATGACAATTTTTTCCCAATCCAAACTGAAATTTATTCAATACATTTTAAATGAAATTCAAGTCATTACCCAAATAACAACTTAGGTTTGAACACATTTTTTGACAGGGGAGGTTCAAGTTAGGGTCTCACTCTAACTCAGACTGACCTGGAACTCACTGTGTACTCTCAGGCTGGCCTGGAACTCACAGTGATCCTCCCACTTGAGCCTCCCAAGTGCTGGGATTAAAGACGTGCGACTCCACACACAGATGCAAATAGAAACTTTAGAAATGCAGCCTTCTAACAGAATTTAATCAGAATTTAATTAATTGTATTTATTTACTATGTATACCCTGAACAACAACGGTAGGAAAAGTTAATGTTTGTTTCCCATTAAAAAAGTATTATACTGCTAAAAGAGCAGAAAACTCTGCAGTTATGGTACAAACACTGCAATTTACAAATTACAGTAGTGAGGTGCATCCAGCAGCATTCATTGGCATCATATGGCACAATGACACATGTATCTATAAAGGGTACATGTGTGATCATAGCTAAGACTGCAGTGAAGTTGGACAGTGCAACATGGATATGTGCTGTTTAAAGCACCTTGGATTTGGTTTGGATTTTATTCTGAATAAAGTTTTGGTTGTTGCACATTCAAAAACTTTTTACTGATAATGTTTTTGTTATCCCCACTTTCAATTATGAAATCCCATAGAGCAATCTGACCCACAACTTAGAAAGTTCTTAAGATAGAGGAATTAATTGCCTTATTTGAGGAACACAGCCTTGAATTTATGGAAAACCAACCTCTAGAAGTGGGAACACTTCTGCTAGGAGCAGAACCTGAGAGATGAGAGAGCTAAGTACTGGCACATCTGCTCCATGAGTGCCTGATAACCCTATTCCAGGAGTGGGTTAGCTACCTCTAGCAGCAGCCTGAGGAAAAAGGAAACTGAGGAGATGTTTAGTTTAATTCATTAGTAAACCTGCTGTCACTGCTGCTGAGATGTCACTGGCTGTGGCTTCCTCTTTTGCATGAAGGTACTTGTTGGCACTTTTATTAAGCAGCCAAGAACCAATAATAGGTGAACAAGTAGTACATTTTATAAGCAAAGCCTAAGGAACTTTTGACCTTAGTTAATCCCTAGACATGTGTTATAGGAAGGGATAAAGCAATATGACCTGCTGATGCAGAACACACACGCACACTGTGATCACAAGAACAATCACATTAAGCCCATCTGTTGTCTTCAACAGATCTGTGGACCCTTAGCTATTGACGTCATCATCTTCAACACTATGATAAGAACGTCTTACACATATACATGTTGGTTCTGAGACTAGAGTCCAACCAGGCCTTTGAGGAAAGGAGTATTGAGCATATTTTAAGATCAGTCAGGGGGCTGGAGAAATGGCTCCACAGTTAAGGCATTTGCTGCAAGGTCTAACAACCAGGGTTTCCAGTTCTCACACTACCCACATAAAGCCAGTTGCATAAAGTGGTATATGCATGTGGAGTTCATTTGAAGAGCTTGAGGCCCTGGTACAGCTTCTGTCTCTCTCCTTGCAAATAAATAATATTCTTAAAAGATTAGTCAGCACCTCTAAACATCACTAATCAATATTGGTAATTCATGCTGTTCAGGCCAAAAGTACACCCTGGAAACCTAGTTTCATTGTATTAAGTGGGTGGATTACACAGTTGTGAGCTGATCTATAGAGCAAGTTACAAATAAGAAATTTAGCATCTCACAGAAATAATATCACAAAAACTAATTGTAAGAACCATAAGAAATATTCCCATAGTTCTTTGCAATAGTTCATTCCCATAGTTCATTCCCACAATTTGTTCTTATAGTTCATCACCACAAAGAATAGAAATGATCATAATTTTTGGTGCTTCTCCCATAAAAAATGATTAATTGTATTTCTTTATCCATGTGCATGTGACTGGATTTGGGTTTTGCTTTGGTCGATGGAATGCAATGAAAATGATTTTTTTCATGTGTGTGAATTCTACTGAGAATTCTACTCGGGTTGAAGAAACCTTGATTTTTCTATCATTTTCTTCCTGTTTTGACATTGACACACAAAATCAGCTTGCAGTATGGAATTTAAGAAAGAAGACCATGTGGAAAGAGAAATACACCTAACAAACACCTAAGAACATTTAATATATATTGCACCAAGCTAACCAAACAAATGATTTAAAGTTAATTTAAAACCAAGTGTACAATTTTATTAAATGACTAAAATAAATGTAATCATTTTGTTGGCTTGATTGTAAAGTCAACATTGTGGAGATTTTTTCTTGTTATTGTATGGCTCAAAACCAGAGAAAATGTTCACAAATGACGAAAAATAACTCATGACCAACATTTAATAAAGGTGCAACAAAGGATTAGTCCTTGTATTTAAAAAGACCATCATGTTTCCTGGAATGTAGGCTGTGCAAACAGCAGTTTTGATTTGTAGTCTTCACAGTGACACTAACTCTATGTACTTGAGTAATGACTACGTTCTCCATCACTTACTAGTTTTCATTAAGTAATTGTTTTCTATTGCCAAGCAGAAAACTAAACCCTAGGCAACTGAAAGCAAAACACATTTGCCTTGTTACAGTTCCTGTGGGTCAAGGTGTGGCCTTGGATCAGCTGAGATCTCTGTACCTGATCCCTACCCCTTGAATCCAGATTTGAGCCAATACAATGATGCTTTCAGAAACTCAATTAAAGGGAAAGATCTCTTCCAATTCCTCTCAGGTTGTTGGCAGAATGTGTTTCCTTTGACTATAGGAATGAGGGTTTTGTTTTTTGCTTAAAACCACACTTGGCCTATAGAAGCTTTCTGAGGTCTCCTGTGCTGTCACCATGGGACATAAGGTCCATAGATAAAATAATTTAACAGACGTAGAATGGGATCAGAAAATGATTTATTGGAGTCAGAGGAAAACAACAGGACATGTCATTTATACAGGAGTGTTTCGACGATCAACCATGCTATTTGTGTCAGAGGTTGCTGACATATTGCTATTCTTATGTCCCAAATGGGGACATGGATTCATGGGAGGCACCTGCTGTTTGTACCAGAAATGATGTTAACTATCTTTGATTATTCCATTTGTGCCAGTGGGGGCTGACATAGATATTCATAACTCCAAAATTGTTTCTACAGAGCAGGTGGATTCTGATGTCCTTTTTCTATTTGATCTCTGTACAAGTCACTTTCTTTGTCGCTGTGACAAATTTCATGAAAAGAAGAATTTTAAGAGAATAAAGTTCATTTCAGTTTCTAGTTTGAGGGGATACAGTCCATCATGGAGGGGAAAGCCTGGCCACAGGAGCACATAGCAGCTGTTGTATCTATAGTCAGGAAACAGTAAACAATGAATGCTGGTGCTCAGCTCACTTCCCCCTCTTTACTTAGTCTGGGACCTGAGCCCATAGAATGATGTGGCCTATAGTTAGGGTAGGTTACCTCACTTCAATTATTCTAATCTATAAACTTTCTTACAGTCATGTCCAAGGATTTGTTTCCTAGCTGATTCTATATTCAATTGACAAATAATTGACAGTATTGTTCACTCCAAGTCTACTGTTCATAAATTTGGCATCCAAATACAACACTTTTAAAATTTTTAAATAATTTATTTATTTTAGAGAGAAAGAAAAAATGGATGAACCAGGGCTTTTAGCCACAGGAAACAAACTTTAGACACATGTGCCACCCTTGCATCTGGCTTATGTGGGTCCTGGGGAATCGAACCTAGATCCTTAGGCTTTGCAGGTAAGTGCCTTAACTGCTAAGCTACCCCCCCCAGCCCCAAATATAACACTTTTAAATCAAAAACTTCTAACACTTATCCTCATAGACTCATGACTATCTCTTAATGCAGAATGCATTTGGTTCAACTTTAAAAGTCCCCAATATCTTCAAAAGTTCCGATACTATTCAAAAGTATAAAAGAGGGTATGAACACATGATGTATCCATACAAAACATCTTATTAATAATAATAATAAACAATAAAGGAAACAAAAGAAGAAAGTGGTTGAGGAAAAAAGTCTATGAAGAAAAGAACAAAGAACATATTTTAAACATTGTAATTATATTATCACAATCATCAAGCAGAATAAACCAAAGTGTTTATAAGCAATAAGAACACCATAGAAGAATATTAAACTTATATAAATATGAGAGAGAGAAACAACTACTGCTGTACCCTCCTTTTTGCTAACCTGACCAATGAATGTGATAATAATCTAAAACATCATGTTTCTTTCCTATGTACATGGAATTACTTTTTTCTAAAAAAAAGAAAATAATAAATTAATATAACCATGATAGAAAACAGTCTGGAAGTGCCTCAGACAACTAAAATTAAAATTCTCATATGATCCAGCAATTCAACTCCTGGATAAATAACTACAACACTATTCACAGTTGTTAAAATATGGAAAAGACCTGTCTCCATCATTAAAGATATGGTAATTTTATACAGTGGGATAATATTTAGGCATAAAGGATATTTCCATCTTTCATAACAGCATGAATGAACCTGGAAGACACAGTACTGCAATAACAATGACAACTATTACTTTTACATAATCTCACTTATATGTGGAATACAAAAATTGTTAAAGTCATGGAAGTAGAGGGTAGAATGGTAAGTGGATATGAGTGGCTGGGTGAGGAAGACAGATTGGAAAAGGGAGGTTTTGAACCAAGGTGCAAAGCTTCAGTTGGATATTACACAATAAGTGATACACTGAATATCATGCTAATAATAACTAATAGCACATTGGATATTTAACCTTTCTGAATAGACTAAAAGCCTTATACAAAGTCATAAGCATAATAAGTGATTTTATTAGCTTGATTTGATCATTGCATATTGTAAATGTACATAAAAGGATCACATTGTGCTCCATAAATGTATGTAATTATTTATTAATTAAAATATTAATTCAGTAAAAAAAAAGTGTAAGTGCAGTGTCTCTTATGAGACTCAGACAAATCTCTTTTACTGGGCATTCCTATGGCACAAAAAATTACAAACTTCTACAATGAAGCAGACTGACTATCCCCATTATAAAAGGGAAGAATGGGGCTGGAGAGATATCTCAGTAGTTAAAAGTACATTCTGTACAAGCATGAGAGCCTGAGGAGGACAGAGAGATCTCTCAAGTTCAATTTCCAGGATTCACAAAAACAACTGGGCATGGCCAAACACATTTATCACTCTAGTCCTGCATGGAGGAGAGACCCCAAAATCACTGGGGCTTGTGAAAAAAGAACAAGCTCTGGGATCATTAAGAAACCCTAGCTCAAGGCCTAGAGAAGGTATTATGAAGACTAACTTCAATCTTTTCCTGTTTCTCTCTATATCACTCCCTCTTCTCTCTTTCTCTTTCATATTACCTATATTTTTCTTCCTTCTTTTCCCTTGGCAGTGACCTATAACTCCCAGTACCAGCATGAGATTAACATCCACAATGAGCTATTGATCAGTGAGACCTACAAGGTTTCCCAAAAGAGGACAGATTTCTGTCAGAGTACTTGATGACCAACCAAAGGTTAATGGTAAGACCCTACCGCTGAAGACACTATATGCTGTTCGGATGGAACATGGAGTGACCTGGCTGGAATCTGGAAGACAGTCAGTCCCCAGACAGCTTGTCTAGTGCCAGAAGGTGCTACATAAGTGATTGGGGGAAAATGGCCAACATCTGTCTAAGCAACTTGTGGTCCAAGCTAGTCAGCAGTAAATAACTTTATTTGATGTTCACACAAGTGCAGTAGTGGCACACAGCCATGGTGGGTTACCAACTGCTCTAGATTTGGCTAACGGTTCTGCTCAGTGAAACAGGACCCATACCTGGCAATGGGAAAGAAGTCAGAACCATATCCAAAAACATGTCAGCTCTCCAATATCAAGCTCCCACCAATAGTGGGACACAAGAGGGCCTACACCTATTAAATTCTCTCTGAAATAATAATGGTTATCCATGTATCTTGCACTGATATCACTCTCCATTGGAGAATCTGCTTCTCTCTTTCAGATGCACTCAGAACCTGAGGAGAGAATCAGCCCATCGCACCTCACCAGGGCACTAACTGAAGCCATAGAGTTATAGGGGAAATGAGCAAGAGTGCTGCTTTTTTGGTGAACCTGGTACCAGCACAAACGCGAAGGAGATATACACAAAGAACACTCAACTCCTACCAAATCAGATATCCAGAGACACAGAGACTTACAAAACTTCGTCACTGAAATAGACCTAAAATGAACCCAACATGGCTCAGGGAAATTTCCAAAAGGGAGGGCAGAAAGATTGTTAGAGCCATGAGTTGGATCATTATACACAGAACCATTGCCTCTCCCACATAACTGATGGCTATCCCCATAAGGCAAGACCCACATTACCCATGCAGGGAGGACAGGGAGAAGGCTAATGATAGCACCATCCCAGCTGTACATATAATATAAACATAACTAATAATAATAAAAAAAGAAACTCCAGTTCAAGTCAGAATTGACTAAAGAGAGATGAAGAGGACACCAAAATCTGTCCTTCACCCACTTTACGCAAGCTCAGTCTGTTGCAGGTGAAAGCATGGGAAACTGCATGTGCATAGACATGTGTGCAACACACACACACACACTAAAAAATGGAGCAATGGATAGAGAGAAAGGAAAAAATGAAATCAAAGCATATGTCCTACCAGGACAAAACTACATCCTGTAGTTCTATGTCCATTATCTATAGCTCGTGGTAGAAATATCTGTGCTCAGGTATAAGGGGTTCCATCCCTTCAATCCTGCTTCCTGTAATACATGACATCTCACTCTGGCAAGCATGAACCCTGCCCACAGCTTTCCTCAGTAAATGTCTCATATTCTGGCATCTTTCGCATCTAAGGTTCCACTAAAATGCATGCTTCATCTTCGTATCTTCATGGTCTCTGTGGTAGTTTGAATATATGTCCCCCAATATATTCAGTGGTTTATTACTTATAGTTTGCATCTGCAATCACCTTGCTAGAGGCAAGGTCACTGGGGGCCGGTCTTAAGGTGTGGTGATGGGTTTGAGACTCCATTGTAAAGATATGCAAATGTGTCTAGCAGGAGTTCCTGAAGTCTGCTGTGTAACCTTTTGGCAGTAGTTAGTTTTGCTCTGTGTGCTGTGGTGGCTGGTTGGCTTTCTCTCTCTGCTTGGCCCTGTGAAGGCCAGTTGCTTTTCCTGCCTTTATGGAACTTCCCCTGGATCTGTAAGCTTCAATAAATAATATCCCTTCCTCCATAACTGTGCCTGGTCTGGAAGTTCATCTCAGCGAACCTGAAGCTGTCTGCAACAGTAAAGTGGTACCGAGGAGTGTGGGGTGAGATGAATCTGACCATGTGGATATTCGTCTTTTGGAACCTTTGTTTTGGAGGAATGGGCATGGACTTGGTGCTTGCAACTGAAGATGCCTTCTGGAGTGGTAAGCCAAGTTTTATGGACTATTCTGATGAGAGTTTGAGAATGCTAAGTGCAGACAGTATTGAACTTCGAGGCTTGGCTTATGAGGTTTCTAAGGGGAAGGAAAGAGTGCAGAGGACGTTGTTGGAACTGGGCTACTGGCATAAGGGATGGCTACGTTCCGCTATCCAGGCCCTGAAAGTTTGATCAAGGTTAAATTTGTAATGGACTGATTTGCTTGGCTAAAGATATCAGACTGAGATTTTAAGATTTTAAGTTTGAAAACCTGAAGCAAGTTAAAAGTAGAGGCACGGAGACTGGTTTAGCTGCTATTGTCAACCACATTAGCAATCTTAAGGAAGGTGGAAGGAAGGTGGCCTGAGGACTGATTTACATTAAAACAATGGAGAAGTTGCCTGAGGAAAGACTGTTAAAAATGCAAATTCTTGGAAAGAGCTGACTGGAGAAGGAACCTGCTGTTCAAGGCTGTGGTTTATTTTGTCCCTGGATTAAGAATATGGCTGTGTCCTGTACACCTGGTATTAGTTTTGGAAGCATGAAAAATGCATGGAGTGGTCATGAGTTGCACACGGTTCCAGGAGCCGCTGCTGAGATGTAGCATGAAGGCAGGGCATGAAGTCCCTGAGGAATAGGCTGGAAGAGCCTTTTGGAAGATGGACTGTGGTTTGCATGGAGACCTGAAGATGTTTTGGATATACCAGGACTGTGCAAAAGGGCTACCATGGAGTGCAGTGTTGGCATGGGATGAAAGTTTTGCCCAGCTGGAGGGGCGGAATTGGTAAACATGGAGACTGTTAGTCTCTGGTTATATTGAACTTGAACTGCAGAAGTTTGATGATGGCTGATGATAGTTGAGTTTGCATTATTCTAGTCTCTCTTTGCTTTTTACCAGTTAAAAATGTTTACTCTGTGCCTTTACATGTTGAAAGTATTTAACTTGTTTGATTTTACAGGACTCACTATCTTAAGTTGATCAAGACTGTGAGAACCTTTGAAATTGGACTGAGTACAATTTACAATGTGTGATAGTTATAAATCTATTGGGGGCCAGGAGCTAAATATATTGGGGGCCAGGGGCGGAATGTGGTAGTTTGAATATATGTCCCCCAATATATTCAGTGGTTTATTACTTATAGTTTGCATCTGCAATCACCTTGCTAGAGGCAAGGTCACTGGGGGCCGGTCTTAAGGTGTGGTGATGGGTTTGAGACTCCATTGTAAAGATATGCAAATGTGTCTAGCAGGAGTTCCTGAAGTCTGCTGTGTAACCTTTTGGCAGTAGTTAGTTTTGCTCTGTGTGCTGTGGTGGCTGGTTGGCTTTCTCTCTCTGCTTGGCCCTGTGAAGGCCAGTTGCTTTTCCTGCCTTTATGGAACTTCCCCTGGATCTGTAAGCTTCAATAAATAATATCCCTTCCTCCATAACTGTGCCTGGTCTGGAAGTTCATCTCAGCGAACCTGAAGCTGTCTGCAACAGTCTCTGTGTAAGATACTAACTTTTCCACATATTGACTGACCTCAGCAGCTTTCTGGAGCCCTATGGTACAAGATCTCAAGACTCCCAAATCTCAGAATGTCCTTTAGTGGCTTTTTAGGAAGAATTAAAAAAAAAACATTATTTCCATATAAAGGGCATCATTTCCCCCATTTGTTTAAGTAATCAGAGTTTCTATTGTTGTTTCTTCAATTATCTTTCCACTTATGATTAATGTCTCACTAAGTACATTCTGAAAGAGGAGTCATATGAGAATATGAAAACAAATGTATCTGCACTGTCCACATCAGTAATGCAGGTACCACTGAAAGTGTTAAAGTAAAATCTATAAAACTGATTTTTGTTTCCTCTAGCTCTATTTCTTGGTATTGGAAACATTAGAAATTTATAGATGATTGTTCGTTCGGGTTACTATCTGAAGCATTAAATTAAGCCTACGGTAGCATATCTTTGGTTTCCATGTTCTAGCGATGATTCACCTTGATGTTCAGAGCTTCCATAGGCAGAGATGTGGGGAAAGGAACACTGTTGTTTCACAGTCAAGTGTAAAATCTCTGAAAACACAATTTTCTATTATAACAAGAACACCATAGCTACTGTGAAACATAGTTAACCAACCTTTTATTAAATTCAGTGATGTAAATTCTTAAACTTTATTTTCTAATGAAAGAAAATTATTACTTTTGTAATTGAATTTTCAATAACAACATGCAAATACTTTTTAGAGCATTTTAGGCATAACATTAAGCAATTAATACTCTCTAATGATACCATTATATACTCTAAACAACTTATTTTTATAATGATGGAAATTATTAAATTATTTTATTTTATTTTATTTTATTTTTTTATTTTATTTTTATTTTTTTTGGAGAGAGACACAGAGAGAGACAGAGAGAGAGAGACAGAGAGAGATGGGCACACCAGCAGCCTCTCAGCTGCTGCAAACGAAATCCAGATGCGTACACCCCCTTGTGTCACTTTGCATCTGGCTAAATGTGGGACCTGGAGATTGGAACCACTGGACATTGGAGCCAGTGTTTTTAGGCTTAGGAGGCAGGCACCTTAACCACTGAGCAATCTCTCCAGCCCAGAAATTATTAAATTTTATACAGCATGAATATGTGAATGCAAGATGTACAAAGGAATCATTAATAAGTTTAGACTCACATGAAAATAATATTTTTATTAAAAATTGACATACTTGAATATGTTTATGGTATGCTATCAATATAATTTGGAATATTCAAGTTAGGTTAGTTAATATATTAATTATCTTGAATGTTAATTTTCTGCATTTTAAGGTCAAAATTTTCATAAAAGGAAAACATATTTTAATATTATTAATTCCATATTACCATCTCTTATCTTTTTCTCACTTTAACTAAAACTATTTTTCCTTCCAATTTATCCCCTTCCTACTTTCATGTACTCGTGTGTGTGTGTGTGTGTGTGTGTGTGTGTGTGTGTGTGTGTGTGTATCTTACTGAGTTGATTGAGGGTTGCTTGCATGAACATGGGTAGAAGGTTACTTAGTAGAATATGCACAGCTTACCGGTGATTATATAACTGAAGAACATGACTCTCAGCTACCCCAGCAACCATTAACTTTGGTTAGCTACTCTGGGAAACTGAGGCCTTGAAAGCCCCTTCCACATCTATGATGGAAAATTCACAAGGTCAATCTTGGGCAGGAAGTCACAGTTGCTGTGAGTTAATGGTTGTAATGACCATGTCATATTGAGATCAATTACCTATTTTGGGGGTGTAGTCATTTGTAAACTTTTCTCAGTAGTTTTGAAATATATGATATGTAATTATATTTATTGACCACACTATCCAACAGATGTTACTGAAAACCAAAAACAAACATAACAACAAAAATTTATTTGCCTTTTCTTGCTGAGGCTCAGAAATCTTTTACCTACTATTAATTTACATCATCCAGCCTTGGGAAACCACTATTCTACTTTTGCTTCTTTGAGTTCAGTTCTGTAAATTCTATATCATTAACTATAAGTCAGAAAAATGCAAGATTTTTCTGTCTGTGACTCTTATTTTATTTAGCATAATGTTCTCCAATTCAAACCATGTTGACACAAATGAAAATACCTAACATATTTATCCATTTTTCTGTGAATGGACACTTACAATGATTCCGTATTGTGACTGGTATGAAAAGTGCTGAAAAGAACATGGTATTGCAAACCTTTCTCCATGTATTAATGTCAAATATTTTGTGTAAACACTAAGAAGTAAGATCGCTGGAATATATGGTAATGCTAATACCTATCTTTCTTTTCTTTTTTCTTTAAGAAATAGCCATATAATTTCCCATTGGCCAAGATGAATGTACTTTTTCACTAACCTGTATAAGGATTCCTTTTTGCAATATCTTTGCCCATACTTTCAGTCTTTTGTCTTTGTCTTATAATAAATACAGAAATAAAACCTGCTCTATTGTTCAATGTTTCTTGGTTTTTCATTTAATACCAAATAACTGATTTGAAATTCACTATATCTGCTTTTCTGATCTTGATAATTTGACATAAATAAATTCAGTATTTATGCGGGTTGTTTAGTCATCTAAACTAGTCATATAGAGTCAAAAATGCTTTTATGAAAGGAATGGAAAGATTTTAAAACAAATAACTTAGTGATCTCTCAAATTCATACATTGAAATTTGCAGTTCTTGGGGCTAGAAAGATGAGATAGTATTTTTTTGGGGGGGTGTGATCCACTGACTTGCTTTTCATGTTATTTTGAGAGGTACCTATTTGGAGACAGTCTTTGATCATGTCTATCTGGCACCTGTATTAATTGAGTGCTTGAAGCAGTGCTTGTTTCTTTGCATTTGCTTCCCCACTCCCTTCCTTGTAGTACTTAAGAGTTCCAATCTGGAGGTACATTGTATTGCTACAAGGATTACTGTAGCAATTCATTCACTGCTATGCTTGAACTAACAGTTGACTCCAAGCCTAAATGGGAGATCTTTGGTTCCCTATCCTACCTCCTCTCCCCTCCACCATACCATGCTGGAAAGAAGAATGTTGAAGGAAATCTGATTGCTGGACCACAGTTGGTGTCCTTTTCCCAAAGGTAGGAAGATCAAGCACACAGGATGTAGAGAATTGGATTTCTAACTGGAATCCAGCTGCTGGAACTAAAACATCCTGTCCCAATTAGGAGGTATCAGTCAAGTCCCAGGCACATGGTGAAGGTGGTATTTCAGAAGGGATCTTGCTGCTGTAATGTACAGGCACCTGTCCCAAAGAAAATGGGAGTCCTGTCTGCACTGCCCCAACTATATTATTAATATGAGTTAGTCTTCTATGTTTTCTCTCTCTCTCTCTCTCTCTCTCTCTCTCTCTCTCTATGGTCAAGTAATTATCTCTAAGACAACCAATTTAAATTGCCAAATGATTGAGGTGTGTTTGCAGGTGACACGGTATTTTCTTACTCACAGAGTAGCATATAGATCAATTTCCTGTAGATAGGTTCTTGCCCCAGTATGGTTTAAAGATGTCTCAACTATCATTGACTATTTCCATTTTCATAACAGCATTTCATATATTAGTCATGACCACATATGAACTTGTATATGGAGCCAATGTCAACTTCCTAAGAAACATATTCAAATGGAAGGATCTTGGAAATATAAACTAGATTTGTTCTCATATATGTTTGCTATCTCTCCAAATTGTCAAGGTATTTGTGATTTTTTGAAGGTTTTAAAAGCATGGAGTGTTTATTACAAAAAGTTACAAATGCATGAAAAGAAATGGCCTGAGTAGTGAAAAAGATTTGGCAATTTAACAGCAAACACTGAAGAAATAATTCAGTCATTTGCATATCATGGTTTTCTTGTACATGTTCAATAGTGTTTAATGCAGTTTTACATACAACTTCATATATCACAATCTTATAAACATATTTAATCTCCATCCAAGAGTGTGGGTTTAGTACTCCAATGAACCAGAGGATACCTCAGACATTTAGGAGTGTCACTGCACATGTTCCAGAGGTTCCACCCAGTTATAGCCAGCCTCAAGTGTGATTCATGATTCAAGTCATATCCAGGCACTGTGATAGGACAGAAGTCAGGAGTATTAGACACTGTCATTGTGTTCTCCCCATATCAATAAATATTGTCTCTTCTATATTTGCTTCACTTAATCTCAGTATGAGTTATTCAAGCCCTGTTTTTCTTTTTGAAAATATTGTTTTATGTCTTTATAGAAGCTTCACTCCTTTTGTAAAACCATGCTAAGAGCCAGATGTGGTGGTGCATGCCTTTAATCCTAGCACTCAGGAGACAAAGGTAAGAGGATCTTTGTGAGTTTAAGGCCAATTTGAGACTACTGAGTGCATTCCAGGTCAGCCTGGACTAGAGTGAGATCCTACCTCAAAAAGACCAAAAAAAAAAAAAAGTTGTTTTACTAGAATCCATGAGCTAATTGGGAAAACATTTTGGGAATGATAGTATTTTGCATAGTATCTACAAAGACTTCCGCAAGGAATAGTTTACCATCTTTTGGAGATGAAAATAAGTGATCACAGGTGGGTAAGATGGCTCAGTGGGAAAGTCCAGACTGAACAAGCATGAGAATCTGAGTTCAGATCCCCAGAGCCCATGTGAGGACAGATGCAGTAGCACAAGTGTTTGTCATCCCATTTCTTCTAAGATAAGATGAGATGATAAGAAAGGAGAATCACCAGAATTTCATGGTCCAGCTTCCCTGGTGAACAAGAGACCCTACCTCAAATAAGGTGGAAGGGGAGAACAAACAACTGAGTTGTTCTCTGACCTCCATACATGTGCCATCTCTCTCTCTCTCTCTCTCTCTCTCTCTCTCTCTCTCTCTCTCACACACACACACACACACACACACACACACACACACAAAAACAATAAATGAAATGCTCAATATTCTCGGCTTATTTACCTGAGTCCCAAATCTCAGGATTCCAGATCTTTCACACCCAACCTTCAGCCTTGGTACAGAAACTTGCTGAAGCTGTGAATAAAGTACTTTCTGAAATATGAATATAGCTGAGGACGTAGCCAAGGTGTATGCCCAGGTATCGGGATCGTGTAGTTTTCTAACATGAAGGTTTTCATTAACGGTGCTCTAGAAGTTTCTTTTTATTACAATCCATTAAAGTGGTGACTTTCTGATATTTACTTCTAAGTTTTTTTCAATAAACATTATTAATAATTATTGAACTCTGTAATTATACTTTGTTTTTACTTTTCTTGAATTATAGAGACATTACCTAATGTAGGGCTTCTGTTCTTTCAATAATTTCTGTCATTAGTACAAACCTACCTTGGGATCTAATGCCTTTCATTAATAAAGTAAACTTGATCTTGCCTCTATGCTTTGTTGCTCTGAAGGTATGCTTCTATACAAAATGCTCCCATTTTGTCAAAACATGCTGCTGAGCTTTTACAACCAGATTAGAATTCCTCTCTGTTGATTTCACCTTACTCCAGTCATTAAAAAAAAAAAAAAAAAAATCTAACAATGACAAATGTTAGCGAGGATGTGGGGAGAGAAGAACCCTCATCCACTGTGGGTGGGAATGTAAACTTGTACAACAACTATGGAAATCAATTTGGAGATTCCTGAAAAGGATGAACATAGATGTGATGGTTAAGTTTGTGTCAACTTGATCTGTTTAAGAATCCACAGACATCCTCATAAGCAGGTCTCTGAGGTTGCTTCCAGGAAGGATTAACTAAAGGAAGAATCCTTCCCTTAGGGTGAGCCCTTCCCCCAGAGTGGGTGGCCTACCTCTGAGGGGGGCTTTATCTAAAGGAGCTCTGGGAAAGAAAGAATCCTCTCCCCCCACCTGGTTGCCAGTGCTGCTTGTTGTTCACTGCTTGGTGCTTGCTGCTTTCCAGAGTGAACTGAAGACCAGCATGGACTGAAGGGCAGCATATCTCTAGGATGCCTCCAGGTCTTCAGTGCAGGATTGGAACTGCTGAAGCATCCAGCCTCCTAGTGGGCTGAGAAGCTACCAGGTTCCTTGACTCTCAGGCCTACAACCTGCTATTGTTGGACTGCCTTAAGCTAATCCAATAAATTCCTTTTTAATACAATTCATTCTAAGCATTCTGTTCCTCTAGAGAACCCTAATATAATAGAGCTACCAACAGACACAGTTATTCCCTTATTGTGCATTTATCCTAATTGCTAGATGCATCAATACAGAGACATTTGGTCAACCATGTTTACAGCTGCTCAATTCATTATACCTAAGAACTGGAATCAACCAAGATGCCCATCATTGAATGAATGGATATCAAAGTTTTACATTTATGCAATGGAATTCTACTCAGAAGTAAGAAAAAATGATACAATGAAATTTGTAGAAAAATGGACAAAGTTGTAATAGATCATATTCAGCAAACTCACACAATCACAGAAAAAAAAATTCTGCATGGTCTAACTTATCTGTGGTTCCTAACCTGGACCTTCTTGAGTTGCTGTCATACCTGATAGGCAACTCAACACCCAGACAATAGGGTTTTGATACCAAAGAACCTTCATCCTTGGAGATATCCTAAAAGATATAACCCTCAAAGTGAGGAAGGGGGAAGCACTTGTAAAGTAGGGCTCTTATGAGGGTGGGATGAATCCTAAGCTTAAAAGAATATATATATATATATATATATATATATATATATATATATATATATATATATAATTTTTATTTTTATTTTTTATTATTTTGCTGTCTCTGGCCTGTAACTCCCAGTGCCAGACATTGATCGCTACACACACTAAGGTGTTGATCAGAGAGACCTACAAGGTCCCCAAATCAAGCCAGTTTTCTGTCAATGTACTTGATCCCACCTGAAGCAAAAGGTAAGACACTATTGCTTTTGACAACATATGTTGCTGACACATTGCCCAGAGAGACCTGGCTAGAATTCAGAAGAAAGACAGTCCTAACACAGTTAGTCTGTCTAGTGCTGGAAAGTGCTACATGAGCTACTAGGGAAAGTGGCCAAAAAATGGTCTGAGCAACAAAGGTTTAAGCTACTCAGAAGCAAACACCTTGACTCGATGTGAATACCAGTGCAATAGTGGCACACAGCCTTAGTGGGTAACCAATGGCTTTCTGATTGGCTAAGAGTTCCACTCAGTGTTAAGGAACCCATATCTGTAATTGGGAAACAGATCAGATTATGTTCTCTAGTGTTAAGCTCTCACTAGACTTTGGCTAAAAGTGGGGTTACATACATGAAATTATCCTTAAATTAATAATGCTTACCCCATTTAAACTATGCTGACTTGACTCTCCATTGGAGAATTCATTCTTCTTTTTGAGAAGAGGGTGAGACCCAAGGAGATAAACTACCCCTCACATTTCAGCCAAAGCACAGCTGAATCCACAGAGGAATTGGGAAGACAAGTATGTGTGCTGTTTTCATGCTGTACCTGATAATCAGTTCCAGGATGAAGGCGAAAGAAACTGGGGACACTCAACACTTACCAAAGCAGAGACCCAGAGGTTTTAAGGGCTCATCATTGAAGAAGACTTAAAACTCACCCACCGTGACTCAGGGAACTTTGCAGAAGAGGGGGCAGAAAGATTGTAGGAGCCGCAGGTTGAGACGTCATGCCCAGAGTCATTCCTTCCTCACAAAATAACTACAACTCCCTCAGTACTTAAACTAAAACTCCATGGGGAATACCTGCAACCCCACTGAGTAGCATCCTTAATGGAATGGGAAGCAAGGACGAGGTTTCCAACACATATGTACCAACACGTGATGTATCATATGAAACATCTTGTTAATAATAGTAATAATAATAATAATAAACATAACAAGTAAAGAAAAAGAATTTCTCTCTGTCATTTGTCATGACTTAATAGGTATTTTGATTCTCAAAATTTTGTGATAGTTCATTCTTGGGAGCTGGTTTCCCTAGAGTCAAGAAGCATGCCAATTATATTACTTTTAAAGAAATATGTTTGGATGAAGCGTCAGGTCAAAGGTAGAGAACACTACTGAGTATTGAAAATAATCAAACAGAAATAATTTGTTTGCTTTTCAAGCAAGGAAGACCTCCACTGTGAGATGATAGTTCTGGGGTTCTATAAAAGTATTAGTGCCATGGAAAGATTTTCTCCTGAATGTCAGATGGAGACAATGCTGCTTCCATCCCCTCTTTCTGTGATGCTGCTTTAAATGTAAACCAAGGAACTCATAAAAAGAAAAGTGTGAAATAATTGTTCCATTATTCATAAGTAATTTATTATGCATATGTATATGGCACACAGAAATTAATCCACAGATAATTTATCTGAATATAAGCTGGAACATGCAGAATATAAAAACTGAAAAATATCAAGTTTCCTTAAACATTTTATACTTTTAGTGACAACCAAATCAACATCTCAATCAATGTATGTATAATTATACTTTTTCCCCTTCTCTCTCTCTCTCTCTCTCTCTCTCTGTGTGTGTGTCTGTGTCTGTGTCTGTGTGTGTGTGTGTCTGTGTGTGTGTAAGCTAGAGGGGAATCTTGAGTATCTTCCTCAGTTGCCCTCACTTGGCCTTTTCTTATTTTCTGATATAGGGTCTGTTGATGAACCTAGAGCTTGCTGATTCAGACAGCCTAGCTAGGTAGCATGCCTTAGGGACCTTGTTGTTCCTGCTCTGGGATTACAGGCAGATATTCTCATGCCCAGCTATTATGCAAGTGCTGGCAATCTGAACATAGGTCTTCATGCTTATTCAACAAATATTTTACTACTATTGAACCATCATTATAAAAATAATTCAGCATATCCTCTTTTACCAAATTGTTCAAACATTTCAACCAAGCATTGTCTATTAAAATCTCTTTAATCAATAGTGTAAGTAGTGTCTTCCCCAGCATTACAGAAATGGAAGCTTAACTATTATGATTACCCAGACAGAAATAAAATTGCTATTACTCAAGGGTGATATGGTTTGTTTCTAGAGAAACCCACAAACCCCAAAGTTCCTAGAATTATACGAAAAGCTTGAAATATGACTGCATATGTGATCAATGTATACAAATCAATTACATTCATGTAGATGAACACAATTTAGAAATGCTATTTAGAAAATTTATTATTTACTATAATAAATGAAATCATAAGGTTAATAAAATAAGTTTAACAGCAAAGATGAAGTTTACTAAATATTTAGAAATTATTATTCAAGAAATAAACCTAAAATTGATAAAGTGGAATGAGTTCAACAATAAGACATCTTCTCAAAATAATTTTAAAATTCAGAGCATTTATCTTTCAATTTCTTAAATTATAACAATGGGATTTAGGATAGCAATCCTGAATTTTCATCTATTAATGATCCAAGGACACAGAACAAATGTTTGAAAATGAAGAAGAAACGGTTTCCCTTAGATTATATCAATAATATATATTGTAATTATAATAGCTATGCTGAGTCAAAACTTTCTCCTTTTCAAATATATAATTTTACTGCTTAATTTCTATAACAAAATATGAAAATGTATCTATTGTTATCTTCAAAACCTTAAAATTTTATTTATTTATTTTTAATTGATTTTTTATTGACACCTTCTATATTTACATACAAAAAAAACCCATATATTTCACTTCCCTCCCCTGCCCTCCCCTATTCCACTTTAGAACACCAGTCTCCATCATATCCCCTCCCTCTCTCCATTAGTCTTTCTTTTAATTTGATGTCATCATCTTTTTCTACTATTTTGAGGGTCTTGTGATGGTATTGCTAGGCACTGGAAGGTCATAGATATCGAGGCCAATTTCTGTCTGGGCAGTTGCATTGTAAGAACTCATACCCTTCCTTTGGCTCTTCCATTCTATCAGCCCCCTCTTCTGCAATGGTCCCTGAGCCTTGGAGGTTGTGACAGAGGTGTTTCAGTGCTGGGCACTCCTCCATCCCTTCTTCTCAGCACTATGTTTCCTTTTGGGTCATCCCAGTGGTCATCACCATCTGAAAAGAGAACCTTCTCTAACCAGAAGTGAGAGTAGTGCTAATATGTGAACATGAACATTAAGTGTGGTGCACCCAGGGCAGCTTGGTGGGAATAATATACATTTAGTCAGACAAGAGCAGGCTTTATACACCAAAGGCTCATGACTGCCTGCCATAGACTTTTGCTTAGGCTTTTCAGTACCAGGCATGTATTCCCTCCCGTAGAGAGGGCCTTCAGTCCAATTATGGAGCAGTTGGCTACCCCAAGAGTAGACATGCCACTATTGTACCCGTTCAGTCATTGAGCCTGTATGGCCAAACTTGAATATCAGTACCCACTGTTTTCACTGCTGATAACTTCTGTCTCCCATACGGCTGCGTGCAGTGCAGCTTTTTCCAGCTTTCGGTTGGCTGGTCTACAGGGAGACAGTTTTCTGCTCCGCACCAGCTTGCTTTCTCAGTGACCTTGCTTCTCAGGCAAGAGATGTCTTCGGCAATAGGGTCTTACTATCTGTTTCTCAAGGTAAACCAAGGGCTTTGGAAAAAGCCTTTAATGTTTTGGAGGCTACCGGGACCTCCTTGACCAACAACTCACTGGAAGGTATCCCATCCCAGGCACTGAAAATTTTCTAGTAACAGTCTACAGCTTCTAGATGTGCCATTATTCAAAATAGTAGGTTTACATAAGTCTTATTCACAATATCTTGAATTTAGATTGAACCTCCCCCTGCCCTTCTTTTACGCATTCTCTTCCCATGGCCTCGCTTTGGCCATTCCCCTCCCTGTAATCTGTTCTTCTACTTACATATGTGCAATACCATACACTTAAGTCCTTCCCTTTCCTCCCTCCCTTATAGCTTTTTACCAGCTTACTGGTTTCTGGTACATAGTTTTGGTTCCAGTTCACACACAAGTTTATACATTTGTAGTTAGGATCCACATATTACAGAGAACATGTGACATTTGGGCTTTCTCAGCCTGGGTTACCTCACTTAGTATAATCTTTTCCAGATCCATCCATTTCCCTGCAAATTTCATAATTTCATTTTTCTTTACTGCTGAATAGAACTCCATTGTGTAAATGTACCACATCTTTATTATCCATTCATCTGTGGAGGGACATCTAGGCTGGTTCCATTTCCTAGCTATTGTGAATAGCACAGCAATAAATATGGTTATGCAAGTGTCTCTAAGGTAGTGAGAAGTGTCCTCTGGATATATGCCTAGGAGTGCTATAGTTGGATCATATGATAAATCTATTTCTAGCTGTCTCAAAAACCTCCACACTGATTTCCACAATGGCTGGACCAGATTACATTCCCACCAACAGTGTAGAAGTGTTCCTCTTTTTCCGCATCCATGCCAACACTTATTGTCATTTGTTTTCTTTTTTTTTTTTTTTTTTTTTTTTTTTTGCAAGGTAGGGTCTCACTCTGGTCCAGGCTGACCTGGCATTAACTATGTAGACTCAGGGTGGCCTCGAACTCTGGGTGATCCTCCTACCTCTGCCTCCCAAGTGCTGGGATTAAAGGCATGCGCCACCATGCCCGGCTGTCATTTGTTTTCTTAATGGTAGCCATTCTGACAGGAGTGAAATGGAATCTCAAAGTGGTTTTAATTTGCATTTCCCTGATGACTAAGGATGTGGAACACTTTTTTAGGTGTTTATATGCCATCTGTATTTCATCTTCTGAGAATTCTCTATTTAGTTCCATAGCCCATTTTTTAACTGGGTTGTTTGAATTCTTATTATTCTGTTTATTGAGTTCTTTGTATATTCTGGATATTAATCCTCTGTCAGATGTATAGCTGGCAAAGATTTTCTCCCATTCTGTAGGTTGTCTTTTTGCTCTATTCACAGTGTCCTTTGCTGTACAAAAGCTTTGTAATTTCATAAGGTCCCAGTGAAAACCTTAAAACTTTAAATAGTTAAAATCTTTCCTCCTCAGAATAATTCATTACAACCTTAATGCGATTCTAAATCCTCTAATCCTGCTATTTTCTAAAATAGATAGTTTCACTCTATTTATAAACATATAATTTCAATAATAATCACTTAAAACTCCACCCCTCAGCCGGGCGTGGTGGTGCATGCCTTTAATCCCAGCAGTTGGGAGGCAGAGGTAGGAGGATTGTTGTGAGTTCAAGGCCACCCTGAGACTACATAGTTAATTCCAGGTCAGCCTGAGCCAGAGTGAGACCCTACCTCGAAAAACAAAACAAAACAAAAAAAATCCACCCCTGTATTTCAGACACTACTACCACCTCCCTATCTTTTACATTCTCCTCCCTCCTTCCCCCTGTCTTCTGTGCAATTTTTCTTTTCTCTCTCTCTCTCTCTCTCTTTTTTTTTTTTTTCTTTTCTTCATTTTTTTTTTTTTTTGGCTTTTTGAGAATTTTCTCATGTATCACAGGCTGGTTTTGGAGTCACTGTTCAGAGGAAAATGGCCTTGAGCTTCTGATGTTTCTGTCTCTTCCTTCCTAGTGTTATGATTATAGACATTCTCTCTTCACCTTTCTAAAAGGAAATATCTCTATTTCTTAATTCACAGAAACCATAATAAATTAGTGCAAGTCACTTTAGCATCGTGTCTTTGCTCTTTTAGATCTATTATATCTATGTAAACTTCACAGAACTTAGTTTATACCCTTCCTGTTCTCTGCCATAACCAGTCTCTAATACTTGTACAGGATGAAATCACACTGGTTGGTTGATACCACATTCACAGGAATGTATATCTTACTGTGACATATCAGTCTTCCCAAGTGATGATGTCTGATGGGGGACAGCTTTAAGTCCTAGGCTAGGGGTTCTTCAGAATGAAGGTGCCAACACAAATATATTATCTCATCAAAGGGATGCTAGGGAAAGCATACTTAGTGCAATGAAGGCCTGTGTTTTTCGATAATCTTGTGCAGAGCACAAGTTGGCTGAACCCAACAGGAACACATTAGAAGTCATAACAGATGGCAGCTGGGAGCTGAGAGATATCATCAAACTCTGTCTTGATCTTTGTCTTTGTTTCTACTTACAAGAAGCTCTCTTGTGTTTCACCTATCCCGCACACTTATCAAGAGTTACTCTCTTGCAATCTATACTAAATCTTACAAATTCTGTCTCATATGTTACATATATAGTCATTAAATGGCATAGCTAATAAACTAGTAGCTAATTTTTATATTTGCTGAATACTTAACAGTTTTACCAAATTTTGTTTCCAGTCCTTTCAAGTTCATTAGAATAGTCTCAAATATTATTATTTAACATGTACCAAGATATCTATATCTGAGTTCCTGCCCATGTCATTTCATGTGAAAGTTATCACAGTAATAGCTCCATGTAGATTTGAATTACTTTTACTGTATATGATATTTAAATACAATCTTGTTTTCTTTCCCCTCCTGTGTTACAGATAATACTAAGTCTGAGACTATGGAAAGTGTTCTGAGATGTTACTTTTATTCTACTTGTATATTGTGTTGGCTAGAACTGAAGGCCACCCACACCACCTCATGCTTATGTGTTTGAATAATTAATCCCCAGCTGGTGGTGCTGTTCAGGATGGACATACAATTTCAGTAGATTAGATTCTGCTGGAGGAAGTGTGTTGTGAAGTAATGGTGAGGATGCGTGGGTTCCTTATGATTATAGCCAGACCCAGCCTCCAGTGTAACTCCAGCTTTCTGTTCCTGACATGATTTCCTAAAGCACCGTGAGAGACTCTACACTCTGGAACTACAAACTGAATCAAACTCTTTTCCTTCCGTAATTTGGCATTATGGCCCAACAATGAATTATTAACCATATATATATGGTGTGTGTGTGTTTGCATGCACACACATAAAAAGAAAAAAAAACAAACATGTACCAGTTTTCTATGTTTCCAACTCTCTTGGAGTGAAAGGAAAGGATAAGAGAAGATGGTCACCTCCATGCATTGTAGCAGAGTATGAACTTAAAGAGGGTCACCCCAAGCTTAGGAATCTTGGAAGCTTAGGTACCTGACACAACTAGTCTGTGGCTGTGGAAATAAACTGTTTGTTCTGGAATGTAAATAACTTCTCTCCAGGGGGATGCAAAAGGTCCTTGGGTTTATAATCCCTGTAATGTAAAGTAATGGCTCTAGGGAAGAGTGTCTATAAATCTCTCAGAAAGGCTTTATATTTAAATTCCAAGGTTTGTTTTTCCTTCAGTCATCCTTTAACATGAGTCATCAGTTATCTTTGCTTAGAAATCCCTGAAAAGAAAGAATCACTTATTTACTGATATATTAAGCTAACATCTTCAAAATCTTTTCTTCATTAATTAACTTTGATTTTACATTTCAGAATAAATTTCTTTATTTCTTTAACAGATTACTATGTTATTCCCTCTCCCCTTTTCCCATTTCTCTGGGGCCCTCTCTGGGGTTTTGGGATAAAATTCTCTCTGCTTGCAAATAAATAAATAAATAAATAAATAAAAATTTAAAAAGTATTTAAATTTCTTATCTATAAGAAAAGGTAGGGGCTGGAGAGATGGCTTAGCGGTTAAATGCTTGCCTATGAAGCCTAAGGACCCCGGTTCAAGGCTCGATTCTCCAGGACCCACATAAGCCAGATGCACAAGGGGGTGCATGTATCTGGAGTTCGTTTGCAGTGGCTGGAGGCCCTGGCGCACCCATTCTCCCTCTTTCTCTCTCTCTCTCTCTCTACCTGGCTATTTCTGTATCTCTCTTTCAAATAAATAAATAAAAAAGAAAATATTAAAAAAAAAAAAAAAGGTAGGTCATATTTAGCAGTTTATAATGAAATAAGCCATATGTTAATTTCTTCACAATTTCAATGACAAAGAGAAATAATACTTTTCATAAATTTTCTTAAGAGAAATATCCTGACCCTAGAATATTATTTGCATTCAAGCTTCATTCATGTGTTTTAAAATGAGAAAGTTGAAAATGCATTAAAGTGTGCTTTGTTCTAAAAATACATTATATAGATATATAAAATATAGGAATAATAAATGCAAACATAACAGTCCATTCTACTGCTAATGATATTCTCAAGGACTGTCAATGATAAGTAAGGATATAGCATGTCCTTTATATTCCATAGAAACAATGTTCATAGTTTGAATATTTACTGCATTATAAAATGCTTTTCTATTGAGTAAATGGAAACATCTATCCTCTGGTTTGATAACACAACACACAGAGGGGACATGAGGATATAATTTTTAAGAAAAGGACTATTGATTAAAGAAGAATGGATGACATGTCTACATTACTGGAGAAACAAATGTTATTGAGTCCACGTTTACTTGTTTAATAAGTAAATAAAATCAAATATAAGTTTACCAAGATGTGTTTATAAAAGGAAGACATGTAATAATAATAATTAGTAATAATAATAATCTATGGAGAAATAAGTTGTTCTAACACTGTTGGTGTCTGCCGTATTTTAAGTAATTATAAGGACATTGGAAGAATGGTTCTATAGAAGAATCAAAATATAGTCCTTATCAAAGGATCAGTCGCTAATTTTTGTGGTACACATTTATCATGTTTTTTCTCCCTAATAACACTTAAATGAACTAATATAGACAAGTATAATTTCCTTATATTCAGATAGATATATGTGTGGAACATTTTGTGTTTGTTCTACCTAGAAAGGACATAATGGAGAAGTGCCAGATTTGCCTTAAAGTAAGATTGAAAAATTAAAAAAAAAAAAAAAAGCAGGGGCTGGGGAGATTTCTTAGTAGTTAAAGTGCTTGCCTGCAAAGTCTGATGATCTAGGTTCAATTCCTCAGTACCCATGTAAAGCCAGAGGCACAAAGTGACACATGCATCTGGAATTCTCTTGCAGTGGCTGGAGACTTTGGAGTGTCCATTCTCTCTGTCTCTCTTCTATCTTTTCTTCTATCTTTCTCTTCTTGCAAGTAAATAAATGAATAATTGCAAAGAATTGAGTGAGATATGTTGGTGAGAAAAAGTAAATAAACTAAAGTGAGTTAACTAGTAAGGATCATCCAGGGCAGAGATATCCTAGGATATCCTTAAGGAGTTTTATCCCAAATGAGTTTTTTGCCTTGCAAATTTTTATGAATTAAAGTGTGCTTTCCTAATTCATATGCAGAATTTCTAAATTTTAGTAATTAGCTAGTGAAGGTGAGGTCGTGGAGAAGGGTGGGAGTCCTAAAACCATATGACCGGAATCATTATAATAACTATAATTCTATATATGCATAAACAGGGATCAAGCTGAATGAACCACAAGATGGAGATTGTGGACATGTATTTGCAAGTATCAAAGACTGTCAGAAAATCAATAAGGCAGGAGAGTAATGGGATAGTGTCGCCTGCTCAGCTTTCAAAGGCGACCTATATTGCCCATAGCTTGACTTCCAAATTCAGCCTGAGAGACAACCTGTTTTTGTTGTCTT
Source organism: Orientallactaga sibirica (assembly GCA_036365145.1). Classification (NCBI taxonomy): domain Eukaryota; kingdom Metazoa; phylum Chordata; class Mammalia; order Rodentia; family Dipodidae; genus Orientallactaga; species Orientallactaga sibirica. The sequence goes on along the minus strand of JAEOAD010000019.1, from coordinate 10,724,818 downwards.
TGCTCTTAGTTTTCTATAATTGTTACAACCCCCTTACCTAGCATGCTGATGACTGATCATGTATCTCCTTTCCACTAAGGTTTAATAATATTCATTGCCAAGCTTCCCACTTACGCCAGGCACAAATAGTGACACAAGTGTATGGCAATCATTTGCAGAGCCATGAGACCCTGATGTGCCCCCATGTCCAAATTAATTAATTAATTTAAAAAATAGAATGCTAAGCAAAAGTTTATGGCAGGTTAGGTCATGAGCCTTAGGGGTATAAAGCCTGCTCTTGTCTGACTAAATGTATACATTATTCCCACCAAGCTGCCCTGGGGGCACTACACTTAATGTTCATGTTCACATATTAACGTTACTCTCACTTCTGGTTAGAGAAGGTTCTCTTTTCAGATGGTGATGAACACAGGGATCACCAAAAGGCAACATAGTGCTGAGAAGAAGGGATAGAGGAGTGCCCAGTGCTGAAACACCTATCACACCCTCCAAGGCTCAGGGACCATTGCAGAAGAGGGGGGCGGATAGAATGGTAGAGCCAAAGGAAGGGTATGACTTCTTACAATTCAACTGCTCAGACAGAAATTGGCCTCGATATCCATGACCTTGCAGTGCCTAGCAATACCTTCACAAAACCCTCAAAATAGAAGAAAAATATGATGACATCAAATTAAAAGAAAGACTAATGGAGAGAGGGAGGGGATATGATGGAGATTGGAGTTCTAAAGTGGAATGGGGTGAGGGGAGGGAAATATCATATGTTTTATGCATGTAAGTATAGAAGGTGTCAATAAAAATAATAATTAAAAAATAAATAAATAAAAATAAAAAATAAAAAATAGAATGCTTTATTGCACAGTGTCTTGCTCACTCTTATGGTTGCAATTTGAAATCTGGCCTATCTGAAAGCAGATACAAAGCTCTTAATTGACAAAAAGCAATAATTTTATGTTATAGCACAAATCACAATCTAAATATGTTCATTTTCATTTTATTTCCAACCTTCCAAATATAAATCACAGTGAAAAGTGTTAGCTAATGCCTAATATATTAAAGTTAGCAAGCTCTCAAACATATGATTTCTACAACCATTTTTCTTTTCCCTAAAGAGAATATATCCTCCAGCTTGTGTTACTTTACTTGTCTTAAAACATATGAAAATAATCCAGGAAATCATTCTATGATAAAAGATGTTACAAAAAGTCACTGTCAGTTTAAGAAAACTCATCTAAGAGACCTGAAGTTTGAGTATATTAATGGGATGGAATTCACTATCAAATATGTTATGCTAAGCTAACTCCAATGGCGAATGGTAAACTTCTACAGTATGAAGATTATTCATATAAGCAGCCTTCCATATCATAGATTCACACATTAGTCCCTGAAGGATCAAAGTAAATCAAAATAAGCTTAAAAGTGACACAGTATTAAATGGAAGACAGCTAAACTTAGACCTGAAAAGGGCAAGCCAAATGCCTGTCATCAGGAGCAATTCAGAACTTCTCCAAAGCTGGCATAGTGAGTGAAAAGTTTGTCTCTGGAGAATCCAAACACGGAGTTATTTTTAGCCTGAAACGACCACCCAGATTTCTCATTTCTGGATAGAAAGGCATCTGAACAGATGGAGCATAGGTAGGCACTCTTGACTGGGAGAAGTATTGTGTGTGTGTGTGTTCATGATGTGTGCTTCTAGCTACTGATATAACCTTAAAACTTTTCAAAGATGCTCACTGGATTGTCTATCTTGTCTCATTATTTAACTATCTTTTGCTTTTCAAAAGATCAGTCCTTTTCAGGAGACATTTTGTTATATATATATATAAATGGCATCCCTTTAAAAACACTGCTATTCTTTTTGGCAAAAGCTTATTTCATTTATACTGAGTGAGACAGTGAATTACTGAAGTTATGCTTACATTAAAATGATAATAAAAATGCTATGTTTTTAGCTAAATAAATTAATTGAGAAGACAAATGCACATACTACTAATCTTGGTAAACCTTGAGATACTGGTAGGGGGTTTGCCTATTTCTTTGGGCCATCTGTGGACTCCTGTGATGTGTTGTGAACAGTAAATTACATTCGTGTTGACACTGATACACCTTCACAAAGTACCTTCCTTTCTGTTACTGGCACTGAAACTAATTTCAAACTGTAAATAACTGCCTGATTTTGGAAATATTTCATCTTAAACACACCAGACTGCTATGATGGTGCATTTCACTTTAGTAACACAATATTATTTTAAACTTTCAGAGAATGTTCACTTTCTTCAAATTCCATAAACTCTAAAACTTATAAAAAACTTTAATGAAATTATTTTCCCCTTTGGTAGAAAAGGGTAATTGATGCACACAATATTTATTTAGAAAATACCAGGTAGCTATTTAGAAATATTCTGTTGAAGTTAAACTAGTTTTGAATAATTTTTATAAACACCTGCTTATGTTTCCCATCCTCTTAAAACCATCTACTTCTAAATTAGTTAGAAAATATTGGCCTGTAATTATTTTGTGCAGAGGAATATTTGATGTCAAAATATGTATTGTACAATGTGTAAATTTCCTGAAAGACTAAGTTTTGTGATTTCTGCAATATATCATAAACTATCTGGTAGTAAGTAGGTAATGACTTATGTATAAGAATACATTACATAGTTTCTCATTTTCAACATTTGAATGACTTTGAATCAAATAGTGTTATGACAGGAGTGCTAAAAACATTCATATTACTTTTTGAAAATACTCATTTTGGAAGAGTAAATGATTCTTACTGATAATTATTGTAACTTTACCTTGCTCTAAGCAGTTTGTTTTAGGTAAACTTCAACATTTGAACTGTCTAGGAAATGTGTGAGATTTTTAAGAAAACAAAACATATAAATTCTAGTCATTTTGTTATATCACCTAAAAGAAATACTTTCTTTTTTTTTTTTTTTTTTTTTTTTTCTAAAGATTAGGGACTAGCAAATCAATCAAATATTTACTTAGTACATTGCTGTACTAAGGAAAAGAGACAAAACAAATCCATCTCTGAGCTCCACAGGAACCTGGCTGACTTTTCTTACTCATGAGGTTATTTTCAGACTTTGATAGGTAACATAGCAATGCCCAGAAAGAATGACCCTAGTGGCATTCCCGCAAAAGAGATGGTCTCCCCTGTTCCAGTGTGTACACACTTGTATAGAGAGGATATGTACATAAGTCCTTGCTCTTCATACAGCCTAAGGTCATTCATGCTTAGTAATGATCATTGTAGGCAATTGGTTCCAGTAGCTTTCCAACATCACTTCCTTATTCAGTATTTCCTTGCTTAGTTTGTTTTACTTTTACTTTTTTAAAACCATTTTTAATTATTAAAAACATAGTTTGTATGGATACATCATGGATTGGCAACATCTTTTCCCTCCTCTCTACTCCCATTCTGCAGGAGGCCCTCCTCAGTGGGATTGCTGGGATTTAGCATGGGGTTGTGCGTTATGCATTGTGGGAGTAACAGTCAGTTATTAGGGGGAGGCAGTGCCTCTGGGTATGACATCCCAGTCTGTGACTATTACAATCTTTCTGCCTCCTCTTCTGCAAAATTCCCTGAGTCTTGGTGTGTTTTAAGTCTGCTTCAGTAATGAGCTGTTAGGAGCCTCTGTATTTCTTGTTTGGTAGTGTTGAGTATCCTCAGATTCGGTCTCCTTCACCCTTTCACACCTTGTCAGGCTCACCATGGAAGCTGCACTCTTGCTCAACTCTACACTTCTCTATGGTTTGCCTGGGCCTTGCTTAAATGTGAGGAGTGATTCATCTCCTCTGGTCTTAGGAAAAAGAAAAAGAGATTCTAACAGAGAGTAAAGTCAGCATAGGTTAAACTGGATAAGCATTATTAATTTCGGGAGAGTTAGATGGATGTAGGCTCTCCTTTCACCAAAGACTAGTAGGATCTTGACCCTGGAGAGGACAATGCTTGTCTCCACAGGATTCTAACCCAGTTCCCACTTCCAGATCTGGGTTTCTTTCCACTGAAGGGATCTCTTAGCCAATCAGAAAGTCATTGGTTACCCACCAAGGCTGTGTGCCACCATTGCATTGGTGTGTACTTCTTATGAGGCCAGTTGTTTCTGAGTAGTTTAGACCACTGCTTGCTCACACCATTGTTGGTCACTTTCCCTGAATAGCTCATGTAACACTTTCTAGCAGTAGATGGGCTGTCTGTGAACTGGCGCTCTTCCAGATTCCAGCCAGGTGTGTCTGGTGTCTTCAGCAATAGGGTCTTATCTTTTACCCTCAGGTGGGTAATCAAGTGCTTTGACAGAAGCCTGTCTTGTTTTGGGGACCTCGTAGGTCTCTCTGATCAACAGCTCAATGTGTGTAGCATCTGTTTCTGGTACTGTGAGTTACAGTTCAGTGCAAAAGTGCTCTAAGGTAAGGCTTCATCCAACTCTCTCCAGGGACCTACTTTTTGGGAATTTCCCCTATACTCCTATTGAGGGTTATATCTTTTCATCCATCTTCAAGGAGAAAGGTTTTATGGTACCAGTTCATTTTGGGTATAGTTTTGTGTTTATCATGCTCTACTCTCCCATTCCCTTTCCCCACAAACCCTTTCATCGCTACTGTCTGGACCTCAAGTTGCCTTTCTGGTATGGGGGCAACTCAAGCTGATCCAGATTAGGACCTGCAGATGTGTGAGAACAGTCAGCATTTGTCTTTCTGTGATTGAGAGAGAGAGAGTGAAAGAGAAAGATAGAGAATGGGTACGCCAGCACCCTCTCAGCTGCTGTGAATGAACTCCAGACACTTTCACCCTCTTGTGGGCAAGTGAAGCATTGCACCTTTGGGTCACTTTTTTTTTTTTTTTTCATCGGTCTAAATATGGGACCTGGAGATTGGAACCAACATTCTTAGGCTTGGCAGACAGGCGCCTTAACCAGCAAGCCATCTCTCCAGTACAAGATTCTTGCTCATTTCTTTCTCTGTATATTTGTGCTTTGCATATAGAAAGGCTAGTGATTTTTTTGTGATTTTGTATCCTGCCACTTTACTGAAAAAAATTAATCACCTTTATAAGTTTTGAGATAGAGACTTTTGAGTCACTTTATGTATAAGAACATGTTTTCTACAAAGTGGGATAATTTGACTTCTTCCTTTCCAATTTGTATGCTTTTTATTTTTTCTCCTAACTTATTCCTTGAGCTAGGACTTCTAGCACACTATGCTGAAGAGCATTGGTGATAGTGGACACCCCTGTCTTGTTCCCAATTGCAATGGGAAATACTTCAATATGTCCCCATTAAGTATTATTTCAGCTTTAGGTGCTTCACATATAGCCTTAATTGTGATAAGATATAAATTGTTCATTTTGATTCTCTCCAGTGTCTTAATCATGAAGTGATTTTTTTTCCCCAAAGGCCTTCTCTGAAGCTATTGAAATAATTGTGTGGCTTTGAGATTAAGTTTATTTATGGGGTGCATTATGTTTACCAATTTCCTCAGGTTGAGCCATCTCTGCATCTGTGGGATAAATAATGCTGGATGAATTTGGATGCTTTTGATGTGTTGTTAAATTTGATTTGCCCTGATTTTGTTCAGGATCTCTGCATCTAAGTTCATCAGGGATATATTCCTATAGTTTTTCTTGTTGCATCTCTCTTTGGTTTTGGTACAAGAGTGATTCTACCTTCATAAAATAGTTTCTGTGATTATCAGAAACAGTTTGAGGAAAAATAGTTTAAGTTCTTCAATGAATGTTGGTAGAATTCGTCTGAGAAGATATCCATTTCTGGAATTTCTATAAAGAGGTTTTTGATTACCTTTTCAATCTTGATGAATGTGATAGGTTTGCTTAGGAGATTAATCTGCTCTGAGTTTAGTTTTGGTAGGTAGTATGTGTCTAGTAATTCATCCATTTCTCCCTGATTATCAAATTTCGTGGAGGTTAGGATGTGGAAATATGTCCTGATAATTCTTCAAATTTTATTTATGTCTCATTTAACCTCTCCCTTTTCATTTCTGATTTTGTTGATCTGACACTTGTGTTTTTCTCAGTTGATCAAATTGGCCAAAGGTTTATCAGTCTTGTTTATTTTTCAAAAAACATCTCCTCATTTCATTGATTTCCTTAATTGATTTCTTAATTTCAGATACTTTAATTTCTAATCTTGATTCTTTATTTTTATATAACATCACTTATTTATTTGAGAGAGAGAGAAAGAGGTAGAGAGAGAGAAAGAAAGAGAGAGAGAATGGGTGCACTAGGGCCTCCAGTCACCGCAAAGGAACTCCAGAGTGTTTCATCTTTGTTATGAAGGTATCTAGTGGTATGAATTTTCCCCTTATGACTGCCTCCATTGTGTCTCATAATTTTCTGTAAGCTGTATGTTCATTTTCATGAAATTTTAGAAATTTTACAATCTCTTTTTAAATGTCTTTCACAACCCATTCATTGTTTAAACCTGTGTTGCTCAGTCTCAAGGAGATGGTGGAATTCCTGATGTGTCCCTTGTTAATTTCCAGCTTGAAAGCATTGTGATCTGATATGATAGAGGAAGTTACATCAACTTACCTGATTATGGAGGTATGCTTTATGGCCTAATATATTATCTATTTTGGAAAAGGTTCTGTGGGATGCTAAGCAGAATGTGTATACAGTAGAATCAAGGTGGAACATTCTATAGATATCTTTAAGTCTAGTTGATCTATGGTATTCTTGAGCTCTATTATTTCCCTGTTGATTCTCTGCTTTGATGAATTATCAATTGATGACAGTAGAGTATTGGTGTTTGTGTTTATTTCTTTTTTGTTGCCAGGTAGGTTTTATTTTATAAACTGTAGCACATCTGTGTTTGGTGCATATCGTTTATGATTGTGATGTCATTATTTTGAATAATTTCTTGATTAGCAAGAAGTAGCCTTTCCTGTCCTTTTTGAAAACATTTTGTTTGAAGTGTATTTTATCAGATATTAATATACCAATTCCCACTTGTTTCTTATTTCCATTTACTAGGAATATCATTTTCCATCCTTTCACCCGGAGGAAGTATCTGTCAGTAGTGAGGTGCATTTCTCAAAGACAGTAGATAGAAGGGTCCATTTGTCTGATCCAGTCTGTTAACTTGTGTCTTTTCATTGGTGAATTAAGACTGTTAACATTTAAGGTTACAGCTTTGATATTTGATTTAACCCCTCCCTTGATGGGGTCATATGTGGAGTTACATGATTTCCTGGGCTTTGTACCTTTTTGAGCCTGCTCCAGTTTTCATTATTGCAATCTTCTTCTTATAAACTCTTGAGATTGGTTGTCTTTTCTGTGTGGACCATTCCATGAATTATTGTCTGTAGGCTGCACTTTGCATTCATATGATCACATAGTTGATTTTTCTCATGGAAAGTTTTTCTTTCACCATTTATTATAATGAATATTTTTGCTGAGTACAGTAGTTCAGGTTGAAAGCCACAGTTATTTAAACTTTGAAGTGTTCCATTCCAGTCCCATCTGGCTTTCATGGCTTTCATTGAGAAATCTGAGGTACTTCTGATGGGTTTGCAGTTATATATATTGGGTTCTTTCTCTTGTTGCTTTTAGCACTCTCTCTTTGTTTTCATGGTTGAGTTTTAACTATGATGTACCTTGGAGAGTTTCTCCTTTGTCCTCTCTGGTAGTTATTCTGTGGGCTTCTTGTATTTGGATGGACCTATCTTTTGTGAGATTGGAAATTTTTTCTTCAATAATTTTGTTGAATATGTTCTCGATGACTGTGCCTTGGATTTATTCCCCTTTCAGTATATTCATGATCCAAATCTGATATTCTGTTCCCATGAGTTTTCTGAACTGAGCAAAGATTTTGATCAGTTTATTCTGTCATATCGTCCAGCTCAGAGGTTCTATCTTCCACATGAGTAACTCTATAAGTGAGGGGTTCTAGATATCTTTTAAAAAGCTCTAGTTGATTTTTGTTTTTAGTATGCTATTTGCTATCATGCCCCTTTCCTTCTTAAAGCACAATTTCAGGTTGATTTTCTCTGTTTTTTATAAAATAATCTTTTATTAACTTTTTTTTATGAGAGAGAACGAAAATGGGCAAGCCAGGGCCTTCAGCTGTTGTAAACAATCTTCGGATGCATGTGCCACCTTGTGCATCTGACTTGTGTGGATCTTGGAGAATCAAACTTGGGTCCTTTGACTTCTCAGGCTAACACCTTATCCACTAAGCCATCTCTCCACCCCATTGTCTGATTTTCTTACTGCTTCCCTGAATTCATTCTTGCATTTGATCATGTCTTCATTAAGCTTAATCAGCTGGTTATTGATATCATCTATTTGTTGAATCACCTTAAGTTCAGTCATATCTTTTTTGAGGCTTTTCTTGTTTTCTTCAATTAAGTTTAGGTTAGTAGCAAAAGCTGAGGGTTCAAAGATACGATTGTATTTAATTTCATTTATATGATTCTTGGTTTTTTTGACCCTTTGCTTCCAGTTCAGCAATTTTTTTGATTAGTGTCACATAAGTTGCTGTGGTTTTATTTTGTGAAACAATTTCTGTTGTCTTCTCTATGATTTCCTTGGTGGCTTTCATTGTGTGAGTAGGTATTATCAGTGGAGGTCTCTCAGTTTTCTGACTTTTGTTGCTTTTTTGTTGGTTTCTTTGTTTGTTTTTACACTGTGGTCTTCTCATCTCAGGGATAAGTCTTATTTTATTGAGGAGGAAGCAAGTATTTTCCCTTGTAGGATATTCAATGATTGCTTTTTTAAAATGTGAACCAAATTGGTGTAGGATGTGGTTATAACCACAGATGTGCAGCTTGTGGAGATTGCAAATACATCAAAGATACCTGAGGAAATGGAAGTTGGGGAAATTGGAGCTCTTCCCTACTCTCTCCATTTCATGCATTCTTCAGCACAAGGGTAACTACGTGTTGGGGAAACAGGAGCTAGGAAGCTGAAGAGCCAGGGGCAAGAGACCAGTTCCCAATGTGGTCCATGCGCCTTCTAGCTCAGGGGAACAGGGATTTGGGGACCCAGGAGCCAGTCAATCAGGAAGCCAGAGCAAAAGACCTGCTTCTGCAGCATACACACTGGTGCAAGCCTATCCCAAGCCAGTAGCAGTGATACCAGGACCAGGGAACAGGGAGGTGGAGAATGAACTGAGAGCTCTGGCTTACTCACTCTGCCTGTACTATCCAGAGCAGAGGATCCAGGAGTTCGGGATCAACCAGGCCAACCAGGAAGGTGAAGCAATAGTACCCTTTCAGTAGCATACACACACAGTCTTGGCAGTCCCCAAAGAGCCTTTACTTTTAATTTTTGTGGTGACCTTATTTCTCCTTTCAGTTGAAAGAAAAGAATAATAAGAAAACAATATGTTGCTTTGTAAAAAAAAAAAAATGTTTATTTCCATATGACCAAACAACATCTCAAACTTGAAGTACATATAGTGGAATTCAATAAGAGGCTTAGATTTTCCTCACTATCATGAGGTAAATGCAAAAGAAAAAATGTTAATGTAAAATAAACATTAATAGCATTCCTACCTATATTATTTTACTTTCAAAGATGGAGTACTAACCATGGATGAGCCTAACAGTGTAGATTTACACCCATGCAGGTTAATAAACACAGGGTTACTTATGCTTCCTGAAAAAACTGTTTCGTGCAACTTTGCGATAGCTGAATCGAGCCACATACTCATATAATCAGGAAATGTCCATGTATTAGCAAACTTTGATCTGCTTGCATTTACATTTCACTTTATTCACTAGGGTTACTATATTTTGTGCATGTCATTTGATATCCAAGTCCAAATAGTCTTTATCTAAACTTTAGATTGATAACCAATTTCCCTCCCTAGGGACTCCATTCCTATAGAATTTCAAATCCTCCTTCTTTCACTTGATTTTCATTTATTATTTTTTCTTATTTGTTTCCTGACTTGGTTAAAGTCAGAAACTATTAAAAAAAAAAGCCAGAATACATCTTGCTTTCAAATTCATTATTAGAAACACATTACCTTGTGTGTATTAATTTATATAATTTCAATGCATGTTTTCCATTTATTATACCCATTCCATTTTACTATATGGAGAACTGTTGTTGTAGCAACCATTTATTTAATATTCATAAATCTTATATTGCTTTACTGTTTCTCAAATATAAGTCTTTGAATTTCAGCATATAATTTGAGGGTCTATATGTTCCTTCTCATTTTTTGGTGAAAAACTGAATCAGCAAAGACATTATGAGGGGTAGATTTCATAATTGTATATGTACATCATGTATACATGCACATACATGTTTAAATATATACAAATAGATGGTATGTCTTACAGGAAAAATGAGCAGAGGAGAGATACCTCTTTCATCAAGGAAAATCTTGTAATCAATGTGTTCAAAATGGACTTAACATGGACAGTTAGGTTAAATTATGCCCTCTAGGTTTTCTTTAAAGTCATCCTAATCAATATTAACAACAATTCTTAAACAATGCAAGTGGCATATATATCCAACAAAAGAAACCCACCTATCCCCAAAGATTAATATGGCTCCATCTGGGCAGGGTTTCTGGTTTCTGGATCATCTTTTCTTACAAGGAGAGTGTGATTCTCTACTTTTTATTTTCACTTTGAAAAAACTCTTGTTTTGTTAGGATTTGTACTTTACCCTGTCTTTAAATAATTAATTGGTGGAGTAAATGAACCCTAAACCTAGACAGTAACAATTACACTATGGCTTGGATGTTATCTAGGCAGAATTTGGGGGCAATCATAGCATTTGCATCACTTATTATGCCTCTCTGGTTAGTAACATTTCCTCATTACCATTGCCTGATATCTGAAAATGTTGTTTAATCTTCCAATGGGCAAATTATTCCAGGATCATTGATGAATGTGAATCTGGAGAACTTGGAAATGAACATTAATATATAGATATTTCTTATGGGGATAATTTTTTGCTATTTATTTTCAAGTGTATTTTATGGACTCCTCCAGATTGAAAGAATATTTGGTAAGTTTCTGAGTGTTTTCTGTGTATACCAATGCCTTAGAAAAAGGTAGTAAAAAAGTAGCTGATATAATAAATCATAAATTTCTTCATATAAATGTTGCTTAATATCAGACCTTTAAAAATTAAATTTTGACTATCAAAAGAAGTTCAAAATATCTAGGAACAGCCATTAAACTTCTATTTAATACTCTAACAAGGCCTGTCTCTAAAAGCATGATATAAAATTTTATATATGACATGTTCAGTGAAAAGTATCATATATGGGGCTGAAGAGATGGCTTAGCAGTTAAGGCACCTGCCTCCTAAGCCTAAGAATGCTGGTTCCAATCTCCAGCAGTTCCAATCTCCAGGTCCCACATGCTGAACTTGACCACAAGGGGACGCATGCATCTGGATTTCATTTGTAGCAGCTGAGAGGCTGCTGGAGTGCCCATCTCTGTCTTCCTCTCCCTCTCTCTCTGTCTCTCTCTGTGTGTCTCTCTCCAGACAAAAAAGTATCATAAATGGGTATACTTCATGTCTTATTTTAATTGATTCCTGTAAATAATTATATACCTCTTCCATTTAGTATATATTTCTTACAGAACTGTAGAATTTTTTTTCTTTCCTCAGGAAGATGCAGTATAAGGCTCCAATGGCAGATCAAAGGTCGAGTCCACCAAAACCAGTTTGGTGAACCAATGTGTTTATGAGGGTTCCTTAGAGAGGATGGTAAAGGGTGCTTACAGGAGCAATAGATGATTAAAATACAACTGCACTACAAAAAGTCTCATCTCATCCTGGATGACAATCTCCCCATAGATGCTTAAAGTCCAAGTCCACTTCAGTATACTTGGGGTAGGAAAGGAGCTAAAAGTTGAACTGATTTACTGAATTACTGTAAGAGTTGATTGCTGAGGAGCTACTTATCTTTGTCAACAGATGGAAAAATCCCAAAGAGAGAGAGAGACCTATGCAGAAAGGGCCCAGAGGGACAACAAGAAAGAAAGACAGTTTAGGCTAAAATGAAGTAAAATGGATTTCATTGTTAGGGTTGCCTGACTACAGAAATGATTGATATGCAAATTTCCACATCTAATTTGATCATTTACACCTTACCTTGGCTATGAAAATTATAAAAGGAAAAAAAAAATCTCAGCTTCAGGCCAAATCTTCTTTGGATTGCTATCTCAAGTTCTTCCCCCCCCCCGGGGGTTGGGGGGAACCCCTCTACTTGTACTCATACTGGCCTTGGAGCGATATTTCCAGAGAATTTCTGGAAAATATGTGATGTGTCCTCAAAGTTGCATTTCTGAAGCACATTATATCACTGGCAGGTAATCTTTCATCTCCATGCTGTTGTTTCCCCTTAATATTGTTTTAGGACAGGGTCTTGCAAGCCTTTCACAGACTTCACTTCCTGAGACTCTGCAACTTCCTTCCTCCCCTATCTCCCACACAGGAAGGAATCTTTTAGTTTCTCTCTGCTACACAACAAAAGCTTTACCCTATACCCCAGAAACAGCTCTCTTTTCCTTTAGCAAAATTGAGTAAGTCTCAATGCATTAGTGTTCTGTGTTTGCTCTGAAGATAACTGGCAGAATTGATTGCCTCTCCTTTAGAAGTAACTGTCAAACAGTTACACTAAGAGTCTCCCGGAAATCTGGTAAGCCATTCCTAATGATGTTAGTAGGCTTAAGTATCACACGTACAATGAACTGCCACCCTATTAACAAAATTATCTATGAAATCCCCATCAGTGTTATTCTCATAAATATAATCCTAGTATTTCATTTTAGATGTTTTATAAACATTCCTAAAAGGTGGCATTTTATCTACACATTATCAATGTGTTTCTACAATAGAAATTTTTTTCAAAAATTGCAATTATTGCTACATAATCTATCAGAACACATGACTGTAAGCTAAACATTTTTCTCAGCCTAAAGAAAAACTAGGTTTAACAACTTGTAGTTATCCTATAGGAAAATCCTGTTTATATTTCTGATCAATTATTGTATTTAATTTCATTTATCTTGATGACATCTGATACATATTTATATTTGAAATCTCAGTTCATATATATGTAGTTAATATGTTGAATTACTAACTACATAACCAAGCTTCTTTTTTTTATTTTTATTCATTTTATTTATTTGAGAGAGAGAGAGAGAGAAGCTCAGACAGAGACAGAATAGGTGTGCCAGGGCCTTTAGCCAGTGCAAATGAACTCCAGATCATACACCACCTTGTACACCTGGCTTACATGGGTCCTGGGAAATCAAACCTTGGTTCTTTGGCATTGAAGGCAAGTGCCTTAACTGCAAAGGCATCTCTTCAGACCTCACCAAACTTTTTAAATAGAATAGTCATAGATAGGTGTCTGGAACATAAAATCTATAATTATGAATGAATGGTTAATAACCTTCCCTAAAAACTAAAGGGAAATAAGAGTTAATAGCTATCCCTAAACCTTACTGGCAATAAAGTTCTGCACCCTTCCCTGATTGATGTACTCCCCTTAGCCTAGATGGGCTTGAAGGACCAGAGACCATCTGAGCATCCACCCTTAGACATTCCTGGATGAAGAAGCCTATTCTGAACAAGGACACAAACAGCTACAATTTTCTTATCAACTGCACTTGGTACAGTCTGTTTTTCTTAGGATTCTCTTTATAAACTTACATCCTAGCCTGGGTCAGTATTTCAGCCTTCATCTTGTGGGAAAGCTGAGACCCCTTGCTGTTTCTCTCAATAGTCTTGCCTGTAGAGATCAAATCTCTTGTTCTCTTTTGCTTTTTTCTTGCACTTTCCTTACATTTCTGGTGCTGTGACTCAGATACCCCTCCAGGGTTTTCAGGCTGCATGCCCCCCCCTTCTTTCTTTCTCACTACCTCCTTGCCAATGTTTCACTCTCTCAGGAATAGAAAACTCACTGTGTTCACTACTCTGAACTAAACAGCCACCTGTGACCTGAGAGTTTCAGTCTTTCCAGCTTGATACCTGGGGCTTCTTCCTTTTCTTCTGCTTTTCACCCTCTCCCACCAGACTTTTTAACTCCAGACTAGAGGCCTCTTGCCATGTGATCTGCTGCATCCACACTCTCAACAAATTACAACTTCAGGACAAGGTATTTGTTCTTGGTCTGTGGGGATGATGCGCCGTCTCAGACCTTATAAACTCTGAGAGTTTCTCTTTTCAGTCTGTGGGCGATCGGAGACTCCAGGAGCCTCCCACATGTAATTCCCTCAGACACTTGAAGCCTTATGAATGTGAGGACACTCCCTCCTAAACCTTGGGATTCTTTTGCCTTCCCTAATCCTGGGAGACATCCCTGGTGGTGGGATTGGCCACTTTAGTCCTTGTCCTCCAAAATGGACTCTAAATTATCTATTCCAAAAGCCAATCCATTGGTATGTCTCAAGCTTAATTTAAAAGAGCTCAAATGTCCTGAGCTCCTGCCTTGCAAATTACTCTGGCTCTGTGTTCAAATTTGTCCACAAAGCTCCTTAGATAATGGCCACTGCTGACCTGAATTTGGTACTTTTGATTTTAATATTCTTATTGATCTTGATAACTTCCCCAGATGACATGGCAAGTGATCTGAGGTTCCTTACCTTCAGGGCTTCTTTGTCCTCTGTTCCCACCATTCCCTTTGTACTTCTTGGTCTACCTACCAAATTCTCTTCTGTCACCAAAAACCTTCTAAAATCCTGTACCTTCTAAAACTCTAATTCTCACACACAGGTCTGCCATTTGACTATGACTTGCCAGGGTCTCTCCCGCTCACTCCAAATTCAAATCATCTCACTAAATCAAATACAAACTCTACCCTCTTAAGGAAACTCCTGTCTTTACTGGGCCTCTTTAACTTATTCTACATATGGATATCTATTTTTTTTTTTCTCCTTGCTAAAAGTTAAAATCACTAAACAGCTTCCAGGTATTTTCCTTTCTTTTCCCTTTCCTCTTCTTTTCATTACAAGCCACCAAGAAAAAGAAAAGTCAACTTAAAATTCAAACCACTGGCTGTTGCTGTTAAGATTAAGTCCTCACCAATTTAAAACATAACTAAAAGCTTAAAAGGATGTCTCCCTTTGTTTCATGTTGTCTTGTCTAATGTTGGCCAACCATGTCATATCATATGTTCTATGCTTCATGTAGCCTGTCCTGATGTATGACTAAATTTATAGTTATTAATTGTTCCAGTGCTTATGGTCATTAAATATTCTGATGCACATATATTTTAACATGCTATTAGATTATTAAAACCAGGTTTACAATATATTTAATATAATTAACCTCTGTGTTTTTGACAACATGCTTATTCATACTTACTACAATAACAGAAATATTTGTATACCAAATTCTAATCTTGGATCTACAGAATGATATGTGTTTTTCATCTGAAAAGACTTTATGAGGTAAAAGATTGTTATAAGACATATTATTTAAAAGGATATGAAAATAATATAAAAGGGTTATGGGACTTAAATTAACAAAGGTTTGGGTTGCCTATGGTAAAATGGGTTAATGTAAAGGTTTTCATTCTTCATATTTTTTTCTCAGCTTAAATTGTTCATATAATTCACAGTTTACTCTTTGTAATAAGTTGATAAATTTATTTATATTGTCATATTTCAAATTATGCCTATATTTCCTACTATTAAACTCTACTGAAAAAACTAAATATTTAACAAAATCAAGATTCATTTTAATTGAGTTTTTGTTTATTTATTTAAAACTTATCTAAATGTAACATAAAAATAAAAATGTAAAATTAATATAACTTCTAAATATCAAAACAAGGAGGGGAACCTAGGGGGACAGATGACCCAGGGGAATGGGAAGACAGATAATCAGAGTCCAGACAGTCTATTTGTAATTAACCATAGGGACAAAAAGAAAAAAAAAAAAAAAACATACAAGCAGAAGTTAGAAAAATCATCTTAAATGGTCATATTAAAAGTCTTATGATAAAAATTTTTTTGTTGGTGATTACAACATAAACTGTCTAAGGAATATAAACCTGAAAAAAAATCTTCAGATGTTGATAAATACTTGATGAAAAATATTGTTTCAGTGTGGTTACACAGATTGTAAGGTAAAAGTATGTAGATGGTGATATAAATAAAGTATGTAGATTAAGATATGAGTAAGCTTAAACAGAAGGTTAAAGACAAAGTCGACTAAATCTTACAGTACTTAAGCATATTACAGACTCCTTGAGATATATAAAATGACTATTAACCTAGGGCTTATATCAGAATAACAAAGGATGGCCCTAGCTGGTAACAGGATGCTCTGGTATTCAGGTGGTAAACTTAGAAACTTTAAATTATTGGTATTAATTTGGTCATGATAATGGTTCTAAAAGACCAACTGTAAATTTCACAACCTATATTCTATATTCTCTTTTTCTATATTCCTCTTTTTGTCAACATTTTACTATTTAGTAAGATTATTATATCTAAAAAAACAAACAAATAGGGACTGGAGAGATAGCTTAATGGGAAAGGCATTTGCCTGAAAAGCCAAAGGATCCTGGTTAGATTCTCCAGGACCCACATAAGCCAGATGCACAAGGGTTGCATATGTCTCGAGTTTGTTTGCAGTGGCTGGAGGCCCTGGTGCACCCATTTTCTCTCTGCCTCTTTCTCTCTGTCAAATAAATAAAGAAAATATATTTTCAAAACAAAAACAAATGAACAAACAATTAAAAAATAAAAACATCTCTGGCAGATTCAGGTTAGGAGCCAGGTTGATGAGTGAGACCATGCGATGATTATCTCTCTGTGACTGGGAGAGTGCACTGAGAATGACCTTTTCCAAGTTTGACCATTTTTCCTCAGATTTAATTGTGTCATTTTTTTCCTTACTGGTGTATAGAATTCCATCATGTAGATATACCACATCTTGAAATTATCCCTTATGCTCTATCTGACCACAATGGAGTTAAACTGCAAGTCAGCAACAAGAAAAACTGCAGAGCATACAGAAATTCATGGAGACTAAACAATACACTGTTGAATGATGAATGGAATCATTGAGGAAATCAAAAAGGAAATCAATGAATTCATAGAATCAAATGATCATGGGAATACAACATACCAAAACCTTTAGGAAACAATAAAGGCAGGCCATAGAGGGAAATTTATAGCTCTAAGTGCCTATAAAGAGCTCACAAGTAAACAATTTAATGCCTCACCTTAAGGCCTTGGAAAGAGAAGAACAAGGCCAAACAAAAATCAGTCCACAGGAAGAAATAAAAATTAGGTCAGAAATTAATGAAGTAGAAACCAAAAAAGACAAAAACCAAAGTATCAATGAAACAAAGAGTTGGTTCTTTGAAAGGATAAACAAGATTGATAAACCATTAGCAAATCTTACCAAAAGAAAGAGACAAAAGGCAAAAATTAATAAAATTAGAGAAAAAGGCACCATTACCACAGATACCAAAGAAATTCAGAAAATCATAAAGATATACTTTAAGAATATATATGCCTCTAAGATTGAAAATCTGAAAGAAATGGATGACCTTTGATTTATATGACCTACCTAAATTATATCAAGATGAGATAAGCCCTGTAAATAGACCTATAACAGGTATGGAGATCTAAGCAGTTATAAAAAATTCTCTGAACTAAAAGGAAAGTCCAGGCCCAGATGGATTCACTGGTGAATTTTATCAGACCTTTGTGGAAGAACTAACACTACTGCTTTTCAAACTTTTCCATAAAATAGAAAAGGATGGAATTCTACCAATCTCCTTCTATGAAGCCCACATCAACCTGATACCAAAACCGGACAAAGACAGAACAAAAAAGAAAATTACAGACCAATCTCCCTCATGAACATAGATGCAAAACTCCTGAACAAAATATTGGCAAACAGAATACAAGAATATATCAGAAACATTATTCAGCCTGACAAAGTAGGCTTTATCTCAGAGATGCAGCAATGGTTCAGCACATGCAAATTGATAAATATAATACACCATATAAATGGTCAGAAGTACAAATATCACATGAACATATCAATAGATGCAGAAAAGGCACTCAACAAAATTCAACATCTCTTCATGGTAAAAGTATTACAGAAACTGGGAATGAAAGGAACATATCTCAACATAATAAAAGCTATTTATGACAAACTTACAGCCAACATAATACTAAATGGGGAAAATCTTGAATCTTTTCAATTAAATTCAGGAACAAGACAAGGGTGTCCACTTCCCCACTTTTATTTAATATAGTACTAGAAGACTTAACTATAGCAATAAGGCAAGAGATGCTTATAAAAGGGAGATCAAATTATTATTATTTGCAGATGATATGATTCTATACATAGAAAGACCCTCAAGACTCTACCAGCAAATTATTAGAGCTGTTAAACACTTTTAGCAATGTAGAAGGATACAAAATAAACACACAGAAATCAGAAGCTTTTCTATATACTAACAACAAACATGCAGAGGATGAAATCAGGGAATCTTTCCCATTCACAATTGCCTCAAAATAAATAAATAAATAAATAAATAAATAAATAAATAAATAAATAAATAAATAAAGTTCCTTGGAGTAAACTTAACCAAGGAAGTGAAGGATCTCTACAATGAGAACTTTAAAACACTCAAGTGAGAAATTGCAGAAGACACAAGGAAATTGAAAGACATCCCATGTTCTTGGATTGGAAGTATCAATATTGTGAAAATGGCAATCTTACCAAAAGCAATCTACACATTTAATACAATTCCCAATAAATTCCAATGGCATTCTTCACAGAAATAGAAAAAAAAATCCTAAGATCCATCTGGAAGCATAAAAAACCTCCAATAGCCAAGACAATATTGATTAACAAAATTCAGGCTGGTAGTATAACCATACCAATTTTAAGTTATATTACAAAGCCACAGTAAAAAACAAACAAACAAACAAACAAACAAACAAACAAACAAACAAAAAAACATGGTACTGGCACAAAGGCAGACATGTAGAACAATGGAACAGAATAGAGGACCCAGATATTAATCTACGCAGCTACAGACTTCTGATTTTTGACAAAAATGCCAAAAGTATTCATTGGAGAAATGACAGCCTCTTCAACAAGTGGTGCTGAAAAAAGTGGATATCTATTTGTGGAAGAATGAAAATAGATCCCTGTCTCCATCCATGCACAAGAATCAAGACAAAGTAGATGAGGGACCTTAATATCAGACCTGAAACTCTGAAACTGCTAGAGGAAAAGGTAGGGGAAACCCTTCAAAATATTGGCATAGGCAATGGCTTTCTGATAACCCCAAATGCTCAGGAAATAAAGCCACTAATCAACCACTGGGATCTCATGAAATTACAAAGCTTTTGTACAGCAAAGGACACTGTGAATAACGGAAAGAGACAACCTACAGAATGGGAGAAAATCTTTGCCAGCTATACATCTGACAGAGGATTAATATCCAGAATGTACAAAGAACTCAAAAAACAGAACAATAAGAAATCAAACAACCCAATTAAAAATGGGTTATCAAATGAAATAGAGAGTTCTCAGAAGGAGAAATGCAGATGGCATATAAACATCTAAAAAAAGTGTTCTACATCCTTAGCCATCAGGAAAATGCAAATTAAAAGTACTTTGCGATTCCATTTCACTCCTGTCAGAATGGCTACCATCAAGAAAACAAATGACAACAAATGTTGGCGAGGATGTGGGAAAAGAGGAACACTTCTACACTGTTGGTGGGAATATAATCTTGTCCAGCCATTGTGGAAATCAGTGTGGAGCTTTTTGAGACAGCTAAAAATGGATTTAGCATATGATCCAGGTATAACACTCCTAGGCATATATCCAATGACTCTTCTCACTACCTTAGAGATACTTGCACAACCATGTTTATTGCTGCTCTATTCACAATACCTGGGAAATGGAACCAGCCTAGATGTCCCTCCACAGATGAATTGATAATAAAGGTGTGGTACATTTACACAATGGAGTTTTATTCAGCCGTAAAGAAAAATGAAATTATGAAATTTTTGTGAAATGCATGGATCTGGAAAGGTTTATACTAAGTGAGGTAACTCAGGCTCAAAAACCAAATGTCGCATGTTCTCTCTCATGTCGATGTGGATCCTAGTTACAAATGTACACACTTGTGTGTAAGTTGGAACCAAAATATCAGAGTCCAGTAAGCTAAAAATAGGCATAAGGGAGGGAGGAAAGGGAAGGATTTAAGGGGATGGTATTGTGTATATGAACATAGAAGAACAGATTGCATGCAGGGGGAAGGCCTATGTGAGGCCAGGGGAAGAGAATGTGTAAAAGAAGGCAGGGGGAGAGTCAATAAAAATTCAAGATATTCTGAATTAGTCTTATGTAAACTTACTTTTTTGAATAATGGCACATCCAGAAGCTATAGTTTATTACTAGATAGCAAGCTGGTGCTGAGCAGAAAACCTTCTCCCTGTAGGTCAGCCAACTGAAACTGGAAAAAGCTACCCTGCATGCAGCCGGATGGGAGACAGAAATCATCAGTGGTGAAAACAGTAGACACTGGAAACTTCAAGTTTGGCCAGATAGGCCAAATGACCAAACGGGTGCAATAGTAGTATGTCTGCTCTGGAGAAACCATCTGCTCTCTACTTGGACTGAAGGCCTGCTCTACGGGAAGGAATACTTGCCTGGTACTGAAAAACCTAATCAGAAGACTATGGCAGGGGAGGTCATGAGCCTTAGGGGTACAAAGCCTGCTTTTGTCTGGTTAAATGCATATATTATTCCCACCAAACTGCCCTGAAAGCACTACACTTAATGTTCATATTCACATATTAATGCTACTCTCACTTCTGGTTAGAGAAGCTTCCATTTTCAGATGGCAATGACCACTGGGATGACCCAGTACAGAACATAGTGCTGAGAAGAAGGGAAGGAGGAGTGCCCAGCACTGAAACATCTGTATCACACCCTCCAATGTTCAGGGTCCATTGTGGAAGAGGGGGTGGAAAGAGTGTAAGAACCAAAGAAAGGGTACAACTCCTTACAATGCAACTGTCCAGAGAGAAACTGACATGGATATCCATGACCTTGCATTGTCTAGCAATATCTTCACAAGCCCCTCATAATAGGAAAAAAAGATGATGACATCAAATTAAAAGAGAGATTAATGGAGAGAAGGAAGGGGATATGATGGAGATTGGAGTTCTGAATGGGATTGGGGGGTAGGGGAGGGAAATACCATGCTTTATTGTCTATAAGTATAGAATTTGTCAATAAAAAAGAATATCTATAATCCAAAAAAAGAAACATCATACAAAAATTACAGCCTGGTGAAAATATGGTATGGTATAAAATACCTGATGAAGACAGATCCAGTAAATGGCACTATTTAAAAATATGCTGTAGTACAACCCACAAATGAACCAATATTTGAGGTAATGAAAATCAATTCAATGAATAAATATAAAAAAGTGCAGTGTTGAGTCCATTCTCCCTGCCCTGGTACAGATGGGCCTCCAGGACCTTATCATTGACACAGCCAGTCATATGGCCTGTGTAGCCTGGTCCACATAAACGTCCCAGACTGTAACACACTGCAAACAGCTAACCTGGTCTGTGAAACCACGGCACATGCAGGTAACAGAGACCCCAGTGTGGCACAGGTGCTGCCTTCAAAGTCAGATAAAGAAAAGCCCATACAAATTATCAGTAAACAACATGAATAAATGTAATATGACAAGACAATAAAGAAAATATTCATGAAAAAAATCAGATCATTCCATTTTGTAGCTGTACTGTCCTTCCTGAGCTGAATCCTGCAAACCAAGTTAGCAGAGGAAGTCAGTATCAAGGAAATAAATCTACTTATTTATGGTAGATCAGATTTGTCTTATATTAATTCTGCTCATTTCATGAGTGATAGGGGATAGTGTGTTACCCATTTAAAAATTGGTAGGAAAGAGCACATTGCACTGGTCAATACAATTTCTGTTTTAATGAGAGTTGTCTAAGAGAAGTATAGCTGTGCAAAAATACTTCAGATTCTTTGGGCTGAACCAAGAATTTTGATTCATTGATAAAGTTTTTGATAAAGAAAAATGCAAGAATTAAAATGTCTTCTTTATAAAAATCATGAATCAGGGGGTTAGAGTAGAGGCCCAGTAGGGGAAGCACTTAGTGCAGAAACATGATGGCTTGAGTTCAGGTCCTCAGAAGCCATGTAAGTCCCATGTAAGACAATTTGTGGCTGCAATCTCAGCACTTGGGAGGTGGAAATAGGAAGATTCCAGGAGCAAGCTGGCTAAGTAGACTAGCTAAGTAGGTAAGAACTTGGTTCAGTGAGATTTTATATTAATAAAAAATTGGAAAATATTTGCTTCCTATTTGTCCCCCCCACACACACCACTCACACATGTTCCTCCCCCCCACACACATGAACATGAAAAAAAAGAGAAAAAAATCAAGTCACTTTTTCCCATTTATTTTGTCACATATAAAATTGTAATGTAATAACTATGCCAACATAATGCATGGAGATGAAATAAATTCATGCATATGAAAGCTTTAGCCCAGTCCTGGTCAGTAGTGGAGATTACAGACCTTTATTCCAGTTAAGATTTTTATCTTTGAAATCCAGTGTTTCCTAGGTTAGTGTATGAAAGACTAAAGGTGCCAGAGATGTAAAATGAATAAAGAACGTTTCCTACATATAGAATGACACCAATTCCCCTGCTAAAACAAGAGACAGCTGACCAGTTTGCAGTGCATGAACTTGAAAGTATGCTAGTGACCAAAATACAGTATCAATGTCTTTCATGTGGGGAGCATTCTAAAATAGAATGCCCCAAGGAAAGACAGAATGATGATTTTTTAAAGGACTGAGACCTGATGTAAAAATGAAAATAATTGCATCAGATCGACATGAAATTCCATAGATTTTCACTTTAAGTAAAGTGTCATTAATAATCTACTGAGAGAATTACTAACATTGAAGACACTTGCCACTCATTTCCTTAAAAAAATAATAATATAGTTCTATTTTTTTTTTTTTTTTGAAATAGGTTCTTGCTCTAGGTCAGGCTGACCTGGAATTCACTGTGTAGGCTCAGGCTGGCCTTGAACTCACTATAATCCTCCTACCTCTGCCTCCTGAGTGCTAGGATTAAAGACATTAACCACCATACACAGCTTTAAGAATATAGTCAAATTTAACTGAAAAAAATTATATAGCATTCTGGTAACAGCAGCTGTCACACAATGCCTGGTGATGCGGCAAAGCTCATATTTGCCTGCACATTCAAAGATAGTAGGAATCATTACATTTTTATGATGGCCAGTGCATTTTTAGCACAACATCTGTGTTATCCTGAGTGTGTCACAATGTTTAATCGTCAAGTGAATAGATTCATAGATGAATAGCTCTGATCCTGGTTTTCCAAACATTTAAATATGATACTAATGTTCAATCCTTAAATATGTGACTAATTATTTCCAATGTGATTCAATTTTCCAGTGGAATATGAATATATCTCCTTTAAATCATGATCTTCTTAAACTTTCAAAAATTGCAATAACTTGGGCTGCAGAGATGGCTTAGCAGTCTTAAGCACTTGCCTGTGAAGCCTTAGGACCCTGGTGCAAGCTCAATTCCACAGGACCCACATAAGCCAGATGCACCAAGTGGCACATGCCTCTGGAGTTCGTTTGCAGCGGCTGGAGGCCCTGGTGAACTTGTTCTCTCTCTGTCTGTTGCTAATAAATTAAAAAAAAATAACAAAATAAATGAAAAAAAGTCTTGCTGCTAGCTATACTTATAAGAATTATTTCAAACTGGAATATGAAAGAATTGATCTTTATACTACTCTGAGTCTTATAGCTTATAGACACGATATATTTCTCATCAATTTAGATTTAATTTAACTTCCTTCATAACTTTTAAAATTTTCATCAAAAACATATAAAGACAAACTCAAATATTAAATTAATTTTCTGAAGTGATTTAGTACTAATTTATTTTGGTGCCTGTGAGTTAACTGATGGCATATAAAAATATAAGTGGTTAATATGTATTGATCCTGTATCTTACGATTTGCTGAGTTCATTTATTAGCTTTATGATGTTTTTTGTTGATTTCTTTGGAAATTTTACATAGACAACAGCAATAGACAATAAATTGGATATTTTTGCTGCTAAACTATGTGCTTTATTTCCTTTATTGTCTTGTTCCTTGCACTGAGGGACATCATTCAATATTTTGTCACTCTTAAATACACACACACACATATATATATATATATATATATATATATATATGTACTTTTTTGTGGAAATTCTTTAGCAACTAAAGTCCCTTTCTATTTCTTGTTTTTTCAAGGTGTTCTTTTTTGTTTTCAATCATGAATGTTTTTTATAGCCTGCTAAGCTGGTGGTTTAAATGAACCGTTTTTCACATATATAACTGACTTTGTATGTCTGAATAAAAATCAATTTCATCACAGTGCAGAATCCAATTCATCTATTGATATATTGGTTAATATTGTGCATGAGAGTTTTGCATCTATACTCTAAAGGGCTACTGGTCTATATATATTTGTGTGTGTGTGTCTTATACTACTTTGAGAGTTTTGAAGAAAGGCTGACAGTGATGTTACAGGATTAGCTATGACATGTTTATTTCTTTTCTATGTTCCAGAAATAATCGTATACAATTGGCTTTAACACCTCTTCAAATATTTAGTAGACTTGAATAAATCATCAAAGTCAAAAGATTTCTTTTTGTGGAGCTTTTTCAATTACTAATTCTCTTAAATTTTCTATTTTATATTGTATAAATTGTATCGTTTTCATTTTTCTAGGACTTAGTTCATATCAGTTAAGTTTTCTCATATAGATAGAAAGCAATTTCATCATCAAAATCTGATATGTGTTCTGCTTGTGTTGTATGTACTGACCACCCTTAAGAATACTGTTATATGAATAATCCATGCTTTTACTATTCTTGTTATTTCTTTGAACAGACTTTCTAAAACTTCCAATTTAATTTTTTCACAAACATGATTTCTTGTTACTTTTAATTTCTCTTGGTTTACTCCTAGGACTTTTTATTCCTACAGAAATTTTAAGCATATTTGCATTATAAACTACATTGAATGCAGTCTTACCAATAGCACTTTGTGGGACACGGTGAACCCCCTCTCATAGCAAATCAGTTACTTTTTGGGTGTACTGCCTCTTATCTAAATGTATTATATCTTAATTATGTCACAATAATTAGAGTCTATATCTTTATTATTCTGCTACATTATAAAATCATAGTGAAAGAATATTACATTTACAAATGAGGCATTTTCGGCTAGCAGAAAATATGACTTTAAAGATAATTTTATATAACATAATTTCAGACATTTAAGCAGTGTTTAGTGACATACCATTTTAAGCTACTATATAGCACAATATAGGCCTGGTCCTAGCCAGACCGCATGGCAGAAGAAAACAGGAAGTGGCTTCTGTGGAAATGGCGTTCTGCGCAGACTTGGTGACGACAACTGCAGTCCCATGCTTGCGAGAAGCCTACTACAAGATGTCCTATCCAGAGACAGGCTGTCATTGGTCACAAAAAGGGGACCACCCCATACAAGGATTAGCAACCAACCCCCTTAAAACCCACGCGCATTTTCCTAAATAAACGAGTTTGCAGAGGCTCGCTTCCTGCTTTCACCCAACTCCCGGAGTCTGTGTCGTGACTCTGCGCTGCTCACCCCAACTCAGCAGAGACCCTACCGTCCCTCCTGAGCTGGCCTTGGGAGGGGACCGCAACAAAGCTACCTCTACTTTAAGCTTTTAACTGTCTTTAAAATATTCAAACATTTCTTTTTAATAACAATTCTTCTATTGTGCCAAATATAGTGGTAGTTTTATATTGTGTACACCATAGTATTTTTAGAATTACTATTAATAATGTTGGTAATTACAATCATTTAAAATGTAATTACTTAGAATTCTGTTTTGTACTTGAAATTATGTGTGAATTATAATCATATTTAAAAAAAAACTGCTATTCTTAAAACTATATATTCTGAGAAATATGTATTAATTATCTGTCACTTTATTTATATTCTCTGCTATTTCTGTTAAAAATAATTTAACTCATTTATTTTTAAGAAGCAAAATGAATACAGGCTTATAATTTTGTGTACTGTTTTTTTACTTGTGTGAATTAAAATATTGAGTCATAAACATTTGAAAAACTGCACTCATAATAGAATACTGATAGCAAAATTTGCTATAGTTAAGCTTTGGAGAATAACAATGAAAAAGAAAAATAATAAGATTCCTTGTGAATCTTGATTTTTAAAGGACTATTAATATTTAGTATGAGGAACACTTCCATTATTCTTGATTAGTTAAATTCATACGAACTCTTGCAACAGACACATTATAGTCTGAAAAACAACTTTAGAATTTTGCTTATGCATTACAAGCTTTTAGTTTTATAATAAAGGATTACATACAGATTATATGTCCTAATGTGATTGAGGAATAATATCTATTTATAATTAAAATAAACTTTTCTCCCTTAATATGGCATTAAATTTCTTCACCAATAGAAAACACTAGTATAATTTGATATTCAAACTACAAAGTTGAATAGAAAATTAAAGTAGTTACTTAATTACAATCAAAGTTTTACCTGGTGAATAAGTTTAATATTTGTTTCCCTTTAGTTGAAGGAGAAATGTTTCAGCACTATTTGCGTGATAATAGGGATCGAAATAAGTGCTCATTTCTCTGCTTACTTGGTATTTAGAGAACCAAAGTTGGGGATCCTAAATAAGCACACTAATTAAAATCCAAGACCAGCTGTTACTTACAAGGACACTTGCCAGGGACCACAGCTTGGCCTCAGCTGGGAGACAGGATTCTAGGCTTCCTGCCCAAGGACAGTGAGGGAGATTCTGCAACTGTGTCAATTCCATGACAAATCATTGGCATTAAGATAAAAACAAAACAAAAAAAAATCACAGATTAGATAATTGAAAAGGGAAATAATACCTGTATTATATGTTACTCTTCAAAAATATTAAGCATTGTTAATTTTTGTTTAAAACAACTGTACTGCTAAGAAGAAATTATCTATCAAGTGTAAATTGTTATGAATCATATATTATTATAGTTTGTAATGCATTTGAGAAAACAATGACTAAAAATCAATCTATTTACTGAACCAGTACTTTTGCAGTTGCTGAATGATCATTGTCATATAGCTATACATTTAAGACCAAATTTATTATTTTTGCATCTCAGACCTTTCTGTCTGGCACTAATTTAGTTCTTGTTTTCTCACTTTTCTTTATACAGTCACTTTATCAGAATATATTAAGGAGACAGTATTCTTTAGTTCCATGTGTTGGGTTTACCTTATTTAATTCTTAAACTTTTAAACTATAGCCATCAATATATCACTTAGTACATAGGAATTAAATTTATTTTTGAATTTTCCATTTGTTCTAACTTTTATTTTGGCTATCTATAAGCCTACACCACATTATTAGAATTATATTATCTCCACATGTCCTTTACCTATTATTGTAACATCCTTTATTTCTGGTCTTTACCACAATTTTGGATGATAAGTGCTGATAAATAAATGCTAGAATGTAATTCCTGAGTTCTATTGCAAATCACTTAATATTTTTCTTGATGTGATTAGATTTATTTTTATGTGCATAATTGACATCTGTTAAATATTTCTATCCAAAAAATGTTTTGTGTTACTCTTCTGCTTAATTCAGGTGTCAGCTGTGTGTTGAAATTTCTTCAAAAAGAATTTTTATATTTAATATGAAGATCGAAGATAGACACTTTAAGATGTATTTCCAGTTTGAAAAAATCTCTTTGATGTGTTATTTTATTATACCTTAAGACATAAGTTTATATTTACATAAACACTATTAATACTGGTATTGTGCTATCCAGTAATAGTGCCCTGTATGTGTGTATGTTTTTGTACTTATTTTTTTCCAGTTGAAAACTCTGGGGTTCTTGTTTTAATCTATAAATGCAAACATGAATCAATTATTTAATTTCAGTTATTACATTTAAATTGCATTATCTTAATATCATTTAAATAACTCAAATTTTTATTAAATAATTGAGATACCATGTGCATGGAAGTTACAGTAGATTTGACAAAAATTAAAAATAATAGAATTCTCATCACATTATGAGCTGGGGTAAAGACCCAGCAATTAAAGGCAATTGAATGCAAAGCCAACTAGCCTGAGATCAACTACACAATGCCCACATTTCTTGAGAGATTATGTGTACCTAATGCTGAAAGTTTATGCACTGTACATATGGGAAATTTATTATATATTAAGTGTTTGTTGGTGGACATATTTAGGAAAGAGAATAAGGCAAACTTAAAAGTAATGTATTGTGAAGTTTTATCATAGATATAAATAATAAATACAACAATATTAAAAAAAGAGTTAGAAAGAAGTATAAAGTATATCATATAATATTTATTAATATTGGTCATAATATTATTCAATAAGCTGCTACATGTTAATTAGAAAATATTCAATAAATATATAGATTATAAAGTGATTTGTAACTAGAAACACCAAATGGAGATAAAAATTTATAAAACCCTGTAATCTGTAAGAATAAATAAATATGTTAATTAAAGAACAAATGGGATAAGCCAATAATTATTTTTAAAATGGTACATTTAAATACAGCTATAACAATAACACATTACATAAGCCTTATATGAAAATGTAAATCCGAGCCCAATCACACTATTTATTCCATTAAATATAATTAGTTCAGTGCTTAACCCTCCAAATGAAAGGTAGGAGTTGCCAGATGGACAATGCAAAAACCTTATCTTCTCTAAGTTCATTCATGTTAAATATAAAAACATTTGCAGACTAAAGTTGAATGTATGAATACGGGTCATCTAAACAATAACTAAAACAGTGCTGGAGTTGCTATTCTTGTAGAAAATAGAGCATCAAATACAGTGTGCTTTACAACAGAATTTTTTCTAGATATGTCATAGAGAGAATACAGATAAGAACATGACAGAGATATATCAACTGAAAATATATATCTAGACAAGAAATGATCCTGAAATTCAGGAATGAAGGACTAAAATTAGCACTACATTTTAAGTGACTGATAAACAAGTAAGAAGATAATCAGAATCTCAAACTGAGCAAGCACACTTTTCTGCTTGACTTTCACAATCCATTTCATCGAATAAAAAAGTCATCTTTGTTAAAATAGACTGTATTTGGAGTCACACATCACCACAGTAAGCCTAAAATAACTAAATTATTCCAAGTATATTCTTCGATTGAACAAGAGATCAGTAATTTAGCAATATCTAGATGTTAATTAGCAATAAAACTAAACAACATATTTGTCAACAAAATATGTATCAAGAAGGAATTTGAAATAACTTTAAAATATCTGAGTTGAGTGAAATTAAACAATATTCTATCAAAACTTGACATGTAGAAAGCAGTGATTAGAAGAAATATCTGACAGTAGTGATGGAAAAGTGATCAAATCTTAAGCAAACAGGAGGAAGGATATTTTTAAATGACAACATTTGGAGAAAAAAAAAGAAATCACTAAAATAAAAGGATGTAATTTGGAAATAAAATGATGATTCTTTACGTAAAATAAGAAAATGAGATACAAATTGGTAAATTTGAATGAATAAGGAATTTGCTTCAAACCCACATGTTTTCAAGTGAAAAGTGAATATTATAAATAATTTTGCAGATTTGACAGTGTGGATAGAATTTGTACACTCTTTAACACATGCACATAGAAAGCTCATAGAGGATAACACAGAAGTCCTGAATAGCCTTGTTTGTGAAAGAACTGAATGCCTCATGTAAAATCTTGCACCACTGTAAAACTGCATGCCAGATATTTAAGACATGAATAATGTCAATTATACACAAGCTATTTTGGAAAATAAAAAGGAGTATGAAGTCCAACCAATCATGTTTTATGAGGGCAAAATCAACCAAACTGAAGAGAGAGTGGTGCAGGAAAGAAAGAAAAACTGCCAACAAATACTTTTAATCACACACAAAAATACTTGGTAAAATGTTTTCATAATAGCATCAGAAAATAGCAAAATTATTCCACCTTGACTGAGTGGGTATAAGTTACATTAATGAGACTAATCACAAATTTAAAAATGATCACAGCATTTGGCCATATCAAAAAAATTAAAAGGGCTGGAGAGATGGCTTAGCAGTTAAGGCACCTGCCTCCTAAGCCTAAGAATGCTGGTTCCTATCTCTAGCGGTTCCAATCTCCAGGTCCCATGTTAAGACAGATGTGGTGATGCAAGGGCGCAATGCCGCACTTGACCACAAGGTGGCACACGCATCTGGATTTCATTTGCAGCAGCTGAGAGGCTGCTGTTGCACCCATCTCTATCTGTCTTCCTCTCTCTCTCTATCTCTCTCTGTCTCTCTCTGTCTCTCTCCAAAAAAAAAAAATAAAATAAATAAAAAGTAAATCTGTGTTATGGAATCAGGGGTTAAAAACGGTTCTCTGTACAGAGTTAATAATCACTTAGGGTTACCTTCCACAATTATATGCACAATTATATGCACAATTTTCACTTTTTCTTCTCCTCTCACCTTCCTTCAACTCCTCTTACCTCTTCTTTCTCCTGCCAAGAGCCTTAAAGAAGAAACAGTCCACTATCATGAAGTGAACACAAATGCTATTTGCCTTGATTATCAGATCTAAGCATGGTATGTGTATATATTGAAATATTATTTCCCCATGGATATGTGCATTTATTTTATAATTAATCAATTTATTTATTTGAAAGAGAGTGAGAGAGAGAAAGAAGCAGAGAGAGTGAAATAAAGAAAGTAACAGAGAGAGAGAAGGAGAGAATAACCATGCCAGGGCCTCTATCTACTGCAAATAAACTCTAGACACATCCACCACCTTGTACATTTGGTTTACATGGGTCCTGGTGAATCTAACTCAGCTCCTTTCAGTCTAGAGCCTTAACTGCTGAGCCATCTCTTCAGCCCTGGTATGTACATTTAATACATAGAATTGGATGAAAAAGTTAAGAAAAGCAAACATTTTCTTAGCTTACAGGTCATACCAAAAATAAATTACAGGCCAGCTTTGGTCCATGAGCAGATGCTTGCCATTTATTTATTTATTTATTTATTTATTTATTTATTTATTTATTTATTTTGGTTTTCTGAAGTAGAGTCTCACGCTAGCTCAGGCTGACCTGGAATTCACTATGTAGTCTCAGAGTGCCCTCAAACTCTTGGTAATCCTCGTATCTCTGCCTCCCAAGTGCTGGGATTAAAAGAGTGCGCCACCACACCCAGTGCTTGCTAATCTTCATAGATAATATTAAAAATTATTTTACAAACTAAACACAAACTTTGGATTAAACTCAAAACTATGAAAGGAACTGGGTGTGGTGATGCCCACCTTTAACCCTAGCACTCAGAAGGTACAGGTAGGAAAATCAGTGTGTGTTTGAGGCCAGACTGGGACTACAGAATGAGTTCCAGGTTAGCCTGGGTTAGAAAAAGACCCTACCCCAAAACATACAAACAAAAAAAGATGAATAAAAAGATCATCTTTCTATAAATCATTT
Source organism: Orientallactaga sibirica (assembly GCA_036365145.1). Taxonomy (NCBI): domain Eukaryota; kingdom Metazoa; phylum Chordata; class Mammalia; order Rodentia; family Dipodidae; genus Orientallactaga; species Orientallactaga sibirica. The sequence continues at coordinate 10,693,187 of JAEOAD010000019.1, read as the reverse complement.
ATATGAAACACCCAAGTAATATCAAATTTCATATTAAGAGACTGCTTTCTTCTTATATCAGGAAAAACATTTAAATGCTTTCATAATTCTTATTCAAAACTGAAAATTTAAAATTTTAGATTATTAAGCATTCAAATGTCTTAATATATATTGTGACCTTGTTAATATCATTGACCAAAGCAAGGGACATACAAGATTAGAGAAGAAATAATGGAAGTGTTTCCAATAAAAGTTGTGTTCAACCTAATAGACAACATTCTACTAAAGATTTTAATTGGAGCAATAAATAACTTTTACAAAACTGCAAGATATAATGAAGAATTTGTATGTCTATCTGTTAAGAACACTGTTGCAGTCAGGTTTGCATTGCTGGTGGGGGAAAAAAGAGGTTTGTTTTGGCTTGAAGACTCAAGGGTGAAGTTCGATGATGGCAGGGGAAAACGATGGCATGAGCAGAGGGTGGACAACAGGAAGAGGAGAGTGTGCCAAACACTCACAAGGGGACACAGGCTATAGCACCCATAAGCACACCACCAACAAACACCACCTCCAGGAGGCATTAATTACCAAGTCTCCATCAACTGGAAGCCTAGCATTCAGAACAGGTGTTTATGGGTGACACCTGAATCAAACACATTCACAATTGGAACAAAAATTGGTAACAGTAGCAAAAGAGCTAAATTTTGACAAGCATTGTTAAAATTTATATGCTTAAAAGATGGTTCATGGGGTTAAGCAGAACTCTGTTAGTAAAGTGCTAGCTGAACAATCATGAAATCTATGTTCAGATCTCTAGCACCCATGTAAATGCCAGATTGGCATGACAACCTGCCTATAACCCCAGTGCTTGAGAGGCAGAGACAGGGGATGTCCCTGGCAATCTAGAATTTACAAGCTTCGTGTAGAGACCTTGTCTACATAATCAGGTGAGAAGTGATTGAGGAGACACGAGATGTTGACCTCTGGACTCAAACATTATACACGTGCACACACACACACACACACACACATGGAAAAATGTAGATGAAGAGCCAAATAAATGGAGTAGTGCTTTACTGGATTCAGAGGAAAGTGAAATCAAAGTTTTACGAAGTTCATTTTACTACTATTATTTTTCAATTTAATATAATCCCACTTATAGTTTGGTCTATTTTTTATCTCTATTTAACATCACATTCAGCTCCATGATTTTGCACTTTGGCCACACAAAATTTCAAATCTACAAAATGTTGTGTTCCCTAGGTTCCAGATGCTCTCCACTTGTTGATTCTACTATCTAACCTAAGTCAATCTGCCGGTTCTTCTCCGCCGGCAGGTAGAGCAGAAGAGAGAGAGCCAGGCCAGCCGCTTCTCTCGAGGCTGAGCAGGAAGGTGGGTGTTGGCGGCTCAAACCTTCCCCCAAAAAAAAAACACCAGGGAGAAAAAAAACCACACTGAGCCAGGAGCCGTATTGAAGTAGGGACTTGACTTTTATTGTACTGATTGGATATATATTTTTTTGAGAAAGAGGGTGGGAAAAAAGGTGAGAGAAATGTGTAAGGGCCAATATTATTTCACCACGTCAGCAGTAGCTAGGCAGAGGCAGTTTCGGCTTAGGCCTTGCTGAGTCACAGGTCGCTAAACTTTAGTCAGGCTCATAAAGTTCCACTAGGCCTCACAAGCAGGAGTAGGCCAAGGACAGGTCGCTAAACTCTAGCTAGGCTCAGAACCACTAGGCCTCACACCAGGGCCTCTTAGGGCCCAACATCAATCCATAGTGATATTTATGACGTCACTAAGATTAATTTTCTCACTGAAGTTTTAAATACTTCTATACACATAGTCATTTACCCTTAATAGGCCTCACAGAACGTGGCCTTTATTCCATGGCACTTTGTATTCCTGCTTTTATATTTAAATGAATGTTCTTCCCTCTCCAGGAACTGTGACTTTAATTACAATAAAATGAACTTCCAGTAATTAATTTTAGTTTCCTCTTATGGCACATCATGTTATGCAATACAGTGACAAAAATATTGCAAGAATTGAGAAAGTCAAGTTACCCTCCACTTTACCTTCACTCAAGTGTATATGCACACATGTATTCACATATGTGGAATTTGTACACATGTGCCTTTATGGAAGCTGACATTATCTGTGCTACCAACTCGAGTTAAACTGTCTAAGGTGAAATATGTTTTCTTTCTTTTCATCCTTGTGTGTGTGTAGGTATGTACACCCTATGTACACATATACAGAGGCAAGGGGAGGATATTTGGGGAGGGTCTTCCTCTATTGCTTCTCTTCTGTTTTTTTTTTTTTTTTTTTTTTTTTTTTTTTTTTTCAGGCAGGGTCTTGCATTGAAACTGGGGCTCCCTTGCCATCTTTTCAATTAGACTGCCTTACTGCTTAGCCCCAGTTATCCTGCTGTCTCCATCCCTCTCAGCACTGGAGTACATTTGTGCATGACCAGGCCCAACTTTTTGCACAGGTGCTAGGGACGGAACTCACACCTTCACGTTTGCCTGGCTGAGCCATCTTTCCAGCCCGAGATCCTTGTTTGCTAAGATTGTACTACTATGAAGGGTTTGGATTTATATCCTTTACTAACACGATGTTACCAATAAGATAAATATCAATTTGAAAATAACATTAAATATTCATGAATAATTTTCAGATATAAATTAACTGGGAAAAAATTCTTCAAAATTGGCAGAGTGTTCCTGTGGCAGAACATGGATGGTTGTGTTTGCTCCATGGGCCATGTCAACATGAGACACTGGTTTTTTAAATGGAGATGGTATCCATTCTTCATAAATATTTATGTACCTAGGTCCTGTGAGAGATATTTCAAAACTTTATTTTTCAGGAGAAAAGTCTTGCTTATTTGTTACATGCTGGCAAGATTTATAGGTTTTCCAATTATATATATATATATATATATATATATATATATATATGTACATTTTTTTTTTTTTTTTTTTTTGAGGTTGGGTCTCACTCTAGCTCAGGCTGGCCTGGAATTCACTATGTAGTTTCAGTGTGGCCTTGAACTCACAGCAATTCTCCAACCTCTGCCTCCTGAGTGCTGGGATTAAAGGCATTTGCCACCACGGCCAGCCCAATAATATATTTTTCATTGTGTTAAAAACATCATTGCTGCTGGGAGTGGTGGCACGCACCTTTAATCCCAGCAATTGGGAGGCAGGAGAAGGAGGATCATACTGAGTTTGTGGCCACCCTGAGACTACATAGTGAATTCCAGCTCAGCCTGGGCTACAGTAAAACCCTACATTGAAAAACAAAAACCAAAAAACAAAAACAAAAAGTCATTGCTTAATTTGTATTACAGTAATTACCTTCCAGACTTCATTAATAATTACTTAAAACATTCATTGATTGCCTTCCAGAGTTCTTTGAATTTTCTCTTTTTTTTAAAATGGTTACTTAATCCAAAAAAATGTCTTTGAAAATCTAAGGAAAAGTAGACCTTGTACAAAATAAATTTATTTTACAAATTGGCATTTGGGGAAGCATGTGAAAAACCACCTTAAAGTTAGAATGTGTGGTAGTTTGAATATATGTCCCCCAATATATTCAGTGTTTTACTAGTTATAGTTTGCATCTGCAATCACCTTGCTGGAGGCAATGTCACTGGGGCCTGATCTTAAGGTGTTAATGGTGTGGGTTGAGATTCCATTGTAAAGATATGCAAATGTGCCTAGCAGGAGTTCCTGAAGTGTGCTGTGTGACCTTTTGGCAGTAGTTTTGCTCTGTGTGCTGTGGTGGCTGGTTGGTTTCTCTCCCTCTGCTTGGCCCTGTGGAGAGCAGGCCGCTTCTCTTGCCATTATGGAACTTCCCCTGGATCTGTAAGCTTCAATAAATAATATCCCTTCCTCCATAACTGTGCCTAGTCTGGAAGTTCATCTCAGCGAACCTGAAGCTGTCTGTTACAGTAAAGTGGTACCAGGAGTGGGGTGAGATGAACCTGACCGTGTGGATATTCGTCTTTTGGAACCTTTGTTTTGGAGGAATGGGCATGGACTTGGTGCTTGCAACTGAAGATGCCTTCTGGAGTGGTAAGCCAAGTTTTATGGACTATTCTGATGAGAGTTTGAGAATGCTAAGTGCAGACAGTATTAAACTTTGAGGCTTGGCTTATGAGCTTTCTAAGGGGAAGGAAAGACTGCAGAGGACTTTGTTGGAACTGGGCTACTGGCATAAGGGATGGCTACGTTCTGCTATCCAGGCCCAGAGTGTTTGATCAAGCTTAAATTTGTAATGGACTGATGTGCTTGGCTAAAGATATCGGACTGAGATTTTAAGATTTTAAGTTGAAAAACCTGAAGCAAGTTAAAAGTAGAGGCATTGAGACTGGTTTAGCTGCTATTGTCAAACACATTAGCAATCTTAAGGAAGGTGGAAGGAAGGTGGCCTGACTTGATTTACATTAAAACAATGGAGAGGATGCCTGAGGAAAGACTGTTAAAAATGCAAATTCTTGGAAAGAGCTGACTGGAGAAGGAACCTGCTTTTCAAGGCTATGATTTATTTTGTCCCTGGATTAAGAATATGGCTATGTCCTGCACACCTGGTATTAGTTTTGGAAATATGAAAAATGCATAGAATGGTCATGAAATGCACACGGTTCCAGGAGCCGCTGCTGTTATGAGGCAGGGCATGAAGTCCCTGAGGAATAGGCTGGAAGAGCCTTTGGAAGATGGACCGTGGTTTGCATGGAGTCCTGAAGATGTTTTGGATATACCAGGACTGTGCAAAAAGGCTACCATGGAGTGCAGTGTTGGCATGGGATGAAAGTTTTCCCTGGCTACTCTGCCCAGCTGGAGGGGCGGAATTGGAAAACCTGGAGACTGTTAATCTCTGGTTATATTGAACTTGAACTGCAGAAGTTTGATGACTGTTGATGGTGGTTGAGTTTGCATTGTTTTAGTTTCTCCTTGCTATGCCTTATATCAGTTAAAATGTTTACTCTGTGCCTTTACATGTTGAAAGTATTTAACTTGTTTGATTTTACAGGACTCACTATCTTAAGTTGGTCAAGACTATGAGAACCTTTAAAATTAGACTGAGTACAATTTACAATGTGTAATAGTTATAAATCTATTGGGGGCCAAGAGCTAAATATATTGGGGCCAGGGGCGAAATGTGGTAGTTTGAATATATGTCCCCCAATATATTCAGTGTTTTACTAGTTATAGTTTGCATCTGCAATCACCTTGCTGGAGGCAATGTCACTGGGGGCTGATCTTAAGGTGTTAATGGTGTGGGTTTGAGATTCCATTGTAAAGATATGCAAATGTGCCTAGCAGGAGTTCCTGAAGTGTGCTGTGTGACCTTTTGGCAGTAGTTCCAGGAGCCGCTGCTGTTATGCGGCATGAGGCAGGGCATGAAGTCCCTGAGGAATAGGCTGGAAGAGCCTTTGGAAGATGGACCGTGGTTTGCATGGAGACCTGAAGATGTTTAGGATATACCAGGACTGTGCAAAAGGGCTACCATGGAGTGCAGTGTTGGCATGGGATGAAAGTTTTCCCTGGCAACTCTGCCCAGCTGGAGGGGCGGAATTGGAAAACCTGGAGACTGTTAGTCTCTGGTTATATTGAACTTGAACTGCAAAAGTTTGATGACTGTTGATGGTGGTTGAGTTTGCATTGTTTTAGTTTCTCCTTGCTATGCCTTATATCAGTTAAAATGTTTACTCTGTGCCTTTACATGTTGAAAGTATTTAACTTGTTTGATTTTACAGGACTCACTATCTTAAGTTGGTCAAGACTGTGAGAACCTTTGAAATTGGACTGAGTACAATTTACAATGTGTGATAGTTATAAATCTATTGGGGGCCAGGAGCTAAATATATTGGGGGCCAGGGGCGGAATGTGGTAGTTTGAATATATGTCCCCCAATATATTCAGTGTTTTACTAGTTATAGTTTGCATCTGCAATCACCTTGCTGGAGGCAATGTCACTGGGGCTGATCTTAAGGTGTTAATGGTGTGGGTTGAGATTCCATTGTAAAGATATGCAAATGTGCCTAGCAGGAGTTCCTGAAGTGTGCTGTGTGACCTTTTGGCAGTAGTTTTGCTCTGTGTGCTGTGGTGGCTGGTTGGTTTCTCTCCCTCTGCTTGGCCCTGTGGAGAGCAGGCCGCTTCTCTTGCCATTATGGAACTTCCCCTGGATCTGTAAGCTTCAATAAATAATATCCCTTCCTCCATAACTTTGCCCGGTCTGGAAGTTCATCTCAGCGAACCTGAAGCTGTCTGTTACAGAATGTTTCTTATAAAGAGTAGGGAATGATCTGTGATATAGTGTGAAACAGAATAAACCCTAAAACTTTATTCTTAAATGATGGTTATTGTGCAGATAGATACTGTAATATTGAGAACAAAATGACAAACATTATCATACTTTCACATTTATTATACTGCCACTCATGCCATATCTTTATTTCTTTATTTCTTAGAAGCTCTGGAATTCTCAGCACATACATAGAAATAAGTAATCTGTGCAATTTATCCCTACTTTTTGAGTCTCTCCCCCAAATTTTAACACATAACCAATCACTCAGTTTTCCTATAAAGCCAACATTGGTTTGATTTTTGTTCTTTACCATATAATGTTCTGATAGGAAATTTTGGCAAAAATTATAAGAAAAAAAGTAAAAGTTGTATTGTAAATGTATTGGGCCCTATTCAATGTTATTACACATATTTAATTTAGTCACCATAGTAACATTAGGTCTCCAGTACTATTATTCCATCTCAAAACTCATAAAACAGAGACAATATATTCTTGTCATTGACAAAAATGGAAAATGGGAGATCAAGGAGTCCCATCACACAATGTGAGCCCATTAAGATGAAATTCTCTTAGACACTGTATTATAATGTCTTTTCTTCCTCAAAATGGTGCTACGCTTTTTATGTTAAACATCAATTGAGAATAAGAGACACATTTCTTTCTAATTAAGGACTTGAGTTATACTTTTGTGAGAAAATTGATATTACATATTCCACTGTATATCAAATATGAACCAGTCCTTCCTGGAGATGAAAGCCTCTTCAAACCTCATCAAACCTGAAATTTTTCAAAATTAAAAGCCAGATTAATTTTCTTTCTGAAAATTTTGCCTGATTAAGAAGAAAATGTATTACACTTATGATTTTATAACTTCTTACTTTTCATATTTTTGTTACTGAGTTCATGGAATTGACTTGTTGATCTTCATTTCCTCTTAACATTCCCAATTTTCTTTAATAAAAGTCACATTGATTTATTTTTAGTTTTAATGCTTCAATAAAAATGACCTTTAGTGACATTTTGGTTGAGTAGAACCTCTACATACCCAACAAATTAATAAATGGAGGTAAATATGGGCATTTTAGAACTGAACATTTATGCTATTATCTTTGCATCTCTATATTAAGAAAGTAAGGAAATACTCTTACCTTGTCTAATTTGTAGTCTTACTAAGCAGAAGTTGTATATCTTCTGTGATAATGTTTAGATTATAGTGGATATATATTTCCACTTACTATGTATTCATATTCATAACAAAATGAGAAATTTCACCAAACTCAGAACTCATATATAAATTTGTGTGTGTATGTACACATGTAGGTTTGTGGGGAGGACAGGCATATTTGCATATTTGCATAATCATCTATAAGCTACAGAACAGCCTAAGTTATCATTTTTCAGGTGCCATCCACGTTTTGGCAGGAATGCTGGTCAAATAGGCTACACTGAGTGGTTAGTGAGCCCCTGGGATCCATTTGTCCCTGCCTATTCAGAGCTAGCATTATAGGAGCTTGCTGCAATGCTTGGCTTCTTGTTGTTTTGTTTTCTAAGTAGGGTTCTGGGGATCAAACTGTGGTTCCCATGTTTGCAAGCTGAGCACTTTACAAAGTGATCTAACATCCAGTCCCCACAGGATGATTATGTATTCTTTTTTTTTAATAATTTATTTTTTATTTATATTATTCTAATTTTACATTCATAATGGTGACTCCATTATCCTTCTCCCTGTCCTCCCTCTTCCAAAGGGACCCTCATAAGTGGGGAATGTGGGTCATAGATTGTGGGGGTGGTCAAGAGTTATGGGGGATAGGCCAAGTCTCTATGCATAATGACCCAACTTGTGGCTCTAACATTCTTTCCGCCCCCTCTTCCATGAATTTCCCTGAGCCGCATTGGGAACATTTTAGTTCTACTTCAGTGATGAGGTTTTGGGAACCTCTGTGTCTCTGGATATCTGGCTTAGTAGGAGTTGGATGTTCTCTGTGTTTTTCTCCTTCAGCCTTTTTCTGGTGTTGGGTTCACCATGAACGCTGAACTCTTGCCCTTCCCCTGCATTACTCTATGGTTTCAGCTGGGGCCCTGGTGAGGTGTGATTGGTTGGTCCTCCCTTTAGGTTCGTTGAACATCTGAAAAAGATAAGCAAATTGTCCAATGGAGAGAGAAGTTAGTACTAGATAGATGGGATGGCCATAGTTATTTTATAGACAATTTTATATGTGTAGGCTCTCTTCTTGCCCACATTTTGTGGTATCTTGATCTTGAAGACTGAGATCATTTTTGTACATGGTTTTGACTTATTTCCCAGTTCCAGCAATGAGTTCCATTCCACTGAGTGGATCTATTAGCCAAATCAAGAGCAATTGGTAACCCACCACAGCTGTGTGCCACTACTGCACTTGTTTAAGCATTATGACAGTTTGTTTCCTGCTGGGTAGCTTAGACTGCAAGTTGTTTGGCCAGATGTCGGCCATTTTCCCCCAGTTGCTCTTGTAGCACCCTCTGGCACTAGACTAGCTAACTGTCTGTGGACTGACCCTCTTCCAGAGTCTGGCCAGATCTCTCCATGTTTTGTCTCACATGCATATGCTGTCTCGACAGTAGGGTCTTATCATTAACCTTTGGTGGGTCATCAAGAACTTTGACAGAAATCTGTCTTTTTTGGGAAACCTTGTAAGTGTCTTAGATCAACAGCTCATTGTGAAAGTTAATCTCATGCTGGTGCTGGGAGTTATAAATCAGCACCAAGGAAGGTGAGGGAAAAAAAAAAAGATAGATATTATGAAAGAGAAAGTGAGTATAGAGAAGAGAGAGAGAGGGGGGGGAAGAAAGAAGAGAGAGAGCAGTAGGAAAAGATTAAGGTTGGTCTTCATGATGTTCTCTCCAGTTTCCTGTGGTTTGGATGTTCCCTCTGTGGGCCTGCTGAAGGATCAATGTTTTAGCCTGTTGTTCAGAATAAAGGGTTTTTTGGGCATCGTTTCCTTTTGGGTCCCTATTTGTATCCCCCCACCCTTGTCCTCTCTCCCACCCTCTCTCTCCCTCCCATCCTTACCCTCTTCCATCCCACCCTCCCTATTATATATTCTTAATTGAGAAGAATAAAAATAAAGTATTATATTGGGAAGAGAAATAAAGAAATCACACCTCATTTTCTTATTCTATATACACAATAGAAAACCATCTTCCACTATAAATGTGACCTATTAGTATTCTAAAACTTCAGAAAAAAACTTGCTTTACCAGAGATTAAAGTATTTTGCAAAGTGAAAGGACCCAGATTCAATTCCCCAGGACCCACAAAAGTCAGATGCACAAAGTTACAGATATGGCTGGAGTTCGATTGCAGTGCCTATAGGCCCTGGCATGCCCATTCTCTCTCTACCTCAAAAAAATTAAAAATAGGGCTGGAGAGATGGCTTAGCAGTTAAGGCGTTTGTCTACAAAGCCAAAGGATCCCAGTTCAATTCTCCAGGACCCACATAAGCCAGATGTACAAGGGGGCACATGTGTCTGGAGTTTATTTGCAGTGGATGGAGGCCCTGGTGTGTACCCATTCTCTCCCTCCTTCTCTCTCTCTCTCTCTCTCTCTCTCTCAAATAAATAAATAATTATATAAAATTATATTTTTTTAAAAAGCTGGAAGCCGGGCATGGTGGCACACACCTTTAAAACCAGCACTTGGAGGGCAGAGGTAGGAGGATCACCGTGAGTTCAAGGCCACTCTGAGGAAGAAGGCATGGCATCCTCAGTCAAGAAGCAGAGAGCAAAAATGTTGCTGTTTGGCTCACTTCCTTCTTTAGCCTCAGGCCAGGAATGCTACCCATAGAATGGAGCTGCCCGTAGGTTAGGCTCTCCAATCTCAACTAATCTCATCTAGAAAATGCTTCACTGACATTTCATGGTGAACCTAAATCCTTTCAAGTTGACAATCAGAAACTTACCATTAACTTAAGACTTTCCTTTCTACATTGTCTGTTTCTGTCCATATTGAATCCTTTATATTTTTAGGTACTGATTTGTATATCAGCAATTCATCAACATCACCTTACCAATTAGACAATTAGCCTCCTTCCTCACGTAATTTACTCAGCTTCACAATCTTTATTGAATTCATAGTTGAGTTAGATTGAATTGGGAGTTGCTTTGGTAATGTCACCCGGGCGCATTTACCTGTGTGTAACTACTTGCAGGTCTGTTCTGCTTTAGTAGTTGGCTTACTATCCACTGGCATGGCTTTTTTGACTAGGCCTTGTAAATCTCATGATTTGTAATTCTTTTTTTTTGTTTGTTTGTTTGTTTTTTTTTTTGAGGCAGGGTCTCACTGGCTGAGGCTGACCTGGAATTAACTATGTAGTCTCAGGGTGGCCTCGAACTCTCGGCGATCCTCCTACCTCTGACTCCCGAGTGCTGGGATTAAAGGAGTGTGCCACCATGCCTGGCTTATGATTTGTAATTCTTGTACAGATTTGTTTAATTGACAAAGTATCTGAATTTTTAATTTTAAAAAATATTTTAAATTTTGGGGATGGAGAGATGGCTTAACAGTTAAGGCACCTGCCTGCTAAGCCTAAGAATGCCAGCTCCAATCTCCAGGTCCCATGTTTAGTCAGATGCAAAGTGACACAAGGGCACAATGCTGCACTTGCCCACAATGAGGTGCACACATCTGGAATTCATTCACAGCAGCTGAAAGGCTGCTGGTGGCACCCATTCTCTGTCTTTCTGTCCCTCTCTCTGTGTCTCTCTCCAAAATAAAAATAAATATAAAAATGCTTTTAAAATATTTTATTTTTATTTATTTATTTGAGAGAGGTAAAGAGGCAGAGAGAGAGAGAGAGAGAGAGAGAGAGAGAGAGATGGGAACACCCAGGCTTCCAGCCACTGCAAACAAACTCCAGATGCATGCATCACCCTGTGCATCTGGCTTACATGGGTCCTGGGGAATCGTACCGGGGTCCTTTGGTTTTGCAGGCAAGCACTTTAACTGCTAAGCCATTTCTCCAGCCTGTATCTGAAATTTTATTAGAACAAGCTAGGATGTGTGAAGGCTTTAGGCCTACATGGATACAAGAAGGGAAGAATGGTACCAAATATCTGAAAACCAGTACTCAAAAGTCACTTGACAGTCACTTCATGAAGTGAGGAGTACAATGTATGTGTTACAAGTAATGGATGAGACATATACATAAAAATCATGGCTGGCTAAAAGATGATGGGTGACAAGCAAATGGTGAAGATGGCAGATGGGAATCTATATTATGACATCAATTACATAAACAATAAGTAGGTGCACATTTATAAGAATATCTGCAAATTGGCTGGGGTCTGTGGGAGGTGGGCAGCAGGATGGGAAAATGCATACTATTATACACTAAGCATAGTGGAGTGTTTGTCATGATTTGAGCTGAATGTGGGTGGGAACTAGCTCCTGAAGAAGGCAAAGCTTCTCATGGGCTGCCATGGGAGGCTCTGCTGTATTGAATAGATGGCCTCTTTCTTGACCCTTTAGAGATGCTTCATATCCATTTCTTTCTTCTATTTTCACTGATTTTCAATGTGCCACACATCTTGCACACTGGGTTCATCCACTCAATGTTCTTTCTGCATGAAAGCCTTCTATCTCTTTAGTTAAGTGATAGACAAATTAGCCTTCAAATTTTAACACAAATATATCACTTCTTCAGTGCAATCTTTCTAACCCCTTAAAGGAGGTCAGATCTCCTCTTATAGATCTCCTCTTATACTCAAAAAGTCACAATATTTCTTTAAGAGCACATTCCAAAGCTATTTTACTTTTAAATTAATTGCTCTCCCAAGAGTGAACATTTTGTTAGAATATGGGTGATCTCTTTGGTCTCCATGCTATTTCTCTTGAACAGGGGATTGTTCATTGTGTTTGATGAATCAAGAAAAGAGAGCAAATAGAGACATAAGCTAACACACAATTTGTGTGTGTGTGTGTGTGTGTGTGTGTGTGTGTGTGTGTATGTATAGTGTATTTACCCTGATATAAGACAGACTGAATTTTTACAAGTTGAGCTTTCTTTAGCTAAACATTCTTCCTTTTGTCTAGTTAATTGCTATTTCTGTTTTTTTTTTTTTTTTTTTTTTTTTTTTTTTTTTTTTTTACATCTTAGCTTAATAGCTATCCTATTCAAAACTCTAAGCTAACTCTTCATAACATGTATTAGTCATGGTCTCTAGAAGAACAGAACTGATAGAGTAAATAGATATGTTACAAAGGGGGATTTAATACATTGGCTTAAACAATATACGCTGTGTGGCTACATGTTCTGGAGGCTGAGAACCTGGTAGCTTCTCAGTACATTAGACTGAATGACTCAGCTGTTGTAATTTGCCCTGGTGGCTTGGAGGACTCCTGGAGAGTTACTAGTGTTCAGTCTATGTTGGAAGACCAGTGAAGCTGGTTCTGACACTGGCAGCAACAATGACAACAATGGGAAAGATGCATTCACCAGCTAGAAATGAAAGCAGGCAGGAAGCAGCTTTGCTTCTTCCTCAGACCATGTTCTACCTTTGCTGCTCACTCCAGTGGAGAGTCTTCCCACTTCACTTAATCCTTACTGTAAATACCCTTACTGGCCCACTTCTCCTTGATTCCTGATCCAATCAAGTTGACAGTGGAGGTTAACCATCAAAGAGCCACATATTTGATGATAAATTGTTCTTTCCTCTTCTATCACTCATCTGCTTTAAATAAGCACATCTTTTTTTAATGCCCCAAGTATTTAATTTACTGTATATATATATGAAATTATATGGCAACATATATTATGAACAAAAAGATATGCACTAACACATGCACAGTGTATTGCTCTTTGGAAAGCTGCTAGCATTTAATTATTTTATCATTTAACTATAAGTTCCAGAACCTGGAAAGCTCACAGCAGATGTTTTCATTTTATATATCTGAAGAAAGAATTCATGACTTATACAGATTAGGAGCAACATGGCATTTCTTTTTCTTTCTTGTAGTGAGTTGGAGACTGTCTCTTGGAAACATGGAGGCATCCTTTCCTGCTCTGACAAGACTAGAACCCACCATCTGAATTAGTCTAATCCAAGATAGCTGTATGTATGAGGGAATACCACAAATATGCAGGGGCTTTCCAGACATCTCCAGATAATAGTACTTTAGGTTATTTATTCCTGGAACAGGGGCTCTGTTTTTTATTTGCTCAAGGACGCAAGATGTTTCTGGTGGTCAAGGCCCCCCAGATGCAGTCCCTCAAGATAACGGCTTCCATTTTCAATTCCAGCTTTGTGCTTTGTGTATGGGTTGATAATTGCAAACCTTGTAACTTTCCATCTAGTCACAGGTTGTTTGTACAAAGAAATGTCTGTCCTGCTCGTGTATGCAAGCAGTTGCATAGAATTGCTGAAGCATATTAGTTACATTTCCCCCTTTGAAGCAAGCAAGTGTACAGAAAGCTAATTAGAGCAGTTTAGTTATATTTTTTTATCCTTTCATTTCCCCCTTTTCTTTGTCATAATTCCAATCATGGAATTTCAGATTCATCTTCTATCTCAGCCAATTGCTGATATCGTTGTCTTAGTACCATCACCTGTACGGTACTAATTCTCTCTCTAACAAAGGTGAGTAGCCTATTTAAAATGCATGGGCCAACGGTGAGAAGTAAGAACAGTATTAAGAGAGGCCCCAGGAGAGTAGAAATTAGAGTAGTCATCCAAGGGGAGCTAGAGAACCAAGATTCGTACCAAGACTGCTGTTGTTGTCTCTCTTTTCTACGATGTTCTAGGCTCTCTCGTACCCGTTTTAGACTGTCTTCAACCAAACCTGTCTTGTCTGCATAAAAGCAGCATTCTTCCTTTAAGGCTGCGCATAATCCCCCCTGTTGTAAAAACAGCAAGTCTAATCCTCTTTTATTTTGTAGAACTACCTCAGATAAAGAGGAAACTGAGTCTTTTCCAGTTGCCAGCAGGGGTCAGGTGAGGGGGCTGGTTTGACGTGGGAGGCGTGGATCCAGGCCGCGATTCCGTCTACTTTCACAGCCGTTGGTGTTGTCAGGAGCACTGTAAAAGGTCCCTTCCAGCGAGGTTCGAGGTTTGTGGATCGGTGTCGTCTCACGTAGACTGAGTCCCCAGGCTGGTACGGGTGTGGAGTCGAGTCCTTAGCAGGCTGATAAGCTTCTTTTAATTTAGGCCATAAATCAGTCTGGAGGAGGTGCAGCGCCTGCAACCTGCTATTTAAATCAGAGTTAGAGATCACATCTGGACTCTTTTGAGTTAACAATGTACTGAGTGGGGTTGGAACTCCAAAGAGTATTTCAAAGGGGGTCAGGTTGAATCTATATGGGGTATTGCGGACCCTGAAGAGGGCCCAGGGAAGGAGCATCGTCCAGTCAGCACAGCCAGTCTCCATGGACAATTTGGTTATGGTCTCTTTTAATGTTCTATTCATCCTTTCTACTTGTCCTGAGCTCTGGGGCCTATATGCACAATGTAATTTCCAATTGATCCCCAGTATTCTGGCCACCTCCTGACTTACCTGGGCAACAAAGGCAGGACCGTTGTCAGAGCCTATTACCTGTGGGATTCCATACCTGGGAATTATTTCTTCCAGGAGCTTCTTTGTCACCATAGTTGCAGTTTCCTTTTTAGTGGGATAAGCTTTCACCCATCCTGAAAAAGTATCTATAAAGACTAAAAGATATTTATTTCCATATCGTGCTGGTTTCAGTTCAGTAAAGTCTGTTTCCCAAAACAAGCCAGGGCGATCTCCCCTGAATCGGGTTCCTGTGCCTGTTGGGACAGTTTGTGCATTTACCTTTTGGCAGGGTACACATTGTTTTACAAGTTCCTCAGCCATATCCTTAAGTCCAATTATGTAATAATCAGTCTTTTTGAAAGTTTCTATCATTTTCTTAGGTCCAAAATGAGTCAATCTGTGTATATGTGACAAGAAGTCTGTTTTTCAGTTTTTCATTTCTGTGTTTTGGCATTAAAATGTTTTTTGCAGCCTTTTAGGTCCTGTTCTGTGTAGCTTGAGGGCAATGGCTCAGCGAGAATAGTTTTTTTTTTTTTTTTGCAGACGTTAGTAATTCTCTCTGCCGGTAGATGGCACCATGTACATGCGCAGTGGCAAAAGCATACCGGCTGTCTGTATATATTGTAGTCCTTTTTCCTTCTGTCATGTTTAAAGCCTGGGTTAAGGCAATTAGTTCAGCCTTTTGGGCGGACGTTCCTTCTGGCAGTTTGTTAGCCCAGATCACCCTGCTCCCATCCACAATAGCTGCCCCCGCCATCCTCTTACCTTTAAGGAGGTAGCTGCTACCGTCTGTAAACCAGGTCATCTGCGCATCTGATAGGGGCTGGTCCATGAGGTCGGGTCTGATTCCGGTGATCTCAGCCAGGACTTCCCCACAGTTGTGTAACACGGAGGGATCCGTATCCGGCCAGAGGGTAGCGGGATTCAGCTGGGCGGGGGGAGCAAACTTAACCCGGTCTGAGTTAAGGAGGAGACTCTGATAGTGGGTGATCCTGGCATTTGAGAGCCAGATGGTGGGTGAATTTTTGAAGCCTTGTGGTAGCCTGGTCCACGTCAGTTGTCCAGAGATTCGGAGTCAGGGTCCTTCCATTCAAAGGCAAAGATAGGTTGGCTTTTCTCACTTAATGGCAGGCAGAAAAAGGCATCCTTTAAGTCCAGAACTGTATACCAATCTCGATCTGGAGGGAGTGAGCTCAGGAGGTTATAAGGATTAGGTACAGTTGGATGTAAATCTTCAACCCTTCTGTTCACCTCTCTCAGATCCTGGACTGGACGGTAATCATTAGTATTGGGTTTCCGTACCGGCAACAGGGGAGTATTCCAAGGCGATTGACATTGCTTTAGGACTCCCAGTTTTAAAAGTCTCTGTATATGAGGTCTTATTCCTTCCCTGGCTTCCTGGCTCATGGGGTACTGGCGTACTGAGACAGGTACAGCGGAAGCTTTCAGGTTTACAATTACCGGTGGCTGATGGGAGGCTAGTCCCATCCCAGCAGTTTCAGCCCAGGCCCCAGGAATTCTAGTAAGCCATTTATCCAATTCTGTATTAGCCTGAGGTGTCTCAAATAGTCTATATTCATCTTCTAATTTCATGGTCAATACCTGGATAAGTTTTCCTTGTTGATCAGTCACATGGGGGCCTTCTTTAGTGAAGGTAATTTGGGCCCCCATTTTGGTTAATAAGTCCCGTCCTAGTAGAGGGGCTGGGCAACCTGGGATTACGAGGAACGAGTGGGATACCCGGCCCACGCCTAGGTCCACCGTTCTTCGGGTAGTCCATGAATATTGTTGATTCCCGGTAGCCCCGAGGACCCATGACTTTTTGGCTGACAGAGGTCCTTCTGATTTTAGTAAAACTGAATGTTGAGCCCCCGTATCTACTAGAAATCTAATGGGTTTCCCCTCCACCTTAAGGGTTACCCTAGGCTCGGGGAGGGGGTCCGAGCCCCGTCTCCCCTATTCATCATCTTCTTCCATGGTTAAGATTTCTTTTGGTTTCTTCTTAGGGCAGTCTTTTATCCAGTGTCCCTTTTCCTTGCAATAGGCACATTGGTCCTTATCTAATTGCCGTCTGTTGCCCTGGTTTTGTCTCTGTCTAGGGTCTCTACGTTTTTCTCTATCTAGGTTCTTCCTGTCCTGAATTGCAGCGGCCAGAATTTTAGTCATGTTTTTCTCATGTCTCTTATCTCGTCTGTGGTCCCTTTCCTCCTGTTTCTTCGCTCTTCTCTGTTCCCTTTCTTCCTCTGTTTCTCTTTTATTATAAACCTTTTCAGCCTCCTTAACTAAATCTGACAGCGTATACCTACTTAAGCCGTCTAACCTCTGTAATTTCTTTCTGATATCTGGTGCTGACTGATCAACAAAACTCATCAGAACTGACACTCTCTGTTCCTCCGCGGTTGGATCAAATGGTGTATATCTGCGGTAGGCCTCCATGAGGCGCTCTAGGAAAACAGAGGGCAGTTCATCAGGTCCCTGGATGATCTCTCTTACCTTGGCCAAATTAGTGGGACGCCTTGCAGCTCCCCGGAGACCAGCCACTAGAGCCTGGCGATAAACACGGAGATGTTCCCTACCTTCAGGAGTGTTGAAATCCCAGTTGGGTCGAGTCAAAGGGAACCCGTCATCTATCACGTTCTGGAGCTGTGTGGGACGTCCGTCATCCCCAGGAACGTTTTTCCTGGCTTCCAACAAGATACGTTCCCTTTCCTCTGTTGTAAAGAGGGTTTGGAGTAGCTGCTGACAATCATCCCAAGTGGGCTGGTGAGAGAAAACTAGAGATTCCATGAGAGCGGTTAATTTAGAGGGGTCCTCTGAAAAAGGGGGGTGATTAGCCTTCCAATTATACAAATCTGCGGAAGAGAAAGGCCAGTATTGAAGCGGTGGTAAGGGTCGGTGGTTTGGATCATCTCCTGGTCCTGGGGGAGGGGGAGGACCTATAGCCCGGAGGGGCAGGGTGACTGTGGTCTCTGGAGTTTGAGCCCGCCTGCTTCTAGTCCCCGCCGTTGGCCCCCCCTGTGCTCCCTGGAGTAAGGGGTTAGGTGGAGCTGTAGGGGCGAGGGATGGCGGGTAAGGCGGCGGGGTGTCTGACAGGAGCAAGTCCGTCTGGGTGTCCGGGTAGATCTTCTTCTTTTCTTTTGATCCTGCAACGAGAACTGTGGCGGATCCCAAGGAATCCTTGTTAGTAAGTTTTTTAGGGGGGGTCCTGGACTAAGTCTTGCCACGTGTAGATGTAGGGCAGTTGATCTGGGTGGCCTCCGGGTTCCTGCAAAATAATTTTCTTAACAGCTTGGATAACACCTATATCAAAAGTTCCTTCCTGAGGCCATCCTACATTAAATAAATTCCATTCTCCCTGACATAAAGTCCGCCACTTTTCTTTCTTAATTTCTACTGATAAATTATGAGCTCTTGTCTTAACGTCAGTCCAGTGTGCCAAAGTCAAGTCCAAAGGGGTAGAAACAGTCTGTCCCATATTGGGAGGTGAATAGGAAAAATAGAAGAACAAAATAAACAGGAAAACACAGAGAACAAAAAGACTGAGTTGGCCTGCTCGCCGCCTGAGCAAAAACAAAAGCGATTCAGATGGCGGTGGGCGGGACCCAGATGGCGCCGTGCGGCAGAAGAGAACTCGGTCAGAGTTCCTCAGATAGGAGACAGAAAATGGGTCTGTCTCCTCGGGGCAATCAAGAGCGTCCTCCAGATTGCTTGGGTGGTGGTCTTCAGGCCCGTCAGCCTCGACCTACCTTTCCCTTAAACAAGGCGCCCAGATTGAGAATTCTCAAAACCAGACAGAATCAGACAGAGACAATGACGGACAATTACAGACATAACAGGAGCGCCTTTTTTACCTCTGAGGAGTCCGATATGAGGTCTGGGGTCTTGTCGAAATCCCGGACGAGAATTGTAGGGACCCCTATTGGGCCCCCGAGGATAGTCGACCAGACCCGAGAACACTCACACGGAGAACACTCAATGCAAGCAGCAGGAGGTTTAATGATGCCGGTGCACCGGGGCTTCCACAGGAGGGGTGGAGAGCCTCGAGGGGCAATTAGGCAGAGTTTTTATAGGAAAAAACCATATGTATGAGGAAATACCACAAATATGTTGTAGCTTAGGGGCTTTTCAGATAAGGTTGATGCCTCCAGGTGGTGAGGCGCTATCAGGGACCAGAGTTATCTGTTAACTTTAGTTCCTGGAACAGGGGCTCTGTTTCAGCCCCAAGGACACAGGGTGTTTTAACAGGATGAAGCCCCAGCTGCAGAATCATAAGATAAGGACTTTTTCATTCTCTGTGGGTTACATTGTTTTTTTCTTTTCTGTGCATGGGTTGATAATTGCGAACCTTGTAACTTTCCAGCTCGTGCAGAAAGTCACGTCCTCACAGGTTGTTTGTACAAAGAAATGTCTGTCCTGCGTATGCAAGCAGTTGCATAGAATTGCTGAAGCATATTAGTTACATTTCCCTTTGAAGCAAGCAAGTATACAGAAGCTAATAGAGCAGTTTAGTTATATTTTCTTTATCCTTTCAGGCTCTCCTGCTTTTGTTTCACTCTTAATTCTCCCCCAAGTAAGTCTCATTATTCATAATTTACCCTTCTCTAAGTCCATATTTTCAATTCTTTGATAATTTGGACGAAGACTCAAAGTTGGGGCTCACTGGCCTGGGTCTCCTGTATGTTTAAGGACATCAAATCCATCCCCAAACTCCAAACCCTGCGTAATCACTACTTGCTCTATGAGGAAAACAAGAAGGCCACTTCTTCACATTTGAATGCGGATGGATTTTATTTTATTATTAGGCTTTATTTTCACTGTGTCTGAGATATATAAGAAAAAGAAATTATAGACCCAAAATGAGATTGGGGAAAATGCATTTAAAATGATTGTGGTAGTTTGAATATATGTCCCCCAATATATTCAGTGTTTTATTAGTTATAGTTTGCATCTGCAAGCACCTTGCTAGAGGCAATGTCACTGGGGGCCGGTCTTAAGGTGTTAATGGTGGGTTTGAGATTCAATTGTAAAGATATGCAAATGTGCCTAGCAGGAGTTCCTGAAGTGTGCTGTGTGACCTTTTGGCTATAGTTTTGCTCTGTGTGCTGTGGTGGCTGTTTGGCTTTTTCCCCCTCTGCTTGGCCCTGTGAAAGCAGGCTGTTTCTCCTGCCATTATGGAACTTCCCCTGGATCTGTAAGCTTCAATAAATAATGCCCCTTCCTCCATAACTGTGCCTGGTCTGGAAGTTCATCTCAGTGAACCTGAAGCTGTCTGCTACAATGATGTAGTTATTTAAGAATTGTACTGTACTCTATTTCTTCTTTGATCTACTATACAGCTCTTACGCTTGCTTCAAATTAAGATTATGAAGAAAGAAGATTGTGTTTAGATTGGAGGCAAATGCAAGGTCAGTCAAAAAAGGAGATTCTTTGGCAATTAAAAAAAGGATGTTTCCTTTCTTCTCACCTATGGAGGCTCTGTGGGGAGGCAATGACTGTAGCACACAGAGTGGGCCTTTTTGGTAAAATGGGTCAGAACTGACTGTTCTTTGATCTTGAGTAGGAACAATTCTTAGAATGCAAAGCACTGGGGATATTTTAGAGTTAAATACAAAAAAAAGATCACTTATTATTATGTCATATATGGAATCTAGATTTTATACACACAGAACATGAAAATGGAATGGGAGTATTGGGTAAGAGGAGGGAGACTAGCGGAAAGGAACAAGACAGGTTAGTGGCAGTGAATATGGTCAAGTACACGATCCACGAATGTAGGTGTCATCATCAAATAACATTTTTTTTTTTTTCTGAGGTAGGGTTTCACTCTAGTCCAGGATGTCCTGCTGGAATTCACTATGTAGTCTCAGGGTGGTCTTGAACTCATGGCAATGCTCCTACCACTGCCTCGCAAGTGCTGGGATTAAAGATGTGCACCACCATGCCTGGTTAAAAAAACAACATTTTGACCAACAAATATATGGTAATAACCAGTTTAAGTATGACAGAGGGAAAAAAAAAAGAGAAGGAGGACTAGAGAGATGGCTTAGTGGTTAAGGCACTTGCCTGGCAAAGTTTAGGGAACCATGCTTGACTCTCCAGGTCCCACATAAGCCAGACACATAAGGTGACGCAAGTGCGCAAGGTTGCATATGTACACAAAGTTGTGCAAGCATCTGGAATTTGATTACATTGGCTGTAGGCCATGGGTCTCCAATTCTTTCCACTCTCCTCTTCGTTGTTCTCTCACATTAAAAAAAAAAAAAAAAAAAAAAAAAAAAAAAAAAAAAAAAAAAAAAAAAAAAAGGTCTGTTGGGTTTGCTTCAAAAAAAAAAAAAAAAAAAGAGTTACAATTTGGATAATAAATGTAATTGGGTAGACGAGGTCTCATTGATTAATTGCCCCATGGAAAGCTCTATGTTAAGCCTGTATCCTGGCAAGGGCATCAAGCCTTACACACAGGAAATGTTCACTAGTTATGTCATTGTTTTAACAAATGTGTAGGCCCATGAGCTTTTACTTTTTCTCCTCTTTTGTAATGTGCATTTTTACATGCAAGTCTAGTAGACACTGAGGTAAGCTGAAATGCAGAGCATAGGGGACAGTGCTCAGAAATGAGCAGCATGAATAAAATTACAACTGCAAACAAACAAACAGAGCGCTGGGTACACATAGATAAACATGTGAAAAACAAAACAAAGGAGCATGGGCTTCCCGATGTGGCTGAGCTGGAATAGAAATGTGGAAACTATAGTTCCCTGTGGTTATCGCCAGACTGCAGACAATCCACACCATTTTCAGATGGAAACTGAGCTCCAGTTTCCACCCAGTCAGTATCTCTATACCCATGCATGGCCAGGTGCTGCTATTTAGATATACGATTTAGTAAGGTCTTCTCCATGACCATGTAAACCCTTTCCTAGGCTTGAAAACTTCTTCCAGGCTGCTTTGAACATTTTCTATAGTGGAATTTTATCCACATGTAAAATTGGGGAGTCAATGTAAGTACTTTAAATGTGTTACTTAAGAACATAGACATGAAAAATCTATCCAAGTTTTGATATATACCCAAGAGAGAGAAATTATATACTTTATCTTGGTTACAAATATTTTAATTTTTTCTATGCTTCTATTCAACTTCCAGATAATTTTCTAAGTTGATGGAAATATGATTAGTTGTTTTAACTTATATGCCTGTATGAATTTGTGCATGGCTATCATAGGAAAGACAATCTAGTATATTTACTTTCTAGTAAAACTCAAAAAAGTTTTCTTCTGAAATGTGCAAATACTCTAGTATAAAATACCTTCAAAATCAACTTATGTGCATAGGAGGGAGAAAAATTGTATTCCATACAAAAATAAATAAATCATAGTTTGGAAAACTTGCGATTCTTAGAAATAGGAATCATTGTGTAACTTACTCAAATAGTTATGCTAGTAGAAACACCATTATTTACCAAAATACAACCCAAGATGATTATTATTATATTGAAGGCACTGACAATACTGGCAGATGATATAAAATTATGAAATGAATGATGAGAATTTGACTAAAATTTAAAATTAGAAGGATATTAGCCACCAGTGGCTGCACTTTCCCCCCAATTGCTCAAAATCAGTGAACTCTCGATTCAGAGAGAGAACATGTCTCAAGGAATAAGGTGGAGATATACTGAGGAAGACCTCCCACATTGCCCCTGGTCCCCAACATACACATGAACATATGTTCATGTACTCCTGTGCACTATACCTACACATATACAACCATGCACACTCATGTTTTTGTATGACATACACATACACGCATGCAAAAACTAGAAACACAAACATGATGTAAAACCTTCCCTATGAACCCTGAATTTGCATGGGCTCTGTCTTCAAAGACCACTTTCTATGCCTTCCTCCAGAAAAAAATAAAATTAAAAAAAAAAACTGATTTGTTCTGTTATACTACTATATAATTAACTTTACTAAATTTGATACAAAGGGAATTAAGTGCATAAGACATTGTGTCTGGTTTCTTTCAGGTGGGCATTTTAGACTCTAATTTTTACTTGTTGCCTACATTGAAAGATGGAACGTTTTAAGAATAGACACTTTGCAGACACATCCTTCTGTTTACAGGGTACAGATTAAATAGAAGGATTGCAGAAGAAGAAGAGATACATTTTTCTTTTATATTTCCAAAGCTATTTCCAAAAAAATATCATTGCTTTAAAGCCTTCTCAGTTTATCTAAGAACCAAACAAAGTGGGAATAAGACTGAACCTAAAAAAGTCTCAGAGAATATTTTTCTTCATTTCTTCAGGAAAACTTGACATGGCGTCTTAGTTTGAGCCCTCCAAAAGCTAGAGCCTGAGGCAAGTTTCAAATGGTGTTATTTTATCTGTTAGGTGCAGACCCTGAGAAGTTACAATAAAGGTGCCTTGAGAGGAGATTGAATGCTACTAGGATCCTGAAAATAGGAAACAAAGCCGCACAATGTTGATCATTACTACTGTGAGGTCTCTTCACAATCCACCTCAAGGAAAAGAGCAGAAGAGCAGGCAGGCACTTAGTAGATAACCATTACTCACCTGGAATGCTTGCAGTTAAAAAAAAAAAAAAAAAAATCTGTACTTGGGGCAATGCAATGCCCAGAGGAGAGAAAGGACAACTGATTTATTGGCATAGTTCCTTTTCATTTCCCTTCTACTTACTATTTCTCCATCTGCTTACCCTATGAAGACCTCCTTCTTGGTAATACAACTTGCAAGATCTTATTTTCCTTTCGTGGTCACTTGGGAAGCCACTTCTCAGGGCCTCTCTGAGTTTCAAAGATGATGGAGTGACAACACCTAGGAAATGAGTCATTCTAGATAGTCACCGACAATTTACTGGACAATGAGTATGTGAGATGTAGACACAATGGAGTTACATTCAGCAGTAAGTGAAAAATGAAATGTATAGGAAAATTGAACTAGAAAATATTATTCTGTATAAAGACAAAAAACATGTTCTCACTCATATGCAGATCTTAGCAGCTTTGAATTTTTTGATTTGTGGACTTAACGTTGAGTGTCTACAGAGGCCAGGAAGTTAGATCTTAACTTTGATATTGAAATCCTAGATGACAATTACCTTTTGAGAGCAAAGGAGGTAATAAACAGACTCGATTGCTTTCCTATACTCTAGACCTCTTTCTAAAATGTGGATTTAACAGTTCTTCTAAGAGGAGATAATCTGAAATCATTGAGTTTGGATATTCATGGTAAAACCAGCATTGATGAAGGTGATTTGATATTAATATTCAAACTATTTAACAGATAGTACCATATGGTATTATAAGTTAAAGTATATGAATAAAATAATTTTACTATAATTTTTATCCTGCACGTATTACCCAGTAGGATAAGAAAAACATGGAAAACATTCTACTTCAGTGGCATAAGTTAGTAGTGCCTGACTTATTTGTGAGCAAGATACATTTTAGTTAAGAACTTGTTTAACTATCAAAAATTACTAATTTGATTTTAATGATTTTTGGCAAGAGAATACAGTTAAAAGTCTAATTTCACCAGTCTTACTTGAGTTATCTTTCATGTTATCAGTTAGATCACTTATATGTTTTGAGAAACTCATATATGCAAGCAAAATATTATTCAAGCATGACTACAAAGTAGCTGAGGAATGCTTGCATTTGCAAGGCACCTGCAGTAAGCTCAGAGCTCCCTGAGCATCAAAGGCCCACAGGTACAGCAGGAAGCTAACAGCTCCATAGGCATGAAAAGCATGCAGGAAGATCATTATGCATTAAGAGAATTTATTTCCCTTTTGCTCTGTTCCTTTTTTTCCCATCTAATCTTTCTTTTCTACTTCTACTTAATTATCAACAAGTCTGTTTTGGCCTCAATTCAGTATATCCAAGGTTGAGGGCATCTTTTGTTATATAAAAAAAGCAGGTTTAATAAAAATTTATGAAGATGCAAAACGAAAACACAAAATTTAAGCAGCACATCCACAAAATCGCACCTGGTAAAGTAGTTAACAAAGGTCAATTGACAACATCTGTTACTTAAAGAAGGCATAGACAATAAAACATCACAAATGTTTACCAGTAATGTTGTGGAAACAAAATTAGCCATAAAACACTTTTCTCCTAAGAACAGTATGTACTAGCCATAGATGAGCATAGACCCAACAGCTGGGTAATTTTAATTTTTGAGAAGTTGATACCTTAGGGAAAATTAAATAAAACATTCTTGAAGTTTTAATCAGCTTTAGGTTTCCTGTGTTTGTAATCTTCTTAAATTTAGTTTCCTAATTTTAACAAGAGGACTAAACTAAACCATATAAAACATATGCCAGTATAAGTTGTGAACGTTTTAGTAATTTGAAAAGGTCTGTAAGGTGTATAAGATAGTTTAATTCAAATATAATCTACCAGGGGTGATTAGTCAGAGTTAACCACAACAAAGCATAAAGCAGCAAATTCATAAGACACATAGATTCCAAAAGAGGCCAATACAGCCAATTCATAGTTTATTAGTAACCGAGTCATTAAAAATAGTCATCTAGGACTGGATAGATTCTGAGTAGTTAAAGTACTTGCTTGTGAAGCTTGATAGCCTGGGTTTAATTCTGCAGTGCCCACATAAAGGCACACACACAAAGTGGCATATGTGTCTGGAATTTGTTTGCAGTGGCAGGAGGCCTGCTGTGCCCATTCTTTCACACACTCTCTCTCTCTCTCTCTCTCTTTCTCTCTTTCTCTCTTTCTCTCTCTCTCATAAATGATATCAATAAATATTTAAAAAATAAATGATCATCTAAAAGGTGAAGCCAGAGATTGTGGAAGATAGCTGTACTCCCAGCACTTCAGTGGCAGGATCATCTCAAGTTTGAGGCCAGCTGAGCACTACAGAGAAAGTATCTTAGTAAATCAAGTTCTAGAGAGGTAACTGGAGGGGCAGAATATTGCCTAGTCATGAACTCCATCCTCAGTGGGGAAGGGGTGTCTAACATGAATAAATAAACAAATACTAATACAAATACTATTGTGTGTGTGTGTGTGTGTGTGTGTGTGTGTGAGAGAGAGAGAGAG
Organism: Orientallactaga sibirica; assembly: GCA_036365145.1. Classification (NCBI taxonomy): domain Eukaryota; kingdom Metazoa; phylum Chordata; class Mammalia; order Rodentia; family Dipodidae; genus Orientallactaga; species Orientallactaga sibirica. Next base: position 10,667,283 of record JAEOAD010000019.1, on the reverse strand, counting down.
AGAGAGAGAGAGTACATGTGTGTATGTGTATGGTGGGGAGTGTGGAGTACATATGTGTGTGTACGTGTGTGGTGGGGAGTGCATGTGTGTGTGTGTATGTGATGGGAGTGTGTTGTATATTTATGTGATGGGGAGTGAGCATGTGTGTGTATGTATGTGTATGTGATTGGGAGTGTGTGTGTGTGTGTGTGTGTGTGTGTGTGTGTGTGTGGTGGGTGTCATGGATGCTGTGGAAGCCAGAAGGCAATGTAAGCTGACATTCATTAGGAGAATTTTCTTTTTTGTTGAGAGAGGGTCTCTACTGGTTTGTAGCTCACTAGTTAGGGAAGCCTGGAAGGCCACTGAGCCACACAAACATGCCTGCCCTGACAATTCCAACCTAAGGAGTACAAGTGTATGCCACCACACCACGATGCCTAGCTCTCTCTCTCGCGCCCCCCCCCCCTCTCTCTCTCTCTCTCTCTCTCTCTCTCTCTCTATATATATATATATATATATATATATATATATATTTTTTTTTTTTTTTTTTTTTTTTGGAGAGAGACACAGAGAGACAGAGAGAGAGGAAGACAGAGATGGGTGCGCCAGCAGTGTCTCAGCTGCTGAGAACGAAATCCAGATGTGTGCATCCCCTTGTGGTCAGGTGCAGCATTGAGCCCTTGCGTCACCCATCTGGCTAAACGTCGGACCTGGAGATTGGAACCACTGGAGAATGGAACCAGGCTTCTTAGGCTTAGAAGGCAGGCACCTTAACCGCTAAGCCATCTCTCCAGCCGATGCCTAGCTTTTTTATGTCTATTGGGGTGGGAGTTCTCATGCTTGCAAGTACTTACAGACCGAGCTATCTCCCTAGCCAATGGCAATGCTTTTATCGGATATTTAATAAAGTCTTAATGTCTTACCTTTACACAATTAAAATAAAAACACAGATGAGCTACGACAACTATAGGTTGACACTGTTCAGACAATGGAACAAGTAGTTCTACTGGAGGGTGAGAGAGCTGGCAGTCTTCACTGAAAGGGTGTTTGGATTTGTGCCTTAAAGTGTCTCTGGGAGCCATCCAGGCAGATGAGTATAAAAAGAGCAATTCAGAACTACTATGCTCAGAAGAGCCAAAGAAGATGGAAAAGCAGAGATAAGAGTGTGCATGACATACATCCATCTTTTTCAGTCAAGTTTCAGTAAGAGAAGCAGAAACAGAATGAGCGTTATGGGTCTATCCCTAACCCAAGAGGATGCTAACAAATCAGTGTAGTTCCTGATTAGCCATCCAGAAACACTGTCACATGTGAGCACATCACATCATGCAAGGGGATCTGGTAAGACAACATCCTTGGCTGGGAACACAGCACCAGGCTGGTGGCTCTCAAAAGGCTTTAGAAAGTGGAATATCTGTCAGGCGTTGGTTCTGCAAGACTGACAATCAGCTTAAGGGTAGGAATAAGAGCACTGCTTCTGTGTCTACTTGTTACCATACTTAATTAAGACTTCAGGGCTGTGGGATGACTCAGTGTGTGACAGCAGTTGCAGCACAAGCATGGATACATGAGTTTGACCCTGGCATTGACTTAAAAGCTGGGCACAGCTTTGCATACCTATAACCCTAAATGGGAGGGGTACAAACATAGAAAGATCACTGGGATTAGCTTGACAGCCAGTTGAGCTGAAAAACAGCATGATCTAGGTACAATGGTGTATGCTGTCTCATGGTAAAGGAAAGAAGAGATAGAGAGTTCACCTGGCTGCCTACTCTGGCCTCTGTGTACATGCACACTGGACACACTGTGCACACACATGTTTGCATGTACACATGCCAAAAAAATCAGTCCCTGTTTTTCCCATTTTATAGTGGGTGCTTTGCTTCTGTTTTCAACATTTTGTTCAAAGTGATTTTTCCCAATTTTAACAGACTGTTGTATAGGGATGGGGGTTCTAAGAATGGTAGCTCCTATGGACAAGCCGTGGAGGATGAGTAACCACTGCACTCTCAAGCCCATGACAGCACTGGATGCAGTAAAGAACCACAGAAGAGCTTGAGAATGGGGAGTGATAAAATGACAGATTTTGCTTCAGAAAAGAAAATTCTACTCAGAATATATGGGGAAATTTTCACCATAGATCAGTGGCAATGAAAGGAACTTGGTAAAGTTTTATCAGTCCCCCAATAAAAGTGCCACTAAAACAGTGCAAAAATGAATGAGGAGAGGATAGATTTAAAAGAAAACAGGCTAAAATTTGCCTGGACCAGTGTTGTAATGAGGAGATTAAAAGGGAGTACAGATGGGATCTGCAGAGTACTGAGGTTGGTGTTAGCAACTATGCTAAGAATTGTCAAAGAAAATTGCACTGGTAGGTTTAACAAGTAAGGAAGGTTTATTATAAACTACAGCAATGCAGAGAGTAAAAATATTTCCACCCTACAAAAGGCAATGAATCTTGTTTTTGTGTAGTTAGCTGCTAGAAAAGCAAAGAAGACTTTAGTCTTTACTGAGGGTAATCTTTGTTGATCATTTTGTTTGCCTGGGCCAATCACCATCAAATAAAGCTAGATTCCTCCCCTCCTACACAGCTTGAGGAGACGGAGGTTTGTTTTAGTGTGTGTGTGTGTGTGTGTGTGTGTGTGTGTGTGTGTGTGTGTATCATGAGTTTTGAGCTCAGGGCCTTGTACATGTTCAGCAAGTGCTTTACCACTGAGTTGTATATCCCTACACCATGCCTTTCTTGATAGGTATATTTCAAATGGTATCTCCAAGGTTCTTGAGAGATGTCCATCTCAAAGATATGAAAGGGTTTTAACAGTCTTGAATTTCCCAATGTAAATGATCTGTTTAGCATTCCACAGACATTCATTTTGACTTGGTCTCTGAGGTTCCTTCTAGAAGGATTAACTAAAGGAGGAAGTCCTTCCCCCAGGGTGAGCTCTTCCTCCAGAGAGGGCAACCCTCTTGGAGAGGGGCTTTATCTAAGGAAGCTCTGGGGTGGGGGGACCCTTCCTCCCATCTGGCTGCGGTACTGCTTGCTGCCTTCAGAATGGACTGAAGAGCAGCGTCTCTCCAGGACGCCTCCACGCCTTCAGTGCTGGATTGGGACTGCTGATGCATCCAGCCCCGTGGACTGAGCAGCTGACACATTCTTTGATTCTCAGGCCTGTAAACTGATGTTGTTGGATTGTCATAAAATAACCCAATAAATTCCATTTTTAATAAAATTCATTCTATCCATTCTGTTCCTCCAACAAACCTGAATACAAGGGCCTATAGAGAAAAAGAAATTCTGATGAAGTTTAGTCAAGTGGTGGAAGTGATTTTTGTCAGAAATCAAATGTCCTTGCTTCTCTTGTAGAGATGATGTTAGTCACGTTGACTAACTTTATGAGGAGTTTAAGCTTAAAATGCAAAGATAAGTGATAATTAGTACACAAATCAATTGAATGTTACTCCTTTCTCTATTTGTTCCAACCAAAAGAAATATTTCTATGACTAGAGCCAGGGAGAGGGGTTTTACTTGGTCAAAAGATTGTTGCAGACATAAAAGGTGAGATGGGGAGATAAGACTCAACTTGGTTCATCCTGATGGCTTCTAAATCTAATGAGCAGTATTGTTTGCTTTTTTTCTTTTTTTTTTTTTTTAATGTTAGTTTTCTTGCTTAATTATGTGCTTGGTTTGTTGAAACAGAATCTTATTCTGTAGTCCATACTGCCTTGGAATACCAAATTCTTTTCCTTCAGTCTGTAAATCTCTGAAATCATAGGAGGGAACCACTGTGCCAGCTTCATGACAAGTAATTCTACAAGACATGTGCATAGGAAAGACAAGCAGAAATGTAAAAACAGCCTCATGAGGATACAGGAAGCACAAGTCCAGGAATGCCTGTCCTCATCAGAAGCTGAGAGACACAAGGAATGGACCCAAACCCACAGTGCCAGTGGGAGAGTGTCCTTGCCAGAACTTAGCTTTGAGGCTCAGACCTCTGGAACTATAAGAAAACAACTTTCAGTTTACCAGGATATCCAATTTAAGGCAACAGCAGCCACAGTATTAATAAAATATGCTCAGTGACATTTTTTCCTGTAGTAGCTTAAGGTTAACTATATCAATACAATTAAAGCAATCCATGTTTTCTATTAGATACATACAGATAGATTAAGTGAATTCAAACTTACATTCCAGATATTCTGTCCAAGTTCCGATGAATTCCTAGGAAGTAGTGTAGCTACAGTCTGACTCCATTCTATCTGCATGAATGTTCACATTCAAAGAAATGAGTTACACAAGTACTTCTATTCCAATGAACACAACTTATTAGAACTCTCTTAAAATGCTGACAGGTTCTCTTCTTGACTAGACATCTGGTTTCTTTCTTTTTTTTTAACATCTAAAATAACATAATTTTTACAGAACTTTGGCTGTAGGTGTTGAAGTTGGACCTGATTTTGTTCTATTTCACTAAGCTTTGTATATAGTTTCTTTGTGTTCATTTGATTTATTTTATTGGTTTCTTGTTGGGGGAGGGCAGTAGTTGTCAATGTCTTAGCACAATATAATTGATTTTTATAGACAAAATTCAATAACTAATAAACAGAGACCTTTTATGTATGAACTACCAAGTAATCAATATAGGATTTTAATTAGCAAATATGGAGATTATGTACCAAAATGTCTATGGCTGAACTTCCTTTTAATTGAATATAATCTGAATACTTTAGCATCTTGGTTTTAAATAATAAGTATATTAGTATACTGAAAAATAAGGAAGTCAGCATCCCTTTTCCCCAGAAGTTCACTCATTCATGGATTCCAGGAACTAGGACATGGATATCTTGAGAGATCATTATTCTGCCTATAATATTAAGTATTCCTAGGCTTGTAATGAAATATGCTTTGAGATTTTCAGTATAGCATATGGAAAAATCATTTAGAAAAGAATCTATTTTACCATATAATTAGGGGAAAATTGTGCCATTGAATACAACAAGATAATGTAAAGTTGCTTAGAATTTTAATGAGGATCAAAAAGATTCATTTTAGTAATATTGAGCATAATAAAGTTCACATTATTCTTACAAAACATGCATACATTTAGAAGAACTAATATTTTTTAATAGATGGTGCACAAATCTGAATTTTAAATGTGAAGGTTGGGAGAATAAACTATTTAGTCACCAAATGACTTTGAATAAAGTAATAGCATATGAAAGAAATCAGGTTCAAATAAACCAAAATTATTCCTTTAAAAAAAGAGACAAGGAATTGGAAAAAAGAACAATACAAACATATTTTATTGTAATGCTATTCTTTTTAAATTCACTATCCTTTCTAATACTCATAGTCTGTCCAAAAATATGCTTGAATAATCTTTACTGATGCATTTACAATCCCAGTATTTTTTAACATTCAGTCATGACGAACAAATAAATACTAACCAAGGTAAAAACTTAAACTGACATGTTTGAGTAAAGAACTCAATTGGCTCATTTATCATGTTCTTCCACGTGCTTTGAGCAACCTCTATCTGTACATTGTACTATTAATTTATGCTTAGAAGGGTTTCACCTTGGTAACTCAAAGAGCACTGATCCCTTCTCTGAGTTTACAGACCCATTTCTTCTGCAAGAGAACAAATGTGCTCATGCTTTATTGTTCAATGGTCCAGAGAAAGAGTTCACAGTACTACATGCAACTTTGTTGGTTTGCATTAAATTGGTTTTATTGTATGATAATATTCTTGAAAAAATAAGGATTTAAAATATTTTCTATTACTGAAAGTCAAGTCACATTGTTAAACAAGTGCAGCTTCTTTAAAACCAAACAAATCTCTGTGTCAGCTATTGATAAACGTTAAAGATATACTTAAGGGTAGAAGGACAAAACAATGTTCTAATTGGAATTTTGCATTGTGGTGGACTATTTTGGCTATTTTTCAGACTTTAGTAATTAATTTAGACAGCTTCATAAAAACATCTTCTAGTTGAGTTGTTACAATTGTATTTCGTGGGGATCAAACCCAGAATCTTTTGTATGCTTGGGAAATGCTCTACTATTGAGCCACATCCCCAAATCAAGCTGTTACATCTTTAAGTAAAGGTGTTTTCAGCTTAAGTAGCTGTTAAAAAAGGCATGGTGGCGCATGCCTTTAATCCCAGCACTTGGGAAACAGAGGTAGGAGGATCACCGTGAGTTCGAGGTCACCCTGAGACTACATAATGAGTTTCAGGTCAGCCTGGGCTAGAGTAGAGACCCTACCCCCAAAAAAAAAAAAAAAAAGACCTGTGAGTTCAATGTTCACAGTAATGGATTAAGTGAAAATTTATTGATACATTATATTACCCCCATTTGTGTGTGTGTGTGTGTGTGTGTGTGTGTGTGTGTGTGTGTGTGTGTGAATGGATCTGAGTAACTGAAGTATGCTTCAGTCTACTTTGCCCATTTTCTAAATATTTCATTTCCTTAGCAGATGACACTTAAGTTTTTACTCCCATAGAAATATCAAGCAAGCAGAAGCATCTGTATTATGTTCTTCTGATCAAATGGACCACATTTACTAAGTGTAGAGGAAGGAAATGTCTTCATCATTCTTTGACTAAAATGAAGTATATCTCACAAGAAATTATTGATTATTTTTACAAATTTCAAATTAATACAGTCATAAAACAGAAACTATAAGACAGTTTATCCTTGATGTCAACCAGCAAAGGTCATATGAATAAGAATAATAAATAAAGATTTATAATTACTACAATTTTGGTTGCAACTCAGACATATGCAGGGGTAGTGACTTAATAAAACTTCAGCTTTCCTTTTCCTGAACATACAGAGAAATTGATGATTTTGTAATGTGAAAGTAAAATTATCTAGAATGTCATGTCAAATATGATTTGAATAATTTCATCCATTTATCATTTTTTGTAATCTTGTGAACTAGGTCATTTTAATTAATAGGACAAACTGTATTTCATCATTCTGTTGTTAGTGAAAAAAATCAAAGACAAATTACTTACAATGCCATAAAAACTGACAGATAGAAGTATGCACTGTTGCATATAGTATTTTGTTTCAACATTTACAATGCTATGACATTTCAGTTATGAAGATAAGTAATAACAACAGGAGTTCATTAATGAATTCCATCTTCTTGCTATAATACAACACTTAATATTCTGTTTTGAATGTCTACATAATATCAAGATGTATAAATTACCTATATTTAGCTGTCATAGTTAAATAACAGAATAGGGAGGCATCAAGCAGTTTGACATAGAATGAACAGAGCCATTATTATTTTTTTTTTATGATGAAATGACTGAATTGTGTGAGAGTCAACTGAGGTTTATTAGTGGGCAACAAATTGTGAAATCCATTTCCACCATTTCAAAACTAATAAAAATGTCATGTATGTAGATTTGTAGCTAACTGTCCATTAAATTGCTAATTTATGCATTTATTTGTTTTAATTTATTTTAAAAAATAACTGATAGGGCAAACAGACCTGTGAGGATAATGTACCTGAGACGGATGGGATTGCCCCTTCTGCATGCATCAGGGAATTTTCCAGCTCCGGATGTACCTGCAGAAGTTTGAAGTCAAGAGTCACTGATAAGATGTAGGCAAACCAATAGAAATTCAAGAAGTCTCCCAGGATTGTAGGTGAAACTTGAACTTTGTTACTGCAGAAGAAGAAAAGCTACAGAGAATTTGTTACCTCAATGCTATGAATTGACTTTAGATTTTTCCTGTCTGTAACTCACATTGATATTAAACCCATTCTGAGATATTAAAGATGGGATTAGAATCCATTTAAGACTCTGCCTTCATGAGTCTTTTAATTCAAAAGTCATGTGATTTATGGCTTTAATAGGCTATCTCAAAGCAAATCTGCTGTAAAAGCCAGGTTACCTAGGCCACTCCATGTCTGTTTACCAGGTGTGATGTTTTAGCCTCTGGAAATCTGTCAGCCTGGTACCATCAACATATGTGACCTTCAACTACAGGACAGAAATAGAGACAATAACCATTGTCATTTTATAATTTACCAGTTTAAGGAACTATGTTATTGCAATTAAAGTGGACTAAGGAGAAAGCCAAAACAAACTCATGTTAAAATATGCCAAAACAACTTCTATGAGAATTTTTGTAATATTTGTATTGTGTGGAGCAGGTCAGTAAGAAAACCACTAGAATACAGAGAAAATCCATCTACATGGATGTTACTAAGAAGACAAAAGAAGAATTTTAGCAAAGGGCAGTGAACAGCCAGAGAATATTTCAGGATTTCTTTGGGAATCACTAAAGGCTTTAGATTTTGGTCAAAAAGAGCAACAGAAGATACATTTGTTTTAAGATAATCCCAGCAACCAAACTTGAGGTTGCTCATATCGCATCTAAACTGTTATAATTTCAGCTTCTTCACACAGAGCTCAACCAACCCTCTCTGCTGGAAAAGACTTGTCATACACAGCCTTTGCACTTATCTTCACTGAACCTGTACTGTATATAAAATTACCGCATAGTTTTACATAGGACAAAATAAAACATGTTGGTATATTGTCTATGTATGAACAAATTACCCAAATTACCAGAAGACACTCTTTAAATATTCACAGATATTATCTTTTTTAAAATATATTTTATTTATTTATTTATTTATTTATTTATTTATTTATTTATTTACTTATTTGAGAGAGAAGGAGAGAATGGGCAGTCCAGGGCCTCCAGCCACTGCAAATGAACTCCACATGCATGCGTCCCCTTGTGCATCTGGCTTACGTGGGTCCTGGAGAATTGAACCAGTATCCTTTGGCTTTACAGGCAAATACCTTAACTGCTAAGCCATCTCTCCATCCCCACAGATATATCTTAATAAAAATAATTTTAATTTATTAAGTGGAAGACTTTTTGATTAACAAAATTGAAATAAAGGCTTTTATATATACATTTAATAATAGATGGAATATATAAAAACAGAAAAGATATAGCTTGTTGGACCATCATAGGTAGAAAAGTATAGACATGGTGAGCTAGAAGGATGGGAAACAGGTGAATTAGAAACACAAGAGAAAATAAAGTACATTTAGAGAAATATCCAATAATTTTCTAATAAATGTGACTCAGCATCAAACCTGTGGATTCACTGAATCTAATCTGGCTTTCAATAGAAGCAGGATAAATACATACGTCTTAAAACCTCATAGTAAAACTCCTGAGAATCTAAGCCACAATGAACAATGAGCAGACTGAGAAAAGTTACTTCAGTAGGTTTCATCACTGAAACCTGACTTAAAAGATAAGCCACAGAAAAATGTCATTATATCTCAAAATGTGACAGAAAACTATTCCAAGTCTTCAAGTATGTTCAAAACTATTTTTTAGAGATAACCTAAATAAAAAGCCATTCCAAATATTCAACATTAAATAATTGGCCATGGTTTATTTCTATGCAGTAACATATACCAAAAAATGTAGATTTTTTTAAACTTTCATATGTGAATATGTGTGTGTGTGTGTGTGTGTGTGTGTGTGTGATCATGTGGGTGAGTATGGGTGAGAGGTGCCATGGAGTGTGTGGAAATCACAGAATCCATACCTTCAATCTTGTTTGAGGCAAGGTCTACTGATGTTCCTTGGTAGGTACATCAAGCAAGGTGACTGCAAGTCTATAAGGATTCTCCCATCTCTGTCTTCCATTTAGCCATAGGTATGCTGGGACTTCAGACCCCCCCCCCACTGTCATGCCTGGCTTTATGTGGGTTCTAGGGATCTGATCTCAGGTCCACGTGCTTCTGTGACAAGCACTTTCACTATTGAGCAATCTCCCCAGCTCAGGAGTTCTTGATGTTAAAAGGAAAGTGCTTCTTTGAATTAAGAGAAGTAAAGAAGGAGTAATCATGATGAAAATGTTAATAATGTGGAATATTATGTGAGTAATACTAATTTAAAAAGCAATAATACTACTTATAAGGTTTACATAACAGGTGACTAAAATATATGGCAAGAATAGTATAAATTGGGGAGGCAACATGAAGAAATAATGGAAAGTTGTAAAAGACACAATATAGTTTAAGGGTCATGATGTACTTTTTTTGATAAAAACTTAAGACAGGGAAATAAAATTAACTTTGCATAATAAGACAGAGAAAGGAGGCATACTGATGGAGTAATCACAACATTGAACTAACCCAAAAGAAGAAAAGATCTGAGGCAATAAAGGAAAGAAAAACAAAAGAAGCACAAGGTAAATAATAACAAAGTCACTGCAGATCTTCATATTTCAGTAACACTAGAGTGAACATAAAACTAAATTCCCCAACTTAAATAACAGTTCTCAGAATTTTAGCATATATGATTTTACAAAATTTTGTTTTCTTACGGATTTTGTTTTCATACATTTTGAGCCTTACACTATTGTGAACCTTGAATCTCCCTAAAATATCCGTATTGGCATCCTAACTTCCAGTGCTACAGATTGTAACTGGATTTGGATATGGGTCCTTTTTTACTCTAGCCAAGGCTGACCTGGAACTCACTCTGTAGTTTCAGGCTGGCCTTGAACTTGTCATGGTCCTCTTACCTCTCCCTCCCAAGTGCTGGGATTAAAGGCATGCACCAACACACATGGTCAATATATATTTTTTAAAAATGGTTATCTGATTCTTGAAAATTGCATTTAAATTTTTTCATATGGAATGAGGACTCAATAACATTTACTAAATAAATCAATGGATCCATATATTTTTTAATTATAACCAGGTTTAGAAAAGACATGTGTGGCATTCTTGGTACACTAAGATATCTTAAAGTTGTTTCTATATAGTTTTCTCTTTTTTGAAAATATAAGTTACTACTGATCTCTAATTATCACAGTGTACCCTCTAACACACTAGAGTCCAAGTTTTTTTCTTTGAAAATGTGGGTAATATATTCTTTCACCATTCAAAGGTAATTCAAATATTCTCAAATTTTTATTCCAAAAAGGCTAACAATAGATCTCCCTTCATTTTTGAAGAAAAAAATCCAATTCTGAAAGATTCTGGGTGTTGTTTGATATCAAAGAATTAGTTACTGACATAATTGTTTCAAGAATACTGAATACCTGATTTTAATGTAGCTCTTCCCCCCTTTTTGTCTTTATCCCTTTAAATGTTGTAAAATCAGAAATAAAACTGGCATAATCCAAAGGAAAAGTTTTTCCAGAACTGAATACCTGATTTTAATGTAGCTCTTCCCCCCTTTTTCTTATATCCCTTTAAATGTTGTAAAATCAGAACTAAAACTGGCATAATCCAAAGGAAAAGTTTTTCCAGAACTCCAAAATCCAAATGATGCCTCCATTATGATATTTTGCTTCATCAATAAATAATTCAGAATTTCTGAAATATTTGAATATTCTCTGTAAGAAATTCCAGCTATCAAATACTCCATTTTTCCTTTCTTTTATTTCTTATTGAGTAGAAACTTTATATGCACACATCATGTGTTGGTATCATCATTTCCCTCCTCCATGTCCCCATTCTGCTGAGGGCTGTCCTCAGTGGGATTGCTGGTATTACCCCAGCAGTTGTGGGATATGAGAGGTGAGAGCAGCAGACAATCATTCATTGCAAGGTGGTAGGGGGATGCCTCTTGACATTCCCTTCCACTCTGTGGCCCTTATGTTCTTTGTGCCCCCTCTTCTGCAAAATTCTCTGAGCCATGGTGGATGTGTTTTAAGTCTACTTTAGTGTTGAGCATTTAGCAGCTTCTGGATTTCTGCTTTGGTATGTATTGAGAAACCTCAGTGTCTGTCTCCATCACCCTGGTGCTGAATATCAGGCTTGCCATTGAAACACCACTCTTGCTCTTCTTACCAATTCCTCTATAGATTCACCTGGCCCTGGCTGGTGTGTGATGGGTGAGTTTACCTCCACAGTACTCACTACCCTCTGTAAAAGAAAAACAAACTCTCCAATGAAGAATTAGGTCAGCATAGGTTAAATGGGATAAGCATTTTTAATTAAAAGAGATTTTGATGGGTGTAACCTCTCTGCTGGCCAAAGACTAGAGGCAGCTTTTAATTGGAGTCAATGATCTTGGGCTCCATAGGATTGTGATTTGGTTCTGAATTCCAGCTGTGGCTTCCTTTCCACTGAGCAGGTCTCTTCGCTAATCAGGGAGCCATTGGTTACCTACTTATGCTGGATGCCACCATAGCACAGGTGTGTACATCTTGTTAGGCCAGTTGCTTTCATATAGCAGTGTCCCCTGCTAGCACACGATGTTTTTGTCCATTTCCCCCCTAGCAGCTCATGTAGGGATTTCCAGAATCATGCAGGCAGATGACCTGCTAACTGTCTTCCTTGCAGATTCCAACCAGATCTCTTGCTCTTCTGTGTTGGCATGTGGTGTCTTCGCCAATAGGGTCTTATCTTTTACCTCAGGTGTGTAATCAAGTGCTTTGACAGACCCATTCATTGTTTAATAGCATGTTATTCAGTTTCCAGGGGCTGGTGCAATTTATGTTGTTTCTCTCATTGTTAATTTCTACCTTTAAAGCACTGTGGTCTGATAAGATGCAGGAAGTTATATCAATTTTCCTGAATTTAAGGGGCATGCTTTATAAACTAACATATGACCTAGTTTGGATAATATTCTGTGGGCTGCTGAGAAGAATGTGTATTGTGCAGAATTGGGTGGAATGTTTTGTAAATGTCTCATAGGTCTAATTGATCTATGGTGTTATTAAGATCTAGTATTTCACTGTTGATTTTCTCTTGGATGTTCTGTCTAATGATGATAGTGGGGTATTGAAGTCCCCTGCCATGACAGTATTGGAATTTATTTCTGATTTGACAAGTAGATTTTACTGTGTAAAATGTGGTGCATTTGTGTTTGGTGAATATGGATTTATTATGATGATGATGTGTTCTTGTTGGATTGTTCCCTCAATTAGTAAAAATTGGCCTTCTTTGTATGTTTGTAGTACTTCTGGATTGAAGTTTATTTTATCATATATTAATATAGTGACACATGATTATTTCTGATTCACATTTGCTTGAAAAATCATTTTCCATCATTTCATCCTAAGGATATGTCTATTTTTAATGGTGAGGCAGGTTTCTGGAAGGCAGCAGATGGAAGGGTCCATTTTTTCTGATCTACCCTGTTAACTTGTATCTTTTTATGGATGAGTTAAGTCCATTAATATGTAAAGTTATAACTGTGACGTTTGATTTAATCCCTGCGATATTGGAGGATTTATGGGGTTTTGTGAATGGAATGTTTACATTCCTGCTTTAGTTTTGGATATTGTGTTCATACTCTTGTAGGTTCTTGAAGTTTGTTGTTTTTTTCCTGAAGTATTTTCTGTAGGTTTGGCTTTGTATTCATATAACCATAGAGCTGGCTTTTGTCTTGGAAAGTTTTCCTTTCTCCATCTATTATGAGAGATAGTTACATTGGGTATGGTAGTTTGGGATGGAAGCCATAGTGTTTATAGACTTTGAAGTGCTCCATTCTAGGCACTTCTGGCTTTCATGGTTTCCATTGAAATATCTGAGGTAATTAAGATGAGATTGCCTTTGTATGTAATGAATTATTGCTCTCTTACTGGTTGTAGCACTCTCTCTTTTCACTTGTTAGAGTTTGGAATAAGATGTGCCTTGGAGGGTTTCTTCTTTGGTCCTGTCTCTCTGGTGAGCTTCTTGTATCTGGATGGGTCTCTATTTTGCAAGATTGGAAAATTTTCTTCAATAATTTTGTTGTATGTACTCTCTATGCTTCAGACCTAAATTTCTTCCCTCCTGGTATACCCATCATCTGAATGTTTGATTATTTTACTTATTCTATAATTCCTCACATTTTATTTGCATGATTTTTTGAACCTACCAAAGTTTTTGGAATTCAGCCAGTTTCTTCTGTCTTGTCTTCCAGATCGCTCTGTTAGTGAGGATTATCTAAAGAGGTTTTTAAAAGTTCTATTTGCTGTTTGTTTTATTATGTGTTTTTTTTTTCTGTTTTATTTTTTGATTTTGTGTGTGTGTGTGTGTGTGTGTGTGTGTGTGTGTGTGATATCCATCTCTTTTTCAAGGTCCAATTTCAGGAAGAAGTTTGATTTTCTAGATGCTTTCTTGAATTCATTATTCCATTTGATCAAGTCTTCATTAAGCATGATTAGCTGATTGTTGACATGCTCTATTTGTTGACTCACCTTCATTTCATTTATCTTTCTTCTTAGGTCTCTATGGTTTTCCTCAATTAAGTTGGGCCTAGTGATGAAGACATTTCATTTATGTGATTATTGGTTTTGGCTTCCAGTTCTGCTATTCTCTTAGCCATATTGGGATTCAAGTTCTGTTGTCTCCCCTATGCTTTCACTGGAGGCTTCCATTACCAGGCTAGGCAACCTTTGCGGAGATCTTTCATTTTGTCTTTCATTGTCTTTTTTGGGGTGTGTGTGTGTGTGTGTGTGTGTGTGTGTGTGTGTGTTGGGTTCTTGTGTGTTGGGTTCTTCCTGACACTCCTGAAGCCTAAACTGCATATATTGGTTATTTGACTTATAGTGATATCTATTGATCCCTTATAAAACAGTTAGCTTACTACAACCACCAAAATAGTAGTGGATTCTAAACTCTTTCCAGGATTCAATGTTTGATATTTATTGAGGGGTAGGCAAGTATTTGCCTTTCTAGGTTCTTCAGTGAAAATTCTGTTTTAGGGTTGAACCAGATTGGAGTGTGATGGTGTTGTAAATACAGAGGTGCAGGTTATGGAGGTTGCACATACACCAGCAGCTCTGGGTTGGTGGCTGGTGCAAGAGCTGGTTTGGAGATCTGGAATCTCTTTAGCCTATGGTCAGTCATGCCTTGCCTTTGGGGCTCATGTTCTGTAGCACTTGCCATTTATCCCCTACAATACCTGAGCTGAGAAGTTTGTGGAGCTTTCACTGATATCACCCTGTGGTTGTCAGATACTTCTATGATCCCTGTCTGAGGCAGGAAAGAGGTGACAAGGAGGCAGTGGGGGCACCCGTCAGGTGATATGGGCAGTGAGGATGGAGGGAATAGTGGAGATGGGCTCCATGAACTAGAACTGACTGATGGAACGCAGATGTAGCTGGTGTGGTCTGCAGAAGCAACTCGGGTTGTCATAGAGAACAGGCTTTCTCTAGGAGTTCCCTGCACTAGTAAGCACTTCCCCTGTGGCTATCTTTTCATAACAAGGAGGATTCTCCCTCTATTATTTCTTCATTTAAGGTAGGACAGAACCCAAACCTTGGGGTTCATAAATTCTGGGGGACCCTTCCTGAGTCCACAAATTCTGCATAACAACATATGTGTGTGTCCAGTGGTTCCCTATCTATTCCAGGCTAAATATGCCTGTATTGTCCCAGCCATCCTATACTAGCAGCTGGGGAGGGAGGTAAGGAACCAGGAGCCCAGGCTTACTCATGCCTCAAGTATCAAACACTCCATTTTCTTGATTCAACTTTGTGAAGTTTCAATGCAATTATCTATACTTACACTTGATGAAGTCTAAAGGTACCTTTGTGATCTAGCTTAAAATAAAATAAATATACATTTTGGAAAAAATACTATTATCTCCATTTTAAAATTTAAAAAAATGAACATACAATAAATTCATATTTCATTAGATTAGAATGTGTTAGAAATTTAACAAAATGACATTAAACCACACTTATTTATGACAACAAATTAGTATAAAATATGCATTATAACTGTTAGACAATAAAAATATTTGCCCCAGGAGAAATGAAAATCATGAATTCTATGCTTCAAAATGCAGCTACTTTTAAGGCATAAAGTTACTATTCCTTTTTACTTAGTGAATACACTGACTTTTTATTGAGAAGAAATGGTTTGCTTATGGATACTTTAGAAATGCCTTTGCCATAAACTATAGGGAAAATATCCATACAAAGAGGAGGAAAGATATCACTTTATGTCCTAAATTATTTGTTTCTTTCTGTCATATGGCACCAATTCTAAGGTTTTGCATTTAGCCTCTTAAGAGATAAAGAGTCCACTACTTATGGCAAATATTCAACTATTATTACTTTTTAATCATTTTTAATCTTATGTGTGATTACATATTGCTCACAGAAATGAGCCCTAGGTTTTAAAATATTTAATTTCTTTAGAGCCCAAGAATTGTTCAAGAGCTAATTAATTTTCAGGAAGGTGACAGTGATGTTGTAGTTCTTTTTTTTCCCTTTGTAATTTAGTAGACTATATCTAATAATATTCTAAAAGAGCTAATTTCTGCTAACTGAAATAAATACTGTGTAACTTGAATTTTATACAAATTTAAGAAATGTTACTACCACAGCTTGAATAGTTATGTTTCTATGAACAACAATAACATTTTGGTTTCACCTCCACATTTGCCAAGTAATTAAACTTTGCATTAAGAAATGAAAAATTAGGGCTGGAGAGATATTGTGTTAAAAATATGTTCCTATTATTGACATCTTATAATTAAGAAAGCTAATAAGGGCTGGAGAGATGGTTTAGTGGTTAAGGCGTGTGCCTCCTAAGCCTAAGAACGCTGGTTCCAATCTCCAGCTGTTCCAATCTCCAGGTCCCACTTTTAGCCAGATGCAAAGTGACACAAGGGCGCAATGCCGCACTTACCCATAAGGGGGTGCACACATCTGGATTTCGTTCACAGCAGCTGACAGACTGCTGGTGCACCCATTCTCTATCTGTCTCCCTCTCCCTCTCTGTCTGTCTCTCTCTGTGTCTCTCTCTAAAAATAAAAAATAAGAAAAAAAGAAATGAAAAATATTCAGAACTTTGAGAAATATTCTAATTTGTGCTTATGTAACATTTCCTTGATTCCAATAATCTGAAAAGGAGAGTTTATGTATGAATGTAAATAGCTTAAAGTTTCTAAACACACACTTCACAAAGGGTACAATCCTCCATATCAGAATTCACTTGGAAAAAGGTTTTGAACACATGTCTAACTAGTTAGCTATGCAGGCATTGATTTGCCTCATTAATGACATATTGTTTCATGTTTATCATAAAGAGAATGACACAAGAAACATAATTGACATTCTTGTAGCTTAAAATGCATATACTGGTTGTTTGACTTATAGTGATATTCTATTGATCCCTTATCAAACATTAAGCTTGCTACAACCACCAAGATAGTAGTGGATTCTAAACTCATTCCAGGATTCAATGTTTGATGTCCATTTCATGTCTTTATACTTGATCTCCCAATAACTAGATATATATTTTTTTAGTAAAACATTTCAGAGAACATTAAAATTAAATTTATTTTATGTCATATATTAATCATTGGATTTAATGTATTCATTTGAAATCCACTCTGTAATATTTTCTTCTTGATCGTGCTGTATCAGTGAGAAGACAGAAAACAGAGGTCACATAGCTAGATTGCAGCAGAGCAAGCTCGCTCTGTGGACAATGTCAGATTGTTCCTATTTCCCCTGGATCATATGGCTGGGTGGCCCATATGGCTATAAAGAAGCTGAGGGATAAGTGGTTATAGGTCTACTGGGAACAATTTGTCTTTTCACTCTAATTATCTGAATAGATGCTGGCAGGGAAGGTTTTTTTTTTTTTTTTTTTTTTTTTTTTTTTTTTTTTTTTAAATGCATAGTGGATTGAGCTATGTGTTAAGTATAAGTGGAAATATACAAGGCATTAAAGGCTCTTCTTTAAGTGAGATAGCCTTTCTACTGAGATCTTTCTCTCCTGACTTCTACACCCAGAATTACTGAATGTTGAAATATAAGGAAAAGCTGCAAGGAGAGCCTTTTATCTTGTTATATGTTAAACTTAATTACTTCTTAGTCCATTGATTCACTTAGTAGAAGCAGTGATGATCAATATTGGCCTATTGTTAATAGGACAGAGCTATTGGAATCATATTTGATAATATGAAGGTTAATAGCTTATCATATTTTATATAGCCTCTAAAGTATATCAGAAAGTAAAGTAACCTTTTTCTCATATTCACCCCATGTAAATATTTTCAGCTTCCCATTATTTTAATTTTTTCAGAATTTCTTTTCAGAGAACACCATTGTCTCATTAATACATGTCTTGTCATTTTAAATCTAAATGCAATTATGGCTTATTTCATATGTTTTGATATTTATTTTTTATTTTTAGGTGGAAGTCTGAAAAGGTATGTTACTATTATTGCTATTGTATATGTATATATTTACATCATAGTTTATTTAAATTTCACTTCATACATAAGACCAGATGTTTACCTGTAATTTAAAATTTTATCACAATTTTTGTTATGTTTTACAATTAAACATATTCAGAGCCATGACTACAAAATGACCAAGAACTTTTTAGACAATAATCATGATATAATAATAAATTTACTAGCATGCTGGACACTACCACAGACACTTCGCCTTTCCATCATGGCCTGTGCATCTGTGGGCATGTTTTAACTATCAATCTTCACACTAGCTTTTTCTTCGAGTAAATGTCACTTTTGAAATAATCTGAGTGAATACTATACAAATCAAAAACAGACTAAAGAGAACCTTCTCATTTATTAGCTTTCTTACTTTATTTATTTATTTATTTTTGGAGAAAGACACAGAGAGAGACAGAGAGAGAAGGAGAAGAAGACAGATAGAGATGGGCGTGCCAGGAGCCTCTCAGCTGCTGCAAACGAAATTCAGGTGTGTGTGCCTCCTTGTGGTCAAGTGTGGCATTGCGCCCTTGTGTCACTTTGCATCTGGCTAAAAGTGGGACCTGGAAATTGGAACAGCTGGAGATTGGAACCAGCGTTCTTAGGCTTCGAGGCAGGCACCTTAACTGCTAAGCCATCTCTCCAGCCCTTATTAGCTTTCTTAATTATAAGATGTCAATAATAGGAACATATTTTAACACAATATAATACTGAATTGCACCTGTTTCTCACATGCAGTTGTGGTTATATCAGCCATTTCTACTGGTTGGCAGGAGGATTTTCCACCAGCAGCTCCCATGGTTTCCACTATAACATTTTTCTTGCCAGACTTAGTTCTTTTAGAGCCAGAAGATTCAGTTCTTGTATTTAGCCATCCTGAATCTGGTCATGTACTTTAAAAACATTTGGTTCAACTTGAATCATCCCCAACATCTCATCTGTAATATGTTTCCTGTATGTGCATTTTAAACATTTGATCAAAAACATCAAGAATGTTTGTTTACCATATTCTTACTCTATTGTGTGGAATATTACATTCTGCCATTCCCACCAGGCCAACAGACTCAAATAAGCAACTCAATTCAACCTTATCTAGGTCTACCAATGAGTACATTGGGGTTACTTACAGGAGCATGGGTGAGGCATTATTTGCAGAAGAATGCATGACTACAGCATCTGTGTCACCCAAAATCACACCCAGCATAAAGACCCACAACATATGTATCATTGGAGGCCTGTGTACTATGTGTTCCTTGCTTATATAATATTACTGAGTGGACTCATGAGTCTTACAACTTTCCTATGTGTTTCATGAGATTCCTTTCTTCCTTTAATGATGAAATATTTTATTATTTATTCATTTAGAGAGAAAGAGAGAGGTAGAGAGAATGGTTGTGCCTCTAGTCACTGCAAATGAACTCCAGATACATGTGCCACTTAGTACATCTGCCTTTACATGAGTACTGGGGAATTGAACCTGGGTCCTTTGGCTTTGTAGGCAAGCACCTTAACAGCTAGTCCATCTCTCCAGCCCCATGAGCTATTTTAATTCCTAAGAAAAAGATGTTATAAAATCAATTCAAAAATAAAATGGTAGTTTCTCCCAGAGAATATTTTTTATTAGTCACTTAAATACATATAAAAGAAAAACAGGCATGTAAACTCATTGCAACATTAACAAAGTCAATAATTTCCATTATCCTAACTTTAAAAAAATATTTATTTATTTATTTAAGAGAGGGAGGGAGAGAATGGGCATGCCAGGGCCTCCAGCCACTGCAAACAAACTCCAGATGCATGTGCCACGCCACCTTGTGTATCTGGTTTATGTGGGTCCTGGGGAATCAAACTGAGGTCCTTTGGCTTTGCAGGCAAGGGCTGAACCACTAAGTCATCTCTCCAGCCCCCATTATCCTACCTTGAAGTTCAAGGATTATTCTTTTCAAATTAGTCTTAACCCCGAGATCCCTTTTCACCTATTACTTAGTGTTCCACTCCAGAAATTCTTTTCAGCTTCATTTTAGGTTTTCTTTAATTTACTAATGTATCTATTTTGTTTCACCATAATTTTCATAGCCTTCATGTCTTCTTCAGTTCAATTAATGTCTTTACCTAGAGTTCCCTTTTAAACACCTGGCATATCTTTTCTCATGGACAGTTTATGATGACTTTTCATTTTGTTTGATTTTTTTTCTGTTCTTTTTATTCATGATTACATTATTTTAGTAGATGTTTAAACCTAATGATGCTGTACCTCAGGAAATAAGATCAATCCTCTTCATTAGAGTTTGCTAATTGTCCTTTTTGTCATTCATTTTGCAGTTTTGTAAAACTGCTCTTAAGTGGTATCTGTGCTAAGCATTAGCCTGAGTGGTAAATGTAAGGACTTAGGTGGTTCATATCCAGTCACTTTCCAGTGTCCCTTGTAGTGCTATTGCTTTTGAATGTCCTGGTCTTCATTTGTTGGTTGCTAAAAAGGAAAGGGAGCATGCAATGAGAATGGTGCCACCTCTTGAGTCCTCTTGATATACTAGTAATCAAAGAGGAAGGGCTTATAGCTAGAAGGGGAGAGAAAAAGTCTGCTCATTATACCCCTCACCTGTGTGGCTAGAAGTCACAATTATAGACTGGGGGAGAGGGCTCAGTGTGTAAAGTTCTTGGTTTTCAAGCTTGGGGACCTGAATTTGGATCCCCAGCAACCACATAAAATGGTTAGCTTGGTGGCACGTGTATATAACTCTACTGCTGCAGAGAAGACAAGCAGTTCCCTGGCGCTTACTAGACAGTAAGCCTAATTGTTGAGCTCTAGGTTCAGTAAGAAATCCGATGCCACAATAAGGAAGAGAGTCATTAAGGAGGTTACCTGAAGTCAAACTCTGGACCCTACAGAAACACACACATGCATAATCCTGAACCTCCCACATGCACATGCACACACATGGACACAAAGAACCACCAATTAGCATCAGTGCACAGATCCCTGCTATTTGGACAAGGTGCTTTTGCCCACATTGATGCCTGTATACTGTGAACAAGCTGCTTCCAGTTTGCTCCAGTCTGCTAAGAACTTAGGAACTAGAAGCAACTCAAATAAACTGCTGTCCAAACATTTTCCTGGAAGTTGCAAGTCTTTAATAGAATGCCAAGTTCCAAGAGTGATTCAGGAGACAAACTTTACTAATACAATTGTAACAATTGTCCTGATGGGGAGACAGATTTTTGGTGCTTCCCACTCAACTATATTCCCAGAATCCTTTTCATCATTGAATTTTAAGAAACACTTGCAAGTATGTTATTTGCTTTCTTGTAATGGACTGGTATTTTCTGGTTCTCTATTTTTCCTCCTGTGTAAAATGCAGCTCTGTAAATATAGCAAGGTGAGTGTTTTGGTGTTTGTCTTAGTGGCTCACTCCAAAGCTTTCAGTTTGAAGGTCCTTGTGTTTCTTAATGTCTTTTAACCCTTTGTAATAATTTTCTAACTCCTGACTTTGCACAATGCTAGCTAACTTGTGAAATAGTTTTAGACAGCTAATGCAACACCTCATTATAGCTATAGACCAACCGTTAGTCCAAGTAATTATAAATCTTTCATTCTTATCTTCATAAGGCAATACCAGCACACATTTATTGTTTCCAATGCAGTCTCTTTGAAGTTGGAAATTTTCTTTCTCACATTACTAGCCAAATCCAATTAGTTTTTAGTTTTCCCCATAAGTGATAAATTTTAAATGTTTCACTCTTCTCCAAGAAAGAATTTCCTGTGTTCTTTACAAATGAAAATAAAATTAAACATCATTCAACTGTCTAGGAGCCCATGGCAAATTTTAAATATGTAATAGTTGTGTTTCTGTAATTTATTATAAAGTAATTATTAAATATCAAAATTATTGGTTTGAAATATTATTTGTTGGGAATTAATGTCAACATATCTTTTATATTACCTACATCATAGAGTTCACTGATATTTTTTTCAACATATTTAATGAATAGGAAGTGTGTCAGGATGTATACACTGTATAGTTTAAGCACATTTATTTCTTGGCAGTCAGTCATAGGTTAATTACTTATTCCACAAATAAATCATTTTTATGCCTTTATGTTCACCCTTACTGAGTTGTCTCAAACATGAAGAGGTTCTTACTTCTTATTGACCTTTCTGATGCAAATGAATTCTGAATGACAAATAAATATTTCTTGTAACACATTGGAATTATAATCAGAACATCAGATCCTAAGCACAGGATATTTGACCTGATAAAAATGTCAATGTGTTTCTATTAAAGACAGGTGGAGAAGTGTAAATTTTATTTTACTTTCTCCAGACATTTAGATAATCCCATATTTAGACTAGTACAAACAATATACATATGGAATACATTTATTGTCACATATGAACACTGAAAATTAAACAATGTTCCAGATACATCTCAATTTTTGAAATGAAAAAAATAATCTTTTTTTTTTTTTTTTTTTTTTTTTTTTTTTTTACTAAGCACCAACTTTTTCAGGTATTCCTGGAAAATACTCTTTTCTATGAAGAGAAAAACTCTCCTTACTTAAGCAGTGAGACTGACCTAGTTCTAGAGCTTTTAGAAAAAACTGGTACAATAATTATATTTTTAAAGAAACTGTTAAGCCTTTCTTTTCTCCATTACAATAAAACTTAGTTGCTAATAAACAGCTTTCTGTGCCAAATAAAAATTTCTGAAAAAACCTCTGTGCCTATAAGCTGTTAGCTATATCAACTTTCTTACTTATATGAGAGAACAAGGGTTCTGTGACACTATCTTTAGGTGTTGTCAGTTGCCAAAACCACTTACAGTCTTCAAATACCACTGTGGCTACAGTTACAACTTATTACCTCAAAAAGAAAAGACAAAAAAGAGGCACATGGGGAGAAAAGTCCAGGAACAATAAGCACAAGCTTCTATAATGTCCCCGTCCACATGTAGTTAAAATGTGAAATTAATTTTCCCAGTCCATCTTCCAGTGACGGAAGCTCAGCAAACTATTTTTGAGCATTTCACTGATTGTATTTACTAAGTTATATGTTTGTCCTACTTATTTTAGGTCTTAAAGTTCCAGAAACCTCCCTTCAAAGTAATATCAAGTACTCATCATAAATGATATCTGTAAACATAAGCTATGTGATTATATTTGAGTCAGCTTTTTATGTTGATATTCTTGTACACAAAACTATTGTAAGCTATAAAATTGATTGTAGAAAGTCACTGAAGCTTAGTTTTATCTGTGAAAGCATCAGCTGAAATATCTGAACCAATGCACACAGCAAAAGCGATGTGCAACTTGTTCCTCGGCGACTGTGCAAGGATCACAGAGGAAGGAGCATACAAACATGCTGAGTCTGTAGCCTGACTCTCTTCTTACATTGCTTATGTGAAGCATGGGCAGTTGATTAAAGACATTACTTACAGCATAGCTGTACGAATGATGAACCTTGTGGAAGGAGATTATGCTTTTCAGTGGCATTCAATTGTTAGAGTTTTCTATAACTTTGAAACAGTCCTTTAATAAACTCCATTAAATTGATAATAAAAAAGCACAATATATTGTTCAAGAATGTATTATATATAGGTGGTAAAAGGAACCAAATTATCCTCAGGCTAACTTCTAATGATTTCAGCATTCTCTTCTTCTCAGTGGAGATTTCATGCAGATACAACATAATCTGTAAACTTGCTCAGACACAAGTCATTTCACTATGGTTTTAATACAAATTTTGTCAATTCATGCTTTAAAACACCAGATTTAAATTATACTGCCAGTGATCTCTCTGGTGATGGTGAGAATAAATATGTTGAATGGATCAAGCTTCTTGTGTCCTTCTAGAACAGAGTTGCCGGTTCACCTCATGATGTAGGAAGGTTACATTGCAGGCAAAATAGCATTTAAAATTTCCTATGTAATGAGGTTTCTATACTACAAAAATATAAATACAAAAGTATATTCATATGAATAGAAATCCTTACTATTATGTCCTAAGCATGACATTCTATTATTTAAAAATTAATTAGGTATAGTAAACGGGTCTAAATTCAAAAATCTAAAATGATTAATTATATGAAGTACAAAAATTGGAAGGATCTATCTTCAAATGTCTTACAGTGTGATTTTTTTTTTTTTTATTGTTCTCTCTATTCCCATCTAATCATTCGTTGCAGCTGTAACCCAAAGTGAGTATTTGGATATGGGGTGCTTAAGAAGATCATTAAAGTTAACACATTATGAAGTCAGGGCTCTAATACAACAGAATAGTGTCACTATAAAGAAAAAGCTCTAGGGGCATGTAAACACACAGTAAATGTCATGAGTCACATAGCAACAATGTAGTCTGAGAACTAAAGAGAAAGTCTGCAATGGGTGTGTTGGGGCCTCCTGCTATTGTAATGGAACACCAGTTGCATAAGCCATGTTGTACAACTGGCTCTATGTGAATACTGGGTAATTGAACCCCAGATTGGCAGGCAATGGCCTTTAACCACTGAGCAAACTGCCCAAGTCCCTAAAATAATATTTTTAAAAAAATTATTTTATTTTTTATTTTATTTTTAGAGACAGAGAGACAGAGAGAGATAGACAGAGAGGGAGAGGAAGACAGAAATGGGCACGCCAGCAGTCTCTCAGCTGCTGTGAACGAAATCCAGATGTGTGTGCCCCCTTGTGGGCAAGTGTGGCATTGCACTCCTGCCTCACTTTGCATCTGGCTAAACATGGGACCTGGAGATTGGAATTGCTGGACATTGGAACCAGCATTCTTAGGCTTAGCAGGCAGGCACCTTATCCACTAAGCCATCTCTCCAGCCCTAAAATAATATTTTTGAGAACTGAATTTCTATATAAATTTTTATCATTCTAAATTTATTGCTATTACCCACTTTCTTTCCTTTTACTTTTGGTAAGGTCAGACCAGTGAAGAAGTTGACATCCTTTGAAAAATATAAGACTCTGGAGAGCTGAAAAGGTGTTTCAGCTTTGAAATTGAATATTGTTTATAAGGAAAGTGGAATGAAGAACTTAGTGATACTTAAGGCAGAAATAGGGATAGATAAGTTAACTTTTCATAATGACATGCTAATACATTGACTTATACTGTCAATAACTTTGAAAAGAACATGGGTTAAGCTTATAAAAACTAAAAAATATACTTTTAATGAAAACAGTTCTCACCAAAAGAGTAAAAAATACCTTGTTACAATAGGCTTTATGGGTGGTATTGTAAAAATCATCATCTATATAAATACATCACCAATATAAAAGCAAGCATATTTTTCACCTTTATATAAATTAATTTTTGGAAGTCTTTTGGATCATTTCTCATATATAATTTCATAAATGTATTTGAATTTACAATAGTTTGGATAGTTCCTCATAATATCTTTACCACTACTTTTTGTGTGCATGATGTGTTTTTATATGTGCACCCATGTGTTCAAACACAGTTATTACTTATTCACTGCTGCAAAAAACACTCTGACAGGCCCCTAAGTTTAGTGGATT
This sequence comes from Orientallactaga sibirica, assembly GCA_036365145.1. NCBI lineage: Eukaryota > Metazoa > Chordata > Mammalia > Rodentia > Dipodidae > Orientallactaga > Orientallactaga sibirica. The sequence continues at coordinate 10,641,584 of JAEOAD010000019.1, read as the reverse complement.
CTCCTGTATCTGCCTCGCATCTTACTTTAAGAAGGCTAGGATTACAATCACCCTCTACTGTATTGGAGTTTTTGTGTTCCAGGATTGGAATTCAAATGATCAGGATTGTATACTGGGTACTTTGCTCATTAAACCATTTTGTAACTAGTATGCTAACAAATTATATTAGCAACTATAAGAGATAATGAAATGAGAATTATAGACAAGTAGAGAGAAAAATGGAAAGATTGCTTAACTACACAATGGTTCAATAGAACAATTTACCATATCTATCTTTTATCATTTGATCTTTAACAATGCCTAATAAAAACAAAATTATAGAATTTATGCTTGTAATATAAAGCTATATTAGCCTTCATAAATTCTAAAATATTGGTTTGCATTTATCCCAATATTTTCTTGTATATATCTGAGGGTATAATATATTCTTTTTTCATTAAATACCATGCATTTTGTTCTAGGAAAGTTTATATTCTTAAAAAATAAAACATTAGAAACTGTTAAAAACTTATGTAATAAAAACTATATCCCATATAGTTGTCTCACATTATCATTTTCCCGTATGCCTATGACTTTGTTATTCAGTATAATCCAAATCTCTGCATCTGGAAGGTGATAATACCTAGATCCACATTTCAAAGGAAGAGGAATTAAGGTTCTAATTGCCTAAATCTAATTTCAGCAAGTACAGTTATCACCATACATTTAGAAATGCAAATACCACATAAAGATGGAGCTATCACTAGAAATCATTTAGGAAAAAAAAAAAATGTTAGAAGTTTTGTTGTTTCCTTTCTATTTTCTTGTCCTCAAAACACCCTTGGAAGATCTTATGAAGCAGTGTTTTCATGCTTCTAACTTACCAGGGAGACATCAGTGAAAGACGCAGGGAAGGAATCTTACACAGATCCATTATTCATCTTGTCACAGCAAAATTTATGAGACAGCTTCATCCCCAGGAACTAAGATTCAAGAATCCATGTGAGTTCTTTATCAGAAAAAATCCTGCAAAGAGACAGGTAAGGGGGAGAATTGATTCACCTTCCTGTTTCACTCATTGCTCAACGATTTTATCCATGAGGATAAAGCTCTTAACTTCTGCATTATGCACAGAAAGGTGCTAACTTTTACCTGCAGTGGGGTGTATAGGGCCATCATGGAGATGCTGTCATGCGGTGCATGTGTCCTATGAATGTGGCTCACCCAGGTCTGGTTGATACAGTGGAAGCTGGACTAAGCATAAGATTGACAACTGTGGTGGTTTGATTCAGGTGTCCCCCATAAACTTAGATATTCTGAATGCTAGGTTCCCAGCTGATGGAGATTTGGGAATTAATACCTCCTGGAGGCAGTATATTGTTGGGGGCCAGTTTATTGGTATTATAGCCAGTTTCCCCTTGCCAGTGTTTGGCACAATCTCCTGCTACTGTTGTCCAACCAATGTTGGTGAGGAGGTGATGTTCAACTACTTTTCATGCCATTGTTTCCCCCTGCCATCACGGAGCTTCCCCTTGAGCCTGTAAGCCAAAATAAACCATTTTATTTACAACAAGCTGTTTTGGATTAGGTGATTTCTGCTAAAAATGCAAACCTGACTGTAACAGTAAAGTTGGTACCAAGAGTGGTATCATTGCTACTAGACATCTGACATGGATTTTGGACTTTTGGAGCTGATTTTTTTTTTTTTTTTTTTTTTTGAGAGAGACAGAGAGAAAGGGAGAGAAAGGAGAAAGGGAGAGGAAGAGGGATAGAGATGGGCATGCCAGCAGCCTCTCAGCTGCTGGGAATGAAATCCAGATGCATGTGCCCCCTTGTGGTCAAGTGCGGCATTGCGCCCTTGTGTCACTTTGCATCTGGCTAAACGTGGGACCTGGAGATGTTTGAGAGGAATGTGGAAGGATTTGAAATCTTGGCCTAACAGACCCCTTGCAATGCTGTAAGTACAGCTTGATGGGCTACTCTGGTCATAAGTGAAAGATCTGAATGCAGTAAAAACTAAGGACTGTGAGGTTTAGCTTATGAGGGATATGGCACAGAAAAAAAAAAAAAAAAAAAGAAAGAAAGAATACTCTTTGGTCCAAAACTGTTTGAGAGATTACAACCATTGAGATTGGACCAGTTGAGCCATGTTTGGACAACAGAAAGAATGCATCATCTTTTGAAGGGGTCTGAATACTGAAGGAGTGTCCTGATCTTCAAATTCTGCTGTATTCACCCCATGATTAACAAATTGGCACACCACTTGGTATTGTGGGTAATGAGGACAGAGATGGTCATTGAGTTTGCAACACAGTCTTGTGTTTTGCAAACAGCCATGGCAGTGTGAAGCAGGTCTGTAAGGATTGCCTACATGGAAACCCAATGGAGCCATGAAGATGCACCATGGGTTGTTATGGAGACCCAGGGGAGATGCTGTGACCACAAGATGGCTGCTAAGGAGAGCTGCCGTCCCAGCATGAAGTATTCTAGGACTGTGAGTAGCTTAGCTGGAGGGGCAGAATTGGAATTCTAGAGATTTTTCAGTGGTTAGAATTATTGGACTTGGAGACTTTTCACTGGCTAAAGTTGTTGGAATTGGAGCTACAGAGTTTGATGGTTGCCCTGTTTAAATCTTTTATTGGTTGAATATTTGTTTTCTATGCCTGATGCCATTTATTTTGTTCCATTATGGTTTTGGTGGGACTTTTTAGTATTATAGCTCAGTTAAAAGACCTTAGACTATGGGGATGTTTGAACATCATTGGGAGTGATAAAAACTATGGGGACTTTTAAAGTTGGATGAACGCATTGCATTTTATATCATATATGGTTATCAATTTATGGTGGCCAGGGGCGGAACGTGGTGGTTTTGATTCAGGTGTCTCCTATAAACATAGGTCTTCTGAATTTCCAGGCTGATAGAGATTTGGACATTGATGCCTCCTGGAGGCAGTGTATTGCTGGGGGTGGGCTTATGGGTATTATAGACAGTTTCCCTTTGCCAATGTTTGGCACATTCTCCTGTGGCTATTGTCCACCTAATATTGGTGAGAAGGTGATCTCCGTCCTCTGCTTATGCCATCATTTTTCTCTGCCATCATGGAGCTCCCCTTGGAGCCTAGAAACCAAAATAAACCCTATTTTTCCTACAAGTTGTTCTTGGTTAGGTGATTTCTGCCAGTAATGCAAACCTGACTGCAACAGCAACACTAATGTGGTACATAAGATATGTCAGAGGCTGGGTGGTTAAGGATGCTGGCTTCCAAAGTCTTCTGGCCAGGGGTCAATTCCCCAGTACCCATGTAAACCATAGGAACAAAGTGACCCATGTATCTGGAATGTATTTTTAGTAGCAAGAGGTCAAGGTGATCTCAAACTCTCTCTCTCAGTTCTCACAAATATCAAGTAAAAATAACTTGTAAAATGATGTCTTATACATATACTGATTATTATAGTTTTAAAGTTGTTTTTAAGGCATGATGAGTATCTTCAAAAACACATTCTTGATTGCAAGGATTTATATGAAATTATAATTTTATTAAAAAATAATATAACAAGTGGAGTTCCCATGGGCACGGAGGGTGGGTTCCTTAAAATGCCGTAAAAATACTTAGCACCACCTCTCAAGTGCTGGGATAAAAGGCATGCGCCACCACTTCTTGCGTCCTAAGCTTTTATAGTACCTTTCACTTAATAAAAACTACTATGACTCTATTCTAAGGGGGAAAAATCTTAAAAAATAATAATATAACAATCCTAGAAAATATTAAATCCAATTTTAATAATGGTTTCCAGATTACACTTCTACAGTTCCAGTTCAGCAGATGAGGGAAGGCATTGTATGCCAGAGCAGGAATCTTAAGTCACTCACACAGACAGGAAGCAGAAAGAACAAAAAGAACTTCAAGTAGGGCTGACTATAAAATCTCAAGGCTACCCACAATGACATACTTCCTCCAGAATGTCTCTACCTCCTAAGGGTTCCACAGCCTTCCAGACAGCACTAGCTGGGTCTCAAGAGTTCAAACACATGAGCCTCTGGGGCACACTTTATATTCAAATCAACACAGATTTCTACTTACAAACTGGATTATTTGCATAGATGGCTCAATCACTTGTAATAAAAAAAAATGAAATAATGAAGTTCAAGTGAGCAGAAATACATACACAAATTATTACATCAATAACTAATGGTTTTCTAAAAATGAAAAAATCTATTATTTTTACCTCTAATATTTAACAAAAAAAATCTCTTGAGAAAACAGAAGCAAGATAATTAATTCATAGCTTATTCAATTAAAGCACCCATATCTTTCTATGAATAAATAATAATATTGCAAGAAATAAAAAACACTATTGGCCAATTTCTTGTATCCCCATATGTGCAAAAGTCTTCAGTAAAATTCTATCAACCTGAAGTTAACTATATATTAAAATAAAGTTATATTTATCCCAGCTATACAAGGCTGTTTTAACCTTCTATAATTAATTATTGTAACATCATCATATTACTGAAGAAAAATATTTTAACCGAAACTAACAAATTTGAATAAGCATTCATGATAAAATGATAAAATGTAGGCAAATTAGGAACATAGGGAAATTTCCTCAAGCTTTCACACAAAGTGCTTCAGACTTTACACTTAATTATGAGAATACTATTGCTTTCTTCCAAGGGCTGGAATAAAGGCAATGATTTCCCCTTTCTGCCCCTTTTCCTATTTAGTGTTGCACTGGAAATACTAGCAAGTGTGAAAAAATTAAAAGAATAAAATAAATGCAAGTATTAATACAATCTGTTCACAGGTGACATGATTTTGTACACAGGATAACAAGACTATAATGTAAAATACAAAATTAATATCCTAGCCCATATTACATGCATTAATAATTAATTAATAATTAAAAATGAAAATGGGTGTATCTCTCATGCAGAGATATTACAAATAAATTATTCCCTTCCCTAAAGGAAGCTGAGAATAACTTGTTACAGCTTGATTACAAGTTATCTTTGGTCACTTCTTTCCAAAGAGTGCCTTTTGAAGAGGGGACAAAAATATTTAATAGTAACACAGACAATCTTGACAAGATATAACCAAGCTCCATGATGTACATCAACACCAACACCTTAAATTATGTAGATAAATGTCTTTGTTGTAATGCAGTGGAAATAATTTTCCTACATCAATGCTTCTCCAAGGTTAAAATGATGTTAAAATTTGACTATGGAAGATCCCCCAAAGGCTCATGTGTTGGAATGTTGAAGGCTCAGTCCACAGATTTATAAGTTATATTCTTACTGTTGGGACAAAATACCTGACAAAAATTAGTTTAAGGGAAGAAGATTTCATTTCAACTTACAGTTCCAGTTTACAGTCCATCATGACTGGAAAGGTCTGAGTCCATGGTGAGGAAATAGGAAGTTATGAATGCTAACTCTTAGCCAGATCTCTCCTTTTTATAGAATCTAGGACTCTGGCACTTAGAATGGTGCCAACCATAGCTAAGGTGAATCTTCCCATCGCAATTCTCTAATCGAGATATTCTTTCACCTGAAAGCCCAGAGGCTAACCTAGTCTAGATAATCCTTCCCATGTGATTCTGGGTCCTGTCAAGTTGACAATATCACCTATTACACCAGCTATTGGTAAGTGGTGGAACCATAAGAGAGGTTGAAGATAATGAGAAGAATTACATACTTTTCCTGATTCGATCCCCACACACTTCCTCTTGGGGGAGAAATCCCCTGCTTCTTGAAATTATATAGTAAACTTAGAAATTGTATAATTACTTGAGGACTCTTTAAGGCTATGGGAGTGCAGGGCTCTGGGAGTTAACTGAGAAAGGTTGATGTTGAAAGAGTTACACATGACTTCTTCTTCATGGTCAGCTTAATGCTTAGCTCACCTTGTTCTTCCCTAATTCAAAAGGGAATTTTGGTAGTTATTGCTGAGAAATTTTCAACAATCAATCAACCTGTGACACTTTCTATTATAGGTAGGCACAACCTCAACATGAATAAATACCCAAAATTCAGCCCTCAGTTGAGTTACCCAATTTTGGGGCTCCTGAAATTAAGGTTACTGTTTCGGTCTTTTCTGTAATTCTGATTCTTAAACAATAAATTGATTGTTGTGTACATTTCTCCTACCCACTGCAGGTTGTCTTGGGGCTCAGGAGTAGTAATTTATCACTGCTTCTTGGGTACAAATCTGTGGGAGCAGAACTCACTAGGAGATGTCACCCCCTGCTTCACTCCTGACTATAATGAAGAGAACATCCTCCTGTGTCACATTCTCACCACTACAGAGCTCTATCTCACAACACGCTCATAATAGTGAGCCCATAAGGCCAGATAAGCTGTGAAACCATGGGAACAAAATAAATCTTTCTTCTTTCATGTTATTTGAATTAGATATTTTTGTCACAGGATGGAATGTTGACCCTAAGAAAAAGCTTAAAAATATTGATAGAATTTCTAATATCATTTTATCTTGTTTTCATTATGTTTTATGGAGTATAAATTAACTTATAAAAACAAAGTTAAAGAGAATATTTTATGGTTATTGGACTATTAACAACAATATAGTATATTGAGAAATTCATTTTAACCCTGTTTACATTCAGTAGCAGGTACCAAAACTGAATTTAGCTCAGTATGTGATTCATTACAGTTCAGATATAAATGGAAGTATTAAATTGATTTGAATTAAGTAAAACAATTTTGACAGGTTTTTGTGAAGTTCTTGTCAGTTTTTATTTCAATGCATTTAAACAGAATATTAAAAATTGAAATAAGTGAAATTTTATATCCATAACTGGTATGAATATAAATCCGAACAGTATTTTCTACTCTTATACCCAAATATGCCCATTTCAGGTAAGATATATGTACTTATACAGTGTCAGTTTGAGTTAAAATATCCTTTCAAAAATCAAGCTATTACGTGATGAGTGTAGGAATTAATTCCTTTCTCATTATAATACCTGACAAGAAACAATTTAAGGAAGAAAAGGGGTTTATTTCACTTTACCTATCAACAGTGTGGATCACGGATGGCAAGGCAGACATGCCAGGCTGGCTTCTCACAAATTATCCAGGAAGCAGAGGAAGAAGGACAGGGCTATGAACCTTCTAGCAGCACTTCCAGTGCTGCTTCCATCAGCCAGACTCTGCCTCCTAAAAGTTCCACAACCTTCCCAAAGAACAACAGCTGGTGACGAAGTGTTCATACACATGAAGCTATCATGGTCATTTCATATTCAAACCAAAACAGTTAGTTAAAATGCAAGCATTTTTTTCTTCCATAATTGCAGAAGGGATTATTGTGAACTAAAAGTTTGCAGTCTGGCCTCGATATCCATGACCTTGCAGTGCCCAGCAATACCTTCGCAAGACCCTCATAATAGAAGACAAAGGTGATGACATCAAAGTAAAAGAGAGACTAATGGAGAGAGGGAGGGGATAAGAAGGAGATTGGAGTTTAACGGGGAGGGAAATATGCGTTTTTTGTATGTAAGTATAGAAGTTGTCAATAAAAAATATTGTATAATAAAGCAAAAGGACCATACAAAAATGTTTGTATGTCAATAAAGTAACTGAAAGTCTTTGAAAAAAATCTAAATCCAAAAATATGATGGTATTTGAAGGTGTATCTTTTGGAAGGTAATTACACCATATGACCAGAAACCACATTCGGTAGGATTGTGTAAGTGTCTCTATAAAAACAGGCAAGAAAATAAATTTTCCCCTTTTTAATCATGTGCGTGTATAATGATAACCACCTAGAAAATAGTGTCTTCAGTAGAATTTGGCCATGCTGGTGCCTGGATTTGCACCTAAATCTCTTACCACTTTGAGAAAAAAAAATATATATAAGTCACTCAGTGTATGATATTGTTGTGAGAGCAGTCTGAGCTTACTAGATCAGAGGTAAGTTTTATTGTTAAGGATAAAAAAGTCAATATGTTTATGTTAAAAGAAAAAAACAATGAAAAAACGAGTATCACTCTAGAGTCCTTTTCCCATGTTCCAGGTAACTGTCATCAGCACCAGAAAGAGTACAAATTTAGCACAAGTCTCCACATAAGAAAAAATAGTTGAATAATACAGAAACTAGTTCTTTCATGATCATTCTTTTCTTCCTTTCACTAGGTAGAAGAAAGATGAGATTTAAGGATATAGGTAAAATTCATGAAAAATAATTTCAAAGCCGACAATTAAAAATATAATCCAAATTTTAGTATTTAGATGAACTCACCAAAGAGATAAAAATTTAAAAAGACACAAATTACATATCTTAGAGAGGAAAGCGCACATCTCTAGAGATTACTAGATCATAATAGAATGATGAGTTGACCTGATGAATAATTTTATGTCAATGAATTCAACAAGTTAGATGATGTTGTGTAAACTGTACCCCCACTCCCAAATTCACATGTTGAAGTCCCAACCCTAGCTAGCTACCAGAGACCTGGAGACAAGACAACTGTGGACTAATAGATTAGGTAAAATTAGGCCATCTGAAATAGTGTGGAGCCTCAATTCAAAAAAGTTTTGTCCTTATTAGGTTTGGCAACATCTCAGGCGGATTCAGGTTAGGAGCCACAGATGAAAAAGACCATGTGACAATTATCTTTTTGTGATTGGTTGAGCTCACTGAGGGTGATCTGTTCCTTGTTCGACCATTTTTTTAAATTTTATTATTTCATCCTTTCTTACTGCTATGTAGAATTCCATAGTATAGATATACCACATCTTTGTTATCCACTCATCTAGTGATGGACATCTAGGTTGATTCCAGTTCTTAGGTATTATGAATTGAGCAGCTATAAACATGGTAGAGCAAATCTCTCTGATCTGAGGCTTGGAGCCTTTAGGGTAAATGCCCAGTAAGGGAATAACTGGATCTGTTGGTAGGTCTATAGTCATCCTTTTCAGGAGTCTCCATAGAGATTTCCATAATGTTTGAACCATTTTACATTCCCACCAGCAAAGTCATTTGAGTCACTTAGAAGACGCATCTCCAGAGATTTCCTGAGAGGAGGGAGATCTACTCTCAAAGTGAGCACCTTCCCACACCTGTGCAGATAGATTCAAGCAAAAGGAATGCCATGCCACTCCTCACTTCTTTAGGTGTGCCTCAGCTTCTGCTATCCTTTGCTGCCATCACTTTGCATTCCAAAATGGACTCAATAAGAGAGACTCTAGGAATTAAGGGATCCTCCAGGCTTGCCGAGTAAGACTGGGATTGTGGTGGCATCCAGGTTCATAGCCCAGTGCTGGCTTTTCCATCTCCTGTTTGGAAGTGTGGTGCTGCCTTCAGGCTCCAGCCTGCTATGCATTTCCCACTGTGATGAAATGTCCCCTCAAAACTGTAAGGTGAATTAAAACCTTTCCCATTCATGAGTGCCTTTTGGTAGGATATCAGACACGAAAGTAACTGAAACAGAAAATTGTTACTGAGCAGTGAGATCATTGCTGTGCAAGGTGTGACCATGTGGTTCACAGGCTTTAAAAAACTGGTTTGAAGGAGGAATGTGAAGAATTGGGAGGTTTGAGCTAAACAAGTCTTATAATACTATCACCAGAGTACACCCAAACCACAGTGTCATGAACATCAGGTTTATATATATATATATATATATATATATATATATATATATATATATATATATATGGAGAGAGAGAGAGAGACATAAAAATGTAGCACATATCTCTATATTCTCTCAAATAAAAATATATACTTAAAAAACAATGCATGCTCAATTATATTCTTGTCATTACAAATGAATACCAAATATACTTCAATACCATCAAGACATGCAATTGAAGGTGGTTTCTAACTCATGACATGCAAAAAAGCTTTGATTATTGGACAATCCCCAATATATAAAGCCACCAAACAGGCAGGGAAATGCAAAAATGCCACTGAGATTTCCTGCCAATGCTTTAAAAATATATGGCCTAGAGGAACATGATAGCAAACATGGAATAGAGAAGAACATCAAAATTCTGCCACTCCTTACAGAGAATGAAAAATAAATAGGAAAAGATGTCAAAATTAGCTTCTGGAAATTCTGGAATATTCATGTCATTACAGGACATAGGATTCACTGTTTCAAAAAAAAAAAAAAAAAAAAAAAAAAAGAGTAAGAAAACCTGAAGCTTTGCAGCGATTTGACTAGCTAAGCACTGTCCCCTGACCCCAGGTCAGTAGAAGAGACTGTGTGAATTTTGAAAACACCACACACTAAGTGCGCATGCAATTTCCCTAAGCTACTACATACTTCAGGTTACCCGGCTCTACCTTAAATGATTTCAGAATTATTTCATTTAGAATACATTTATTTCATCCAAGTAAACTAATATACATATATCTTACAATAAAGTGTCAGAGTGCTCATTTAATTTATTAAACTTTGTACTTTATTATATTGTTATTATTTTGGTTATTAGAGGTCGGGTCATGCTCTAGCCCATGCCGACCTGAATTGACTGGCAGACCTCAAACTCACTGTGATCCTTATACCTCAACCTCCCAGTACTAGGATAAAAAGCATGTTCCACCATGCCCAACTTCTTAATTTTGTTTAAAGGAATAAAGGTTGTTTAAGGAAGCACAGCATTGAAAAGTTGAAAAAAATTGTATGTTAAACCATCAAGCCATGACTTTGGAATAATCATTTGTCCTGCTTTAAATATCCCAGATAAACTTAGTAAAATGGCTACTGTTTTTATTTTCCCAATCGGAACTAACCAACTCTGATAGCTGCTGCTGACATAGCTTGTTTTGGTTTGGAAAATTCCTTTATACTTTTCCTTGAGGATCACAGTAGAATTTCTGATTACTTTTTCCAGTTAGGTGCATCTGATAATTTAGGGGACATGCTTAATTGTAATATGAAAGGTTGAGTTTATTTTAAACTTGGAATCCTGATACAAGTCCTAGATAAATGATGTATAACAGATTTACATGATTTTCCCTAATTTATGTTTGTTTGATTCATGAGGGTAACTGACATGACATTATGCTCTTGGGATAATTCACTAGAAACTAAAATGACCTGGAAAGAAGGGGTAGAGCTAATGGGAAACAGTTATTCATGGGTCACACATCTGTTTGCATTCCTTTAAACAGCCTGGCTGACTATTGTCCTGAGCATGTTTGCAATGATAAATAGTACACATATGTGGAGGATAGGGACTTTTGCTTTCACAGACCAGAGGGCAAGTTAATTCAGTATTTGGCATAAGAAGGATACTGTCTCTTGAGTCAAGTTCATGTAGGTTTTCTTGTGCTCTAACCTATTTCCTCATTTTTTTTAAATATATATTTTAAAAGATTAAAAAGACAACCCATTGGACTCACTCCTGTGGGATTAGGGGCAGATTATCTGGCAGGAACATAAAGGTAAATCCTTTTGCTGCTGTGAGTAATAAAGTAATAAAGTCAATCGTCTTTGTCACAGGATCCTTGAATCTGTCATGATAAGGGAACCTGCAGTAGGCTAATTTGTTAGCTCGCAGGTTCTATAAAATTACATGAACTCCTCACAGTTCTTAGCATTAACCTTGTATTTTCAAACTCAGTATTTATGGGGAAATTTTACTATCACTTGCTCTTAGAATACTTTATAGCAGTGACTTACAAACACTTGTTGAGACATGTGCAAAGGAGAGTGAATATATTTTATCCTTGGAGGCTAGAAATAGAAGTGAAGTTTGTTTCACTCCTCCTGTATACTGATATTTATTTTAAACCACATTTTCATATGAGATAAAATCATTGGGTGCTTAGAGAGATGGCTTAGCAGTTAAGGTGTTTGCCTGAGAAACCAAAGGACTCGGGTTCGATTTCTCAGTACCCACATGAAGCCAGGTATACAAGGTGAAGCATGCAACTGGAGTTTTTTTCCTTTCCCCCAAGATGCTGAATGACCTGGCATGCCCATCCGCCCCCCTTTCTCTCTATCGCCTCCTCTTTCTCTCTATCTTAAATAAATAAAATATTTTTTAAAAAATCGTGCTGATTTTCTTTTCCTCTTCATAATAAGTTTCATTTGACTTTTTATATTTTTTTATTTTTTACTATTTTGTGGGGTTTTTTGCTTAGTAACATAATAATGTATTTATTTATTTTAATTTTTATTTAATTTCAATTTAATTTTTATTATTTTTATTGACAACTTCCATAATTGCAGATAATAACCCATGGTAATTCTCTCCCTGCCCCCACTTTCCCCTTTGAAACTCCTCTCTCTATCATACCCCTTTTCATTCTCAATCAGTCTCTCTTTTATTTTGATGCCATCTTTTTCTCCTATCATGATGATCCTGTGTAGGTAGTATGAGGCACTGTTAGGTCATGTATATACAGGCCATTTTGTGTCTGGAGGAGTATGTTGTAAGGAGTACAACCCTTCCTTTGGCTCTTACATTCTTTCTGCCACCTCTTCCACAATGGACCTTGAGAGCTAGAAGATGTGATAGAGATATTTCAGTGCTGAGCACTCCCTGTAACTTCTCCTCAGCACCATGGTGCCTTCTGAGTCATCCCAAGGTCACTGCCATCTGAAAAGTGAAGCTTCTCTAACCAAAAGTGAGATAGCATTAATATATGGGTATAAGCATTAAAAGAAGTGTTCATGGGGCAGTTTGGTGAGCACAGTATATACACTTAGCCAGATAGCAGTAGACATTACACCCATAGGGCTCATTATTACCCTTGTTGTAGGTTTTCAATATCAGGGGTGTATTCCCTCCCACGGAGTGGGCCTTCAGTCCAATAGAGAACATTTGGTATCCCCCATAACAGACATGCCACTTTTGCACCTGTTGGCTCATTTGGCCTAGCTGGCTAAATTAAAGGCTTGCAGTGTTCACTGTTGAGTATCTCCACTGGTGATTTCTCTCTCTCACATTGAACTGCATGAAACATAGCTTTTCCCAGCTTTCTCTCAGCTAGTCTACATGGGGGATGTTTTCAGCTCAACTCCAGATGGATTTCTCAGTGACCTTGCAGCTCAAGTATGTGGAGTCTTCAGCAATAGGGTCTTACTATCTATTCCTGGTGGGAAACCAAAAACCTTGGCAATGGCATGTAATGTTTGGGGGGCATTAGGAACCTCCCTGGCCAACAACTCACTGGAAGATATCCCATCAGTGGCAGTGAAAGTTTTCTAGTAACAATCCATAGCTTTGGGGAGTTCCATTGTCTAAAAAGTTTAATTTTAATTTTTATTTTTATGAGAGAGGGAGAGAGAGTGAATTGGCATGTTAGGACCTTTAGCCACTGCAATCATACTCTAGATGTGTGCATCACCTTGTGCACATGCTTCACATTGTGTTTCTGGCTTATGTGGGTTCTGGTAAATCAAACCTGAGTCCTTAGGCTTTCAGGATAGTGCCTTAACTGCTAATCCATCTCTTCACCCCTTGAATTTTCAAATTCTTTGTGAGATGAATTACATAACACATTCTCTGAGCATCCCTTATGCAATCTTCATGTAATATTGATGGACTTAATGTTCACTGGCCAAGACTGCTTATTCCTAGGTAGTGTGGCTCATAAATTACCAATGGTTGGCTTAGATAAGATTTCAAATGGTTGTTCAAAGGTGGCTGTGTTATCCATCTTTGCAACCCTTGATTTTCTGAGTTTTAGAAGTGGTGTCAAAACCAAATATGTTACTTTCAATCTTAAGAATGAATGATTACATAACACTCACCCTTTGCCTGGTTGTCTTCTAATGTTTCAGTTTTTCCAATGCTATCCTGAAAAGTGTTCTATCATAATCATATTCCAAGGAAGTCATTAAATCAGGACTTTGCTATAATCTTTAGTGGCCTATCTGAAAGCATTTAAATAGATAGCCAATTCTCAACAAGGCAATAAACAATGTTTCCCCTTCTTTTAGATAAGTAGCTTGGTGCCAAATGGATTCATTGTTAATTTTTAATATCCATAGACATTAAAAATACAGGTCTATATAAAATGTACAAGTAAATGAATTGAAAAAGTTTGTATTTTAAGATTGTTACTTATAACAAATTTGCAGCACTGCTCACTATCTTCCAAGGTTGAAGACAAGACACAGAGGAGGTAAATGTATTTTCCAGGTAAAGAGAAATATGAAGCCATTAACATTTTATCCCTCTCCCTTGTTATTTGCTCCATGGGGGGAAAAATACACAATCACAGAATTGTGCTGAAAATGTATATTTGAACATAGGAACATCTCAAGATGTATGCAAACTTAAATAAGACATTAAGCAAAATCAAAGAAATAAACTTATAGAACTTAAGGCATTGAAAGTTCTATTTTTTTTATAGAAATGGATTGAATAATTAACATGATCACACTTTTGATGAACAATGACCCAGAATTTTTTTTATTTACTATCAATATAAATATAAGTTCCGAAATTGTTTACAGCTTTAAGAACTATCATTTCATTATGGCATTATCTTTGAGGTGTAATCAGATAAAGAATAACTTGTTCATTATGATCATGTGAAACAAATATGTAGTATAACTTTTGGCAGTAACTCTAAGTTAACTATTAACTTAAACAGAAGGTAGTTGTATTAGTTTATTATTTATTACTGGACAAAGTACATGAGAAGTAGCAACTTAGTGAATGAAAGGGTTTCTTTTAGCTGACCATTCATCACAGAGGGGAAAACAAGACAGGGGCAAGAAAGCAGCTGGAGATGGTCACATCTTCAGGGAGGAAGTAGAGAGAGAGAGAAGGAACAGCAGGAAGGGCTGGGCTTAGAAACCTCAGGGCCCACCCCCAGTGACACATTTCCTGCAGCAAGGCTCCACTTTCCAAAGTTTCCACAACTTTTCCTAAATAGACACCAACACCAACGGGGAATTAAATAATTAACCATGCGAGTCTATAGAGGGCATTTTGACTGCACACCACCATGTACTAAAGCAAAGATAATGAATCCCTCTGTTCAATGTAACATTTATTGAAGATATACTATTATTAAGATGTCCTATCATGGTGAAAGTACTGAATATAATGTGCTTAAAATACTTGCCTTCAGTAATGTTATAGGTAGTCTGAAGAGATGATTTAGTGAATAAAGCACATGCTCTGCAAGTATGAGGATTTGAGTTTGAATCCTTAGTAACCACATAAATCTGTATATGATTCCACATGTCTGTAATCTCAGTACTCTTTTGACAAGATAGGAGGAGGAGACAAGAAAATCTCTCAAGCTAACTTGGAGAATTGTGAAGAAGTTGTGAAGAAGAACAGATTCTGCCTCAAACAAGGTGGAAGTCAAGAACTAACACCCAAGACTGTTCTCTAGCCTCCACAAACATGCTGGGGTACACATTTATCTACCTGTGCATATATACCAACATGAGCAATTCATATATATATATATATATATATATATATATATATATATATATATATAACTGTTATTGCAAAATATTTATTATTGCAGAGAACTATGTAAAAACTTATATTTTACAGAAAGAAATAAAGATGATTACAGAATTCTGTTGAATTGTATTCAAACATGAGTTTCTTAATTATACATGCATACATATATATATATATACACATATTAAACTAAAAACCTTGATATAATTTACACAAAGTAGATATTCATAATACAAAATCACAAATGGCTTTAAGAAGTAAGCAGTATGGTATAACTTGATAAATGTGTGAAAATTTGAGCATGCAGAAATCTAAAGGCCATGTTTCCTCTGTAAGAACATTACCAGTTATCTACACTTTTAACCCATTTTTAGAATATAATTTTCAATTATTAAAGAATATAAGAACATAAATAAACTCACAATGAGAAAATTTCTCTGTGAAGTTATGTTGGGGACAGTAGAGAAAAGTGAAAACAGATTTTGACTTGACTTACTTGATGTAATTGAAGTCAACAGGCACAATATGGGAGTGAGGAGCAGGCATAAGGTAAGAAGGCAGGAACCAGGCACAGCTTGAAAGTGATGTACTTGAGAGTAATTTTAGCCTGTTGGTGTTTTGTGCCACTCAGGAGATTCCTTCACACCCACTGTTACAGCTCAGGGCATGTTGTCAGTAAGAACCTAGGCCATGATCATTCTGTTTTCTTTTCCTTTTAACAAGGTACTCATTATTTGAAATACTTTGGAAAAAAAATGACTTCGGATTTCTATGCCTCATTTTAAGCAAATAAACTAGTGAGTGTTTGGTAAAATGTCACATTCAGTAAATGAATAAAGCATATTTTCTCTATTTATTGAGAACTTTGAAGAGAATAAGAAATATGCCCTGAATTTGAAAATGCTACCACCCCAGGGCCATCTGGATAATCAGATGTCAGATTTCTTTCTTTCTATTTTTTTTTCCTGTAACATTTATTTGTCTGGTAGAAAGGAAGAGAGTGTTGCTAGCAAACCTTCAGAGATAAGATTATCAAATCCATGTCACAGTCCTTGTGTAATAATTCTTGTCTGCATTTCTTTCTATCAATTTCATATTTCTTTTTCATTTAGAGAAGTAGAAGGTGAATCAATGACTTGGAAAAAAAGTATTTCATTCTGAGTATAATGAAAAGGAAATTAAGATATTTAAAATACATAGAGTCAGGGAAATATGAAAATTAATCCTGGCTATGAATATAGGCTCAGCTACTTATAAAAACGATGACATTGAAAGTAATTTCCTCTCTTTTCTTTCACTCCAGCTTCCTCATATGTAAATCATATCAATCTTCTGAGAAGTTGTAAGATAATGTATTTGAAGTGACTAACACAGTCAAAATGATCCTCTGAGGCTGCCTTGCCAGCTTGTTGGGTCAAATAGAATCCACATCTCAGCTTGTAGACTCAGTGGGGGTTGAACTTATTGTCCTTCTACAGAAAACTCCAATTCATGGCACATATAGTGAAAGATCCAGAAATATTTATCCAGCAAGTATATGAATAATCAAATCATTCTGATCAAAATTAAAATACAGAAAATGCTTAGATTTATTCCTTTGATTTGACTTTGAAAGTATTTTGTTAAAATTGATTGTGGATATTCTATTTTGGTGTTATAGGAAACATAGATCAGAATAATAATTAAACATATTGTATTACTTATAATTTTGGGGCAAAGGGTATTCATGTGTAAATACTTTGGGAATAAGTAAGTGACTATACAAATTCACCCTTTGTTTGGGAGTTTATATTTTTGGGAGTTTATATGATTGTATTTGCAAGTTTGATTAATGGCTTATTTGATAAAGCTGACTTTAAATATTTAGTTTTGATAATCTAGAAACTTAGCCTAATTGAGTGGAATACATAGTCTTCCAAGAATCTTTCGCCTTTTTTAAAATCATATTTTCAATATGTACAAACAAAATGTAAAATATGTTTTGGAACATTTGATATAGTTGTTGGTTTTCTAGTACAGGCAATAATTAGTTATGGAAAATTGAAAATTATGTTTAATTTCAAGTAGTTAAATAGCTACATCTGGATGTGGAATCTATATGGGAATGTGCAAACTGTGAGAATAAACTAAAATAATGAAATATGAGAATGAACTATAGGAAAGAACTGTAGGAATATTTCTTTTGGTCCTTGCAAACAACATTTTTGAGATTATTGCTGAGAGATGCTAAATTCCTCACTTGTAGGTTGTCTTAAAAAGTTAATCTTACAGCTTGGTAATTCACCTCTTTAAAGCAATAAGCAAGACAACTAGATCTCCTCTGCTTTGGTGTACTTTTGGCCTGAACAGCACATATGGCTAATATTGACAAGCAATGCTTAGAGATGATGACTGATCATAAACTATGCTCTTTGCCTAATATCTTCCATGGCTAGGTTGGACTCTTGACCTAGAAAAGCCATAGTAAATGTCAACCATAGCACTGAAGACAATAAAACCAATAACATATTGCCCAGAAAATTGTCACAGATATGTTGGAGATAACAGGTGGTCTTAAGGTGATTGTATTTGTGATCAGAGTATATGTGTGTCCTGTATCAGCAGTCCAGCAGGTCATACAACTAAATCCATTCCTTTAATAAATGTTTACAGATTATCCAAAGTTGAAGATTCCTTACACTTTGCTCAGCCAATGTTCTACGTGTTCACATATTACTAGCTTTAAGCTGTTCAATAAAAATGCCAATAAGTACCTGGATGCAGAAAGCTACTGCCACAGTCAGATCAGAATAGCAGCGACAGAAGATGCATTGGGCTCACCCATGGCTTGGACAAAATTTTAAGGATCAGCTTCTCTTTTCAGCTAACCCACTCTTGGATAACTTGAAGAGTTAATGCTCTTTATCTAGGTCCTGCCTAGATAACTACCAGTTAGTTCACTTATGGATAAGAAAACTCCAAGAGTTAGGGTGTGCACTTAAGTAGAGTATGAGGAAAGTGGTTATTTTATTAAATTTAGAGTATCAGAAAGATGGCTTAACTTCCCATTTATGTTGTAGGTAACTTCTCTGATGACTACTCTAATGATAATGTAAGCACTTTAATATTAATATTTTTCATAAAGTTTACTGGAACCTCACATTAAATACCCATGTAAAAACACATTAATCATAGTAATTCAGTATAGAAGTGCTATTTGTAATGACAGATAAGACTGTAAAATTGACTTTTATAAAATAATCAGAGCTAGGCTAGTCTTTATTTCATAGTCAAGTAGCAGACAGATTGCAGAACCACCCATTTATTTAATAATTAGTAACTAATATTTTCACATGTAAAATTATTGTTTGGTGTTGCTAAGAGATAGCTAAATATTTTCCACATTATTGAAGATCTACTAAATATAGAATATACATAAATATGAATAAATAGTACATCATATTTGTTTCATATATTGACATACCTAGAAGGAGAGGATCAATTTAAACAAATCAAATATTTCAGCAAAGAAAATGCATTGTTTCAGGCACACTCTGTAACTAAGTAAAAGAACATGTAGTAAGTGGAAGTTTGAAAATTCTATTTTTACCTAGCTGCTGCTATTTTTTCATTTTTTTCTTTTTTTGGTTTTTTGAGGTAGGGTCTCACTCTGGCCCAGGCTGACCTGGAATTAACTATATAGTATCAGGATGGCCTTGAACTCAAGGCGATCCTCCTACCTCTGCCTCCCGAGTGCTAGGATTAAAGGCATGAGCTACCACGCCCAGCTCTGCTGCTATTTTTTAATATTGGTCATTTAAAACTATTGTTTGGAATGTGTATTATGAATTAATATTTATTCTGAGAGAGAACTTTATTTCAATAGATATAAAGAACTAGGTATAAAGTTTACAATGATTTAAAATAACATAGTAAGTTGAAGTTTAAAACTTTTATTTTTACCTAGCTGCTGTTAATTTTTAATATTGAGCATAGTAAAACTATTGTTTGGAATGTGTATTATAAATTAATATTTATTCTGAGAGAGAATTGACTTCAATTAGATATAAACAACCAGACATACAGATTAAATGATGATTAATACTAAAATATGAAAGAAATAGAAATGAGTACTTCATCAATTTACTTAAGGATATAACTTTATCAAAATATATTTAATGGAAATTTGTATTTTCTAGTTATGTTATGATATGATACTAGAAAATTTGACAATATGTGTTAAACAATACAACTTTGAGTTATTGGGGAAAAAGTCACCTTGGATTAGTATTCTTAATATATTAGAAAAAGGAGTGAGAGGGATAGAGAGATGGCTTAGCTGTTAAGGTGCTTGCCTGCAAAGCCTAAGGACCCATTTTTGACTCTCCAGGTCCCATTTAAGCCAGATATACAGTAAGGCAAGTGCAAGGTTGCACATGCCCACTAGGTGGTACAAGTTTCTGTAGTTCTATTGCAATGGCTGAGGCCCTGGCATGCCAATTCTCTCTCTCTGCCCCTCTGTCACTGTCTCTGTCTTTCACTCTCTCAAAAAAATTTTAAAAAAAAAATGGGGTGAAAAATATGAAAATCTAGGTTTTCTATCTGTAGAAACACTCTAGACTATGAAACTCAGAAAACATACCAAAATATAAATAAATAAAGTCCTCATTTTGGAAGTGGTAGCAGTATGCCATGAGTGGAAGGGAAGAGACAGGCCAGGATGGAAGGCTGCTGTTGTTTTCAAAATAAAGCACCAGATGGACAGAGAGCAGAGATATATTTAAATAAAGGGGCATATTTCAGAGTGCTCTTGAGTCTTTGTAACAATATGGCATTGTACATACTTAACATAAGACTCTACAATCATAACTGAAGAGCACTCATCAAGGAACATGGACCTAGAGACCAACCACAGCTGATGATACCTGGGAAATATTGGCAAACAAGAGCCACAGAGGAAAGATGCTCTCATAAACTTGAAAACAGAAAATGTAGTCCTAGTGTAATAAATATCTGGCTCTACTCTAAAATATTACAGAAGAATTTTCTAAGTACTTCTGTGGATACTCAAATAACACACAAATATTTTTTAAGGGCCAAATAATCAGGCACATGTATTTAGGTATGCATGTATATACATTTAAATATTGGGTGTAAAATTACATTATTATGAGATATTTACAGTAATAAGTGTTAATATACAATTATAAGACAAATCTAACAAAATAGAATAAACACAAGATACGATAGAATTAGTAGGCAAGAACACTAACATTTGTTATGTCTATATTCTGGAATTTATTAGAAATTGTAAACAATGAGTAGAGAGAAAGAAAATATTAAAAGTAAAAACAAGGAATTCCAAGACCTGAAAAACTAACAAGTGAAATTAAAAAACAAACTTCCAAAGTAGTAGACACACTAAACTTTAAATTGGACAACATAAGATTTTTTTTAAATACTTGAATTGAATACAATGTAATTACAGTATTGCAAATTAAGTATGAAAAGAGCAAAATGGCTGATAACCATAACTGAAGTTATACACCCCTATGAAGGGAAAATCACGTAGTTTACTAACTGTGCTATTAGAATCCTGCCAAAAAGGGGGAACAGGTATGTGATCATATACTTTTCTGAACAACCTCATATTTACCAATGGAAATCAACCTACAGAAATTAAAGCTCATCTGGCACTGTGTTTTGTCAATAATCCCCACACTTAGGAGGCCGAGGCAGGACTTTAGCACTACAAGACCAGCCTGAGCCATGCAGTGAGTTGCATCACACCTTGGAAACAGGCAGCAAAGCAAACAAAGGCCTCAATAAAACAATAAAAATTAGTCAACCATAAAATAAAATGAAAAGCACAATAATATATCTTACATTGAAATAAAATTATAACAGAAAATTTTGCATGTAAAGTTATTAAATGCAGCCAAAACAAAAGATACTATTACATCTAAGGAACAAAGATAAGGGTCATCACTGAGACCTAACAGAAAACAATCAAATAAGAAAGGAATGATGATCCTTTTAAAGAACTAAAGGGGGCTGGAGTGATTGCTTAGTGATTATGAGTGATTATGACTATGAGGTTAAGGACCCAGGTTTGATTCCCCAGTACCCACGTAAAGCCAGATGCATCTAGAGTTCATATGCAGTGACTAGAGGCCCTGGCATGCCCATTTTCTCTCTCTCCTTCTTTCTTTCTCAAAAATAAATAAATGAATGTATTTAAAACAAACAGAAGGGAAAAATCTGTCAACATGAACTTATGAACAGTTGTTCTGGCACCTGTTATCTCTTGCTAACATTATGAATTCATAATAAGAGATGCTGGAATCACAGTGAGATCTCTATTACATTATAAAAACAACTTTGGAATGAGAAGATTGCTCAGCGTTTAAGGTGCTTGACTTCAAAGCCTAATAACTTAAGTTCAATTCCCCAGTATCCACTTAAAGCCAGATATGCAACACTGCACATGAATCTGGAGTTTGTCTGTAGCCGCTGGAGGTCCAGGCATGCCCATTCTCCCTCTCATTCTCTGTCTGTCTTCTCTCTCTCTCCCTCCCTCTGTTTCTCTGCTTGCATGTAAATATATAAAAATATTTAAAAAAAATTAAAGACTACAATAGATTTGTAGAGCAAATATAAGTCATGGTTGTGAATTTCTACATTTGTACTAATTATTTAGCTTTGGACAGAGATTCAAAAGTGTAGATTTAATATAGAATATGTAATGTGCACATGTGCAAATGTTAATATATTGCACATTAAGTACATTATTGTGTACATGATATAACAAGTAGTATAAATGGGCTACGTGTTTACATCATCATCTATGGATAATCACATCTTTATGTCTTCAGCACAATATAGTCATTACTTATAGATAGCTTCATTTACTTTTAATTCCTGCAAACGTCTTCTAACTCTAAATGCCGCTGTTGACAGTTTCTTTTCATTTAAAAGTTGATTTTATACCAATTCCTTCTGTTTTGTGACTTTGAAAGTTAGTAGTATTGACTTATTTTTCTTTTGTCCTTGCTCTGAAAATATAGTAATTTAAGTAAATGCTAGACTTACACTGCTAAAGTTAAAACCAGTAGGAAATATTCTTGTAGCTGTGTATGAGATAGTCAAGCTGACCAGATTGGACAAAGGACAGGACTCAGAGATAAACATGAAATCCAGAGTAGACCAAAGCTCCCAGTTCCTTCCTTACCTCCACAGTCCATGGTCCTATAATTGGCAACTAAGAAAATAATTGAGAAAATTGATGAGACAAAACCTGTTTCTTTGAAAAAAATATTGATAAATCAATATTAATCAAGCAGAAAACAACAACAACAATAAAAAAAAAACAGAGATGTCTCAAATTATCAAAATTAGAAAAGAAAAAGGAGAGATCCAAACAGACATCAAGGGAATTGAAGGAAACATCAGTACATACTTCCAAAACCTTTACTCCACAAAATTGGATAATTTGGAAGAAAACCGCCTACCACAGCTAAACTCAGAACAGGTTAATCTCCTAATCAAACCTATCACATTCATGGAAATTGAAAGATAATTAAGACTTCCCCAAAAAGAAAAAAGTCCAAGACTGGATGGCTTCTCAGCTAAATTCTGTCAAACTTTCATTGAAGAACTGAAACAACTTTTTCTCAAAGTGTTTCACAGGTCAGAGAGCAGGGAATGCTCACTAACTCCTTTTAATTTATGTATTTGTTTATTTATTACAGAGAGAGGAAGAGAGAGACTGAGCATGGGCATGTCAGGGCCTCTAGCCACTGCAAATGAACTCCATACGCCTATACCACCATGTGCCTCTGGCTAACAAGAGACCTGGAGATTCAAACCAGAGTCCTTAGGCTTCACAGGCATGTGCCTTAATTGCTAAGCCATCTCTCCAGCCCTCACCAACTCTTTTATGATGCTAGCATCACTCTCATACCAAACATACAGAGATACAACAAGAAAATAAAGCTAGAGGCCTATATCCTTGATGAATTTAGATGCAAAGATCCTGAACAAAATCCTAGCAATCTGGATTCAACAATACGTTAAAAGCATTATCTAACTTGATTAAGTAGGCTTCATCCAACGGATACAGAGATGGTTCAACATATGGAAATCTGTCAACATAATACATCACATAAATAAATTTAACCATAAGAACCACATGGTCTCAATTGATGCAGAGAAGACCTTTGACAAAATACAACACTACTTCATGATCAAAACACTGGCATGGATGGCTTCTATCTAAACGCAATAAAGGCTATATATAAAGCACCTAAAGCCCAAATAATGCTTAATGGGGAAAGACACAAGGAGTTTGAACTAAGATCAGGAACAAGACAGGGGTGTCCACTCTCACCACTGCTCTTCAGCATGATGCTAGAAGTCCTAGCTCGAGCAATAAAAAAAGGAGACAGAAATAAAATGGATACAACTCACAATGAGCTGCTGATTGTAGAAATCTAAGATGTCTCCAAGACAAGACAGGCTTCTGTCAAAGCACTCAATAGCATGTCTCAGGAAAAAGGTAAGAACCTATTGCTGAAGGCACCATATGTTGCTAACACAGAGCTCGGAGAGACCTGGCTGGAATCCAAAAGAGAGACAGTCCCCAGACAGTTAGCATGTCTAGTGCTGGAAAGTGCTACATGTGCTACTGTGGGAAAGTGGCCAACAATGGTCTGAGCAACCATAGGTCTAAGCAAACACCTTGACAGGATGCACACACCTATGGAAAGGTGGCACACAGCCTTGGTGGGTAACCAATGGATTTCTGATTGGCTAAGAGATCCTCTCATCGTAAAGGAACCCATATGGGAACTGGGAACCAGGTCAGAATGACGGAGACAAAGATAATATTCTCCAGTTTCAAGCTCTCACTAGTATTTGGCTAAAAGAGGGGTTACATACATCAAATTCTCCCCAAATTAATGATGCTTACCTCATTTAAACTATGGTGACTTCACACTCCATGGGAGAAACTGCTTTTCATTTTCAAATGGTAGAGAGACCTGAGGAGATAAACTATCTCTTTCCCTTCAGCCAAATCCCAGCTGAAAACACAGAGGAATTGGGGAGATGAGCAAAAATTCTGATTCCATGGTGAACCTGACAATCAGAGCCGGGGTGAAGGAGACAGACCCAGAAGATACTCGAAACTTACCAGAGATCCAGAGGCTGCTAAGAGCTCATCACTGAAGTAGACATAAAACACACACATGACAGTTCAGGGAATTTTGCCGAAGAGAGGGCGGAACGATAGTAAGAACCACATGTTGAAACATCATGCCAAGAAGCATTGCCTGTCCCCCAAACTGACTCCTGCTTCCACTGATGAGGGTCCCTATTGGAATGGGGGCAGGGACCAGGCAAAAGAGGGTACCAGCACATGATATACCCATAAAAATTATGTTGTTACTAATAATAAATAAAAGAAGAAAAGATAAAATAACAAAAAAGAAAAAAAATAAAAAGAAAGAAGAAAAAGAAATCCCAGTGCTGGGCTCACTGGTCAGCCAGCGGAAATGAAAAACTGTGAATTCCAGGTTTAGTGTGAGACTCTGTCTCGAGGAAATGAGGTAGAAGAGTGAAACAGAATAACTTATACACTCTTGTGCCCTCTGCACACATGTGCATGGAACACATGAATCTGAACACACACATCACACATATTATCACACATGCACTTAAAACTTAAAATGACAAACAGTGTGGTGATCATACCTGTAATCTCTGCACTATGTAGGTAGAAGGAAGAGGATGGCTACAAGTTCAAGGCCAGCTTTGTCTACAGATGGGTGTGTTCCAGGCCAGCAAAAGCTATAGTGAGTTCTAGTCTCAAAATAAATGAGCATATAAATAAATAAATATGGATAATTTTCTACTTCTATTAATAATTAGATCACTAATTTGAACCTCTTAAAGATGATACTTTTGTAGGATTTGTTATGTTATCAATATTTTATATCTCTAATTAAAACAAAGTTAAAATTTCAAAAAGAAAAGAAATTCACTCTCAGCAGGTTGTCACTGTCCTTTATGAAAACTCCTCGTCTTTTTTCTGAGTTCTTTGCTGCTTCTCCCTTGCAAAGCTTACTCCTGGGCACTGAACTCTTTCTTGCACAATCACTAAGACAAAGAGGAAAGTGACCAGATCTCTGATTGGGCCAGAACTGTGTTTCCTCATCTCCCATTCCCGTCATGTCTAAGAGTAATTTATTTCTCTAGCTAGAAAGCCTTCTAAACCTGTAGAGAAACACAAACTTTTTGGTGACCCTTTCTTTTTGGTAGTGCTCTTGTAAAAAGAAATGATTTGCTTGATCTGCTTTTTATTGGGCAACCTTTCTTTGCACCCCCTCTCATATAGAATTCTCTCTTAGAAAAACTCTTTTCTTTATTGTTTTATATGATAAAGTTTGCTTCTACTATGCAATAAGCTTTCCTCTAAACAAGTTTTGTTTTCTCTGTAATAAAGCTTCTCCTTTAAAACCCATCCTTCTCGTTCTTGAGATTCATTTCTAACTTCCTTGAACAAAAGAACCTGGAACCACTGACTCAGATTCTGACATCCAAGTTACTGAGTAAAACCTTCATTAGAGCTATGATAAGGCTACATCACTCTCTCTAAGAGACTCATTTCATCAGTACCATTCTAAGAATGTTTTTTTTTTAATATGTTATTATTTATTTATTTGAGAAGAGGAAAGAGAGGAATAGATACAGAGAAAGAATGGGTGTGCCAGGGCCTCTAACCACTGCAAATGAATTCCAGACTCATGTGCCACCTTGTGCATCTGAGTTACCTGGATACTAGGAAATTAAACCTGGGCTCTATGGCTTTGCAGGCAAGTGCCTTAACTGCTGCGCTATTACTCCAGCCCATCATCAATCACTACCTTTAACGGAGAGAAACTCAGCTTTCTATTGGTCCCTGTTGTGGAAGGAAGGTTAGGGAAAGACTTAGAGAATCAAAGAGCCCATGGTCTCAAAATCTTGCAGTGCTTTGCTGATGCTGGGTGTGTACTGAGTGAGGATGGACCTTCACCCTTCTGGGCACAGGGACACCATAGTGGCTGCTAGCCCTACTCTTACTACCCCACTCAGCTGATAATTACTGTCTTCAGGTGGATGCTGTATTTGCTGAAAGATTCCTTAAGTGTCTCTGATTAAAACAAGAAATAAAAGGTGCCTTTTTATTTATGATAATTTTCACTATTTATAGATAATGAGACATATGTTAAAGCTAGTGTATGCACTAAACCATATTTCTATCATTAAATACATATTTTCACAGCAGCAGTTTCCACTACTAGAAGCATTTTTATATAATAGAAATAAAGAGAAAGCTCAACAAAATAGTAGGCTAGTAAGATTTTCAATTTAAAAATATAACATAAATTCCCAGAAAAATATATTTAGTCACCTGTTAAAAGTTCTAACTGGCATTGTTTGCCCTTTGGTTACAAAGAAAGACGTGAGGAGCTGTTATATTTGTGGCACTAGCTGGTCATGTGGAGCCCACAGAGTTTTCAAGATTTGCTTGAAGACAATGAAAGTGTTGCTTAATCACTAGTGATTAGGAGAATGAGAAAAACAAGATGATCTTTACTTATTTGGAATTTTTTGTAATATTCCTTTAAAATAATCTCTGCAGAAAACATTTGTACTTCTTAACAATTAATAAACATACTACATAGATAAACAGTATTTGTTTCTATATTGAAAGTGAAAGGAAATAGTAGTTTACTTAAAACCTCCATTTCACTCCAGAAAAAAAAAATGTAATATGTATGGCTGCAGAACAGATGACAGTTTAGACACCTTAATAAGTCTGAGCATTCTTAAAATTGCATGTCAAAATGTCAACTCGATGATAGACGTATTTACTTAGTCTTTATCAAATATCTTTAAGTCTAGAAGGACAATAAGATTGTTGTATATTCATCAGAATCAAAACTTCTCACACGTGGAATATAAAGTAATTTTGTTACTAAGAATCCTTTCTTAGAGCAAGTTCAGAAAAACAAAAAAATAGCTATCAACATATATGAAGCCTTGCATTTTTCTGAGACAAGTTATCCCATAAATCTGCAGACCTGAGGAGAATGTAGGTGGAATTATAGGAAGTTGTTCTCTCTGATCTAGGGGTTAAAAAAATTAAAGATCAGGGATATAGAGATTGTTTAGTGGTGTGGTGGTTTGATTCAGGTGTCCCCCATAAACTTCAAGTGTTCTGAATGCTAGGTTCCCAGCTGATGGCAATTTGGGAATTAACACCTCCTGGAGGCAGAGTATTGTTGGGGGCGGGCTTATGGGTATTATAGCCAGCTTCCCCTTGCCAGTGTTTGGCACACTCTCCTGTTGCTGTTGTCCACCTTATGTTGACCAGAGGGTGATGTCCACCCTCTGCTCATGCCATCGTTTTTCCTGCCATCATGGAGCTTCCCCCTTGAGCCTGTAAGCCAAAATAAACCTCTTTTTTCCCACAAGCTGCTTTTAGTCGGGTGATTTCTGCCAGCAATGTGAACCTGACTGCAACAAGTGGTAAGGTGCTTGCCTGTGACAGCTAAGAACTCAGGATTGATTCCCCTGTATCCACATAAGCTAGCTGCACAAGATAATGCATGTGTCTGGAGTTCATTTGCAGTAGCTAGAGGCCATTGTGTGCCTATTCTCTCACTCCCTATCTGCTTCTCCCCCCACTCTTTCTCTTTCTCCTCCTCTTAAATAAATAAATAAAATATTTTAAAAAATAAAGTTTAAACTCATCAGATGTTGTGTTCTTTATAGAGTCACATTAATACTATCCTTTATTGTTTGGGTTCCAAAAGCAAGCAGAGATGATTGACTATTTCTTATTTACCTCAACAAGAATGTATTCACGTACTCACAAGCAAATAAACCAGCTTGAATGACAGCTATACTAATGGCTTAAAACAAAGGTTAAAACAATTATTATATTTTATGTCCAGTTAGACATAAAGTGTTAAAGGGACAGTGCACACTTTCTGCCAATTTGGAATGTTTCTGAAATTTATTTTTAATTATCTCTGTTCAGGCAATCTTACATGTGGGGTTTCTTTTCTCCGTGAGATCTGATTCTATGATGTCAGAAATCTCTATTTAACTTCTTCTCTCCTTACATGTGTTCATTATTTATGATGTTCATGATAATTGCATTGAGAAGTAGATAAAAAGATAGGTGATAGAAAGGTATATTTAGTTAGCTAGATACATATACAGATATTGTAAATGTATTATAAATATAGCTATCAATAATAGCTTTATGTTTGTATTTACCTCCTGATATCTTCTAGGTCCCATAAAATTGAAGAAAACATTTCAGATATGTTTTTCTTTCATATGACAAAAGCTCTAAGGGTAGCACCGAATGAATATTCATTGATAGGATAATATTGATTTCTCTTATATATTCAGTTAAAAATTAACAAGAACATAAAATGTTTTAGATATAAATAATACAAAAATTACTAATGAAAGTAATATTGTTTTACATTTCCATGGAGTTTATAGACTTATCTTGGAATGGTAGGAACAAAAGGGATGAGAGCAATATTAGAATCAGTTTGTATTTTTCTTGGAAATCTAGACTGATTCCATTTCGAAAAGTAGAATAAACAGACAAAATTGACTTGATTTTCAATATGTGATAATAAACATAATTACTGGATGAAACAAAATTATCTTCCTATTGGCAGAATGGAGTAGAGAAATAGTTAAGAAATCCAGATTCTAAGGATATGTAATGATGGCACATCAAATTTTCCTTCACTTAAAAGCTTATTTTTGAAAATATAATATTAAACATCCCTGACATAACATTTCAAAGAAAGTAACACTGTACAATGTTTTTGTACATGATGCAAATATGACACTTTAAAAAATAATTCATATTATTACTTCCCATGAGTTTCTTTGTAACAACACCCTAGCTTCGTTCTTCTCTAACACTGATATGACTGATCAAACAGACTTTGGAAGGAGAAAAGTATCTGAAGTTCTGGAGGCCAGTGTGCAACTTGCCTCATGTGCATATGTAAATTGGTAAAGATTAAATATATATCTAAAACAGAAAACTATTGCTTTCATGAAGGAATCTGAGAAATACAGGCACATGCTTTTGGCATGCATGAAATAAAAGATCCTTCAGGAAAAGAATGATCATTGACAGCATTGCTATATATGATATATGCAATTTAATAAAAAATAAAAGTCAAAAACACAATAATGCTTGGCCTTCTGATAAAACAATCTAGTGTCTCCAATATAACATTCTTGGCATATTAAAATATTCATAGTTATGATACTTTTCATTATTTGAAATCCCCTCCTACACAGGAGATCTTTCAGTGAATGCAGCTGTGGCAAGTATGGGAGATGGTGTGTTATTTCTGCTGAGAAATACACTAAATTTTATAGTAATCTGAGGAAATAGGTGTTATAAAATAATCCTGGTTCAGGAATCATTTGAAAGCCTCCTTCAGATGTCCTAATTATGGTCTGATTATAAATTACAATATTTTATTAATTAGCATTAAGTATAAAATTGTGAACCTCAAGAAAATATACTATCACGTGAGTGTGTGTTCAGAAGAAAAATATAGTAGGCCATATTTTTGCTAAAATTACAAAAAAGAAATAATAAATATGCACTGGAATATTTATCCAAGCATCTCAGGAATGAAACATGAAAGAAGAGTAGTGATAAATGTGAATCTGTTTTCTTTCTGTGTTTCCTATGGGAAAACCATTTATTCATAAGATATATTTGAAATAAATGTCTATTTGAGACCCAATACAATGTACAATGAACATACAATAAGAAAAATAAAACTAGTCAATGTCAGAAGGAGTTGTATTTAGTTCTCAACATCTCTGAGAGGCCTCTGACAACTATTAGTCACCAAAAAGTGCAGAAGTAAACTGAATTCATGCAGGTAGGTGCTTCAATTATTGAAAGTAAAATGCTAAGTAAAAGCCTATTTAGACAAAATTCCATTGCTTCAACAGCCATCTCTGAGATAGCTTAGAGACCCTCATAACAGTGTCCCAGTAAAACTGTACAGAGAGGAGCAATTACAATGAAGCTATTAGACCTATTAGCAGCTTTCTGCTGCATCATAAGGCAACACACTCTAATATACCAAACACAGTTCAGAGGGTTGGGAGAAGTAAAGCAGGGATACCCACCCACCCGGCTCTCCCCACAATCTCAAAAGATTAGAAGGGCATGGTATTTAATCAGGAAAACTTTATTTTTCAAGTGCAGAAAAATAACCTAAGTTAAATTACAAAATAACCATAATCTAAGATAAAATTAGGACTTGTATTCGTGAATACATTTAGAAATATGAAATGCAAAATAAGAGTATTTCTACATATTGACTTATTTGCATTGTTCTTGGTCTATTATTCTTAATATACAATTCATATCAGACACTCCCCTCACCTCAGGGTGTCATAAAGCCTAACTTCTTAAAATCCCCAATGCCCACTCAAAGTAGCTGCCATTCTCATTTTCTGTGGGAGAACGCTGCCCCTTGGTCATTAAAGTCTGTGCTATTGAGGTTGGCTTTTCTCTCTTACTTATATTCTTCACATCATCCTAGTTAATCCCGAATTCTAACACCTGCCATATGCCTCCTTCCCTGAGTTCTGGTCTGTGTCAATTGTGTAAGGGAAATAACCACCTGGTCTCTCAGGAAATACAGGGACACAATGGGAACAATGGGAAAGACACACTTGATGGAGCTTGCTAACTACTGAAATTATCTGCCAAAGTGCTCTATGACAAATATATCTTTACATAACTATAAATCATTTATTCAAACAGGTATTATAAAAAGTAAAGAGAGGTAGGTCTCATTGCACAGGCCTATATGCTTTTTAAATTGCTAGGTAAAAAGTACAGAATTTAAATTTGAAACATACCTGATATTTTCTCTATTTTCCACAAATAAGATGTTATTCATAGACACAGTTTGGTTTTTTATTAAGTTTGATTTAATTCAAGTTGGGTTTTTGGGGGGTGTAGCAGACAGCTTCAGGTTCGCTGAGATGAACTTCCAGACCAGGCATAGTTATGGAGGAAGGGATATTTATTGAAGCTTACAGATCCAGGGGAAGTTCCATAATGGCAGGAGAAGTGGCCTGCTCTCACAGGGCCAAGCAGAGAGAGAGAAAGCCAACCAGCCACCACAGCACACAGAGCAAAACTACTGCCAAAAGGTCACACAGCACACTTCAGGAACTCCTGCTAGGCACATTTGCATATGTTTACAATGGAATCTCAAACCCGCCATTAACACCTTAAGACCAGCCCCCAGTGACATTGCCTCTAGGAAGGTGATTGCAGATGCAAACTATAAAGTAATAAAACATTGTATATATTGGGGGACATATATTCAAACTACCACAGGGGGTTTTGTATTTAGAAATCAGATTTAACTAAAGCTTACAGTGAGCTAAAATTTTATATAAACAGGCCATAATTTGTTACAAGATATCATAAATATAATTACTGAGTTTATGTTTTAAGTCAACTTCAACCTATATAGAAGATTATTAAAAACAACTAAATTCTTCCTGAGGTGGGAGCTCATAATTTGCCGGGTACTTTAAAAAATTGTAATGTCCTATTTCTTAAGACAGGTAGACAACTGGCCTGAATTCCAGGCCAGCCTACCTCAAGACAAAAACAAAAATTTAACTTAGTTTCTCTTAATAAAATCATTTCCAGCCAGGCGTGGTGGCGTACACTTTTAATCCCAGCACACGGGAGGCAGAGGTAGGAGGATCACTGTGAGTTCGAGACCACCCTGAGACTACCCTGAATTAATTCCAGGTCAGACTGGGCCAGAGTGAGACCCTACCTCGAAAAACCCAAAACCAAAAAAAAAAAAAAAAAAAAAAAAAAAAAAAAATCATTTCCAATGTGTTAGAGGTTACCCCCAAAACAGTTGTCATGTTTTGCCTGTATTCAGAGGATAATAACTTTAAAAAATATATTTCATGGAGTTTACTAACAGGAGATCAATGGGTTATATAAAATGTTTAGGTATATGTACAGGTATTATGAGACAAATCTGGTAGAGATTTTTGGTGGCATAAATACTAAGGAGATTGTAAGTTTCTCTGCTAAGGCTGTTTTTCTACAATTTTCTAACAATAAGGTGTTGATTCTCTGAAGCTAGATAAATTCTTTCTTTGACAATAGGTAATGAGATTAATCAATTTGGCATAGTCTTTCTTAAAAGTCTTATAAGAAAGATGGTTAATTATGGGTTGAGATGAGATAATTGAAGGAACTGGGAAGGACTTTTTCAATGTTGGACATAAAATACTTGCTAAAAATGCTGTTTTCCAGAGTGGAACTAAGATCAAAATGTTAAATATGTATGCAAGTGTACATATGTAGAAAGTATATAAAAGATCTATAAAGACTAAATTTGCCCTAAAATTAATTTCCTTTTATAAGCTAATTTTCAGTCTAAATGCCATGCCTAAAATTAAGAAATTCTTTTTTCGGGGTAGGGTTTTGCTGTAGCCCAGGCTGACCTAGAATTCACTATGTAGTCTCAAGTAGCCACAAACTCATGGCAATCCTCCTACCTCTGTCTCCTGAGTGCTGTGATTAAAGGCTTTTGCCACCATGCCTAGCTAAGGATTTTTCAACTGTTTACAGTCCTTAAGGATGCTCTATAATTTTTGTATTAGGAACACAGGATTTATCTAAATTCTGCTTACATTAGACACAGGTGATGTCCTATCCTGGATAGGTCACAAAGTCGTAAGCACAGATGCAATTCACATTCTTTGGAGGTCTAACCAGGTTAGACATAGATAAGACCCTATCACCTTGTGTATTATAAATGAGTAAAATAAATTTCCTAGGTAAAAACAAACAACTTCAAGATAGGACAAGGAATGTCAGGAAGCTTAGCTCTCTGCTCTGTAATTTCCTTCTGCTTTTGCTTACTGCCTTATCTGCTACTAAAAGTGGTGGCAAGCTGGACTCTGGGAAAAGGGATGGTGCCCCCTTTATCTCAGACCCCATGCAAGTTTAAGCCATGTGTCCCCCAGACCCTATCCAGAGATAGAAAGGCCAATAGTTTCTGACAAGGAAAATGGAGTAACAAACAGTATGTAATTTTGGTTGTCTCTATAGTTCCTAACTTTTTAAAAAATATTTTATTTTTATTTATTTATTTATTTATTTGAGAGAGAGAGAGAGAGAGAGGGATACAGAAATAGGCAGGAAGAGAAAGAGAGAGAACGGGAGTGCCAGGGCCTCTAGCCATTGCAAACGAACTCCAGATGCATGTGCCCCCTTATGCATCTGGCTTACATGGGTCCTGGAGAATCAAGCCTGGAACCGGGATCCTTAGGCTTCACACGCAAGCGTTTAACCACTAAGCCATCTCTCCAGCCCTATAGTTCCTAACTTTTGAACACTTGAAGTGACTCCAGTCATAAAATGTTTCACTAGACAAAAGGTCAAGTGGGTAAACAGAGTCAAAGCATTTTAACAGGTTACAAACTCCTTATACCAGGCAAGCATTATATATATGTCAGGATAGATAGAAATAAATGATAAAAAGGCATCAAGTAAGTGCTCTCTCTCATCAACCTCTCTCTTAAATATCAATAAAGGGTAGGATCCCTACATTAAAATCAATAAAATCAGAGATTACCTTTAAAATGATACCCTTTAGTCCCTAGACCATGTTGAAACATTTGCAAATGGGGCGACACCTATGCTAGGCTCCCACAGAGCAGAGAATGAAAAGCAGTCCCAGGACCACCACCACCCCCCCCCCCCGCCGCTCCTAGGTTGGGCATTTAGTCTGTAAAGACAAGAGTAAATGAGGGAGTCTTCACACTTGGGCCTATCTTGCAAGTGACTCTGCTTATAGGCTGTGATGTAAGACACGTACAAGGTGGGGAGAGTGCTGGAGATACTTGGGCTTAGAAACAGGCCTTTTTAGGATGAGCATGAATATCATATATTGGACATTCCTTGCTCCAGGAAGCACATAGACTGTGCTATGTGTCCCTGTTTGATTGGGTAGAAAACAGGGAAATATGGCATGACCCATAATCCCCATAGAGATAACTGGCATCCCTAATGAGGAGGCTACCTTTGGATGGGGGCAAGGATGAGGGTAAGGATGGTACCAACAAGTGCTGCTTATATACTGAGTATGTCCATAGCTAATACAAAAATGTGAAAAAGCCCCAGTTTCTCCTCCCAAATTTTGTCAGAGGTTGTCCCGTTCTATGAGAAGATGTGAGGCAGGATTGGGCATAACCTGACTCCACAACCTTTACTTCACCTTCCTCCAGTTTGTTTCAGATGGACACTTGGCTTCTAAGATACCCCAAAAATCTTGGCTAGTCTGTCTCTTTAGAAACTAAGCTCAGGAATTGCTCATTACTTTTCTCCAGAAACTTAGGGAGACAATCAGAAAGCATACTAATGTAACTCTAGGTACCTTCGAGGAAGAAATTCTTCTTAAAGATAAATTTTTAACTCCAGCTACAAAGATTGGTAAACTAGATAAGAGCATAAAACAGTTGCTCCAGGTGGAAACTTCTATTTATTATAATCAGGAAGCCATGAAAAATAAAAGAGGAACAGAAAGGGAGATAAATAAAAAAGGGAGATAAATAAAAACAGGACAGGGCTGGAGAGATGGCTTAGCAGTTAAGGTGTTTGCCTGCAAAGACAAAGGATTCCAGTTTGATTATCCAGAACCCACATAAGTCAGATGCACAAGGGGGCACATGCATTTGGAGTTCATGTGCAGTGGCTGGAGGTCCTGGCATGCCCATTCACTCTGTCTCTCTTTCTCTCTCTCTCTCTCTCTGCTTCTTTCTCTGTCTTAAATAAATAAATAATAAGTAGATAGATAAAATATATTTAAAAAAGAAAAAGGATAGACATCACCAGGAGATCATAACAGTAATGAATGTTACTCAATGAAAAACCCCTTTATTTAAACATTTATTTGGATAAAATCTAAAATATGTTTACTTTATGCCAAGGTTTTAACCAGTAGAGAAACGCAGTCTTATGGATAAGGTTTCAATCATTACCAAATCACTCATACTGATTTCTTATGATTTAAGGGCTATGAAAACTGACTTTAAGGTTCTCAATAAAATAAATTAGGTTCCTCTGTTTTTCAAGGTATTAACTATTGGGGAAACATAGTCTTAAGATAAAGGCTCATTTCCAAAGATGAAATACTCATACATAATGACATTGTGACTTTAAACATAGTTCCTGTTTTATTTATTCCAGTTCTACCAAGTGGTCATTATTAGGTGTAATAATTTAGGTTTAAGTGATTTAATTTCAGTCACTGTAACTATTATCATACTGTTAGGTAAAATATGTTGGGATAGCTTGCCTAAACCTTATCAATTTTAAGTCATGGGTAAGACATGAAATTGTTTTATGTTAATAAAAATGCTTATTATACCTAAAATCAATTGCTAGCCAAATTATTGGTTGTCAAATAGTGTTTTCTCTTTCAAAAAATATTTGTTAAGGGTTGTATTAGAGTTTAGCTGTTTTTGCTCAACAAAGACCAGATTCTGCTCTATTATATGTAATGTAACTGTCTCATTTCTGGCCTCCCAAGTCCATGACTTATAACAAAATTAAGACATAGTCTCTACTTTAAGATATAGACTCCCTCATACTCAATCAATGGTTCTCATGTGAGGGAAATAAATTCAAGGGTTTGTGGTTTTGTTTCCAATGTTCCCTGGGTAAATGGTCCCCACACAGGTATCTGGACTAATCAATGATGTTTTCAAACCCACGAGCCAAGACTTTATACTGTCTTAATTGATTTCTGCTGACAATTACTAGGTTAAATTAATTGGTTTAGATGTCCATCATTTTCAAGACTGGTAACAGGTTCTACTGATATTTATAGCTATTAGATATTTAAAGGGTAAGATGTGCCTACTTTCTATGCTTCAGATATAGCCTATGCTGCCACAGGACAGCTAAAAGGACACAATGACTTTAAGCTCTTGTGCCAGTCTTTAACTAGATTTATTTCAATAATCAAATGTGGTATATATGTAGGTATATCCAGGTTGCTATAACTTCATTTCTAAGTGAATTAATAACCTATGTAGAAGCCAAAGCCATTTGGAATCATTGGAGCTAAAAAGGCCGATATTTTGGCTTTTTTTTTTTTTTTCCTTTGGTTATGCAGCCACTGGAGATGATGGCACACTTCTACATTGGACACCTAGTAAGTCACCTATCTTCCTGATCAGAGAGGATATGCAGACCCAGAAACAAACAAACAAACAAACAAACAAATCCATGTACAGTCTGAAACAGGAGAGCCACAACTAAGGCAAAATCAGTCCTCCTGGCTTCCCAAAGAAGGAAAACTACTTGGCCAGCACAGAATAGACAGCACCAGTATTGGAGAAGCTACAGGGCTTCTCCTAGGTTACAAAACACTCCACATTTAATCCTTGATTAAATTTTGCCCATTTTCTGAGTGTTAAACACACAGAGAGAAATGTATAAGCAGAGATAAACGGATGCCTCCAATATATGAATGGCCTATTAAGTAACACAACAAGTGCTTTCCAAGAGGGGAAACAAACAAGGCTTAAAACATGTTGTCACCATGTCTAAGTACTTCTAATTCTTTTTTTAATTTTTTTTTTATTATTTTATTTATTTTTGGAGAGAGAGAGACAGAGAGAAACAGATAGAGAGGGAGAGGAAGACAGACAGAGCTGGGTCCGCCACCAGTCTCTCAGCTGCTGTGAACGAAATCCAGATGTGTGCGCATTTTACTAGCCATACATTAATAAATTCAGACCATGTCAGACACTACTGTACCATTTGATGAACAATTTTGGAAGAAAATCTCAGCTACCACAGACTCAGATGGTCCTGACACAATCCAACTACCTGGGTTTCCTCAAATGCTCCCCAAGGCCTAGAAGTCCACAAGCAGGATAACCCTAAAGGTGACCAATTTACTCTGTGCTCACTTCTCATTAACTCCTTACTTTTGTTCTTTCTCCCCAATATTTTTTTTTCCCCAAGGCTATCTTCCTGCATTTGATCAATACAGTTTCAGGGTACTTTAAAATAGTTCCCCTCTCTGGGAAACACTCTAACTGCCACATCTCCATGCTCCATTCAGCAGGAAATAGTTAACTATCTGACGTCACCGTCCCTTTTCCTCTAACAGCAATTAGAGTGTCTTCTCATGAGAGAGGGGTACAGTTAAGGTGACTGGACAGCTGAACTTTGAAAAGGCAGGAAATTTTGCACTTGCTAGAAATCAAAGATGATCTGACTATTTTTTTTAATGGAAACTCCCTTTTTATTTATTTATTTTTAATTTTTTGTTTATTTTTATTAATTTATTTGAGAGCAACAGAGAAAGAGGCAGAAAGGGAAAGAGAAAATGGGTGCACCATGGCCTCCAGCCACTGCAAACAAACTCCAGATGCATGCACCCCCTTGCATATCTGGATTACCTGAACTGGGGTACTTAGGCTTCAAAAGCAAGCGCTTAACTGCTAAGCCATCTCTTCAGCCCTGATCTGATTTCTTATCTCTTGCCTAGTTCCCTAGACCTGTTTTTCCAGAAACAACCAGGCCCCCTCCTGGGAGGGAGGTCTTTCATAGGATTTAAACACTGCATTTGGTCAAGTTCAGCCCCTTGAACTTGGTGTCAGGGCTAGCCTCTTCCTGAGATGGTCCCTAGCCCTAACATATCAGCTGTCTCTCTGCTTCACCTGTGCCAGAAGACAGCCCACTACTATAAGGTTATAAATACCTTTGAAAGGGGTGAGAAGGCTTTGTTCAGCTGGGAGGATCCCCTAGCCCTTCCTATCCACATGGGTTCTCTATACCCTCTAGCTTCCCACATAGCAGGAACTGTTTGAACTTTCTTTTCTCTCTTTTCTTTCCACAGTTTTTTTTTTTTTTTTTTTCTTTTCCAGGCCCTACATATGGGATCTCTAGCCATGTGGATGCCTCTCCTTGCCTCTGTACTTCCCTAAAAACATAACTTTAATATAAAAAGTAAATATCATGGGTCTACATCATGTGGAGCTGAACTTCTTCTGTGGGATCTTGGGAAGAATCCTTTTGCATTTATCTGTTTATGGAAAACCCTACCATTCCTTGGCTCTTTATTCCTTTCTCCATTGCCACTTATTTCTCTCCAGTTTCCTCTTTTGATTCTTTTACTTGACAAGGACTCCTCTGATTATATATTGTTGCCTTGGGTAATCTACATATATAACATCCCTTTTGGCAGTAAGAGTAAGCAAATTATATCATATATATCTTAAGACAATGGGACAGAGATGACAATTCTATGTCATGCCCATTGGAAATCAACATTGGCCTAATCCTTCAGTAGATGCAGTGATATATATATATATATATATATTAAGTTAAATAAATGTATATATATATATATATATATATATATATACATTTTCTTTTTAACTTAATCATAACATCTATTTTTGTGTATTTTAAATAGAACCAGGAACAATTCAGAATACTTTGCTTTAGTGATAAATGAATATTTGGTACAACATACAAACCATGTTGACATTTTAGAATTTATTGTTTCCCTAAAGCAATACCTCTGCATAAAGTAGGTAAAGACTGATTAAATGTGGAAGCATAAAACCTTAATGACATCCCATTGAAATGTATTTAATTGCTCTTCTGCTTAGGTGATATGACTGTGAGTAGTACTTCATTGTTTAATAGAATAAGGTACTTTGTGAATGCTATTGATTAATTGCTATTGTCCATGTGGGGACAATGAAACAGAGAATAACCCTCTAACTAATTTTCTAAGTTGTTTATGAGTGAATTGTTAAATCACTACACTGCTATGCATACCAGCCCTATGTATTATTTACCAAAATACAAGCTAGAGAGTGGACAAACATTAGTTTGCATTTGACCGCATTTAAAATAAGCAAATTTCTTTCCTTGTTTCAAGTCCCGTCCTCAGTTCTTCTGTGCTCCAGACTTCTACAGTTAAATTTTATTATCCAATCAATCTCTGTAGTCAACAAGAGATGCTTACATCCTTAAGAAAACTAGTGTTTCAGAAACTAAGGTAATCCAACATTCACTTTAATGTTAAACATGTTGAATTTCAATGTTAATGTTAAAATCAGATATTAATATAACATTAGATCTGTTTGATCACAGGCGTGAACTACTCCTCAATTTGGCATATATTGATAATAAATTGTGGTAAAGAAAATAATTGTCTAATATATGTGTATTCACAAACACACATCCTCCCACATACATATGAACACACACACTACACAAACGTACATGCATTTAAAAACTTTATAGGCCTTTAATTGTAGCACTTGGGATGCAGAGGTAGGAGGATTGCTGTGAGTTTCAGGCCACCCTGAGACTACAGAGTGAATTCCAGGTCAGCCTGGGCTAGAGTGAGACCCTACTTAAAAAAAAAAAAAAAAAAAAAAAAAAACAAGCAAAAAAACTTTATAAGAATAAAAAAAAAAGAAACAAAATATAAGACAGTAGTGAGCAAAGCTGAGATATTACTGAAGATATTCATTGAAGTTACAGTGACTATGCCCATCTGACATTAATAAGTAATACACAAGTTAAAAAAAAAAAACACAGCCTAGAAGCAGATACATATAGGGTAGTCAATGATCTTTGACATAAGAACAAAACTATTCAAGAGAAAATTTATGTTTTTTTCTTTCCAAATAAATGAACAAGTATACACTCCCAAGTTTAAAAACTTAGACATTAATGATCTAATTTAAATAATTTAACTAAATTTGGTTCAGCCATATGAATGTAAAATATGACACTTGCTTAATATATAGGAGACAACAAAGAAAATAAGTAGGTTAATATGAATTCAGTTTCATCATTTTATATATAGTTTCAAGGATATAATTTATGGAAAAATGATGTTGGTTTTCATTTTTAAATTTAATAAAACAATTTTTCTGTGAAATTTGTTTCTTTTATTTTTTACTTAGTTATTTGTGAGAGAGGAATAGAAACAGAGAGAGAGAAAAATGGGTGCACCAGGGCGTCCAGCCACTGCAAATGAACTCCAGATACAGGTGCTATCATGTACATCTGGCATATGTGGGTCTTAGGGAATTGAACCTCGGTCCTTTGACTTTTCAGACAAACACCTTAACCACTGAGCAACCTCTCCAGCTCACAATTTATTTTTAAGATTATGAAATAATCTTAAAAACAGAAAACAATAAAAAGCATATACCTGTACCATACAGAAAGAGGAAAAAAAAAACAGAAAAATATACAAAAGCATATACCTATACCACATAAGTCATAAAATTGAGAAAGCAAGTAAAAATGTGCAAAATATTTCAATGAAACCCCTGAGAGGATACAGATGGCAAGTTAACATGTCAGAAAATGATCTGTACCTTATGCCATATGTTATTGTTTGATGTAAGGCAGTATATGTGGTGTTTTCTGGCACAGTAGGGTGAATGCAACAAAAATGCATTACATCTCAGAACATGAAGAGGGAAGTAATTTGAAAGCACTTTCCACTCAGAAATGAGAAAATTTAGGAAAGTTAAATTTAAATTGAACTGACTAAAACATAAAAACTGAGAATACTAAGAGGTCATCAAGATATAATAGCAAGGACAATTCACTTTCAACAAGAGTGGGAATGACAAATGATATATAGACACTTTTCAACAAAGTTTGAAAATTTCTTATGTATTTATTAAATAAAGTTAAAAACTTATAGACATAAATATCATGGAAATAATTATAGCAGTTCATTTCATAATTATAACCATGGAAGCAACAAGAGTCCAAAATAGGGGGTTTAGGAGATGGAGGAGCAGATAAAGTGGATATACAAACAGTGGACCTCAGTTTGGAACCCAAGAACCTAATTATAGCTGGATGCAGTGGTGATGGTCTGTGTTCTTAGCATTCCTATGGCAAGAAAGAAGGCAGAGCAAGAAAATCCCTCAAAATTTGTAAGCAATCTGTCTTGTCATACACAAGTGACTCTGCCTAAAGGAAGGTTAAAGAAAATGGGCCAATATCTGAGTTTATTCTCTGATCTCTATATGCACATTTTAGTACACAAATTCCCACACTCATGAACAAACACACTTAGTCACACATACCCAAAAGTTAAAAAAACAAAAAAACTCCTTAAAATAATAAGTGAATGAAAAAGTCAACATTTATTCATACAATGGTGCATTACTCAGAATAAAAACCTTAAACAGATGTTTTAAAGTGAAGGGTGTCATTCTGAAATGACTAAATACTATAAATTTTCAGCTATATGAGATGTTAGAATGGTAATATTATAAAAGCAATAAAATATCAATGATGGCCTGAAGCCACAGAGTGACAGAGAAGGATATGTGTCACATGGAAGTTTTAGAGTGATAAAATTATTCTTTCCAATATTTTGATGTTTTTTGTATCTCAACTATATTTAGACTGTATCAATCCATCCAAATGACAAAAATGAACTGAAATTTAGGAAAACTAAATAATGAGAAAGGAAATCAAAATGCCATATATTCCTTAATTTTTTCAATTTATATACTTTGACTTAAATTAATACATTATTTTTCTTTTTTTTAATACATTATTTTTCTAACAATGTGATGTTTACGGACAAGAAAAGGAACAAAACTTTAATGCACTTTTTGATGTTTTCATGAACTCTCTCGCATGTCTGATTATACACCACAATAAAAGGACATAGTCTTACCCTTTTCCATGAGAATTCCCTCATGCCATTTCCTAGTTAATACTTCTTCCTAGCTTTCTAGGTACAAATACAGTTCTTTTCTCTCCCATGAATAGCTGTTTCATAATTTAACACCAATTAAATTGTATACTATAAATGGCTTTCAGTTGTATATTTCCACTTAGAATTTTGAGATAGATTGATTCACAAGTGCTCTTTGCAGCAACTCTTTCTGTCTTATTGATGAATTGATTTTTAAGTAGTGGCTATGCCACAGTATTTAATCCACTCTCCTATTGATGGACATAGAGGTTGTTTGGAGATTTCCAGTATCCTAAGTAAAAAGATTCTATAATAATCCTCATTCAAACATTTTGTAATGATATATGCCATATTTGTCATGTACATAAAACAATAATTGAGTCACACAATGGACTTGCTTCTTAATTTTATCAAAAGCTTACAAACATGCAGTTTGCTATAGTATTTATATTCTCGGTAAACATATATAAATTATCAATTTGTTTAGCACAATGAGCACAATTTAGTCTTGGTATCTTTTAACTTTTGTCCATTCTTCTTTTTATAAATTATTCAATTGGTGTGACCTTACTGATCATATACTAGTTTACTGGTTCCATTATATATCAGTTTGTATCTGCTTTTACATCAATATTTTTAGAAGTTATTTTTTAGCTATTTTTCCATATAAACTTCCTAGCATGTCATGAGGTAAATATTATCAAAAGTGTCTCACAGAGAAGTTGTTTAACTTGAATAGGTGATGAGGAAGAATATGAAAACTGCGGGAAGAGGTATGTTACTGGGGACAGTTTTTGAGTCCAGCACTAAGGTGTGTCTTCTGATTCAGCTCATGCCTGCTGGTGCTGGCTGTTGTCTCTCTCTTTGGATGTATAATGAAGTGAATCAGTTTCCTTTACTGTAATGAAGCTTCCCCTGGAATCTGAGGAATATGAAAGGATTTGTACTTTGGATTACAGAAACCTTGCTGTAGTTCAAGCAGAGCTTGATGGGCCATTCTAGTGAGAGTTTGAAAATCACGAAAGTAAAGAAAATTGTGGACTGTGAAGCCTTGGCTTATGAAGTTTCAAAGGAAAAGGAAAAACATTCTTGGACCTGGGCTACTGGTGGAAAGGCTGACTGTGTTCTGCCATGTACTGAGAACTTGAGCAAAGTTT
The DNA here is from genome assembly GCA_036365145.1 of Orientallactaga sibirica. NCBI lineage: Eukaryota > Metazoa > Chordata > Mammalia > Rodentia > Dipodidae > Orientallactaga > Orientallactaga sibirica. Next base: position 10,598,172 of record JAEOAD010000019.1, on the reverse strand, counting down.
AGTTTGAAAGGAATGGAGTGGTGTAATTGGCAGAAGGTATAGTGAAGAAAGATACCAAAGATATACAGTTGATCACAGGAAAAATTCAAGCAAGTTTGAAGTTGTAGGCATGCAGAGTGGTGTTAGACTTAAATTGCAATTGTTAAGGAGATTACTACCATTAAGGTTGGGCCCACTGTTTTGCATTGAGGCAAGGACAAACATGCCCTGAAGGTGAAAAACAACCCATAGAGGGCTCAAACTAGTAAAAAAGCAAATTTCTTTAAGTTGGCCTTGAACAATGAATGGTTAAGGAGTATTCACTTCTTCAAGGTCAAGCTTTATTCCCCCTGGATTTGCAATTTCGGCTACACCACCTACTTTGTATTGTGTTTGGAAGCATGATAATGCAGGAAAGACGTTTATGAAGTGCACAAGGTTTCAGGAAGTATTGACATGTGGCAATGTGAAGCAGGGTTAAAATGCCTGTATGGAGGACCTATAAAGCAATTTATGGAGCAATGAAGAAGAAATGTTTGTTGGAATGAAAACCACAGATTTTGGATACCAGAACTAGGAGATAGCTACCAAGGAGAGCTGCCATCTCAGGATAGTATTTCCCAAGCTATGAGTATCCCGGCTTTGGGTACAGTATTAGAAATCCAGGGACTTTGTCACTGGTCAGTATCAGTCATGGAACTGCAGATATTTGATGTTTGCCTGTTAGTTATTGATTTTGCATTGGTCCAGTCTCTCCTTGATGTGCCTTTTTTTAGCAATGGAACTATTTAATCTATGCCATTATATTTTTGGAAGTAAGAAGCTTGTGTTATGATTTTACAGGGCTTACAGTTAAGAGACAGTCTTTAATCTTAGATAGATTTTTGAACAGTAATAAAGTTGACAAAGATTATGAAGACTTTCAGTTGAACTGGGTACATTTTTGCATTTTAAGATGATCATGAGTCCAAATGGGGTCAGAGGTGGAATGTGGTGGTTTTAATGTAAATGTCCCCAATGCTTTAGGTATTTTTGTTTAAGATTAAGTCTCCTGCATGAAGAGCTCGGCTGAAAGATATGTCACTGGAGGTGGTCCTTGAGTTGATTCCTAAGATATGTGTCCAGAATCAGTTCATGCTTGCTTTTGTCTCTCTGCTATGGATATATCTTCCTCTCCCATAATGAACCCTCCCCTAGAATCCAAAGGCCTCAAAAAAAAAAAACTTTCTTCCCATTAAAAAATAAATTGGAAAACTGTAACTTCAGTCATCTAGTTGCCTTTAGACATGGCATCTGTATTTTAGGTATACTATATACATTACCAGTGTTTTTCTGTATAATTTTCCTCAAAGATCACTCAATAATAATAATAATAATGAGTTATCAGTAATTATCATACTCTGATTCCAGATGGTAATCAATTACATGTGCTTATCTTTCTGTGAGAATTTCTAAGTTTGGATTCCTTATTTTAAACATTTTTAAAATATTTTATTTATTTATTTGAAAGAGAGAAAGAGAAAGAGAGAGAGAGAGAAAGAGAGAGAGAGTGAATGTGCACACCAGGGCCTCCAGCCACTGCAAACAAATTCCAGATCCATGCACCCCTTTGTGCATCTGGTTTATGTGGGTCCTGGAGAGCTGAACTGGGATCCTTTGGCTTTGCAGGCAAATGCCTTACCTGCTAAACCATCTCTCCAGCCTGGGTTTCCTTATTTTAAATTTATGGGTTAAAATGTTGCCTATAAAACTTTCCAATTGTTATTTAATTACTTCAATAAATCATTCCTAGGACACATATTTTGAACACATTTTCAATGGAGTATTAAACTGAACTAAAGTGTTTGTCAGTAGAGGGTAAAGTATCACATCGTATTATTTGAGGTTCCTACTATGTGAAAAAGTAGACTTAAGCAATTAGATATGTATTAATATAAATTTATCATACTACATATTAAAGACAATAAAAGCTGTGATCTGGATATATCACTAAAATATTCTCTATATAAGGGAAAACATCTGTTCCCTAATAGGGTAATAAATATTTCTTCATATAGTACACAGATGAAAATAAGATAGAGACACAATTACTGTAGGATGTCTGAAAGCTTGGGGTTTAAAAAAATGAGAACATTTAACTGTGATTTTTACCAGTATTTCTGCTACATCTTCTTACTCAATTGATCCATACCAGGTAGAGAAGGCAAGCTTACCTAATGAAGGTCTTGATGAAAGGAAATTGATACTAGGTCAGAAGGGAAAGAAAAATGAAACACATCTCAGAATATAATCAGACTAGACTTGCCAAAATTGGATAATAAAATGAGTCTTTAAATATCCACATTTTGAAAATATTGATGTTACTTTATGGTGTTTTCTATAAAGAATTACCACAGATAGTACTTCCTAATACCACCAGAAAAAATTGATTTAATTAATTTAAACTAAAGTTACTTTTCATCTGAAGCTTTTTCTGCTTAAGACCATGATGTGGTGTTTATAAAATATCCATTTTTTTGAAGAACCACTCTTTTCTTCAGTGTGTATTTATGACGCCTATTTTGAGAAATAGGAGGTTACAGATAGCATTTTTCTTTTGGTTCTGTGTCTGTTGAAGTGATTTCAAGAGTTTTTATACTAGTGCCAGATTATTTTTGTCCCTGTAGATTTTTTATGTGTTTGGAGGTCAGGTGTGGGGAATTGTGTCTACTTTTTCTCTTGCTCAGCTCTACTTTGACTATCTGGGGTATTTTATGGTTCTTCCATATGAATTGGATGATCTCCTTCTCCATCATTTCTTCTAATTTTCTGATATACCCTATTGAAATACTGAAATAAACCGTGGTTACCACTGATGGGTGAACAAATAAAATGTGGTGTGATGTCACAGAGTAAGGCTACTATTAAGAAAATGAAACACTGTTATTTTTGGCAAAATGGATGGAGAGAGTCAGAGAGAAAGAGAGAGAGAGAGAGAGAGAGAGAGAGAGAGAGCATGCCAGAGGCTGCTGTGAATGAACACCAGATGTGTGCACCCCCTTATGGGCAAGTGTGGCATTGCTCCCTTGCATCACTTTGTGTCTTGCTAAATGTGGGACCTGGAGAATGGAACGGTCATTCTTAGGCTTAGCACGCAGGCACCTTAATCACTAAGCCATCTCTCCATCCCAGGAATATATTTTATACAAAATAATCCAAGCATTTTTATGTGGAAGCCAAATTTGCTGACTTTCAGGCAATTCAGCATATAGTAGCAATTTTCTAAAGCTCAGAAGGGAGAGAGAGCAGAAAGAATTAGGAAAACAGGTACAAAAATGCAGTGAGATAGGAGGAATGAGATCCAGTGTTGCATATAACAACTCAGAGTGTATACTTCACAGTATTTTTCTGTGTATAATATAAAAACTTGTAATATAGGAGGTAAAGGTTCCCAACACAAAAAAATGTCAACCATTTAAGGTCACAGAAGCCTTATTTCATACTACACCATTATTTATTGTAAACATGTATGGAATTACCACTCTGCGGTAATCCATTGTTACAATTATTATGTACCAATTCAACACAAAAATAAATATAGCTTTAAAAAGAATTCTATGATTGTTTATATTATCAATTTGATAGGACACAGGATCACCTAGGAAACAAGCTATGGGGCATGGTTTGAATCACTGGGCATACTAAATTAATCTCTGAGCATACTGTGAGTGATTGTCTTGATTAGTTTGAATAGGAAGAGGTATCTTAACCATAGGCAGCACCATTCCCTGTGTTGGAGTTCTGGACTGCTTACTGATTGTGGATGCAATGAGACCAGCTTCTGCATGCTCAGGGCCACTACATTTCCCCCTGGCATGATGGACTGCATCCCCAAACACTAGGCCAAAATAAACCCTTTTTCCTCAAGTTGCCTTTGTCAGGTGTTTGATCACAGCAATAGGAATAATGCACACTCCATAGATAGTTACTCGACTAGTTGACTATATTTGAAAGTTCAATGAAAGAAATTACATGCATAAAAAGTAGATACAGACTAAATGAAGAATAAAAATTGAGGGAGGGGCTAGGGGGATGGCTTAGCAGTTAATGAGTGTGCCTGAAAAGCCAAAGCAATCCTGGCTTGATTCTCTAGGACCCACGTAAGCCAGATGCACAAGGGGGCACATGAATCTGGAGTTCTTTTGCAGTGGCTGGAGGCCCTGGCACACCCATTTTCTCTCTCTCTCTCTCTCTCTCTCTCTTTGCTCTTTCTTTTTCTGTTTTAAATAAATAAATTTTATTTAAAAAAATTGTGGGATACTGATGAATTTGCATACCCTTAAATATCTATACAAAAATCTTAGATACTAACAGCACCAATAAGGGATTGCTAAATAGTTTTGAAGTTAATTCTGAATTACTAAAAGAAAAATCTGTGCTTGTGAACCCTAATAACTAATACATGTGTTGGGTGATAAAAACAAAAGGTTTCGGATAAAGGATGCTGGCAATGTCAAGCTTCTCCTAAATTTATTAAAAGGGACCAAATGCAAATTATATTTCTAATTATCACTATGTCAGGATGATCTTCATTTTAGTTTTCTGTATGATAACATATGGAGATTTTAGTAAAGTAATATTCACCAGCATGCAAACTATTTTTATACCATTAGAAAGCATATATTATGTATTATAAGCAGTAGACTTGGAGTGTATTTAATAAATTATTGGTTCTTACAGCTCAGTTGGTATTGAATTATGAGAAAGAACTAGGCATTTTGTAAACATTATATATAAATTATATATAATTAATAATTAATTATATATTTAATTATATTTAATATAAATATATATTTAATTATATTATTTAATTATTATTTAAGAAAATCTGAATTTGACCTCTGAAATTAAAAACATATTCTTATGTCATCCTTTTTGTTAGATTTTAAAATATCTCTTAATCATAAACTTTACAATTTCCCCCCTAACTTCTGCTTTTATGGTTTTCTGTCCCTGTGGTTAATAATAAATAGACTGGCTGGATTCTGACTGTCTGCCTACATTTCCCTGGGTCATCAGTTCCCCAAACCCATTTTTTTACTGAATACCCAAAACATCAATTATATTAATTTCATATTTTTGACTTTCATATTACATTAGGTAAAGTTTATTTATTTGCAAGCAGAGAGAGAGAGAGAGAGATAGAAGAGAAGTTGACACAGAGAGAATAGGCACACCAGGGCCTCAAGCCTCTGCAAATGAACTCCAGATGCATGTGCCCTTTGTGCATCTGGCTTACATGGGTTCTGGAGAATTGAAGCAGGATCCTTTGGCTTTGCAGATAAGTGCCTTAACTGCTAAGCCATCTCTCCAGCCCCACATTTAAGTAAAGTTTAAATAAACAAACAAAAGCTCATTAAAAATGAATCTAGATTTTGTGAAACACTATTTTTACAGTAGTCAAAGCTTAACAGTAGGGAATATAGGTAGAGCTCAGTTTTAACCTTGATTTGAAACATGGCAATATAAATAAACTTATCAACTTCTTACAAAGAGTAAAGGCTGAATTATATGAACCATTACAGTGAAAGAAAATATGGAGAATGAAAACTGTTAAGTTAACCCATTTTATCACAGGCAACTCAAACCTTTTTCAGTTTAGATCCCACAACCTTTTTACACCAATTCTGGTATCCTTTTAACAACATGCCTTAGAAAAGTCTTTTATCTTAGCCATGCCCTTTTAATAGCATACCTTAGAACAGTCCTTTACCTTATAAAATCTTTTTCTGATCTCAAAATATGTCTCTTTCTGTAGAAGCAAGATTAAAATTTGATATACAAACATGACTATGTTATAGTAAGCATGAACAGACATGTTGACAAAACACATAGAGGCTAATTATTTTAAATATATCATAAACTTGTTTGTAGTAATGTGGTATCATCTTAAAATACATCTATGTACTTCAGAATCCATAATGACCATAAGTTTACTTGTATATAATGACAGACTACATGAAACTTATGAACATATGACAGTGTGATGAGAATGACTGGTAGCAATAGACATATGACAGACATATAACACATAATGTTAAAAAGAGAGAGATTTTATTTCTTTAAATTTCCAGTTACAATTTAAGTTGATGAGGACTTAACTTAATTTTATATTTGTTTTTTTAAAATATATATATATGGGCTGGATAGATGGCTTAGCAGTTAAGGCATTTGCCTGAGAAGCCAAAGGACCCAGGTTTGATTCCCCAGAACCCATATAATCCAGATGCACTAGGGGTGCATGTGTCTGGAGTTCATTTGCAGCAGCTGAAGAGTCTGGTGCATTGATTCTCTCTCTCTCTACCTATCTGTCCCTTTCTCTCTCTAAGTTAAATCAAATCAAATAAATAAAATATATGAGTATTTACTTATAAGTAAATGTCATCATATCAGCAATATAAACAATATGTTTATACCCTGAGCCATAGACTGTCATGAAGACAGTTATTAGCACTTTGAATTTAAAGTCGACACAGTTTTCTTTGCTTTTGGAAGGCATGGAGTTGATGAACACGTCTTATTAACTTCATCTGGTGTCACAAAGAAAATTTTATGTGGCCATGTTTTATGACTGGTAAATGTTTAAAGATCGTGGGATGAGAATGTGTTTTGTGTGATGAGGCTGAGGCTCAGACAGGATTTAGAGTAGGGGGCTTAAGGGAATGTAACAGAACTAACTTGTGATCTTGAGTAAGGCAGAAGGGCAGGGTAGAGGATGTTATGTTGGTTTAGCCGAGAAAGAAAAGGTCAAAACTAGAAGATGGTGTTCCTGGAGTACATGGGGAAGAGGGAGTTTGATTGGGGGGGGGGGGGGTTGTCAGTTGGGTTTGTATCTGACACTGGGTGTTAATATAGAGTGTAGCCCTGGCCAGAATTTCTCAGTCTCCACAAATGAGCCACAGAGGTCAAGCTATCCAGGGGTCAGGGTGAGAGGAAGAAGAAACAGAAGAAGCCGCCAGGTATCAAGCTGGGCTGACACAGAGCACCAATAAAATCCTTTAACCGTAGAGGTGAACGGGATTTGTGCCACTCACAGAGGACAACAACCTGAGATCTCAGGTCATGACTGGTAGTTGTCCAGCCCATAATAGTGAGCACAGCAGGTGTCTGTGCTCCTGAGGGAGCGAAACACTGGTGGAGAGAGGGAGAGGCAAGATACCCAAAGGCACTTCAGGTATCCAAGTCAAGGGACCAGAAATGTAGGGGAAGTGAAAGAGAAAAGCAAAGGAAACTTGATCTCAACAGACTGCTTATTGAAACACAGAAAGGGGCCCTAGCCTTCCTCTAGAATGGAGGCTGAAACAGTCAGCGGGGAAAGGGGCTCAGCTTATAAGGATATTATTTGAGTAAACAGGAATCTGGTGCAGTCTGGTGGGAGTAGACAAGTAAATGAATAGAATATTTGGTTTGTTGGAACTTTCACAATGAGTCAGAGGAACTGCCGCAGTGCTTTTCTGTAGGCTGGAATGTCTCAAATTGTTTCTATTCATCAAAGCTTCTTCATTTAAAGAAAGTTCATCAATCTTACATGAAGAAAGTCCATCAACCCTTCAAGTAGCTAGCCACAGTCAAGAATCAGAGAGAGAACAAGAAGTGGGGCTAGCTTACAAAATCTCAACAACAACAACAACAACAACAACAACAACAACAACAACAAAAAACAGTGACCTAAATTTTCGAATGAATTCCACCTCTTATTGGTTCCACAGTCTTCCCAAAGTGCTCCCCCCACCCAGTTTAGGACCAAATGATCAAACTCATGACTGTGTTCTTCACAATTGTGACTGAATTACACACAAATGTAAACATCCCACACAATGTTGTAAAATTGTCAAATATGTTCTAACTAGAGGATTGCTACGTAAGAAAACTACAAATTTCTTTCAAGCAACTCTCAAGTGTATTAAGTTTTGAAAATTTATTTTATGATATTTACAATATACATGTATTACATATGAATGTAGAGATAGGGCAAAGTTGAACAATACATATTGAATTTTATTTAGATAGAAGAAATAAGCTTTGGAGCACTATTGCATAATAGGGAGAATACAGATGACATCAATGCATCATGCACTTCAAAAATATAGCATAAAGAAATTCTAGTTGTTTGAATAAACACTGAAATAATTATATATTTTTGAAACAGGATATCTCGCCATATATATATATATTTCCTTGATTTCACTATGTAGCTTACATGGGAATCAAAATTGTGGCAATCCTCCTGCCTAAATGGTCAAAAAAGAAATAATGTTTGAGGTGATATGATGGTGTTAACATAATAAAACAAGTGAATATATTTACTCATTAGATGGTGATCCATACAATATATCAAACTTTTATTTTGTACATTAATTAAAATGAACTTATCAGGGGTTGGAGAAATGGCTTAGCAGTTAAGTTGTTTGCCTGCAAAGCCAAAGGATCCTGGTTTGATTCTCCAGGACACAGTTAAGCCAGATGCACATGGGGCACATGCATCCGGAGTTCATTTGCATTGTCTAGAGGCCCTGGCATGCCCATTCTCTCTCTGTTTGCCTCTTTTCTACCTCTTGCTCTGCTTGCAAATAAATAAATTAATTAATTAAAAACATATTTTAAAATAAACGTATCAGAGTATCATCATAATAACCTAAAACTAGTTACTTTGAAAAACTGCAAGTTTACCTTCATGAAATTATATATACAGTATTTTATAAATACATATATTACATATATTTTTTCTGAAAAAATATTTCTTTATATACATAATTTATATATCTATATATTTACAATTAATCGCTGCATAATATATACATATACATGTGTATGTGTGTATATATATGTATGTATGTATATATGTATGTATATACATATGTATGTTCCAGCAACCTATCATGCCTGATTTCCTTCCATGGGACCATAATATTGCCTTTGAATTTACTCCTGATATAGATCACAAAATACATTAAGACATATCACAAGCAAAAGGTTATTCAATTTGCCCTTGATTTAGTTCAGAAAACAGTGGTGCAGGACAAATCTGAAAACATTACACCAAAATCAGAATTTGTTGCTGTCTTTTTTTTTCAATTTTCAAGTCAATTCAATTACTGAGGTTGCATTAGTTAGAATAGACAGAGCTGTATTAAAAGTAAACATGTACAAGATTAATTTATTTTTAAAAATACAGGTTTTTTACCCCTTGACAAAGAATGTTATGTTGATGACATTGTGAATGACATAAAGGTATGTTTTCAATAACTTAGTATGATTAAAAAACTGCACTCATCAGATGGTAGTGGTTATTTGATGATCTTTTTCAGGAAAATAAAGTGAAATTCTTGGCCTAGAAAACATTCTTAGATAAATATAATAAATCAGTTAAAGGGAAGTGTTGGTCATGTCACCTTGTTCTATTCTTCTAGACTTGTGAAAATAAATTTGTGAAGAAAGATCATTAGTAGCAAGAATTTTCAGCTCTGTACCTGGTATTGGAATTTTCTCAACACTTTTTTTAATCCCACTTATTCTTTCCCACCTTTCTAACTCTCTCTTCTTTACGTAATGCTATTAGCACTCATGTTTTATATATATAAGGAATATATAATGAGTATATAATTAGTCTCACATCATATTTTCTGAGTTCCACATTTGAAAATGTAATTGTTTTTTGTGTGTAACCAAAATCTCCACCATTGTATGCCATCTAATTTTTAATATAGTTTCTTGTTATCCTCATTTTAAAATTCTTTCCATATTCCCTGCACTCAATTCACAACAATTTAGTCAATTCTATCACCAAAATTTAAATTTCTAATTGCATTTTCTTTGCTAAGTCTATATTATCATTTAACTTTTTAAGATGTCATTCCTTAAGTACATAAGTCAGATGAATATTAACTAATATCTTACCTTTATCTGGTTTCCTGCAATTTAATTTTTTCATAATAAAAATATAATACTATCAATATGAATTTAAAGTTTCTTTCACTTTGCATTATGAAGTCAATAATGCCTTGAAATAATCATAAGAAAACGATATACATAAGTCATTACCACAGTCTTAAAATTCCAAGTTATTTGTCCCAACCTAGCATTTCCCTTCATGTTCATGATATTTCAGTACTACATTTCTTCAATGCATGTGTAGTATTAATTTCTTTTCAAGGGAATCTGAATAGCAGCCTATCTTGAATAGGGAAAGTTGAGGTATCTAAGTCCCTAGTGCAGATTTTCAGATATTCCATAGTATTAAATACAAAAGGTCATGTAAAGGGTAAGTCAGTAGATTTTGTCTGCAGTTCTTGAGCATTCTCTTATCAAGGCTCTTCTCATATCCCATGCTCCACTGTGTGTTCAGATTTCTTCTGATCCTATCCTGCTTCTTTGTGGGGACAAAGCTTAAGAAATTGACCCTGTCATTACTATTCTTGCTATTACTCTAATTACCTAATTTGTTTTTTCTCTCTGACACTTGTGCCTTGTGTATTGTGATAGTCTATTATGTTAGTTTAGGTGCTTGCAAGTTTGATACCCATTTGATAAATAAATTTTGTCATAATATCCACCTTTGGCTTAACAAAAGAAAACCTTCTTTCCCAGTTCAACATGTAACAGTGACCTACTTAGAACTGGGACAAAACATCCAACCAGAAGCAGCTTATGGAAGAGAAATGTTCATTTCAGCATGCAGTGTTGAGATGAAGCTTAATTAGAATGAGTAAAGCCAGGCAGGAGCAGGCAGCCAGTCATCACATCCTCCCAGGAGCAGGATAAAGTAGAGTGAGCTACGTGTGCCTGGACTGGGCTTTAATATTCTGAGGCTCATCCCCTGTGACATAACTGCTACAGCAAGGCTCTACCTCAAATGGTTTCTCTAGCTGGGGATTAAATATGAGGTTTAATCACAAACACATGAGGATATGGGGGACGTTTTATACTGAAGCCTATACACAATGCTTCTGTAAATGGGCTTTTCTTCCAGGTAGAAGAAGACATTATATATCTGTGGAACAGGTTTATCTCTATGCTTTGTTTAATGTTAACTTCTCAGATTTTTTTTTCTTTTTAAAATGTTGACAAAATTAGGTTAGTTTTTATTACTACTATCACAGTCAATGTCTTTACTGCAGTTTTTAAAATATTTTGCTGTTTATGAACTTTCCATATGAAAAAATAAACTGGCTTCTTCAACTCCATATTCCAGAGCATAGTCTTTGGATTTCATGGGCTATCAACAGCAAGCAACCCAATCGTGTGAAAGATTACATAAATTATCATAAATGCTTAATATATGTTTATGAATTTTATGTCAATTGTAATCAAATTCCAAGTACATAGCAGCCATAAGCTAAATAAAAAATACTAGGGAAGAAAATACTATAAAACACATCATCTAGCTGAATTTTATATTATATATAAATCTGCCTGCAATTTTCTTAAATGTTGGTACTAGATAAACTCATTTTCTGCAACCAGTATTGAATGACTCATTTTTTAATATCATTAGAATATTAGGGAAAATTGATAAGAACCAAGTTTGATATATGTTAATAAAATTTACATTTTTAAAAACCTTATTTTTCTAATTAAAAATAGAACGGTTTAGTAAGGAAGAAACAGTGGCTGTGCCATTCTATTTGAGCTTTAATGAAAACAAATAGGTGTTTGTGCATGTAAATTTGGATACAATTACTTCAAACAGTGTAGTGTATATTTTAGCTAAAATTTGTTCCACTCAGTTTCCTGATTCTTGTGGCATCTATCCAAAGAGTTAAGGTGAGACACACAGGGAACAGTGTTGCAGATAAACACAGTTTATTGAATAATACTATGACCTACTTGCAAAGGTGAGACTTGATAATGGTTATAATTGTGATTGTGTAGGAATACCTACTTGTGGAGAGACAATGAACAATGGTCAGAGAGACCATTGTGCTGACATAATTTGATTATATAGGCTTTATAATATTCTTTAAAGTTTCTGGAAAAAGCAGTTTTCCTTAGGAACATTTTCCTATCCAGGTGATTGACAGTCCCATCTGGATTAGCTGTTAAGGAATGGGACAATTGTATAACTTTGTTCTTTACCAGAAAGTTTCTGCCAGGTAAGAAAGTTGTGTCTCCACCCTAGGTCAGAGATACCGCTCAGGTCTCATTATTTTAACTAAAAATCATATAGCAGAGAAGCTTAAGAAAAATTAAAGAAAGAAGAAGAGAATTCTGGCTTTATGTGCCACATGAATCTATGAGGGGGTGCATCCATTCAAACTACACAGTTCTTATCAGTCATTGACCCATCATTGTCTCAGTTCTGGAAGGAGGTTCCATCAGTGGTAAAATGGGAAATGTTAATCAATATTGAGGGTACAGTCTTGCTGGATCAGTTATTTTCTTATTGATGGCACACGCACACACACACACACACACACACACACACACACAAAAAAAAAAATACCCAACTTAAGGAAGGAGTTATTTTTGGATCACAGTTGCAATGGATATCCAGCATGGTGGGAAAGCAAGGCAAGACAGAGGGCCTGAGTCTCCTCATCTTGTCATTAAGGGGGAAATGGAGAGAACAGTAAATAAATCTGGGTTTCACCAAGAGCCCCACCCCCAGCTACACACTTCCTCTAGCAAGTCTCCTCCTCCTAAAGCTTCCACAACTTTCCATTACAGTGTCACCCACTGAGAATGGGGTATTCAGACACATTAGTGCATGGAGGGCATTTTATATTCAACAAACCACACTGCCTTCATTGGTAATTATGACAATAATTTATGGGCACAAGAAAGTCTGTAATGTGTGATTCTATCCTCCTGATATTCAAGGTGACTCAAGACAAAACATTAAAGATAGTGAACAAAAGTTTCTGGAAAGAAACCATACTTACCTGCTGATTATCTCATTACAGCCTCAGTAAGTTAGTTGGGAATGTTGCAGGTCCACAGCCAAATTATCTTGGGCCATTTTATCCCTCTTAAGTAGCCTTTTATTGATTATCTCTCTGTGTGATATATTATTCTATGACTATTAGGTAAGTCCTTTTGGAATGTACTAAGAGACTATAGTTTCCAACTCCACAAAAGCTAAGAATGTTATCAGATAGCATCTAATGCCTATACCATACTTACTTGATGCTCTGCCGATGTATTTGCTCTGTTACTATGAAAAATTCATGTAATTTTTACAATCTAAGAGCACTTTATTTGGGGTACACTGATTTTGTGTTTCCAAGACTGAATCACTCATATTTGGCTCCAGAATAAACTCTCTGTTATTCTCTTTGAGAACTGTGTTTTTGATTATCAGGTGATAATTTTTAATCCTGTGCCTTTAGCCAAAACACAGACACAAAATGAAATCAGAGATGCTAGGCTGTTGCCCTGCATTTCTTGACCTTGTGGGCCCAAGGGAGGAGTCAATGCTTTTTACAAGAGCAACTTCTGAGTGGTTTTCTAACATTCATTTTGAAGTCTAGAACATAGAAATGTCATATTTGAAAATATTGAACTTACTACTAACACAATAAGTTAATTTAGTTTTATCACATGATTCATCTCTAGAAGAATATTTAAATACTCTCTAATGTATCTAAATGTTCTCTAGGAGTTAAAGGGGAAATATTAAATACTCTAGAGTAAAAGAAATGATAATTTTCTAAAGTAAACAATATTAGTATAAAATTTCTTTTCACTTTTGACATGTAGTTAAACTAGTATTTTCAGTTAATATTTATGGAATACTATGAATAAGGAACTGTAAATATTTCTCTTATAGATTAATAACCCCTTTATTTGTGGCTAATTGTATGTGTCTCCTTTTAACATTTTGGGGTCCAATTTCAGTTAGGAGTTGGCATGAAATATCTATGGTTATATAGATACCTAATCCTGGTATAGTTTTCAGAGAGTATTAGTTATGGCAATACTGTCACATAAAACAGATCCTAGCAGAATCTTTACAAGAAAGTATTAAATGACTGTTTAAGGTAAATATCTATCTATATTGTTTCAGAGATGTAAATAATTCTTAACCCTACTGTTTGATAGTTATTCAGGTATTTATAGGCTGGAAAATCATTGGAGATGACCTCCCTCATAATACACAGCATGTAAAACCAGGAACTGAATCTGCAGGACATGATTACTGCTCATATGAATGGGGCTGAGTCTTACCTTTGGTTCTGTGTGGAGATTTGGCAATCTAAACTGTCCCAAAGATCACAAGATAACTACAAACCAAAGCATGACACTATCCCACACATTGAGAGCTAATCCTAATGTTTCTGTCAATTACCCGGCCAGGAAAACACATTCCTGGAAAGTTGGCTATTCAAGGAACTTTACAACACAGTGTAAAATCCACTCAATCAAGTACATTGGCACAATGGCATCTCTGGTTATTGCCCACTCTTATCTCCATGATATGGTTCTGCTCTGCAATGATCCCTTTGTTTACTGCCCACTCTCATACTGGAGATGCTCCTCCTTCATTTGAGTAAACTCCTATCATGCTCTGTGAATCTCATCAGAATTCTTTCAATTGAGATCCAAAGATTGAGGAGCACACACACCAGAGGGAGGTCGTCCTCAAAATACTGCAGCCAAAGGAGATATATTTAAAATTATCTTTTAGCAGCCATCATGCCAATATCTTAGATTTCATCTTTGCTACTTCATTCACAAATATTAAACATCTTCATACTCTCAGCTAAGCTTTATTTTTCAAAGTAGTGTATTTTCCCTGAAGGAAGTTCTTAGGAGAAAAATAAATCTTAATTAAGGAACCAAATGCTTATTGACTGAACCTTTAATTCCTTTCAGGGATATAAATCTTTAATTTTGACCACTGGACTTTTGCATTATTGCCTTGATTAAAGACTAATCTGCTTGTTCTCATAAATATTCCCTAAATGGACTCTTATTATGGGCCTTATTATGTAAAACTATGCACTGGTGCCCATTGTGGGGTTAAATTAGTGATCTGTTTTTTTTTTCAATGTCTAAGCTTTCCCTAAGATATTAACATTTCCTACATTTTAAATTTCAATTTTTCTGAGAATAAAAACTCACCTTTCTTAGTTGAATGTATTTTGTCCTTTTGGCCTTTTTGCTATCTTAGTATCCCAATAGTCTTAAATAGTGGGTGAATTCCAGTGATAACAAAATTTTATAACTCTTAAAGTATACCCCTCTGTGCTCAACAAAATTGAATGAACTAAGCCCTAGAGGTGAAATATACTATTGATATTTATACTTAAAAAGTGGTTTTGTACATTGCAATGTATTCTAGTGTCTGTTATGTGACACATCCATTCACAATGGATAAAGTCAAAACAATAAAAAAATATGTGAAACACACGTTTTTAGGCATTGACCAGTGACTAGAAGTCTATAGTCCTTAAGCAAAGGGCACCACACCAGGCAAAATCAGTTCTCCTCTTAGCTTTTTATCTCAAGCAAATTTGTTTATAGTAGCACAGAGAAGATCAAATATAAAATGTTACATTTTGCTGCAGAAGCAAATTGGAGTATGAAACTATTGAGATAGAAGTTGTACAGCAGTATGTATTCAAAAAAAAAAAAAAAGAAAAGAAAAGAAAGAAAGAATAGAGGCTCCAGGAGTCTGTGTAAAAATTACTGACTGTTTTTTTTTTTTTTTGGTAAAAAATAGTGTTTAATATACATGAAATCTAACTGTGTGAAGCCTGAGACAATCTATTGTTTAATAATATAAGTAACAATCCATATATTTAACATTATATGCTTGATGTAGTATGATGTAGACTTCACCAAACACCTCAAATATATTGTTATGTCAAGATTTCTTATCATTTAAAATTATATTTTATCATAATTAAAATGACTGACTTAATCAAAATTCTGAATTGTATACATTATTGAGCCCTTTGTGTTGTGATAGGACATTAAAAATCATGCCTCAGATCACTAAATCACATTTAGCTAATCATTGATGAAACAACTAATATAAATTAGTTCTTTGGCCATTTGCTCTACATGTTTGTCTTCTCTCTCACTATTCTCCTAATCTATATGAAATGAGAATTGCTGCGTTACTGATTTTTAAATACAAGTTTCTACCACTACAAAATGATGCAAATGGAAGTTTACTTATTTTAAAATATAGAAGGTATTGGTAATTGCTGTTATTACAAACCTAAGATCCATTCCCTCCATATATTGTAGTAGTATCTTAGTTTTTACATTTGAGTTTTTAAATAAAGTTCCTCTACAGAAACAAAACAAATAGAGTGAACATATACTACAAAAAGGATTTATTTGATTGGTACACAACATATGCTTGATAGTCCAACAATGGCCATTTTCAGGCTGGAGAGGCCAAGAACCAAATTGTTGTTTAGTCCATGAGGCTGGCTGGCCTCAGCGGGCTCAATCTGATGCCAAAGGCCTGGCAGATTCCTGAAGAGAATCTGGTCCTCAGTCCACTTTGGAAGGCTGAAGAAGCTGGAGTCAGATGTAGGTGTCAGTGTAGAATGGCAGCAGCTGTGTTGGTAGTGGCAGCTACAGTGGAGTAGAACTCAACTGCAAGGAGTGACATCAGGTAGGCATAGTAAGAATTATTTTTTCCCTCAGACATCTTTATACCTGGGCTGCCACTAGACGGACTGCTCACTATGAAGAAGATTTGTTCTCCCTCTATTAATCCTTCATGAAAATGTCCTCATAGATTGGCCCAGAGGTATATCCCTTAGTTGAGTCCTGGTGCAATTATGTTGACAACAGAGATTAACCATCGCAACTATCAAACAAAATAAAAGAATGAAAGAAATCATACATGCTATAAGACTTCTTGTAGATAATCATTTCTTTAATTGAAGAAGATTTCACCAAGAGAATGATAAAAACAGTCTAGAAAAATATGGATGAAGAGAAGCATTGGGAAATTCTCTATTTTTTTTTTAAATTCCGCTCAACAGATTTCTGTATGAAAGCTTTGTCTGGAGCTTCAGCAGACTTTTTATTACCAATAGTGCTAACCAAAAGAACATCATTTTAAATAAGGATTATGAAAGTAGGAAAAGATTAAACCTTAAAAGGAATCTTTGATATTATGACATTATCAACTCTACAATAGGCATGGAGTACAATTTGAGGAAAAACGTTGGTAGTGAATCATATTTGGACCATTAGTCTCTTCTTTGTCATTGATAATTGTCTAAATTAAAGTTGTGCTTATGCCAAAGATTACAAATAACTCAGTACAACTTCTTGAAAATGCATCCTTCTTTCGATGGGAGAGTTGGTCTTACTTTCTAACATGCTCCAAACAGCCACAGGTACCTGAAGTATCAGCACCATATTTAATGCAAGGGCTTATCCATAACTTTAATACATTTAAGGAGCTTTTTATTAACCTTTTTGCAACTTCTGATTCAAAGCTTCTGGAATGTTTACAATGATATAAGGCAGTCTTATACATGGATGTAAGCATGCCAAAATTAGATAGCATAGAAGTAAAACTAAAAGTTTGATTTGTAATAAGAACACATAAAAGACACTGAAAAATTTAGAGAAGAAGCCTAAACTAAATGAAAAATAATGGTTAATGATCAGAGTAGAAATAAATGAGAATTTAGAAAACAGAAAAAAAATAAAAATTGAGTAATTGTATGAAGATAAGAAAACCTGAAATCCTTTAAACTGAGAAATTATGTGTGAATCTGCAGAATAGAGAAGCCAAGGAAGCTGAGTCTAAAGTTTCATTATTGATAACC
This sequence comes from Orientallactaga sibirica, assembly GCA_036365145.1. Lineage (NCBI taxonomy): Eukaryota > Metazoa > Chordata > Mammalia > Rodentia > Dipodidae > Orientallactaga > Orientallactaga sibirica. The sequence continues at coordinate 10,580,407 of JAEOAD010000019.1, read as the reverse complement.
AATTAATACAGCTATCAATCCAGTAAAATATTTCTTTAACCAGTGAGTAGTTATATGACATTTTCTGAAGTAATTTTGAACCATATTTCATCACTCAGGAAACAAGAAAGTAAGTTAGTCATGAAAAAGTTCAGATACTTACTGGATTAAATGCAAAACGCCCATGGTATATACCTTGTGATGATATCAACTTGACTACCTTATCTGTGATTTGGCTGAGTGAAGAAAGTCTCATTTCTTGTCCTTTATGAGAATGGCAAATCTTTAAATAGCACTTGATTTTTGGTGTCTACAGTGACCATCAACTCTTATCCCCGTAGAGATGGTCTCTTTCTCTCTTATCTTATTCATGAAGAAATCTAAAGCAAATTAAATCATATAACCAAATTAGAACTTGAAAATTTATTAAAATCTTCCCATAAAGCACTGAACTTATGTTTTATTTGAAAAATAACCATATTTTTCATAATTGAAATAAAACATTGAATTATGTTAACACTTTCAGTATATTAAAGAGTATACACTTCTCAGGTAAATTGTGATATAAAAAGGATCACCCTGAAACTACAATTAGATAAATAAAAAAGTAGAGAAAATATAAAACTAGTGCTCAAAGTTTTCCCTGAGTGTCCACTCAAATCCTTCAACAAGTTAGTGATGGGTGTAAAGAACATTTTTTCACTTCTGAAAATAATTTATTGACTACATTAACTTAATAGAAGACGGGACAAAATCATATTCAAATAGGTGCAAAGAAACCATTTAATAGAACTAAGCATCATTCATGAATAATAAGCAGCAACAACAGGGACAGCAATCCTCCTAGCAAATTGGGAGAAGAGATAATGTATCCCCAGTGATGTTCATTTATGAAAACTCAACAGCTAGAATGATTAATATTCATTATAATGTGAGTGTGTGTGTGTGTGTGTGTGTGTGTGTGTGTATGTGTGTGTATGTGATTTCAATCCCACTGACATCACTATAATAAAATCATAATTTTCACTACTGGTAGGTATTTAAGGAAACTGAAATCTTCATACATTATTATTATTGCTTGTGGATATATCACACACACACACACACACACACACACACACACACAATAAGTATATATAAGGGCAGGACCATTCGGTAAAAAAACAATATGGAAGTTTCTTAAAAGCAAATCATAAATTTAACTTAATGTTTAACTATCCTACTTCTGGAATCAAAAAAGAGCACACACACACACACACACACACACACACACACACACACATCACATGTAGTCAAATGGTAAATAAGAAATGCAGCATAGATAAAGACACACTATTTAGTAATGGAAAGGGTATGACTGCTGCTGAATTGAACAAGTTGATGAATGAATGCAAATCTGCTAAGGTAACACAGGAAACATAACTAAGGTAATAAGGGCAAACCATCACACAAAGCATTGCATACTACAGGATTCTATACATATCAAATGTCCATGAAAGGTCAATTATGGAGCTAGAAAAAATAGCTCATTGTTTAGAAAGTCTATGGGAGTACAGGTTACAGTAGTTTATTTTCTTTCTTTTTTCCTTTTTTCCTTTTTCCCCCTTTTTTTTTTTTTTTTTTTTTTTTTTTTTTTTTTTTGGTTTATCAATGTTTCAATGTAGGATCTTGCTCTAGCCCAAGCTGACCTGTAATATACTCTCAGGGTAGTCTTGAACTGGCAATCCTCCTACCTCTGCTTCCCAAGTGCTGTGATTAAGGGCATAAACCACCACACCTGGCTCAAATAATTTCTTGATACATGGGATTTTCAAGAACTTGATTATGGGGATATTTTATAATTCTATAAACAAACAATTTTATACATTGAAAGGAAGACAATTCTATGGCACACAAATTAAAAAGATATTTAAAAACTAGGCTGGTGTACTCTAGTATAAGAAAAAGCAGAGATCCTGTGATTCTTAATGTTGAATGATAATTGGATTGGAATGGAATTGCCTAAGGTATCAGCAATGTAAATATTGGAGTATGCTTGAAAGGGCATTTCTTGAGAAGGATATCAAGTGTCATTGAGGGAAAAAGACTCACTCAAAATGTGGGCAGCGCTATGTAATGGGTTGAGAACATGAATGGAATAAAAGTGGAAAAGAAGCAGGCAAGGTAGGACAGGCAATGTCATGTTTCCTGCGCTGTAGACACTGACCTTGGGTATGAATCAAGTTTTCACTCATACCAAGGATTATTCAGAGAACTTGTAGACTGCCAACTTTCCACTGAGATGGCAGTATTACCCTATCCCACTCTGAAGCTTACAGATTTTGGAACTGAACAAATGCCATATGTTTCAGCAAAAAGGCCTCCATTGTCCAATCGCCAAAAACATAAGTCAATCCAATGAGTCTCCCTTTATCATATGCCTGTGTCTCTTCAGAAACCTGAAAAACACAGATAGTAATATGTGAGTAACTAAACTAAGGGAACCCTGAGGAATCATATAGGTAAAATTGCCTTTAGTTCCAGCACTTGGGAGGCAGAGGTAATGGATCACTGTGAATTTGGGACCACCCTGAGACTACATAATGAATTCCAGGTCATCCTGGGCTAGAGTGAGACCTTATCTTGAAAAAACAAAACAAACAAACAAAAAAGCCAAGTTGTAATATTCATATTATGGTGTCATAGGGTCATATCCAGAACTCATTTCTGACATCAGAAGATGTACATAATACTTGAAGTTGACACTTTCTCCAAATGTCCTATAGATGAGAAAACCAAAACAAACAAACAAACAAACAACAACAAAAAAAAACCCTTAAAACACCAACTCTATATAGAACAACAGTAATTTGTAGTTCTTTATATGGATATAATTTTCAGTTTTCAGATTCACAGCAATGATTATATTCTTCAATTAAACCTTTTCTTAAGCATACTGACCTATGATTGTACACTCAGCCTAATTTTCTAGCCAGGAAGCTTCTCTGTTATGTTAAAAATACCAATGCAGTCTTTACTTCTAGTTAATTTTTCACTGAATGCATCCTTCTCTGACTTGGAATAATTTTTGTAAGATGCTAATCTGCATCTACACTCCTCTAATAAGCCCCCCCCCATTGGCTATCTGGTGTGATTACTATGTAATTTAATTTCTTAATATGGCCGAAATTATATGTATTTCTTCTTTCCCTCAGATACTATTGTGAGCCCATGTCTTCTTTAACCTTAATTTAGAACATGAATCCACTTACTTGCCCAAGTCTTCATTTTTTTCTGAAAGAAATATTCACTTCCTGTATTATGTGACATTTCTATAGCTCTGCCAGATGACCTTATCTGGACAATTCATAATCATCCTTCTAGAACTAACAAAGGTATTATTTTCTATAGGAAGTCTTCCTAGAAGTCATTTCATATATCAGCTGCTGAATAATTATTTAATGAATAAATGAATGGAGCATTGAGTATAGTTTTCATATTTCAATTAAGTAAAGTTTAATGTTGAGCCCTGAGAACCTTGGCACAATGGTTAAAGCATGTGCACATTTCCTGACTCTGCTCAACTTTCCCTGATTAAAACCATAAATTAAAGAAGCTACTTGCTGACACTTTGTCAGCATTCAATCAACTCCCCCTAGGGATTATCTAATTTCTTCTCAAATAAATTTTCTCCTTCAGCACTCCCTCGGGCAATGGATGGAGTAAACAGATGAACCTTGAACTGAATGTTGTAGGTCATTCAGGCTATTTCAATATGGAAAGAGAGTTTTAGACTTTAAAACTTTATGTTCTTACTTCATTTTCATCTATATATTTGTACATCTAAATGAAATAGCATAGACATAATTTTCTCATTAATATCCTAAATATTTGTCATAATGTTACCTACCAATAATTTATTTTGCTATCAATGTAGCTAGGAGTTATTATTATTTAGGTATACTCTTCCTTGCTAATGTTCTAGAGGGACAAGCCATCAAATGACTTTATGATACCAGAAATTAATTATTAGCTTAGTCTATTCTAATTCTCATACCCAAGGTACTTAATAGCTTTTGGGGGAATTTATCTCTAAGAATATGTGAACGTTTATGAGTAACTGTTTTTACTATATAATTACATAGCATATAAATCTTAGATGTTAATACAGAACTATACATACCATATAAAATATCAGAATGTTATGCCAGTAGATTTGTAGGGGCAAATAGTGACATACACTTCAGACAATGTTTATATTTAAAATTATTCATGTTTTTTCCACACCAAATCAGAAATCCAGAAGGTGCTGAGAATTCAACACTAAACTAAAATTAAAGCACAACCACAAAGCTATGAAAGTTTGTGGAAGAGGGAGTGGAAAGAATGTAGGAATCACAGGGTGGGAGGGAATATCTAGAGGCATTGCCCCCCTCCACAATGACTGTTGTTCTCCTAAATCACAACTCCATGGGGAATCCCAGCAATCCCACTAAAAAGGGCAGGGGTAGAGAGGAGGTGAATGATGATACCAACATATGATGTGTCCATACAAAGTTTCTGCTCAATAATAAAACACAAAAATATCTGTTTTTCTATTCCTTTAATCAGTAAAATTATGCCAGAAGACTAGAGGTGGTGCTCAGTAGTAGAGTACTTACCTGTATGTCTCACATCCTGTATTCCATCACCAGTGCCACCAAAAATAATTCATTGCTTTTGATATATTACATTATATGTGCATTTACATGCACACATATCAGATATAGGTCTTTATTTTCCAGTGATGGTTAGGCAATGTCTCAAGTAATAACTTAGGTATCAGACTTCCATATAGTAATTGAAGGTATACTGTGGTAAGTTAATTAGAAGTTGAGAGACAAGGGTTGGTAAAGATGATGGTCTTGAAAGTAATTGTGTCCAACTAGAATCCTGATGCTGCATTTATAGCCCCCCGAACTTCAAAATAAATATTTTATTTGGGAGTGGGATTACTGAAGATATAATTTGGTAAAATGAAGTTATACAAAGTATAGTTTCAAAATGAATGTGATTGGTGTGCTTATAAATAGAATCCCAGGTGAAGAAAACAGGTAAAAAGAATACAATGTGAAGCTGCAAAGGAAATTCATCTACGTGCTCAGAGGATTGATTGACAATAACCACTAGAGGCTAACTGAGGAGGATTAAACAGGTTTTCCCTTTCAGCCCTATGGAATGTTAACCACATACCTCGAACTCCTAGAAGTATGAAACAATGGGTTTCTAGTGTGTATGCTACATGATTCCTTTATAGCCCTGTGGACATGCTGACCACATACCTTCAGCCTTTACAGCTATGACAAAATAGATCTCCAATGCTTATGTCAGATGATACTATAATGGCACTTTGTTGTAACCACCCCCCAAAAAACTAGTGCACTGACTAAATACCAATGTTATTTTATGTATACTGAAAAGCTTGATGAAAATATTATCTGAGATATAAATACTTTGAGTTGACTCAAATTCAGTGTGGTTAGCTTGCAACATCAGTGAGAGTTACACATCAATCATTCATGAGCAAACACTAAGAGGAATGATAGTAGGAAAAGTTTCAGTTGTAACAAAGCCAAAATGCATGTGTCAGGTTAGTGGCTCTTCTAATGCTGTCAGTGACTTAATGGGTGTAATTTTTCTACCCACTCCTACTCTTGAAACTCACCAGCTTTCTTAGGCTTATCTACTTTTCTTTCCAATCTGTTTTTTCAGACATCTATAATCTGTCCACATACTGCATACTAGTTATACATATATGTCCCTAAACTGTGAGCACGCCAGCATGTGGTCAGTGCAGCAGCAATAGGCTCTGCCAAGCTCTTGCTCTCTTTCTCCCTTTTCTCTTTCCTTCTTTCTCATATAAATAAATAATAACATTAAAAAAGATTTAAAATGCTCATCATAGTACATATATAACTCAAAGATGACTCTACCAGCTTTGCAATAATGGGAGGCAGAGGTTGTAGAAAGGAGAGAACAGGGCAACTAAACATGCAAAATTTGTAACAGAAGTAACTGCAAGGTATTGGGATTGTGTGCACAAACAGGAGTTATAAATTAACTTTGGGTATAGGAATTAAAAAGCGTCAATGGGGCAGAGATATTTCCAGCTGTACACTCTCATGCTTCCACATCTATTTGGAAGAACTCTGATCATCACAGCTGCACCAGATCCTTCTGCCAAAAAAAAAAATCATGAATTTTTGACTAGTGTGCTAGTTGCTATTATTCTGGTGTGCAGCAACATTTGCATCACTTTAAGACACGTCTATGGTGAAAATAGGCTTAGTAAGTAGTAATAAAGACCAACACAACTTGGTCAAAAAGCAGTGACATGGAATGCACAACTAGAATACAGTCTATTCTTGGTTTGATTTTTTTTTTTTTTTTTTTGTTTATCGAGGTAGAGTCTCACTCTAGCCCAGGTTGACCTGGAATTCACTCTGTATTCTCAGGGTAGCCTTGAACTCACGGTGATCCTCTGCCTCCCAAGTGCTGGAATTAAAGGTGTGCCCCACCATGCCCATCTTTCTTGGTTTGATTTTTTGTGTTGGCATTTTAATGAAAAGCTTTAGCTTAGTTGTGAACAGATCTGCGTGGCTGTAGCCAGAAAAAAAATGACTTAGTATTGCTTGGACTGTACTGTGAGTACCTGCCTTCATTCCACGTTCTCATCCAGCAAATGGACACTTCATTCAGGAAGATGAAATAGGCAGGCGTAGACAGAAGCTGGAGGCAGAATCACAAACATCCATTCAGAGCTGTTCTTTTCCATTCTACCTTTGAAAATCAACTAAGCCATTGGATTTCTCTGGGATCATTTTTCTATTACAAAACTGTTCTCATCTGATCAAAGACAACAGGATAGTATTGCATGACTTCACAAGCTTATGCTGTTATCTATTAATAGAAAAGAATGCACATTTCCTTTTCAATTGCTGAAATATAACAAATTATAGGAAGTTGGCCAGATAAGTGAAAGATAATAGTAAGAAAGGTAGTTGTAAACATGTGCCACTTTGTGCATCTGGTTTTACATGGGTACTGAGGAATCAAACCTGGGCCATCCAGTTTTGCAAGCAAGCACCTTTAACTACTGAGTTATATCCAGCCTTAATACTTAGCATTTTAGATGCCTTACTGAAAATAAAATATATTTTACTAGAAATGGGAAACATTTTAGCTCCCTCAACTGGGAAGGCTAAGGTTCTCTCCCTCTCTCTCTCTCTCTCTCTCTCTCTCTCTCTCTCTCTCTCCCACTCTATCTCCTCTTTCTTTCTTCCCTCCTTTACTTGCAACCACTTCATTTGCCCTGTCTCCCCTCTCTTCTTTCTACATTCTTTCCTTCCACCCTTCCTTCTTCATCTCTCCCTTTATAAGAAGGTTGATACTAGGAAAGTGTAACTGCACTTTGCTGTGATGATCTAGAACGACTCTTTGAAAAAAGCAGAACTTTCTGACAATTGTTGTTGTGCATGAATTTTCTTTCATTCCAATAGTGTGCTTTTCCTGGACAGGTCTCTATCACCACCGCTTTTGTCATATTATGCTCTGTAACCAATTACATGTTTCATGAAAGTAAGCTAAAGGAGTCTCCCATCGTGGTCGATGGGTGGCCCTCATCTGACCATTGTCTTCACAGAATACTGCAGTTCCACTGTGCATTCCAGTCTTAATCACAAGGACTCTATCCTGAGATTTTAGTTAACAAACTGAAGTCAAACTTTTTTTGTCAGCTTTGTCTTCTGTATGTGTGTGTGCCTGTGTGGTGTGTATGTGTGAGTGTGAATTTGTCTGTAGTCATGTTTATGTGTGCACATACAACTATTTCTGTATATGGACTTGTATATATAGCCTGTGAACAATAGGGTACAATGATTTAAACGTATGTGTTTGTGTGTGTGTGTGTGTTTCTGGTTCTAGGTTTTCATATTTAAACATTTCTTCAAGGACTTCATTATGGTTATTAGCTCACGCTTACCTTCAGCAGAAACCATTGTCCTGAAAGATGTGAATCATATCATTGACATTTTTTTTTTTTTTGCAGAAATTTCCATGTCTGTCAGGCAGTTGGTTCCTGCTGAATGACAATTCTGAAGCCTACTGAACTAGTGGATAAAGAAATAAATGGAGATGACAGGAACCTGACTATTCCAATATCAGATATTCTCAGCAGGTGTTGAGAAAATGTAGCTGCTTTGCAGTCCTTGAGCTTGGATACAACATGCTGCACTTTAGAGATTACTGCTAAATAAAGATCACGTTTGTGTGTGTATTTCCCCAGAGGAAATACAGAATTTAATCTCAAAGACAAGTTGTTGCCTTGGAGGTAGAAGATGAGTTTTAATCAGAAAAGAGTAGGAAAAAGAAAAGAATAAGATATGTAATCTTTTATCCTATTTCCAAACTAAATCATCTAACCCTTTTAGACATATTCCTCATAGTGTTCACAGAGGGAATGGGAAAAAGTAATTCCCAGCATTAGTTCCTGTGCCCCGGGCAGTGTCCATGTCAAAGACATTGGTCTGAAGATCTTTTGCTACTGATGAAAAATAGTATCCATATATATTTTTTTTTCCTAAGCACAGAATGAGGCCCAGAAAAAGTCTTTCCTCATTTAGTACCTAAAGCTATATTCACGACAGTCCTCAATGACAGCATTTAGACTGCAGGACATCATAGAATGAGATGAGCCTTCCTGAGGTGACTGCCAAGCTAAATTTTCAAAGGCTTGCTGCCTGCGTTTTTGGAAGCACATTATCTTGTCAGGAAAGGTCTAATGCACTTTTGGAGTCACATTTGACTTTGTGGATTGCATATAAAACATTGGTAATAATATCTATTTTCTTTTTTTTTTTTTTTTTTTTCAATACTCGAGTACATGAAAGAATTCTGAGTGGGATGTGCATGGGTACTCACCAATGACCCTTCAAACGGGTAATTTATTTTAAATACGAAAGCCTTCAGAAAGCCCTATATGTTTTATTGCTTAAGTTACTGTGTCAAAGAAGATGACTTCACCATTCAATAATGCATAGCTTAGCTGGCATTTTCAGAGACAAACCTTTGTTTGTAGGGACAAGGTTCCATTTCTCAATGTCCCTAAATAACTCCTGTCACTCTGGATTACTCTTTCCTTTTCCGTTTTTGTGGTTGCATTACTATTGGAAAACTTTCTTACTGCTATTAATTATTTCTCTTTTGTCTACCTCAAAAGGCCTTTTCAATATCTACATGCTCTTTTTACTTAATTTTCTTTGACAACCTAAGTAGGACAGAGGAGAAAGTCTACCTGTGGGCACCTGAAGAGGGCATGGAAGTCACCTATGTGGGTGGCCAGTTCAGAAACATATATATTTTTACTTTCTATGGTGTTGACATTTTACAATTAATTTTATTGTAAAGACAGCATTGTACAACATTTCACATACATATCATTCTACCTTGATCATATTCATTCTTTATTATTCCTTATCCCCAACCCATTACTCCTTCCCTTCCTCCCTTTAAATGTTCCCCCTTTGTGCTTGATGTAACATATGTGTATGTGTGTATGTTTACAATGTAGATTCTAGATATGAAAGAAGACATGCAATATTTAGTCTTTTATCCACTTTTACCCTCTCTTGTTTCCCATTCCCCCTTTACATACTTTTTGTGTCTCATAGTCACCTTTCTATTGTAAGTCACACACATACACACACAACTAGATTAAGAATGTGAGAGAAAACATGTCAAATATGTGTTTTTGAGTTGGGTTTATTTTACTTAATTTAATGATCTCCAGTTTCACTGATTTTCTTGCAAATGCCATAATTGTATTCTTTACTGTTTAATAAAACTCCATTTTTAATATTCTATTCTATCTTCAAAAAAACACACTTTGAGGGTTGGAGAGATTGCTCTGCAATTATGGCACTTGCCTGAAAAGCCTAATGACTCAGCTTTGATTTCCCAGTACCCATGTAGAGCCAGATGCGCAAGGTAGTGCATACATATGGAATTTGTTTGCAGTAGCCAGAGGCCCTGGCACTTGTTCTGTCTGTCTCTCTCTCCTTGCAGTTAAATAAATAAGATATTTAAAAATATACTTGAGTTACACAACACTCTATATGGTTTTCCCACTAAGTAACAAATGGAGTTTGTGCTTCTATAAGGAACATATCTGAAGGTAGTTACCCGGCACAAAATAATAATGAAATGTGTGAAAATGAATGAAATTCCTTTATCTAACAGATTATAGAGGGCAACTAGAAGTCTTTTCTCTCACAGTTAACCTATATATTTTATTTATGAATTTTTCTAGCAAATTAAGTCATCACAAATATTGCATTTATAGGTGTAAGTAACAGGTGTGTTTTTATTTAAAAGCATTGGTTGATATACATATGCTTTGTTCTAAGACAAACATATTTAGGGGAAGAGATTAACATTAGGAAGCATGAATCTAATTTAGAATGACTTTAACAGCGCCCCTTAGGGAGCCATTGATAAAGATTAAAATATATGTGACATTGAATTATATGTTGCATGCTATTTTCATTTTATTTTAATAAGAATGACTTTGTATTTTGGTTTTGAAGCATATTTTATGAACACACTACTTATTTTATTTAAAAAAATTTTTTTATTTATTTATTTACTTGCAAGCAGAAAGGGAGAGAGAGAGAAGAGAAACAGAGAGAGAATGGATGTGCCAAGGCCTCTACTCAGGTCAAACAAGATGCAGGTGTCACTTTGTGCATCTGGATTTACATGGGTACTGGGGACTCAAACACCCATCTTTAGGCTTTGAGGGCAAGTGCTTAACTGCTGAGCCGTCTCTCCAGCCTGTATTTATTTTTCTGTACTTAGGTTCATAACCAGGGCTTTTCACATGAATGATATATCACTGGGTTAGCTACACCTTCAGCTTCCTATTGCCTTTTCCTAAGTGTCCTAAAGTGAGTATTTATACACAACATGAACAGAAATAAAAAAAAATTAAAAAAAAAAAAGGCTCAAAGTTAATCAGAAACAAAAGCAATGCTTTGCCTATACTGGAAATAAAAAAGAAGGAAATTGTCAGATGAAGGAAGGAATAAAAGGCAGTTAGTTGACAGCTCAGCTCCAGTGTTCAATTAGTACACCTAGTAATTTTTTTTATCCAGATGAATTATTTTAATGTTATGATATTAATGAAAGCATTTTCTCAAATAAATTGTTTGAAATACAAACCCTAAATCTCCTTTTATATTTTAAACTTCCAGCTATAACAGAATCATTAACCAATGAAGGGCAATATCAACATTTTTATTATCTCTAAAATGATTATTAAGTCAGTCAGGTAGAGATTTTCCAGTAATTGCATTGAGATGTCTCCATGCTGATGGGTTTGTTTTGCTTTAACTGATTCTATTAGAAAATATTATTTCCTAGCCAGCTCTATTGTCCTGAAAGATCTTGACTTGGCTTATATTATGAAACACTGAGTCATTTAAACACTATTCTGTTGATAATAATGCTGCTAAAATGAAATATGTGGTTTGTGAAGATAAGAAAATTTGTGGTCAGAATAAAATGTCATCTGAGGCTCAGAGCAGAGCTCCAAGTAGATTCAGCCAGCCCCATCCTGGTGCCAAATCACTATTAGCAGTTTCAGTACTTCATAGAATGATCATTTTTTTTTTTCACCAAAGGAATTATACTGCTCATCCTAATAGCCTAATTTTTCATTTTTTAAAAAAATCTACTTTTATACCATTTATAAAATAATGTCTAAGGTAGATTTGTCATTCAGATTTCTTCATTCTTTGTGAAAGATTTCTTACTGATTGCAATATAAATTAAATAGAGAAACACATTTTGAAATGATTTCTGATATTTTCTTGTCTAGACCATTAAAATGTGCAGCATCTGAATCAATAGTTACCATGTAATATTTATTGTGTTAGCATTTAACTAGTATAACATGCATAAGTAAAATGTATAATATCCAAAACACATTTTAATATTTATTTATTTATTTATTTATTTATTTATTTATTTATTTATTTATTTATAGAGGCAGAACAGAGAGATAGAGGCAGGGCTTCCAGACAGCAAATGAACTCCAGATGCATGTGCCACCTTAGGTATCTTGCCAGCCACTGCAAATGAACTCCAGATGCATGTGCAACGACTTAACCACTAAGCCATCATCTCTCCAGCCCAAAACCTAAATTAAATTAATTCTTTTTACAAATAATTTTATTTATTTATTTGAGATAAAGAGGCAGAAGGAGAGAGAGAGAGAGGTGAGAGAGAGAGAGAGAGAGAGAGAGAGAGGGAAAAGAATGTATGTGCAAGGGCCTCCAGCCACTGCAAACAAATCCCAGACAACTGCATCACCTTGTGCCTCTGGCTTCCCTGGGTCCTGGGGAATCAAACCGAGATCCCTTGGATTTTCAGACAAGTGCTTTAACTGCTAAGCCATATCTACAGTCCTTAATTTAATTCTTAATGATGCGTTTTTTAAGAACATTATAAAACTTTTTCAGTGTAACCTTCGCATTAAAAGAAAACAATAATTCCGGGAGATAGAATGCTTTCATTAAATGTTGATGCTTTACTGTTCATATTTGCAATATCTAATCAAGGCAAATATTAAGTCTGTTTTATAGGGCTGGAGGGAGGGCTTAGCAGTTAAGGTGTTTGTCTGCAAAGCCAAAGGACCCAGGTTCGATTCCCCAGGATCTACATTAGCCAGATGCACAAGGGGCACACATGTCTGGAGTTTGTTTGCAGTGACTGGAGGCCCTGGTTCACCCATTCTCTCTCTCTCCCTCTCCCTCTTTTTCTGTCAAATAAGTAAACATAAAATTTTAAAAACAATTTTAAAATATAGAAGCCTATTTTATTTATTCTTTATGATTTATTATCATAAGACAGAAAACAAAAGATAAGGTCACAAGCCACAGGGTTTCAAAGCTCAACCTCCATTAATTCCAAATAGTGTACACACTGAGTGTGTGTGTGTGTGTTTTGTATAGTGTATGTTTGATGTTTATTTCAGAGAGATTAGATGTGAAAATACAGGGTTTTGTGGAGAGGATAAATGTAAGTGCCCCAGAATTGGTATTAAATATCAAATTAATGAGAATGCATTTTCAGGCTTATGCATATGACCCCAGGAGGCTTTTAGAGACTTGATGCAGTGTCTGTTACTAGAAAATTAGGGAAGTATTTGTGACTGAGGTTGTACATTGGTTTGCATGAAATGAGTATGCAAGCCTTCCCTTTAAACACTCCTGTACACATATTTTGTCTATAACTCTTAGGTACAAAACAATCTTGTATAATTTGTAAACATTTGCAAATCTGCTTCATGATCCTTGAATTTTGGAAGCCCATCCTGTCCTCTTGTAGGCATCACCACTAACCTAAATTTAGTAGGTCTTATGGAAATTTTGTAGCTCACTGTCTTCTGGCTGCAACCTTGAATGCTATGACCAAAACAAATGAGGACTTTTAATCACAATTTCTAACCTGATTTCTATAGTATAAAAGCATGTTTTACCAAAAGAATTAGCCTAGACTACAAACTCTTATAAAAATACCTAGGATTTAAATATTTATATCATTTCTCAATATTGTTTCCCTTGCACATATGTGCTCATATTTTATTCACCATACACTAGTAAGCAAGAGTTAGAGAACTCCAACAAATTAAAATTGTAGGAGTGTTTCAGTTACCTTTACACAGTAAACATGATTTCTATAGATGAATCAAGACTTGGAAAGCTTTAATTACCATATCTCTAATCACAAAAGTTGTACTGTTATTCTTTTCATATGTATACTCTGATCTAAAATGCTTATTGTTATTGCTATTAAAATATTAGGTTTGCTTTCTATTTTAAAATTAATGTAAATGCCAGTTAAGATAATGTTAGACTTATTTGGTAAAGTAATTTAATTTTAATTTAAAAATATATATATATATATATATATATATATATATATATATATATGCATACTTATGTGCATATTTTTTGTTTTTAATTTTCTGAAAAGCTTAAAGGGTGCAGTCCATAGTGTAATAGTAGTGATTTCATTTAGATCATTGCATTTTTCTCTGATTTGGCTTTTCAATATTTCTCCAGAGTGACTGTAAATTCTAGCCTTACCCTTCAGGGGTATGTCAGGTGGGGGGAAAGACATGGATCTTTACAGTACATTTGTCATAGGAAGCTCCTTTATGCTGGTGAACTGTCTAATTCTGAGGTGTCAAACCCATCACTGTGTGTTCCTCTAGCAGGAAATGCCTTTCTCTGGGCAGATGCACTTTGGTGTTTGGATGAGAAAAAAGAAGAGGGTTGATTTGGTGAAGGTGTGATTAAATGAGTGATGGAGGCTGGGACTATAAACCACCCTAGGGAAAGTTGAGCAGTGCAAAGCTGAGTTAAAATGGAATGTGACCATAGAAAGACCCAGGTGCAGTGGGATATTTCCAAATTTTCAGATGCCTAATCTTCATTTCTAGGTTTGATCATTTTTTTCAGCATTTACAAAATGAAACAGCTTCCCTCTAGGATCATCTATTCCAAGGGCCAAAAAGAAAAGACATGTTCTTGTAGCAAATTTTCTTAGGAATCACTTCTAAATAATATTTTTAATAAAATACAGTATAACAACAAATATTGTGTTTACCTTTTCAATACTATTAGATTGGATGCATTCATTGCTTTTTCTTTTATTCAGTTATGTATGTATGGATGTATGCTGGATGTATTAACTTGTTTAGAGAACTACATTTTCATTCTAGCCTCTGAAGCTAAGTCCCAGAGAGAAAATCATTTCATCATGCTTTGGTCTACTAATTGTGGTAAAAGAGTAACAGATTTTTTTTAATATCTTATGAACATTAAATATTATGAATTTCTTAAACATTTTCCATAATATCAAATATTTCTTATTTTTATAACTTTTTTTTTTTTACATTTTAAGGGATCATATCAACTGGGCATACTACATCACAATGTTATACATAATGTATTTGTGGTTGGCTCATTTTGCTATTTGATGACATACATAGACAAGGCTATTTTACAGAATATTTTACCAAAATTTTTGAACTTTACCCTTAGGTATTCCTTTGATTGATAAATAACAAGTGAAAAGTTATCATGCCTAGGAGGTGGAGTGACACAAACATCCTCAGAATATGACGGGGTCTTACGAGTCCATGCTTGTCCTTATAGGTCTGAAAACGTTACCTTCCTTCAGGGAAGGACAGCATAATGTTGAATACATTTGTTTTCTTGTTTATTTGAGTAATTGTATACAAAAATATTTCTATTCACTTGTGCAAAAAATTATGGTTCATGTAAAGTCAGACACAGGAAAAAGGATGTTGATAAAGTCTGTTCTGAGATTAATTTCTTAAAAAAAACTCAATCCTTGTTTTATGGATATAATTAGACTGGGTGACTATGGTAGTATTCTAGTGTGTCTAAGTAATAGAAACATGAGCAAGATATTTCATGTTACTGAAGACTTTAAGGTATAATTAAAAAGATATGTTGCATCTACTTGAAAATACAAGCTCAATTATTAAATTATAAATACTCTTCAAGAGGCAACATCAGGGATTAAAATTCAAGTGCAATATTTGTTGTGCATATGGAAAGAGTGTTTTAGGATGCAGCCTCAAATGTATGCCTTTGCACATACTTTTTGCCATCACTATGCAAAACACACACGCACACACACACAAAGTCAAACAGTGGTAAATGAGGCAAAAAGTAGTGAGAGCTCTAGTACTATGGAATAAAACTTAAAAGAAGTTTCCTTTGCTGTCAGAAAAACACTTCAATGGTCTCTGGTGCTGCTATATTCTACTAAAGTCCTCATCGTCTGTCTTTTTACTAAAAATATATGGTAAATATAAAAGCTACAGGTTTTGATATGTTACCTTTTATTTTGAAACTTCATTAAAATATTTAGCAGAACTAAAAGTTTTTGGATGGAATCTGTAGGGACCTTTTTTAATTTTTATTTTTTATTGACAACTTCTATACTTACAGACAATAAACCATGATATTTCCCTCTCCTCCCCCCTTTCCCCTTCAGAACTCCAGTCTGCATCATATCCCCTCCCTCTCTCCATTAGTCTCTCTTTTAATTTGATGTTATCATCTTTTTCTCCTATTCTGAGGGTTTGTAAAGGTATTGGTAGGCACTCAAAGGTCATGGATATAGAGGCCAATTTCTGCCTGGACAATTGTATTGTAAGGAATGCCGATCATCTGGTGCTGTCTCCTTAAGTGCATGTTGATGGGTTCATTCTGGGGCTCGGACCTCCCTTGATTTGGTTAATGGTCCACTTGTTTACTATGAGCTGGTTTTAGAATGCTGTTATTATTTTTTTTTGTCATTGTTGTTGGATACATTTTTTTAATTTGCTCTCAAAATGTTTGTTATTTGCTCTCAAAATGTTTGTTATTTGCTCTCAAAATGTTTAAGACATCCATTTTGGTTTGTCTCCACTGCCATTGAGCTTTGTTTTCCTCTTAATACTCCCCCCACCAAAATAGGAAATGTTTTGAGAAAAATATACTACTATTTGGTACTCCAGATGGCATGAACATTTAGTTAACTTAACTCACAAATATTTGAAAAAAAAAAAAAAAAAAAAAAAAAGAAACAAATCAGGAAACCTAACAAAAAATAAGTTGGGACCGGCTGGAGAGATGGCTTAGCGGCTAAGGCGCCTGCCTGCTAAGCCTAAGAATGCTGGTTCCAATCTCCAGCGGTTTCAATCTCCAGGTCCCACGTTTAGCCAGATGCAGTGATGCAAGGGCGCAATGCCACACTTGACCACAAGGCGGCGCACGCATCTGGATATCGTTCACAGCAGCTGAGAGACTGCTGGTGCGCCCATCTTATCTGTCTCCCTCTCACTCTCTGTCTATCTCCCTCTGTCTCTCTCTCCAAAAATAAATGAATAAATAAAATAATAATAAAAATAAATTGGGGTTATATTTGCCACAATGAGGAACATTTATTCCTAAATTAGGGTTTATTTTTATTTTAATGGTTATGAATTGCTAAACTACTGTGGATTTTTTTTTTTTTTTTTAGTTCTAAAAAAATCATGGGGCACAGCGGTGTGAAGTGAGTAGGCAAGACCCCTGTTTCCTGACTCCTCTTAGATCCCTGGTCTGAGTTCCCTGCCCAGACAGTGTGGGGGCAGGCACAGCAGTGTGGAGTGAGTAGACGAGACTCTTGTTTCCTGGCTCCTCTCGGTTGCATGCTTCAGGTTTCCTCGGCCAGACTGTGAAGAGACAGGCACAGCACAGAGTAAGTAGGCCAGATCCCTGCTCCATGGCTCCTCCCCATCTCCTGGTCCAGGTAGTTCTCATTGTGCCTTGCTTGGGGAGGCCTGCTCCCTGTGTGAGCTGTGTAAGCAGGCCTTTTGCTCTGGTATGCTGACTGGCCACTGGGTATCTACATCCCTGTTCACCTGAGTCAGAGAGTACACGGGCAAAAACACAAAAACTTGCTTCCTCCTCAGTAAAATAAAGACCCTTCCTAAAATGGGTAGACAACAACACATACACACAGAAAAAAAAAAAAAAAAAAAGTCAGAAAACTGAGAGATCTCCAGCAAGGATGCCTAGTACTACAATGGAAGCCTCCAATGAAATGATAGAGAAATCAACAGAAATTCATTCCCAAAATGAAAACACAACAACCAATGAGACTCTGATCAAAAAATGTGCTGAGCTAGAAGTAAACCATCAAACAACCAACAATTGTATCAATTAAATTGAACAGAATCATCCCCTAGAGCATTCAGATTTTGACAGTAGGCTTAACTTGATTGAAGAAAACATTAGAACCCTCCAAAGAGATATAAATAAATTGAAGGTGAGTCAAAAAATGGAAGAGCCAGTCCCAAGACAATTAGCCTATCTACTGCTAGAAGGCACCTCATAAGCTACCAGAGGAAAGTGGCCAACATCTGTCCAAGCAACTCAAAGTCTAAGTGACTCAGAAGTAAACATCCTGATGTGATGCTCACACAAGTGCAATAGTGGCACACAGCCATTGTGGGTAAGTAATTCCTCTTGGCTTGGGTAACAGATATGCTCAGTGGAAAGGAAACCATATCCACATAATGATTTTGCTTTCCAATGTCAAGCTCCCACTAATCTTGGTATATAAGAGCATCTACACCCTTTAAATTCTCTCTAAATTAATCATGGTTATCCCATTTAACCAGTTCTGACTTCACTCTCTGTTGGAGATTCTGCTTCTCTTTTTCAGATGGGAGTGGGACCTGAAGAGATAAATGACTCATCGCACTTCAGCCCAGCCCCAGATGAAACCACAGAGGAACTGGGGAAATGAGGAAGAGTGCTGTTTTCTCGTTTAACCTGATATCAGCACAAGGGGGAAGGAGATAGACACTGAGGATACTCAACACCTGCCACAGCAGATATCCAGAGGCTCCTAAGAGCCCATCACTGAAGTAGACTTAAAATGCAGCCAGCATGGCTCATGACATTTGCAGAAGATGGTGCAGAAATATTGTTAGAGCCACAAGTTTTGACATGCACAGACATTGCCTCTCCCCCATAACTGACTGCTGCCCCCATAATGTATGACCCACAGTTCCCATGGGATTGACCTGCATTCCCAACAAAGAAGGGTTCTTCAGAAAATGGACATGAAGGAAGGATGGTACCAACATGTATTGTTTACATACTAAATATGTCCTTATCTAATAAAAATAAATTTTAAAAATTGTAATGGGCAGTCTGCTTTAATTAAAATTTTTTAAAAATCCAAGAAATGATTAAACTGGTGATTTGCAAACTAATCAATAAGAGTTCTAGAACCTATAAGCTAAAAGTAGATATTAAAAATGAGTACAATTAAGAAAATTTGACAGGATGTATCAGAACTAATGATAAATTGTGAAGAATCTGATTATTCTCATTTCCTCTCCTTTCTCTGACCTTCTCTCCTGCTTTCTCCAAGCAGAACAAAATCCCATATTAAATAAGACAATGTTATTTGTAAGGTAAAACCTAGAGAATTGCATACTAGGTTAAAATCCTTATTTGTAAAAACTCTCTCCTAAAAAAAATCTGCTCCCATATTCTCAGGCATGCTTTCAGTCTCTCTGTGAGCACCCCTTCTTTTGCCTAACTCTTGTGCCTAAGTTTGTAAAAATTTTCAACTCTATTTCATACTGGATCTTCTTGGAATTCCTTAATTCTTAGATACAATCTGAGTTGAGGTTCCTAAAAGTCTAAGGGAACTCCTTAGACTGTTGAAGATGACAATTTGGACCTGTGTCTCAGTCCCCTTGCTGCTGACATTTTGGGGGCTCACAAAAGATCCTTCTAAAACATTGTGGGTAAGTCTTGATAACTACTATTTCTCAACTGTATTCTTTGATTTTTATGATATTTTAGTTTCTTTAATCTATTTTCTGTCCCCAAACTCATCTAGTGTTTAATGAGTGCCACAGGCACTGAATATAAGAATCCCCTAGACATCTATACCTGTTCCTGGGTCAGATGGAACAGTACATGGTTTTTCCAGGGGACATCACATAAGGGCTGAACCCCAAATGTACCAAGCCACTCTCATATCCTCAAGAGAGCACCTGAGACACAATGAGAAAATTACTAAACGCAGCACATTCTGGATTCTAAACACAAGGAATGGCCATTTCTAAACTTTCCCTGCATGTCTCATGGCTCCTATTTTATCTGCTTTGACTGAAAGCAACAGAAAAAGTGACTCCCTAAATGCTGTCCTACCAATCTTTCACTTAAAGGAGATTCTACTTATGAGCCTGAGTCTCCTTGGCATTAAATCTATATCCTTGCTAGATGATACTTTGAAGAAGTTGCCCTAGCATTTCAAGAAAAAAAATAGATACAAGAATAAGCCATTTCCACCTGTTTAAGAAAAAAGGGGGAGGGGGGTGGAGAGATGGCTTAGCGGTGTTAAGGCACCTGCCTGCTAAGCCTAAGAATGTCGGTTGGATTCTCCAGGTCCCACGTTTAGCCAGAGGCAAAGTGACGCAAGGGCGTAATGCTACACTTGCTATAAGGGATGGGGGGGCATGCGTCTAGAGTTCCTTCACAGCAGCTGAGAGGCTGCTAGCACACCAATTCTCTGTCTCTTTCGCTTTCTGACTGTCTCCAAAAACAAAAACCTTTTATTTATTTTATTTATTTATTTATTTATTTATTTATTTATTTATTTATTTTTGGTTTTTCGAGGTAGGGTTTCACACCTTTTACTTTTTAGTTCTCAAAAACAAATGGGACTGATTATCTGCCGTAGATCTATGTAACAAAGTTTGCCTTTGATCTTCTGTGTTACTGAGCCTCACATCTCAAAGAGAGGGGATAGAAAATTTTCACTTAATTTTACTTTCTTGGGTTGTACCTAGAATTTATGTGTTTGTGTCATGTTTGTCCATGATCATTTATGTTTCATTTTGTGTGTTTTGTCTAAAAAGGTGACAACATAAATTTCCAGGTATATAAAACTTGTGACCACTTCAATTTTTCATTATTTTTGGTTTTGCTTTTAATATATTTTTAGTATATCAGCTTAAGGTGTGAGTGTGTGTGAATGTGATGGTCTATTAAAAGGTTTATAGTAAGTACATATTCTTAACCTTAAGTACTCTTAGCTTCCGTAAACCTATAAAATGTTATCTTTAGATTTACAAAATGTTCATGAAACCTTAAGTGCCACTTGTTTGGGTGATATTATATTCATTGGAATCTAAATTTTAGGCTATAGAGGTTATCACTGGATGCATAGATATTATTTCCTTTCAAACAAATATTACAATTCTATTTAATAGCTTTCCAATGGTCACAGGCAGTAAGGCATTAAAATACCTCTCAATAGTAAACACTAAAGATCCTTTATTTAGATTGATTACAATTTCTTTTTGAGGGTTGATATACAAGTGCCAAATATAAATTCTTTTATTTTATGTGCTCATTGGGAATATTTTTTTTAATAGTAGATATTAAAGAAATGCAATCCCAGAAAACAATGTCATTCATAATTCTGGTAGGGCTATTAATGATGGAGGCCATGTTGTCAAGTTTGAAATTAATACCTTATAATTTTTAAAATGAATTTTAACTTACATTTGTGAATTTAAGATGTAAAAATTACTGTCTCCCTGTCTTCTTCTTCAAAACAGTTATTTTTTAAGGTTTTTAAAATTTTTTTATGAATGTTAAAATTCATGTTAAAGGCTCTTTTTTTAAGATGCTTTATATTTGTTCAGTCATATCTTTTTAAGGTATAGATTTAAGACTAAAGATTAAAATAAAACAGCCAGATAGATATCTAAAATGGAAACTAACTAACTAAATAAAAGCTACAAAGTCTTAAGTTATTAATTTTTTTTTTTTAGTGTGGTCTACATGTAATGCTAAATTGACTTGCAAGTAAATGGCCATATAAAAACTGTTAAGTACTCCAAATTTCCTTTTAAGAGTAATATAATTAAAAATTTAAACAAAAAGTTTTATAAATCTTCATCAAAATATCATTTGATAAGTCCTTGCCTTTATTCGAATTACACAAAGTCCTTGTTTTGCTCAGATTGGCTGTCAGGACTCAAGCCTCTGCCTTAATACAATTGTTCCCACTTGGAGAATTGAAGAAAGGAATGTTTCATTTAGACCTGAAATCCCAAAATTGAGATAATGATTTATCTCTGATTTCTCTTCCTTGAATAATTAAAATGCTTACGTAAATAATATATTTGCCTACAGAGTTTTACAGACTAACCATAAAAAAAAAATGTTTTAGGGCTGGAGAGATGGCTTAACACTTAAAGTCCTTGCCTGCAAATCCTAACAAGTTGAGTTCAACTTCCCAGTGCCGACATAAAGCCAGATGCACAAGGTGACACATGCCCCTGGAGTTTGTTTATAGGTTCTGCCTGTCTTTCTCTATCTCTCTCCCTTTCTCTCTCTTCCTCTCTCTATCTGCTTGCAAATAAATAAATTTTTAACAAAAAGTGTTTTAAAACAGAGATGCCAAGATATTATCTTGCTTTGGTTGCCTTTGATAACAGTTTTCTTTTTCCATGGTAATACTGAAAAGGAAAAAGCCACTCCCTCCTATCTAGAGAACTGTTCTTAGAGATAGAAACGAAATAGTAAATCTATTTCTAGATTTAAAATGTTAAGTAAAATGATTAGATTAAAAGTTATTAAGTTCCTGAATAAGATATATTTAAAAAATAAAGGTTATTAAATTTTAAAATCCAAACTTCAAAGTTTGCTGAAATGATTTTGCTTTTAGTAATGGGTACAAAATGTTCAATTCTCTTTCCAACAATAGGATTTTTAGTTATTACCTTGCTTTTAGTAATGCATACCAAATTGTTTAAAAATGAGTTTTAAATTTATAAGTTTTCCATTAGAGTAACCCTTTATTTTGTTTGGTAAATAATGTCTACTTGTACACTTAAAACAAGGTTACATAAATATTGTGCTTTTAGCAGTGTTTACAAAAGTAGCTGACAATGATATGATATTTCATCCTTTTACTAATAAAGTCTCTAAAAACCTGCAGTTAAATTACATCTAAATGCTAAGTTTATATTCTTTCTCATTTAGATAAGCCTTGATATATAAGATTAAAAACTTATTTTAATAAATACAAGCTTAAATTTGTTTATAAAGCCTGAACTATTATTAAACTTATTATGCTTTTTAAAATTTAAACCTCAAGATTACTGGTTAAAAAAAGAAAATGATGTTGATAACTGTAGTAGACAGAGTCCTGTTTGCTGAGATGAACTTCCAGACCAGGCACAGTTATGGAGGAAGGAATATTTATTGAAGCTTACAGATTCAGAGGAAATTCCATAATGGTAAAAGAAGTTAGCCCCTTCCTAAAGATGAGAGAGTGAGAGAAAGAGAGAAAGAGAGGGGGACCCAAAATCCAAAGCCCCACCACACAGCACACTTCAGGAGCTCCAGGCAGAAGTAAACACTTTATATATTTTTAGACTGGCATTTCAAACCCACCACCACACCTTAAGATCCTCCCAGTGACACCTCCTCCAGCCAGGTGGCTACAGATCCAAACTATAAACTAATAAAACACTGACTATATTGGGGGCCATCTATTGAACAAACCACATATTATGCTTTTTAAAATTTAATCTTCAAGAGTACTGGTTAAAAAATTGATGTTGATAACTTATCAAAACTTAACAAAATATTGAGCTTCCTTATGACACTACTATTTAATTCTTCTAAATCTATCTTCTTATAAAATAAGTACTAAAGACCCTATAACCATTAAGTGTACATATTCATTAATATATTTTATATGCATATGTCATCTCTAATAAGAAAGTTTAAAAGCAAGTTTAAATTAATAACTCAAAATTCAGAATTACAATTTTTCTACAATGAGCTACTGGGAGATGAATATGACATAAAGACTTCTGCTTACAGAGTAAGGACTCTATAAAGCACTTTTAACCAATTCCTATGCTACAGAAATTCATGGGATGGAGTCTCAGATTCATATTTCCTTCTTCAAACATGTAAACTTTAAAAATGTTGGATAACACTGATCTTCAATTGCATTAATAATTAAGTACTCCAAATAACTAAATATATCTGTTATTTTTATATTTTGTAAATCCATTTATATTTAAACATTTTTAAAATACTCTCTAAGATATTTGATTTTTTCTTTGGTATATTTTAAGTGATGAAGATAAAGCTAATGTTGGTTTTAGTACAGCTACAAGTAAGGATGATATTATGTTCTTCATTAAGTGCTTTGTTATGACTCTGCTTATCCAGACTGCTACCTTACTTGAACCAAGATTTTATGTTTAACAGGATTAAAGTTTCTCTCATTATTCAGTATAATTTGGAAACAAAACAAGCTCCTACCTTTAAATTAACAAAATTTTACTTTAACCATCTAAAACGACTCCATTCTGGGATACCACAGTTTTTAAATCCAAATTCTTAGAACAAAAACAAATATACATTTTTCTTTGTAAATATATATATATATATATATATATATATATATATATATATATATATATGATCTAGCCAATTAGATTACTATGTTTACAGATGTTAAGAGAAAACGAATTTGAGGCTGTCAGAGGTCCTATGATATATTCAAAGTATGAAAACTTTAATGTAATTTTAATTTCATTTGTTGTTAGAAATACCCATACATTTGAGAAAGTCTTCATATCCAAATTACACAATACATCAATCTCTAATAATAACAATATTAATGGTGTTTTATGACTTGAACTGATATATCTTAAGTCAATATTTAAGGTGTGCTATAATACAGTAAATTGAGACTAACAGTGACTCCTATTAGAGTACCCATTTTCCTTTTCTGGGTCTAAAATAATAAATAAGATTTAGTTATGTCCAGAAAATCTACAAATCCTAACTTGTAACATGTCTGATTTTTCATTTCTATTCTAGTCACTAAAATATTTGGTCCAAAAAAATGTTGTAATATATTGTGTTGTTAGCTGATTTCTTCTGTGATTTGACTCTCCATATACTTCCCCACATGGGGACCTGGTATGATACTAAGATAATAGTATAGATCAAGTTATTATTTACAAATAAGAACTGTAGGAATTTTTATATTAAAATCTACTTTTGGGCTGAAGAGATGGCTTAGCGGTTAAGTACTTGCTTGTGAAACCCAAGGACCCAGGTTCGAGGCTTGATTCCCCAGTACTCATGTACGCCAGATGCACAAGGTGGCACATGTATTTGGAGTTTGATTGCAGTGGCTGGAGGCCCTGGTGCGCCTGTTCTCTCTCTCTTTCTCTCTCTGCCTGTCACTCTCAAATAAATAAATAAATAAATAAATAAAAAGAAACCATAAAAAAAACAACAACTAATTTCTTCTAAAATTAGAACTAGACACTTCACAAAAGTTCATAGACATAAAAACAAGATAATGAATTATTTTAAGCATTATAAACTTCAAGTCAAGTAAAGTGTTTTATAAAATACAAATAACTGTAAACACAGGGGAGCATATTGTCAATCTAATTTTAAATATATAATATCTAGTTGGTTAAAAGTATCTCCTTCCCTTATATTTAACTTTAAATATAACATTCCCATTACATGTCTTGTGTACATGACACATGTGTGTTATATCAGACAAAGAGGAGAAAAAACAATAAATAAATAAATATACCTGGATCCTGATTGCTAACAGATATAACATGATCCAAGTGTTTCTTCCTTAATGGCTTTAACAAGAACTCTTCTGTCCTAAAGATGGTCTTCCTGCCTACTAGTCAACCTCCTCTGTACTAGATACTAGGAATGAGCCTTCCTAGGTATGTGGGACATTAATATTATATTTGGCCTCTGGATGTACAAAATGTGATGGTTGACCAACAGGGGGATCTGTGAACTAAAAATTCCAGAAAATAGCTCTACCTGTTCCACCTACGTCCAGCAAGGCTGAATGCACTGATCAATCTCCTCTGATCACAGAGAGATAGAGTGTTGCAAGTCAGAGCCAAATTACTTGGGCTACCTTCAGGCCCTTAATAGCCATTTATTGCCCACCTCTGTGTCTGAAGTAACATTCTGGTGATTATCAGTTGATCAGGTGTAATCCTTTTTGGACTGCAAGAATAAATCCAGCTTCCATCAACCCAAAGGCTAAGAATGTCATCAGACAGCATGTTAGGCCTATGGCAGAGATTCCCCCACTTTGCTATGAACTGTCTACCTGATGGTCATCCAATGTATTTGAAAAGTGCCTTGATTTATGACTTTCTTTTTGTTCTGTAACTGTAAACCTTCAAGAAATTGTTAACATGTTGGAATATGGAATTTGGGGTAACCTAAATCTGTGTTCCCAGGTCATGATCACTCATATTGGCTACAGAATAAATTATCTCTTATCCCCTTTTGACATGAGAGCTGTGACTTTTGCATCGATGACAGTAAATTTAAGTCCATAATATTAGAAATATATGTTACAGCATCTACTTCAAAAACATGATTCATGTTAGTACTTCACATGTATGGTTATTCTATAAGGACTTTCTTTCTACTAGAAATAAATGCATTTTTTTTTTTTTTACAAAAGCAGTATTTGAAAAAGTATAAAGTTTCAAATTAATTAAAATGTGATACCTTTCAGTTATATCTCTATCATAAGGTCATCACAGAGTAGAAACATAGTCCATTTCTTATTTTTAATTCCAAAATAACATAGTGTACATTTGACAAATCCAAAGATATGAATATGTTATTTTGGTTTTTTTTTTTTTTTTGAATGGGGTAAAACTGATGTTTGAATTTTTAACTTGTAGAGACTTAGATATGTGGAAATGGACCATTTGTTACCCTGGGATTGGCATATTTAAACATTTGTTTGGGAAGCTTTGTCGGCTGCATAGATTTCCATATTATGTACTCAGTCATATTGTACATCAAAACAAGGTTATTTTGGCAGTTACCTTTTCATTACTGGAACAAACATCTGCCCAGAAACAACATATGGTAGGAAAGGGTTTATATCAGCTTTACAGATTCTAGGGGACGATTCATGATGGTGGAAGAATCTGGCTCACCTCAGCATCTATAGTAGAGAGAGAGTAGCCAACACCAGTAAGCATAAAGAGTCAGAGCTCAAACTGGGTCTGTACACATGTAGTAGTGCTGGACTCAAGATCTGTCCCCAGTGGCATGTCTCCTCCCACAGGGATTTGCCTGCTGGACACATTAGAATGCTTAATCTTAAATCAAAATCCCTGAGGTGATGGGGGCAGGCATACATTTGCATTGAACCACCACAGTAATCCAATTCATTGTGTTCTCATATGGTCCCCATAGAATCATGTTCATCTCACTATGCAAATTGCATTCAGTCCAACATCAAAGGTTTCTATAGTCTTTACCAATTTTAAAGCTGTTCAGAAGTCCAAAGGCTCATCTGAGATTTGAGACTGTCACATAGCTCTGAGACTTGTAAAAATCAAACTACAAGTTACATACTTCCAACACACAATTTTTAAACATTCCCATAGTCCTATGTCTTAAAAACACATAATGACACATTCACATTACAAAAGAAGACATGATAAGGTAAGATCTAGAATAAGCAGGGCTAACATCAAGTCTTGTAGCTCCAATTCCAATATCTACAACAAATAACATAGTCTGTAGGTTTCCAACTATGTCTCCACTTGGCGGGGGCTCACAGCCTGGGGAAAACTCCATCCTGAGCCAGTAGCTCTCCTTAGCATCATACCATGGTACTACCATCTCCATATTCCTTGGATCTTCATGGAAAAACACATTTCATCTTCATAACTCCATAGAGTGGCCTTACTGTGCCTGCTACATACAAAGATTCAACCCTTCAAATTGCCACATATTAGTGACTTCTGAAACCATGTGCACATTATGACCCTGTCTTTTCTGCATTTGATATAATCCCATAGTACCAGGCAGGCAATCAAATTGTTAATCCAAGGGACAAGAAAGCCATTGTAGAAGACTAGGGAACTCTTCCAGTGTTTAGGCTCTGAATTTTCAAAAAATAAATAATTCTTTCTCCTGCCCCAATACAGAATAGCTGTCCCAATGTCAATGGTGATAAAAAAAAAAAAAAAAAAAAAAAAAAAAATTTCACTAAAAGAGCTATACTCTTCACCGTGAAGTTTCATTACTTCCTGGGCCATACCAGCGTGAACACACCAGTGCGTTTCTTCTAAATTCAAGCCTGTTGAAGTTCTTATGACACTGGCAGAACACAGAAAGCCTTTCACACAACCTGCCTCTAACCCAGAGTGGGCAAAGTTGTTTCTTCCCCTCATAAATCAAGCTTGAATAGTCCACACTTCTTTCTGCATTTACATCTTTCAACTCTCACAAGACTCCATCAATCTGTTCTTATAGCACTGCACAATGTCTTTTAGATGAAAGATTCAAACCTTACCATGTTCGTTTCACAGGTAAGTTACAAAAGGCCAAAAGCCATAGTCAGGTATCTAGCAGCAATGACTCCACTCTGCTCATGCCAGTTTTTCTTTTGCAGTTGCCTTTTTATTGCTGGGGCAAACACCAAACAAGAAGCAGCTTATGGGAGGACGGGTTTATTTTGGCTTATGGTCTTGAGGGGACACTTTATGATGGCATGAAAGCATGGCATAAACAGAGGCTGAACATCACCTCCTTGCCCACATCAGGTAGACAACAGCAGTAGAAGAGTGAGCCAAGTTCTGGCAAGAGGGAGGTGGCTATAATATGCAAGATCCCACTTCCAGTACCACACCTCCACTAGCAAGGCTGTACCTCCCAAATTGCCACCAGATGGGAAGCAAGCATTCAGAATACATGCTTTCATGGAGGAAATCTGTTTCAAACCATGACAGACACTAAGATTGCTTCATCTTCACACTGCATTTATAGTCTGAGGTACAGTACTCCCTGGATGCAGTATCTAGATTAGTAGCAAACCCACTTACATTGCTTATCTTCTTGCACACTGGCTCTCTTCCCTTATCCATTTTTATCTGTCTTATTTTTTGAAATTACTTTTGTGATAAGAACCATTGCAACTTACTATCTTTAAAATTTTGAAATATACATTCATAATGGTGACTCCTTTATCCTCCTCCTGTCCTCTAATATAAATAAAAAATAAATTATAAAAAATTGCAATATACATCATTATAAATTATTCTCATTTTACTATCCTGTCTAACTTAATCTTTGTCTAGTATCTTTCCATCTCTGTCACCCCCTAGCCTCTGGGAACCACTGTCACTCTCTTTGCCCTTATGAATTCTTTTGCTTTTGATTGCACTATATAATTGAGGACATATAATATTTATCATTCTGTATCTGACTTATTTTGTTATAGTAAAATATCCTTTTCAGCTATTTCACTTCTTACCTCAAGATGTATTTTACTGTGAACCTGGGTGTGAACTACATAAATATGCATAATTCAAGTTACTTTTAGGAAGAATTCATCCATCTATTAATACTTCTGTCAAAGGACAGCTCTATTATTTCTTTTAGAGGCATACTGAGCTTCAAAGGGACCTTGCCTAAGATTGTGTTCTTCAGGACACCCTATATTCAAGGACTATTTGGGTTACATGAAGTTTGGCAATTTTAGAGCACATGAAGAAGAACCTTATGAATGATATTTACTTAAGTGACCCATAAATCCATGGACATCTGTGTAAACTGTATACCATATCACTTCCTCTGTCATGCCACTCACTCCCTCTTTCATTCATGAATATTTTTATAATGTCTAATTCTTTTCCCTTCCATTTCATGAAACTTTTACAAATTTCTAGGCAGATACTGATTCTATTTAATATTTTCTATGAAACTTAGTTTCATTGTTTTTTGTGTCTTATTAACTATTCATTAAACATATAAATTTGAGTTGGAGAGATGGCTTAGCAGTTAAGGCACCTGCCTGCTAAGCCTAAGAACCCGGTTCCAATCTCCAGGTCCCACATTTAGCCAGATGCAGTGACACAAGGGTGTAATGCCGCTTTGCCCACAAGGGGGGCACATGCATCTGGATTTCGTTCGCAGCAGCTGAGAGACTGCTGCTGCGCTCATTCTCTATCTGTCTTCCTCTCCCTCTCTGTCTGTCTCTCTCTGTGTCTCTCTTCAAAAAAATAAATAAAAATAAAAAAAAATTAAATGTAAATTTGCACATCATAAAGATGAACGTTTGCCTAGACTTCTCTTTGAACTAGAATTGCTATTTCAAATTCAACTGGATTTTGTACTAATCCTATTAATATTTTTCATTTTGTAAACAGAGAAGAAAAAGGAAGTACAATGTCCATATAAGTGGATTAATAAAGGTGTATATATCAGGTGAACAACAAAGTGTGCCGTTAAATTTGATTCCACAATGTTCACAGTCACTTAAGCTCATGTGATGAGACAGTGTATCACTGCTGATTTTCACATGCTGTCTAATTTAAATTTGAGGAATTCTTCTTCTGTTACATTTTTGCCCTCTAGCTGCAAGCTTAAATCCAATCTAATTAATATATTGTCTTTTAGTTTAGACTTCAAGACATTGGCTATGATTGCTTGGTGATTATGACAGCTGCCATAGACATTAAATGAGTGTAAAAAGAGCTCTGAATCCAGATTTTTTTTGGGGGGGTTAGGCAAAATTCTATCTAATGTGGTTGAAAATGCATAAAATTAAAATCTATCAGCAATAAACATTGTCACCTTGGAAGTCCTAGTCAGAGGAAGTCATAACTGTTCATTTTATCTATAAAAACATTGACTTCAAAAATCCTGTAAAATTAACTTTTGTGTTCAGTAAACCAAAATGTCTCCTTGGTACATTTTAAAACACATTTCCCAGTGTGGTTATCTTCTCCAAAAGCTATTCAGCTGAAGTCATTAAACACATCATCAGCATTACCACTAGGGTCATTTTCTTGTGCATTAGGGCTCTGTAGGTTCATTACTAAGCAATTGCTGTACCTGTAAGATGGATTTATGTGTGACGGTGTTCCATCCTTTCTAAATACTCACATGGGAACCATACTGTTTCTATGCAATTGTTGGATTTTTAATAAATGGTGTGGTTAACTAGTTGCTTGCTAAATTAATAGTTGTAAGCAATGTGCATATTTTTTCAGTAAATCAAGACATTGTTAGAAAGAGTACTAATATCTAATACATTATAATCAGAAAAAAATTGTCAATGATATGAGCAGTGTTATGCACACTTACTATAATAGCAATTGGCAAATTATTCTGAAGAAGCTTTTACTGTGAAAGAATTTAAATCATATAAATTAATTATCCAAGGAATGTTAGAGTACTTAGTCTCCCATCTTTACATATTTAGTATCTTGGCTTTGATGTCAATGCTGAAGTAAAGGAAAATGTGTCATTTCTAGACTTAAAGCCCTTTCAGAGTTTTTATTTTCTTCTATGTTCATTATATCAAAACAATTTGATTGTGAGCTGCTCGACATTTTATTATTTTTCTTTTTTGTTAAACAAATTTTTGAGACACAATTCTCCAGAAAGAAACTGTACTATTGAATTCTTTTAGCTTTCAATTCCAGTCATCATTGTTATGATAAATAACTTTATATCCATTTATCAAACCTATGCTTAGGAAATGAATCATCCTAATGCAACTTAAAGATCAAAAGTAAAATTGCAGTCACAGATATTGGCTCAAGGACAGCTTAATTTCCTTCCATAGAAGTTTTCATCAAGGAACTTAGTTGTTCTAAAGATGGGGCTAAAGTTCATAAAGAAGATATAAAGCTCAAGGAAGTCCTGAGTAGGGGATGGGAAGAAGCATTGATACTAAAAATAAAACCTTAGATAGCCACATTATGTGATAAGTGGAGTGCCTCTGGACTGCTTCCCCCTGCCTGCATTATATCTGCATTGCTGCTTTCCATCTCTGTAAATTACAGACCCATGGAAAAAGTTAATAAAATAAAAGCTTTTCACTCTCCCCAGAGAATAGAATGATCCACTGCTAGGCTTCACATTCATATACTGTCATGATTTCAGTCATAGAGCAAATAGATGGGGAGAAAAGAAAGACCGGCTTTAAACAATATTATTGGAAAAGAAACATTGTATAATGAATAGGAAAAAAAAATCTGTTAGTTTGCTATTTCTAATTTTGAATTGACCAAATATAAGAGTAGAAAACATTAATTTGAATTACACAAACGTTTACTGAATTATAATTCAAATTTGAATTTGAAATTTTTATTGTACTTTTTTTGTTAGTTTCTGATGAAAGAATTTTGCTCATTTCATCAAATTGCTTGACTTTAATGATTGAGAATAAGAGCTTTAGCTATGTTTCAGTGCTTCTATTTTATAGGCTATAATAATGACAAGCTGAAATTAAACAATATTACAAAAGTCACAAGTAATTATGTATAGACTCAAACAGAAAAAGAGGTATGGAACCATAAATTGGATTTTTTCTTCTGAAAGTAAGTACGAAAATGTTTTTCAAAATCATTTTATCAATTGTCATAAAAAAATAAAATGTTAATTTCATTTAGCCAATCCATAACATCAAAATAATTTAAAATGTCATGTTATAAATAAGAAATATATAACTTTTGTCAAATTTAAAATAAAATAATTTAAAATAAATAACTTTTCTTTTTTTGTTTGAGGCATACATAATGGCACAACAGTTTTTTATAAAGATTTTATTTTTATTTATTTATTAGAGTCAGACAGAGAGGAAGAGAGAGAGAGGGAGTAGAATGGGCATGCCAGGGTCTCCATCCACTGCAAACAAACTCCAGATGCATGCGCCACAATATGTATGTAGCTTATGGGATACCTGGAGAATGGAACCTGGGTCCTTAGGCTTTGCAGGCATGCACCTTAACTGCTAAGCCATCTCTCCAGCCACAACAGTTTTAATACAGCCACCAATCTTCACAAAAGACTTTGAACATGGGTAGCAGTAAGTTGCACTGTGACATCACTATACATACAAAAGCATTTTATCCAACTACAAATGTTAAAAGCAGAGCAATATAACCAATTGTCTATACAAAGGTAAATAGACACTATACATTATTTTTGTTCTTGAGTCATTTTTTTCTCCATAGTAAATTGCAATTATTTATCAATACAATGTTACTGATTCTTAGAATACACTTTGTACTTTGAGATATGGCAGCTCCCTGTGAGAGAGCTTAACATGTTAACCTCAATATTTTCAATTTTTTTTTTTTTTTAGATGCCATGGATGGGAATGACAAAGAGAATCTTGCACTCAAGACCCGAGAACCTGATTTTTCTAATCAATAATAATAATAATAATAATAAAATCTTTAGTAATTCTAAGCTATCTATCATTTCTTTACTGGAGTATTGTTTAATGGACAAAAGTAATGTAAATTCTGAAAAGAAGCTATCGGTTAAAACAGTTATTTTAAAGAAATCTTCCAGGTAACTACTCATTTAATTTACATTAAGTTGAGATCCTAATATAAATTATATATCAACTTTATCATTGATTGCAGTTAAAGATTTCCAATTCACTTGAATTACCATGGTAAGTAGACAGTTGAGGAACCCTATATTTTCTTACAAAGGGTATGCTTAACATTTTGTGATGTTTCTTGTAAATTTATATTAAGCACGAAATCCCCCTAAAAGAAACAGTCTGTTCTGAAAGTTAGATGGTTGAAAGTTGATAGCAAAAGCTATCATACTTTTCACATTTCCACCACAGGGTAAATTCAAATCAACAAAGGTAACTATTGTCTAAACATCTACCAGGTCAGAAGTTAAAATGAACCAATTAGCTAAAAATTAATACTACTGCCATTACATCTTGAATATTTTCAATATGTTTCATACTTTCAAAATAGACAGTAATGAAATTTCCTATGTATTAATGCAGTTTCACTTTAAATTTTGTGTCTAGCTTTCATATTTAAAGTTAAAACCATGTGATTACTCATACCATTCAAATCCTCTACAAAATAAATCATGATTGGTCATGTTTTTCAGAATCAACTATCACCAAACATTATTGGAAATAAGAGTCACAGAAATAGAGCTGAATAGAGTAAATAGGAAGAACTACTTCAACAGAAAGTAAATAATAGATCCAAGAAGAAACAAAGTTATGATAATAAACTCATGCTTTGTCTATAGCAGTAGTGTACAAATGAGTAACATTTCAATCCGTAGTATAAAAACTATAACAAGGATTATAGTTATTAAAATGTGAACTATAGTTTAAGAAGAATCTTGTTGACACCATGCTTACATGTTTATTGGTTGCTCATCTTGACAGGATATTATAAATAATACAGAATATTTTTCCAAGGAAATTTTTGAGGTTCAAAAATATATTTTGGTTGTGGCATGCTTTTCACAGAGCAGATGGTGGAGAATACCAGGGAGAATCAGGTTATATCAATACATCCAGAATAGAGAGCAGACTATCACCTCCACCTCATCTGCCTGGGTCCAGAAGTCATTACAGAGGAAGCAGTGACAAAAATACTGCTCTCAGTGCCAGCCTCAAAACCAGATCCAGGGAGATGGATACAGACACTGTATCCTCAAACCTCATCAAAACAAAAATCCAAAACAGAGAGAACTCAATACTCATTCAGATGTATATTTTGTCTGCCAAGGCTCTGTCGACTTTGCCAGAAAAGCCTCAAGGGTAGGGAGGGAATAGCCTTACACAACATGTCACCATGTTGCTCCCCACCAAGTGACTGACTGAGGCCTCTTGGCCTCAACAGAATTGTTGTGGGGGTGACTAAGAGTATAGCCTTCTTTTAAATAAAAACATCAATAGATAATATAAAATATCTTTAGTGAAATATTTGCTTTTTACTCAAATGTATATATAAATCTAACAAAATAAATATAAGGCCTGAGAAAAATAATGATTTTAAAGTAATCAAATAACTAAATAAATGATGAGCTCCCCTGTATATGATTTAGATTGCTCAGTATTACTAAGATATTACTGTTTTGAACTTGGTCTATACAATCTATAGAATCCATACAAATCCAAGAGCCCTATTTCTATGCACAGATCCTGATGTTTCTATTCAAACTCTCTGAACAACATTTTTATGAATCTAAAATATCTAAAATAACAGATTTATTTAATAAGTTTCCAAGACTTACATAATCTATACAACACTGCATTTTAAGAGGAAAATTTGGATCTAAATAAATATTTCCTTTATTCTAAACTCCAACCTCGTCCACCCCCACTTCCATGACTTGTGTAATCAATAGTACACTTTCTGGTGTGTGTGTGTGTGTGTGTGTGTGTGTGTGTGTGTGTGTGCATATGCATGAGATCTGTGTGTATAGTGTGTGTATATGTGGTGAGTTCAGGCATGTGGAGGACAGAGGACAACTTCTGGAGTCTGTCCTAACCTTCTACCTTGTTTTGAAGTGAGGTCTCTTGCTACTCCCAGCTTCATTAGACAGCCTACCTGGCCTGCCTGTCTCCACTTCTCTTCTCCCTACAATACTATTACAGCTGCTTTTTGTACCTTGTATGTGGATTCTGTGGATTGGAACTTAGACATTAATGCTTTCTTAGCAACTCCTTTGTCTACTGTGCCATATCCTCTGCACCCAAAGCATACTTTGGAATATATAAATTTATTTTTCTTAAATCACAAAAGTATTGGTTTCGTGATGGTGTCTTCATATATATGTACCATTCTGTGTTGTTCTTACTCATTATTCTCTATTAATGCCCTCCTTTATTCTCCCTCCTCTTCTTCAGCTGGTTCCCTTTCTTCTAACTCATCCTTCCTTCTGCTTTCTTAGCTCATGTATTCATCATCACTCTCCCTATTTCTTATTTCCATTTAAGATTTCTTCCTCCCCTCTCACATCCCTTCTAATTTTGTGATCTATAAGCACATACATATGAATTCAGTTATACGTAGGCATAAAATTATGGTGGTTTATATTGAATGGCAATTTGACAGGACCTAGAACCATCTATGAAAAGGACCTTCCTGCATACTTGCTAGGGATTATCTAGGTTAAGTGTAGGATGGGATTATCTTGATTAGGGTGATTTAGGTGGGGAGAAGGATCAGTGGATAAAGATCTTGCTATGCTAATATTAGCACCTGAGTTCAGGCCCCTAGAACCCCATAAAAGCAGGGCACTGTAGCATGGCCATCTGTAATTCTAAAAATACTTGTGGAGAGTAGAAAGGTGGACACGGGACAGGCCCTCAGAAGCTCAGAGACCGGCTAACCTGCTTATTGCAGTGATGAATACTGAAAGACTTTGCATCAAACAAGGCACAAGGTGATGCCTTATACCCATGACCTCAGACCTTCACATACACACTGTGGCACCTGAGAGCTTCCACTCATACAAAAAAGATGTGCATATACACACATCATACACACAGGTACTGGACTTGCTCTGCTCACCTCCTCTGACTTACACTTACTTTAAAAACAGCAATAATGGGCTGGAGAGATGGCTTAGCAGTTAAAGTGTTTGCCTGCAAAGCCAAAGGATCCAAGTTAAGTTCCCAGTACCTACATAAAGCCAGATGCACTAGGTGACACCTGGGTCTAGAGTTCATTTGTAGTGGCTAGAGGCCTTTGTGTGCTCATTTTCTATTTGTCTCTTTTTCTTTCTAAATAAATAAATAAATAAATAAATAAATAAATAAATAAATAGTTTTAAAAATAGCCAAACCCCAGCTTTATTGCATAAAACCTGATGATAACAATGGATTGATTTTCAGTGGAAGTGAGATTACTGGGGGTTTGGGGCTTAATTCAAATCAACATTTCTGCTACTTTTCTTCATGTTTTCAAGTTATTATGAACAGACACTTAAGATTCTGTGGATAGCATAACCATTTGCCTAAATATCCCCATTTTATCCCTGAATAGGCAAATAAGTACTGCTAATTACTTTCAGGACATTCTTTATTTCTTAAGTGTTCTTGTTTGAGTGATGAATTAATTGCACCCTTAACCACTGATTTTTTTCTTGTTTCTTAACAATTATAGTAAGAAATAATTATGGCAGTAGACATTGATTTTCTTTACAATTAACCTTAGTCTTAAAACACCCTGAACATATTTATTTGAATAAATTCTAAGACAGCAAAATTACATTTAGACCAAAATTTTATATTGAAAATACTTTTATTATAATTATATTAGGTTTCCATTTTTATGGGTTTCACACAATTGAGGTAGCTTTATAAAGTTATCTTGTAATTGTACTGTAGGACTTGTAATTGTCCTAACTTGTCACTGCTTAGAGCCTGTGCTTCTCTCACAACACCCATTGGAAAAGCACTTTATCATTCTCTTCATTTCACAGCTTTTCAAATGTAAATGAGAAAGCTTAAACAGTGTTCTCATAGACACAGGGCTCATAAATGGTGATCTGTTCTACTGAGAACCCCGGGCTCTGAACTACTATCCTATTTATACCTGTCTATGTCTCACATCTTTGTCTATGTTGCTTTGATAAAAAAAAAAAAAAAAAAAAAAAAAAAAAAAAAGATCAGAATTTCAAATATACTATAGCAAGCAGTCTGCAGCCCGTTCCTCATCAGCCTGAATCACTCAGCATCTCATAAAATGCAAACCTTGCTTCATCTAATATAATAACTAACCCCAAGACTGTTGGAGAATTTTCTCATGATTTCTTTTTCCCCTCCCATGCTGTCTCCCTCCATCCATCCCTTTCTTCCTTCTTCTTTATCCCTCAGTCTGTTTCCTCCCACTGTGTTCTCCAAGGCCTTTATATAGCTTCCCACTTAACTGAAGTCCTTTTCTGTACTTGGGCATAATTACCTTCGACATTTCTTTTAAATCTCTACACCTGTACTTTGCTTGTCAGTGTTATTGAGGCATCTCTATATACTTGGCCCTGTACATAAATGAGTTGTGTGCCTTATTAGCCACAGTATTTTATGCATCATCTTGTGCTGTATCTTTTACTATACATCAGATTGTGGTATATCTGGCAAAAGAATAGGTCCAACTTTGATATGTATGTGAACTTTTTTTTGTTTGTTTGTTTGTTTGTTTTGTTTTGTTTTGTTTTTCGAGGTAGGGTCTCACTCTAGTCCAGGCTGACCTGGAATTCACTATTTTATGTAGTCTCAAGGTGGCCTTGAACTCACAGTGATCCTCCTACCTTTGCCTCCCAAGTGCTGGGATTAAACCACCACGTCCAGCTCCATCTTTTTTTAAAATTTATTTTTATTAGATATGGACATACTTAGTATGTAAACAACACACGTTGCTACCATCCTTTCCCTCCTCTCTGCCTCTTTTTGGAAGATGCCTTCCTCTTTGTGGATGCAAGTAAACCCCATGGGGATTGTGGGTCATGCATTATGAGGGCAGCAGTCAGTTATGGGGGAGAGGCAATGTCTCTGTGAAAAATGTCCCAACTTGTAGTTCTAACGCTCTTTCTACCCCCTGTTCCCCCAAATTCCTTGAGCCATGATACATGCATTTTAAGTCTACTTCAGTGATGGGCACTTGGGAGCCTCTGCATCTCTGGTTTGGTAGGTGTTGAGTGTCCTCAGTGCCAATCTCCTTCACCCTTGTGCTGATATCAGATTCACTAAGAAAACAGAACTCTTGCTCATTTCCTCAATTCCTCTGTGGTTTCAGCTGGGGCCAGGGTGGAGTGCATGGGCTCTTTTATCTCTTCAGGCCCAGCTCTCATCTGAGAAAGAGAAGCAGGTTCTCCAATGGAGAGTGAAGTCAGCACCAGTTAAATGGGATAACTATTGTTAATTTAGAGAGAATTTAAAGGGCGTAGAGGCTCTTATAGCCCAAGGTTAGTGGGAGCTTGACAATGGAAAGCAGAATCATTATCTGGATATGATTCTGACTTGTTTCCCAGTTCCAGATATGGTTTTCTTTACACTGGGTGGATATATCAGCCAATCATAGAGCAGTTGGTTACCCACCATGTCTATGTGCCACTATTGCACTTGCGTGAACATCACTTCAGGTTGTTTGCCTTTGAGTCACTTAGACTTTGAGTTTCTTAGACAGATGTTGGTCACTTCCCCTGGTAGGTCATGTAGCTCCTTGCAGTACTAGATGGACTAATTGTCTGGGGACTGGCTCTCTTCTGGATTCCAACCAGGTCTCTCCATGGTCTGTGCCAACAGCATATGGTGTCTTTAGCAGTAGGGTAGTAGCATTAACCTCTGGTGGGGTAATCAAGTGCTCTGACAGAAGTCTGTCTTGTTTGTGGTGGGAGATCTAGTTGGTCTCTCTGATCCACAGCTCATTATGGATGTAAGCAACATCTTGGTACAAGTAACTACAGGCCAGTGCCAAGATGAAAGAAAAAGAAAAATACATAGGAAAAAGAGAAACAGGTGACAATCAAAGTTAGGCTTCATCTCACTCTCTTCAGGGCTCTTTGATTCAGGTCCCCCTCTAAGGTATTATTAAGGGCTCAACCTTTTAGTCTAACTTCCAAGATACAGGATTCTATGGTACCAGTTCAATTTGGGTTCAATTTTCTGTCCATGCCACCCTTCTCCTTCCCCCAACCCTATCCTACCTATTGTCCAAGCCTTGAGACGCCATTCAGGTATGTCAGCAACTCAGGCTGATCCGGGTTAGGTGTATGGCACAATGAAGGCTTGGCCCTAGCCATATCGCATGGCAGAAGAAACCAGGAAGTGGCTTCTGTGAACATGGCATTCTGCACAGGTCTGGTGTGACAATAGCTACAGTCCCATTCTTGCGAGAAACCTACTACAACATGACCTGTCCAGAGACAGGCTGTCATTGGTCACAAAAAGGGGACCACCCCATACAATGATTGGCCAGCCAGGCCCCTTAAAACCCCCTGCACTTCCTCAATAAACAAGTTTTGCGGCAGGCAACTCGCTCTCTGTTGCTTCCATCCAATTCCCGGAGTCTGTGTCGTGATTCCGCGCTGCTCACCCCAAACTCAGCAGATACCCTGCTGTCCCTCCTGGGCTGGCTTTAGGGGGGACCACAACAGTTAGGAACTGCAGATGAGTGAGACCATGTTCCAATTGTCTTTCTGTAATTGTGTGAGTTCACTTAGAATGATCTGTTCCAAGCCAAACCTTTTTCTTACTGCTGAGTAGAATTCCATTGTGTAGATATACCACATCTTGGTTATCTATTCATCCAATGATGGACACCTGGGTTGATTGCAGTTGTTACCTATTATGAATTGAGCAGCTATAAATATTGTTGAGCAAATATCTCTGAAGTGACATGTGGAACTTTTAGGGTAAATGCCCAGTAGTGGAATAACAGGGTCCGTTGGTAAGTCTCTATCCATCCTTTTCAGGAGTCTCCATATTGATTTCCATAGTGGTTGTACCAGCTTACATTCCCACCAACAGGGAATGATTATTCATATTTCTCCACATCCACACCAACATTTTTTTCATTTGATTTTTTTTTAATGTTTGCTATCTTTACTGGGGTAAGGTAGAATCTCATAGTTGTTTTAATTTGCCTTTTCTTAATGGTTAGGGGTATTGAATATTCTCTTAAGTGTGTGTTGCCATTTGTAATTCTTCCTATGAGAACTCCCTATTCAGTTCTCTGCCCCACTTTTGGAGTGGGTTGTTTGATTTTTTATTGTTTAGTTTTTTTAGTTCTTTGTAGATTCTAGATTTTATGTTTCTGTCAGTAGCATAGCTGGAGAAGATTTTTCTCTCATTCAGTGGGTATATTTGTCAGTGAAAAAGCTTTTTAGCTTCATGAGATCCCATGTCGAGTGCTTGCTTGATTTCCTGGGATACTAGAGTTTTTTTGAGGAAGTCTTCCCCCATTCCTATATCATGGGGAGTGCCTCCTATTTTTTTTTTTTTTATTGCAATAGGAACAGAGTTGAGGTCTTATATTGAAGTCTTTAATCCATTTGGACTTTATTTTTGTGTATGGTGAAATGAGTGGGTGTAATTTCATTTTTATGATCATTCAATTTGTCCAACAACATTTGTTGAAGATGCTGTCTTTTCTCCAGGCTACATTATTCCCACCTTTGTCAAAAATCAAGCAGCTGTAGTTACTTGATCTAAGGTCTGGGTCTTTAATTCTGTTCCATTGGTCTATGTTTCTGTTTTTATTCCAGTACCATGCTGTTTTTTGTCACTATGGCTTTGTAATATAGCTTTAGATTGTGTATGATGATACTGTCAGACTTTTTTTTCCCGGAGGATGTTTGGCTATCCAAGGCCTTCTGCCATTTCATATGAATTTTGAGATCATTATTTTCAGTATTTGTGAAGAATTATGCTAGTATTTTTATTCGTATTGCATTAAATTTGTGTATTACTTTTGGTAGGTGTGCACTATCCAAGATCATGGGAAGTCACAAGTCCTCCTTGATTTCTTTCTTGAATTTTTCCAACTTTCACCCTGGGGTGTTATCTATCTTTAGTGGTGAGGAGGGTTTCTTAAAAACAGCAGATAGAAGGGTCCAGTTTTTTGATATACCTTGATAACTTGTGTCTTTTGATGGGTGAGTTAAGGCCAATAATATTTAAGGTTATTCCTGT
Source organism: Orientallactaga sibirica (assembly GCA_036365145.1). NCBI lineage: Eukaryota > Metazoa > Chordata > Mammalia > Rodentia > Dipodidae > Orientallactaga > Orientallactaga sibirica. The sequence goes on along the minus strand of JAEOAD010000019.1, from coordinate 10,539,271 downwards.
GAAGTTTGAATTAATCCCTGCCATCATAAGGTGTCTTATGGGGTTTGGTGCTTTCTTGTGTTTTGCAAATGAACTTCAAGTGCATGCAACACCTTGTGCATCTGGATTACATGTGTCCTGGGGAATCAAACCAGGGTCCTTAGGCTTCACAGGCAAATACCTTAACTGCCAAGCCATTTCCTCAGCCACCCACCCTTTTTAAAAATATTATTTATTTATTTGAGAGACCGAGAGACATTTTTTAAAAAAAACTATTGTATTTATTTAAGAGAGAAAGAAAGAGGCACACACATACAGAGACAGAGAGAGAGAAAGAAAATTGGCATGCCAGGGCCTGTAGCTACTGCAAATGAACTCCAGACTCATGTGCCACTTTGTGCATCTGACTTTACATTCATACTGGGGAACTAAGCTGAGGTCCTTAGGTTTGGCAGGCAAATTCCTTAAACACTGAGCAATTATTTATCTGCACTAATGCACACACAATGAACCCAAGCTTTATAACCAATCATGTGTATTACATTTACATCATTAAAAGACTAGGATTAGTGCTATTTTTTTATAGTCATTGAAGACATTTTGAATAAACACAATTATTTATAGCTATGTGGTCATAGTAATTAATTATCCTTTCAAAAACATCATTTTTTGGATGTTCACTGATATGCAGAGATAGAGTCTCTATGCCAGCTGGATAGCTGTCTTCCCTGTTGCTTGGCACTTAATGAATATGGAAAGTCATGCTACTTTGATCTTATTCCATACATTCTTTCATATTCTTACAGTTAAATCTCAATTTTATATTACTTAGGATATCTATATTGTTGAAGGAAAGCCATTATGAAGAGATTAGAAAAATAGAATGAGACCCCATTAGAAAGTGTCATTAGCTTAGTCCAGAAATTCTCAAACAGAATAACTTTGCCTAGCAAGGTGGAGAGCCGTAATCTGACACCACAGAGCTTTAGCAGACTTGAAGACCTTTGCTCCCTCTGCCCCAGACCAGGTATGAAGTAGGGCTGCCTTTGTTTGCATGGGCCTTGTTCACAAAGCAGAGAATATATCACTAGAAATCATATGCCTGGCCAATTGCATCCCAATCACTTCTTTATTACAGTGGTGGTAAGCTCACCACTTATATCATTATAGGACTGTTGTTATAAAGTTCTCCTCACTGTAACTAGACTCAATAATCTAGCTGCCATTTGGACTAGTTTTCCATTATTACAAGGGGTATATACTTTTTAAAAACTTTTAAATTTATTTTTGGTTTTCCTAGGTAGGGTCTCGCTCTAGCTCTGGCTGACCTGCAATTCATTTGGTAGTCTCAGGGTGGCCTTGAACTCTTGGTGATCCTCCTACCTCTGATTCCCATTTGCTGTGATTAAAGGTGTGTGCCACCATACTTGGCTTTACAATGGGTATGTCTTAAAAAAAAAAAAATCACCACAAATTAATCAGATTGGTGAGATGACAGGCAAGGGTGGGAGTCCAGAACAGTTTAGCTAGAATCACTGTTAGAGGTCTGATAAGACTGAAATCATAAGAGCAGCTAGGATTATGGTTCTTACTTGGGCTTTTGGTTCATATTTCACAATCATTCCTCTCCCATCTTTCATAGGTACCTCCATATTTAAATAAGCCCAGAAAGTTCTCTTCAAGCTTACTGTCCTGTTCCTCTAATTTCTTATTCTAACATATCTTACCACTTGTATTTTTTATGGATTTTTTTATTCCTATAAGGTTTCCTGTAATTATATTGTGGTTTCTTATAGAATCCAATATAATCTCTTATTTTAGGTTTACCTGGAGAAGGTGTCACTGGGAAGATCTTAAGGTGTGGTGGTGGGTTTAAAATTCCAATCTAAAGATGTACAAAGTGTGTAGCAGGAGTTTCTGAAGTGTGATGTGTGGTTGTGGCTTTTGGCTTGTGGCTTTTCTCTCTCTCTCTGCTTGGACCTGTGAAAGCAAGCCAGCTTGCTTCGGTGGCACACACCTTTAATCCTAGCACTCTGGAGTCAGAGGAAGGAGGATTGCGAGTTCAAGGCCACCCTGAGAATACAGAGTGAATTCCAGGTCAGCCTGGGCTAGAGTGAGACCCTACCTCAAAAAAACAAACAACAAAAAAGTTTTCTTTCCGTTAAATCTGTTTATTGCTTTTGGTAAGATTGCCATTTTCAGAATGTTAATTCTGCATATACAGGAGCATGGGAGGTCTTTCCATTTTCTCAAATCCTCCTCAATTTCTCTCTTGAGTATGTTTATGTTTTCATTTTATAGGTTTTTCACTTCTTTAGTTAATGTTATTCCAAGGTATTTATTTTTTGTTGCTGTTGAAAATGGGACAGTGTTGCTTATTTCTTTCTCTGTATCTTTGTCTTTTACATATAGAAAGGCTACTGATTTTTGTGCATTGATCTTGTACCCTGCTACTTTGCTAAAGAAATTAATCACCTTTAAGAATTTTGAGATGGAGTTTCTTGGGTCACTTATGAATAGAATCATGTCATCTGCAAATACGACTAATTTAACTTCTTCCTTTACAATTTATATCCCTTTTACTACTTTCTCCTGTCTTATTGCTTAGCTAGGACTTCCAGTACTATGTTGAAGAGCAGAGGTGAGTGTGGACACTCCTGTCTTGTTCTTGATCTCAATGGGAATTCCTTCAGTCTCTTCCCATTAAGTATTATTTGGGCTTTAGGAGCTTCACATATGGGCTTTATTATGTTGAGACATAAATTGTCCTTGCCTATTCTCTCTAATGTTTTGATCATGAAGTGATGTTGTATTTTGTCAAAGGCCTTATCTGCATCTATGAAAATGCTCTTGTGTTTTTTGTGTTTAAGCCTATTTATGTGGCTTATTACATTGACATATTTTCTTATGTTGAACTACCCCTGCATTCCTGGGGTGAGGCCTACTTGACCAAGGTGGTTAGTGCTTTTGATGTGTTGTTGAATTTAGTTTGTGAGGATTTTGTTCAGGATCTTTGCGTCTAAGTTCATCAGGGAAATAAGCCTGTAGTTTTCTTTACTTGTGGCATCTCTGCCTGGTTTTGGAATTAGGGTGATGCTAGCTTCATAGAAGGAGTTGGGGATCTTTCCCTGTTCTCCGATTGAGTGGCACAGTTTGAGAAAAATTGGTTTCAGTTTTTCCATGAAGGTTTGATAGAGTTCTGTTGCGAAGCCATCTGGTCATGGACTCTTCTTTTTGATGAGGTGTTTCACTACCTTTTCAATCTAGATGGGTGTGATAGGTTTATTTAGGAGATTAATCTGCTGTGGGTTTAGTTTTGATAGGTAGTATGTGTCCAGAAAATCATACATGTCCTCCATGTTCTCCTGTTTTGTGTAGTAGAGGTTTTTGAAATAAGTCCTGATGATTCTCCCAATTTCACTTTTGTCTGTTGTGATCTCTCCTTTTTCATTTCTAATTTTGTTAATTTGAAGTGTCTCTTTTTTTTTCTAGATCAAATTGTCCAGGGGTTTATCAATCTTATTTATTTTTTCAAAGAACCAGATCCTTGTTTCATCAGTTTTCTTAATTGTCTTCTTAGTTTCTAATTCATTAATTTCTGCTCTAATCTTAATTATTTCTTTCTGTCTGGAGCTTTTTGGGTTGGCTTCTTCTTGTTTTCCAATGCCTTTAGTTGGATGGTTAGGTTATTGATTTGGGATCACTCTGTCTTTGTTATGAAGGCATTTAGTGCTATGAATTTTCCCATACGGACTGCCTTCATTGTGTCCCATAAGTTTTGGAATGATGTGTTCTCATTGTCATCCAATTCTAGAAATTTTGCAATTTCATTTTTTATTTCATACACAATCCATTTATTGTTTAAAAGTGTTCTTTTTTTCTAATCTCCTCATAATGGCTTTCCTTTCACAATATAAATATTCTGAGTAATACAAAAGTGAGATTTAACTGTGATGCTAGAAATAAAAAATATATATATAATAAGGACAATTTACCATGGTTAGCCCTGGTGTCAAAGAATAAGGTAGACACCAACTGAGGAAGACACCACACACATACTCTTGCATGCATGCACACATGAACATACATACCGCACAACATAAAACATAAATACAGGATCATTTTTGCCATAGACAAACTTAGAAGTATTAAAAAAAATGATGTATGGACAAATATTTAATAAAACCTAAGTTATATGCTTCTAAATCTTCATTAAAGGCTACATTTTTTAAATTTAATTTGAATTCTGTATCATTTACATTCATATTTATTTATTTATTTTGGTTTTCTGAGGTAGGGTCTCTCTCTAGCTCAGGCTGACCTGGGATTCACTATGTAATCTCAGCGTGGCCTCGAACTCTTGGCAATCCTCCTACCTCTGCCTCCCAAGTGCTGGTATTAAAGGCATGCACCACCATGCCCAGCTCCATACATTTATATTTTTTCATGGGCATATGCTCTGTATTTCTATATCATATCTACCTGCTATATATTATATAATATGCTACATGTTTTGAACTATCTTCTGTTACCATGAAATATATTTTCATTTTAAATCAGTGTTATTTGATTTCATTTCAACAGTTGGTCATCTGAAATCTTGCATTGCACTCATCTGCTAATATTGATGCTTTAGTCCTTGATATTGTGAATGATTCTTTGATTAACTTAAAAATGATATATTTTCTTTTACATGAAGAAGATTTTCTTTCAAGGAAAAACTGTATTTTCCATTTTTCTAAAATGTAATTTCCCATTATCAAAGTAATTTTTCCAAAGTATAGAGAAATTATGTTGACATTTGTATACCTAGTTATTATTATTTATTTATTTGGGTTTTACAAGATAGGGACTCACACTACCCACACTGATATGGTACTCTGTATTTCCCGGCTGGACTCAAATTCACAGCACTCCAAACTCTGCCTTCCAAATGCTGAGAGTAAAGGTGTGCACCACTACACTGAGCTACTGTAGACCTTATTATATACAATTTTTTTTTACTTCAAAGTCCAAAATAAATCCCAGCCAGCTGAACTGATTCACAGGAAGTAGAGAGGTTAGTCATTTTTTACAGCACTGGAATGAAAGGTAGTATGGTAAGACTCTCAGGTGCTCTTTTCTGATTCTTGGTTATTGGTTTTAGTTTTTTATCCCACATTGTTCTATTATCTCCAAATACATTATAAGAGAGAAGAGAGAATTTGCTTCCCTGGATGCAAATTTAATTCAGAGAAAATAAGAAGGGAGAGAAGGAGGGAAGGAATGAAGGAGAAATAGAGAAAGCGAGTAGAGTGTGAGAGAGATCCTAAGGTCTTTTGCCCAGCTTTGATGGCTTGTAGGTACACCAAGTAGGGTGGCCTGTCAAAGAAGGAAGCATTTCTCATTTGATTCAGTAGGTCAGCACAATGATTAAGGTGTCATGAAAGAAAGAAACTGATGCTTAAAATGGTCTGTTGGGTTAGGGATACAGAGGGTTTCAGTGGAAAGATGTGTATTTGAATACAAGAAAAGCCAATGATTAAGGATATTAATTTATGGTAGACACGGATAGAGAAGACAGGTGAAGACAAACTGATTCATGTGGGAACTATTTACGTAACAGTAAAGATGCTGAATGCACACAGCTTAGAGGTAGATTAAACTGGAGAATATAAAACACACTGGTCATTTTCATGTGCTAGTGATGGAATGAAAACCTTCCATAGTCATGTAAGAAAGCAGAACATGCCCCCATGAGATTTAGTTCACTATTCTATTATAAAAAATGTATGCTTGAACATGAATATACTTATAAGACAAATAAAGGTTTAAAATGAAACTTTTTTTTTCCAAAATTATATATCATAAATATCTCATACATTGGGTAAAACTATCATAGGACATTTGCTATTATAAATAATGATCATATTGTGTGAGAAAAATATTGTTAAAAATATGAAAGGTCATTTTTAGGAAAAATCTTACAGTATAGTGGCATAGAAATTGACTTTAGTGAACTAATGGCTTTATAGATAAATGCATATTGTTAAACACTGCCCATTTCCTTTTTCTTCATTTTTCAGAAAGCCTTAGTTATAATGGCACCTAGCAAATGCTTGGCAGTTTTGAGTACATCATCTATTGTTCTTGAAAGTACCATCTGGCACAGCAATCTCTGCAATGGAAAGTGCTTAATGACCGCCCTGACTGAGGCTGATAATGGATGCATCTCTACTACTTTCACAAGATCTGTGAGTAATTCTAACCAGAAGGATGGCAGTCACAAATCTCAACAGAGGGTTCAGTTGTTTCCAATTCATCAGACCTTTTAAGAATGTAAAATTTAGCAAAGCATAGCAGTCTGGTTAGCAAAGTTAGAACATGTACTCATACATAATCAAATCTTCAATAAACAACAAAGGCACATTGCTGAAAGCCAACTTCTTAGCAGTGTTACTCCATGAGTCCTCTACCAGAGCCTAAAGATAATGGTTTTAAACTAATCTTATATGTATAGAAGCCAGCCCTAGCCTAGTCTTTCTCAAATAATATTTCATTTTTAAACTTTAAATGCCTGGCTGTATCTGAATAATGACATTAAAATTGCAAAAATAGAAAGGAAACAGAAAATTAGCAGGAAACAATTAAAAGCTCATGTATAGTGACACCATTAGAACAATAGACATGTAATTTAATGGTAATTCCTGCTTGAATTCTTACTTCCACATTCCCAGTCCAGATGCCTCACAGAAACTCAAGCTATGTGAACTCAGAAATTGTGTAATGAAAAGAAATACCTTATACTTTGTACTTTGTACACTTTATTTGGCATAGGAACCTAACTCAGATGTTAACCCAATCAAATTTATAGCTAAATGATTCAATCATCTAATTTGTGAAACTTTGGCCTGGTTGATGTTGAAGATAATAAAGGCAAAGCGCCCAGTTTCTGGTTGAAACTATTTAACCATTGATGGCAATATGCAGTTTTATGAAAACATTTGCAATAAAAACATTAAACTTATATGTGGAAGCTAGTCATATTATAACACACACACACAATATTCATATTGTTGAGAATGTGAGTGTTCTTCTAGTTTTCTCCAAGAATGATCTATATGCTATACGAGTACTACAACCTACAGCCAGTCAAACGGCATAGCTCTTGCTTCAAGGAACCCAGGGGTTAGCAGTTCTCTAAAGTGGATGTGTTCCAGTAATGTGGAATCAGTAGGTGTGTTGAATCATAAATCTTCTCTGGCAGCTTGCTAGCATCACCAATATGTAGCTTTGCCAAGTCACTGGCTTATATACCTACAACAATAACCAAAGATATATGTTCTATAATTTCCTAAGAGGACAGTTTTTATATATGTAAGGTACATTGACACTGCACTTTGAACTAATTGGCTTTATGACATAGTCATAGCAGAATTATCTTCTATGTGGAAGCCTGTAATTGACTACACTTTCAAAGGCAAAGTTCTAGCCATGCAGGTGTTCCTGCTGTTACTATTTAAATATGAACAGTATTGGTCTTTAACAATTCTGAATTATATATTTGAAACTTATGGAGTGTTTAAACCCATAACAAGACTATGTGAATTTTAATGTAGAGCTGGCTCTCTGTTTCATAGTACCATTTCTCCCCTAATCAGGCTCAGTACTTTATAAGGTAAGGCCCTAAAGAAAACATACTGTGTCATAGTCATTGATTCAATACTAGATGCACTGGAAATTCAGCCTCTAATGATAAAATGTGGTCTGACAATAAGGTTTAAGATATTTGAGGGAGAAGAACACATTCACATTGTTAGTAATTTTTACATAATAGTTTATAAAAACAGCATATATGTTTACTTCAATTTTTTTTTACTGAATAGGAATTCCCAGATGACATTGTGTCAGAGCTTTATGTAGATATAGAGTAATAGAAGTCAAAATATATTGCCAACTACTAACTTAATTAAAACCCATAAGTTCCAATTTTATATTTTGTAAATATTTCTCATTTGAAGATGACTTTAGGGCTGGAGAGATGGTTTGGCAGTTAAGATGCTTGCCTGTGGAGCCTAACTACTCATGTTTGACCCTCCAGGCCCCACATAAGCCAGGCCCACAAAGTGTTTCAAGGGTGCAAGGTTGAACATGCACACAAGGGGACACATGCATCTGGAATTTGACTGCAATGTCTGAAGGTCCTGGTGTACCAGTTCTCTCTCACACTCTCTCTGTCTTTAACTCTCTCACATAAAAAAAAAAAAAAAGCAAAATCTATATATGACTTTACATTAGTTCTTAACAAATTAATTTAATTTTGTTTCAGTATTTTCTTAGCTCTGGATCTTGTGTGTGTTTATGTGTGTTAATGTATTTCTGTATGTGGATTAGTGTATAATTCCATATGTTGAATTGATTAATGAATTAATAATGGTATATAAAAATTGTGACTTAAATTTCAGTTTAATAGTTGGCTTTGTATTGTGGCAAGGCATTTTTATTATTTATTATTTTCAAAGTTTGAATATAAATTGAAATTATGCATGGTATATATCACTTGAAGAAGACTAATGTGAGAGAAATGTTCATGGACTCCACAGTGAGAAAGGGACGCCTAGGGAAAGTGATGACTGTGACTGTTCCTTATTTACTCAGTTATATGGTATTGTTGAGTAGTGTATCACATGTCAGCTTCTAGAATACATACTCACAACACCTTGAAAACAAATCACCCAAATATGTTGATGGCCATACCCACACTCCAGAGACAGATGAGAAGTCAACAGACAGTGATTGTTTTATTAGAGAATCCCCAAATTCTGAGAGCATATGAATTAAGATATAATGTATATTTTGTAAAATGTAATTGTATTTGCTTTACTTATGATATTTTACTTCCAGTGTTTTTAGCTATTTAGGAAGATTAATCTTTATTTATTTGCATTTTATTTTTAGTCTTCCTCAAGCAATAGAGGAAAGGTGCTTTGTTCTGATGTGAGGCAGAACTATAAGCCAGCATGTCTTAGAGACCAGATAAAACTTAAGCAGACAGCAGTGGGCTCACTGACCAGTAGCTTTCCCTCATCAGTCCATGAAGATTTTGAATTATAATTGTCTTGGAGAAGTGGCAATGTGTTAAACTTCATTTGCTTACAAAAAACTCCTCAGAAGTATGTATTACATATATTATAGCTTACTCATAATTTTCTGACACTTTCCACCTCTGTTCTCAATAAAAATTGGCTATAACAATATTAAAAATATTTAGGATTTCTTTATGGGCATGGATCTGGGGACTGAGCACAATCCCTTGTATGTGCTAGACAATGCCTTTATCATTTAGTTACACCTCAGTCCTAAAATGGTTTTTATTTTAGGTTAGTCATCTTTCTTATTAATTACTCTCAGAGAAATTTATTTTTTAATTACTGAATTAAATAATGTATTTTATATGAACAAGAATATTTATTTAATATTCAGAGATTGAAATATGTTATGTCATTATGTATTTCTATATCATTATTCTGTTAAATTCTGCATCAGTGTATCCTTCCCATTAATGAACATCTATAGTATTGCTATGAATATACAACCTTAGTCAAAAGACTCGTTTAATTTCAAAATACTTAAAATATGGGGCTGGTGCAATGGCTCAGTGGGTAAACACAGGACAAGCATGAGGATCTGAGTTTGATATCCAGCAGCCACATAAAAAATTGGGTAGGTCCACACATGCCTATGACCCTGGCACTGATGGGGAGCTGAGTCAGGAGTTTTGCTAGTGATCCCTGCTCAGCTAGTCTCACTGAAAAATGGGAACTCCAAATTAAGGAAATAGAGTGGAAGATCAATAGAGGAGAATACTTGATATACTCGTCTAGCCTCCACATGTGTGCCCAAGTGGTGTGTGCATGTTTATGTACATGTGTACCCTTCATATATACTACCCATATTGCATGCGTGCGCGCACACACACACACACACACACACACACACACACACAATTTTCCCTATAAGAATTTCACATCTCTCTATAAGTTTTACATCATGTACAAGGTCATTTATCATGAAAAGGAAAATGCTAAAATCACCAGGAATTGAAATGACTTCATATGTACATATTTCAGGTCTCTGACAGAAGACAAACCCCTTAAGGAGGCTATCAGAGGAATAGAATCATGGGAGAGTAAACATAAGAGTACAACCTTATGGGAATGTAACTAATATGCAATATGCTAAAAATAAATGAATAAGAAAGTAAAGAAAAATTAATCTTGTGATCATATAAACAGAACAACAGATTTTCAGAGGCATCATTCTTTTTTTCATAATGGCACATTTGATAGCCAAGGAATGGAGCCATGTTGGAGCTTAAACAATGGGATTCAGTACAAAATGATTCTAGATCCCTTATGTGTAATAAACATATGTCAGATCTCAGTTTAAGATAAGTTCCCTGCACCTAGATGCTAGCTTTAGGAATCCACAAAATCCTAAAATAGTGTGGATATTTATTTATTTTTAAATAATATTTATTTATTTATTTAAAAAATATTTTAAAACCAACTTCCTACTTTCTCAAGTTGTGCCTCTAGAAACCAGGAGGTCAATCTTTTGAAGACTGAATATGCATGATTTGAAGAAAATAGATATAATGCTATCAATTCAGTGGATCATACATAATTTAAGTTGGTGTTTCACTAATATCAATTGTGGTCTTATAAATTGATATTGACCTGTGTCAATGTATGCAGAAAATGATACCCCAATAATTACAATTTTACTTAAAATTGTAATAGTAAAAGCATTGATGTACTATTTACATCTGTTACTATATAATTCTATGAGCTTATATAGCTATTTATTCTCTTAATAGTATTTAATTATCACACTTCCTATAAGGATCATCCACTTACCAGGAACAAAGGGTCTTATAGTCTAATTAAGTCAAATTGTCAATGCATTTGAATCTGAATTTGGCTCTAAGTCTATTTTACTTATTTATTTATTTATTTATTTATTTATTTATTTATTTTATTTATTAATATTATTCTAATTTTACATTAATAATTGTTATCCTCCTCCCTGTCCTCCCCCTTCCAGAGGGACCCTCATCAATGGGGAATGTGGGTCATGCATTGTGGGGTTTGAGGGTCAAGAGTTATGGGAGATAGGCCAAGTCTCTATGCATAATGCCCCAACTTGTAGCTCTAACACTCTTTCCGTCCCCTCTTCCTAGAATTTCCCTGAGCCATGTTGGGATCCATTGTAGCAGACAACTTCAGGTGTGCTGAGATGAACTTCCAGACCAGGCACAGTTATGGAGGGAGGGATATTATTTATTGAAGATTATAGATCCAGGGGAAGTTCCATAATGGCAGGAGAAGTGTCCTCCTCTCACAGGACCATTCAAGAGAGCAAAGCCAAGCCACCAGCTACACAGCACACTTCAGGAACTCCTGCTAGGCACACTTTGCATATCTTTACAATGGAATCTCAGACCCACCATTAACACCTTAAGACCAGCCCCCAGTGACATTGCGTCTAGGAAGGTGATTGCAGATGCAAACTATAAAGTAATAAAACATTGAATATATTGGGGGCCATATATTCAAACTACCACATTCCACCCCTGGCCTTCAATAGATTTGTAATTATCACACATTGTAAATAGTATTCAGTCCAATTTCAAAAGTTCTCACAGTCTTGACCAACTTAAGATAGTCCTATAAAATCAAACAAGTTAAATACTTTCAACATGTAAAGGCACAGAGTAAACATTTTAACTGGTATAAGGCATAGCAAGGAGAGACTAGAACAATGAAAACTCAACCACCATCAGCCGTCATCAAACTTCTGCAGTTCAAGTTCAAAATAACCAGAGACTGACAGTCTCCAGGTTTTCCAATTCCGCCCCTCCAGCTGGGCAGAGTTGCCAGGGAAAACTTTGATCCCAGGCCAACACTGCACTACATGGGAGTCCTTGCATAGTACTGGTATATCCAAAACATCTTCAGGTCTCCATGCAAACCATGGTCCATCTTCCAAAGGCTCTTTCAGCCTATTCCTGAGGGTCTTCATGCCCTGCCTCATGCCACATCTCAGCAGTGGCTCCTGGAACTGTGTGCAATTCATGACCACTCCATGCATTTTTCATGCTTCCAAAACCAATACCAGGTGTGCAGGACACAGCCATATTCTTAATCCAGGGACAAAATAAATCATAGCCTTGAAAAACAGGTTCCTTCTCCAGTCAGCTCTTTACAAGAATTTGCATTTTTAACAGTCTTTCCTCAGGCATCCTTTCCATTGTTTTAATGTAAATCAGTCAGTCCACGTTCCTTCCACCTTCCTTAAGATTGCTAATGTGTCAACAATAGCAGCTAAACCAGTCTCAATGCCTCTACTTTTAACTTGCTTGAGGTTTTCCAGCTTAAAATCTTAAAATCTCAGTCCGATATCTTTAGCCAAGCACATCAGTCCATTACAAATTTAACCTTGATCAAACTTTCTGGGCCTGGATAGCGGAACGTAGCCATCCCTTATGCTGGTAGCCCAGTTCCAACAAAGTCCTCTGCAGTCTTTCCTTCCCCTTAGAAAGCTCATAAGCCAAACCTGGAAGTTCAATACAGTCTGCACTTAGCATTCTCAAACTCACATCAGAATAGTCCATAAAACTTGGCTTACCACTCCAGAAGGCACCTTCAGTTGCAAGCACCAAGTACATGCCCATTCCTCCAAAACAAAGGTTCCAAAAGACGGATATCCACATGATCAGGTTCATCTCACCCCACTCCTGGTACTACTTTATTGTAGCAGACAACTTCAGGTTCGCTGAGATGAACTTCTAGACCAGGCACAGTTATGGAGGGAGGGATATTATTTATTGAAGCTTACAGATCCAGGGGAAGTTCCATAATGGCAGGAGAAGCGGCCTGCTCTCACAGGACCAGTCAAGACAGCAAAGCCAAGCCACCAGCTACACAGCACACTTCAGGAACTCCTGCTAGGCACACTTTGCATATCTTTACAATGGAATCTCAAACCCACCATTAACACCTTAAGACCAGCCCCCAGTGACATTGCGTCTAGGAAGGTGATTGCAGATGCAAACTATAAAGTAATAAAACATTGAATATATTGGGGGGCATATATTCAAACTACCACAGGATCATTTTAGTTCTACTTCAGTGATGAAGAGCTTCTGTGTCTCTGATTATCTGGCTTAGAAGGAGTTGGATTTTCTCTGTGTTATCTCCTTCAGCCTTTTTTCAGTGTTGCGTTCATCAAGAAAGCTGTATTCTTGCCCTTTCCCCGCATTACTCTATGGTTTCAGCTAGGCCCTGGTGAGGTGTGATAGGCTGATCCTCCCTTCAGGTTTGCTGTCCATCTGAGAAAGATTAGCAAATTCTCCAATGGAGAGAGAAGTTAGTACTAGATAGATGGGATGGCCATAGTTATTTTAGAGAGAATTTTATATGCGTAGGCCCTCTTCTAGCCTACATTTATTGGTATCTTGATCTTGGAGACTGGCTCATTTTTTGTACATGGTTTTGACTTATTTCCCAGTTCCAACAATGAGTTCCATTCCACTGAGTGAATCTATTAGCCAAATCAAGAGCAGTTGGTTACCCACCATGGCTGTGTGCCACCACTGCACTTGATGATCAACAGCTCATTGTGAAAGTTAACCCTGTGCTGGTACTGGGAGTTATAAGTCAGTGCCTAGGAAGGTGAAGGAAGAAAAAGATAGGTAATATAAAAGAGAAAGTGAGTATAGAGAGGAGAAGAAGAGACAGGGAGAGAGAGTGAGAGACAAAGAGAGAGAGACAGAGAGCAACAGAGAAGCAGAAAAAGATTAAGCTTGGTCTTCATGATGTTCTCTCCATTTCCCTGTGGTTCAGATGTTCCCTCTGCGGGCCTGCTGAAGGATCAATGTTTTAGCCTGTTGTTCAGAATATAGGGTTTAACAGTATCATTCCCTTTTGGGTCCCTATTTGTATCCTCCAACCCTTACCCTACCTCCCACCCTTTCGATCCCCCCTTACCCTCCCCCCATCCCACCCTCCCTATTGCCTGGTCCTCAGGGTACTTATTAGGTTTGGCAGCATCTCTGGTAGATTCAGGTTAGGAGCCACAGATGAATGAGACATGTGACAATTATCTTTTTGTGATTGATTGAGCTCACTGATGATGATCTGTTCCATGTTTGACCACTTTTTTTTCCTTACTGCTATGTAGAATTCCATAGTATAGATATACCACATCTTTGCTATCTATTCATCTAATGATGGACATCTGGGTTGATTCCAGATCTTATGATTTGGCTCTAAGTCTATTATAAGAGCTCTCTCTCTTTCGCTCTCTCCATATATATATAGTGCATACCAGCCCATTATATGATATGATTATTAGACTGAGTATAGCATATGAATGTGTCATTACTGGCTCTATCATAAAAGAACTACTACTGCATGAAAACTCTATTTGATCATCTGACAAGAGGAACCACTGAGTGTATTGGCCACCTAATGGTAGAAGAATAACTCTGTTGTGATGATACAGCTGATCTGAATATGGCAGACTCACAAGACATTGTCCTAAAGTGACCTTCTTAGCTGAAGTACACAACAGGAGAAGGTTTGTAGGAAATATAAGGAGGTGATTTTTTAGACATTAATGAATGGGCACCACAGTAAACACGAATCCTGAAATGGTTTGATACCTCACATATTCTGATGTTATATGAGGGTCACCAGATGTTCTGGGGTTGAAAATCTGAAGCAAGTTTACTGACTAGGAGGCCTTATTGAAATGGGGTGTTAGAAGTTTTGGAAAATCCTTGAACCCAAACCTTGGGTTCATGCTTACTTCTAACCAAATAACTGGATAAAATAAGACTGAAAAGTATAATTATTGAATTATAATATTTATTTAGGGAAGAACAAAAAATCAAGGGAAGGAAAATGATTACACCCATGTGGTCTGAAAGCCCACGTGGTAGGACTGGGAGAAACATAAAAAGAGAGGAAGTAAAGGAAAGTAAAAAGAGCTCCTACCATATGGAGGGCAGGAGGGAGTCAGGAGCCCATGTGGGAAGTAGGGATCAGTAGGTTCTCCCTTCATGTCAGCCCAGCCGGCTGTGGCAAGGGTGAGATTCATCAGAACCTGGAGGTTCATGAGTGATGAACGTGCCAACAAGAGAGGTTGCCCTTCCCTGATAAACATATTTATAAGCTTATGGTGATGGGTCCAATCTTCTAGCTAACATGATCCAGAGAGAAAGAGCTGATTGGTCTGGGCTAGGAACTGTCTCAGGAAGAGGCTAGCAAGGACCTCAAGTTCTGGTGGGTGAACTTGATCAACAATAATGTTAGGATGAAATCCTAGGAAAGAAGATTTCCCTCTCAGGAGGGGCCCAGGTTGTTTGTGGAAAAACAGATCTAGGGAAGAGGTATGGAGTCTTATCATACTTTGATCTCTAGCAACTGCAGAGTGCAGAGGGCAGACATTTCTACCTTTGCTTTCAGGGGTCATTATCAATTACCTGGCTCATTCTTACTGTAATGAGTTCCCTCCCTGTCCTCCTCCTCCTCCTCCTCCCTTTTTTTTTTTTTTTTTTTTTTTTTTTTTGGGATAGCTGACACTAGCAATTAATCATTTTGGTGTATATTTCATTTTTCATTTGAATGCAGAATGTCATACTAAACAATAGGAAACAAAAAGCAAGTGTGTAAATGACACACCAAAAAGGACAAGTTAACCCATTAAGCAGTTTCAATATTGCCACATGCCCATTTACTTTCTGAAACTGTAGGAAAAAAACAAAACAAAACAAAACAAAAAAAAAAAAAACAAAAACAAACAAACAAAAAAAAACTACAGCCCCATTTGAAAAGTACTTGCTTCTTCTCAATAGAGTTGTTTTATTTCTACAATTACCCTTTTTCTTATTTTTCACCTATTGGAAATTTGAAATGTTTATGACATTGCAGCTGATGTATCTTGATATGTCATTTTTCAGCATCTATCTTCTGATTGCTGTATGCTGTGAACCATGGACCTAAAACATAAACTTCTTGGTGGCAACAGCTAAAACCTGCTATTTGATTTAGTAATTCTCCATGTTCTGTTTATTTTATCTCCTTGAAGAGAAAACTTAGTAGAACTGAGTCCTGTTATATTTTACAATGAAACAGTGGTTGCAACTCAATCTCTGAACTTTTTTAAAGAGTGAAGAGGACATTTGCATTCATTAACAATTAGCGATTTCAGCTTCATTCAACATTTACTTACTGAAGAATGAAAAACAGTATTTTAGGTGACAAAATATTTTGCTATTATAATCTAATGTAAAAAATGTACAATATTGCTTCTAGTGGAAAGATAAGCATTTTTGCTCTTGCGATTTGGTATTTTAACTTTTAAAATTACCTAGCTAAAGGTTGCCCATTTTACACTCTGGCTCAATTTGTACTTTCAGTGTTCAGAACAGCATTTACAAAACACTGTAGTCAGCTGCTGGCTTTTGGCAGCCAAATCTAATTGTTTGGCCAGGATCCCCTGTGTTTCCAATGTTGGTCTTACTCTCATGCAAATCTTGAAATGTTTTGTAATACTAGCTGCAAAAATAGTTGGTGACCTTTGATTTTTCATATTCACATGGATGGGTAGTTTTTTTTCTTTAAGAAAAACAGCAAAAGTAATTATTTAGAAATTTATTTTTATGCATCAAACATCTTTATTTCTTAAGTTCTCAGTTCTTGATGTCTTGAAAGACATGAATCAATTCAGTGAATTTCATGCAGCCTTTGAGGAATTACTGTTACTTGTTTCTTTCCATTTTCTCACTTTGGATTTTTATCTATCATCTATCTATCTATCTATCTATCTATCTATCTATCTATCTATCTATCATCTATCTATTTATCTATCTATCTATCTATCTATCTATCTATCATCATCATCATCATCATCTATCTATCTATCTGTCATCTATTTTTGTTTCTCTGAGGCAGGGTCTCTCACTAGCCCAGGATAATGTAGAATTCACTTTGCAGACTCAGAGTGGCTTTGAACTCACAGCCATCCTCCTACATTTGCCCCCAGAGTGCTGAAATTAAAGGCTTGTGCCACTATGTCTGACCTAACTTTGGACTTTCTAAATCTTCCAATAGGGACTTACATATTGGCATCTTCCATTTAAATTTTATTTACTTTTTATTATATTACTCCTAGGATAATAAGCAAAGCTATTTGTTTTAACAATTTTATAAACACCTGAATTTGTGTATCCTCATGCATCCAAGTCACCAATATTCAGGGATGTATTAGGGATTTACACACATACCCAAATCCTTTACTGTGGTCACTGGTTTCTATTCATCTTACAGAACATGTATTTAAGAAAGGAACTGGAAAACACATTTCAATGCTGTCAAACTGTCAAAGGTATGTTTTGAATGGTAAAATTATAGCAATGCACTTTCTTGGAATGAATTTCATTGTAATAGTACAAGGCTCTTGGGATCTTTGGACTGTCTGATTCAGATTGCTAGCCTAAGGAGTGTGAAATTAAAGGTTGAAATATCTTGGTTGTCCATGACATTTTACTGCAGTGTTACTGCTGTGGGTATATAATAGATTATTAAAATATTTGTTTCCCCAGTGGGAATTCATTCCTCATGTTTTGATTGTGATAAGAGCAATAATCCTTTAACTTTCCCTTTGGGTATAATAAAATCTTTCCAAGCAAATGAGAATCAATCATAGATTTCACATAAGCTGAACAACCTTTAGCCACTGCAGCAGGGATTGGAGCTGGCAATAGCATTCATATTTCCCTCTGTTTATGAATATCTTTTTCACCTGTTTATGGTAGCACACACAGTTTTAGTATTCTTGTGATGAGGCCAGAACTTCCTTGTTGTAGTTTATTCTCTGCTCTGTGGATAAGTCTAATCATTGATTATGGATGAGACAAAGACTCTTCTGGTCCATGTCTGTTAATGTGAGATTGACAAGCCAGCTTCCTATTGCAGAAGTGATGAATGACAAAACAAACAGGTATATATACCTGCAGTGATTCAAAAATCAGAACAAATGTGGACACATGTATTCACACAATTTGTTCTGATGTAGCCTTTCAGTCATTTCTTACTACATAAGTTATCAAATTGCCCAGAAACATGTTTTGTGGGTCTGTTTGTATTTTTTCTAACTAAATAGTGTCTCATATTTTCTTTCTTCACTAATTATTGATGTAGCTTCTCCTTTGCATTCATGTCTACAGCATGGCGAAGGAGTGTCTTTCTGCAAAGGGATGAATTAATAGAGATGGACTAGAAAGTCAGATGAATTGTGGATAATCTTTAAATATTTACATAATACTTGCTTTAAAAAGTAAACACTTGAGAAAAGATTGAGGTCTCTGCCAGTGTTATGTATGAGAACTAAAAGAGAGATATAGACCAAGAGATAAAGATGAAGGGATGGAAGAAAAAGAAAAGAAGGGAGAGAAACACAAATATTAGCTAGTCACCTTCTTTCATGAGCTAAATGCATGTTATGCAGAGTAATAAGGGGAAATCAATAAAATTATGGAGAAGTATACTTAGAAAAAGAATGTTCATAAACAAGGTAAAAGGATTTAGGCAAGGTGGAACCCATCTATAATCCCAGTACTCTGGCGACCATGGAAAGTGGATTGTCACAGTTTAAGGCTAACATTGTAAAACAGATCAAACACCAGCCCAGCTTGAGGCACATAGAAAAATCCCTATCTCAAAAAAAAAAAAAAAAAAATATATATATATATATATATATATATATATATATATATATATATATATATAGTAAAAAAGTGAAGGGAGGGTGGTAGGAAGGAAGGAAAAAGGAAAGGAAGAAAGAAAGGAAGGAAAAGAGACAGGAGAGAAGAAATAATAGCTATATTGCCAATCATGGAGGTATACTTGAATATATGTTTGAGCATATGATTAAATAAAGCACAATTTATGGGAAACGTATTAACTATAGTAAAGAAGCATTATTAAGCATAATGTCTTCATTCATTCATTTGTTCATCCAGTTATGAATTTATAACCCATTATATACTTCTAAATTTTGATGTATTCTTCATCCATTCTGAGCAGATGGTGTTTTGTGGTTAAAATTCTATTTTCTTAACATGTGGGTCACAATAAGACCTTTATGGACTATATATTATTATTTTTCTCAGATTGTTAGAGTCACAAGTTGGGGCATTATGCACAGAGACTGGGGCATCCCCTCCAGAGCTCTTGACTAACCTCACAATGCATGACCCACATTCCCCATTGATGAGGGTCCCTTTGAAAATGGGAGGACAGGGAGGAGGACAATGGAACCAATACTATGAATGTAAAATCAGAATAATATAAATAAAAAAATATATATTAAAAAAAAGAGAAAGGAAGACTTTAGTTTGGCTCACAGTTCAGAGGGGTCATTTCATGATTGCTTGACCCATGTGCTTAACAGAACATCATGGCAGTGGAAACATATGGAAGATGACTTATCTGTTCACTTCATAGTGGGCCATCAGCAAAGATAGCATTAACAGATATAGATCAGGGCAATATATATCCCCTAAAACCTGCTGCAGAACATGCCTACAGTGACTTACTTTCTCCAAATGTTACCAGTCAACTTGTTGGGGTCCTTTTACTCTTTCCAAGTACAACACATGGATAGTCAAGGAGAAACTTGAATTGTGGGGTTAGGCAGTTTTTTTAGGCCTTGTTATTTGACCAGCGGGCAGGTGGTGGATCTAATGTTAGATATAAGTGTTATAGCTCTTGGGTACTCCTAGAGTGGTAGCAGTTTTAGCTCCACCACTGTGATAGCTCCTTTGCAGGCAAGTTAGTAAGGATTCCTCAGCTGTTGGCTGCAGTCAGCCTTGGAGCATCTGTGTCGCCCTTGATATTGAATTCTTCAGCCCTGATAGGTCTGCTCTTGGGTGTAAGGAGTCTGGGACCTTTGGCCGGAAGGCAGGATATCTCTCAGGAACCATTTCAATGGCAAAGCACTGTAGTTTCATTTTATTGCTCTTTAAAGCCTGTTTTTTTCTCCAGTTACTTATTGTCTCTAATTCCAACTGCCCCCTCCTCTACCCTTCTTCCTGCATTGGCCACTCAAAAGCAGCTGCCCCTTTGTCATTTTTGCACTCAGCCTATCAATGTCACATATTCCTGCTGCTGCTCTGCTGCCTAGGGTATACCTGGCTGCTACTCCTTTGCCTTTTTTTGCTTCTTTGAGTTACCAGCTCAATCCACACTATGAAAGTAGGCAAGACAGGGAGGGTGTAATAGTGTGGTACAGAGTGAGTAGGCCAGAGCCCTGTTTGCTAGCTCCTCGAGTTTCCTGGTCTTGACACCCTATGCTAGAGAGTGTGCAGGTGCAGCACAGAGTAAGTAGGCCAGATCCCTGTTCCCTGCCTCCTCCCAGTTCTTGGTCTCAGTAGGTCTCACTGCACCTGGCTTGGGGAGCCCCTGGTCTCTGTGCAGGGTCTGTGGAAGCAGGCCTTTTGCTCTGGTATCCTGAGTGGCCACTGGGTACTGACATCCCTATCCACCTGAGTCAGAGTGTGCATGGGCCACTGTAGGAGCTGGCCTCTTGCCTCTGGTTCTCCAACTTCCTGGTGCCTGGTTCCCCAATCCATGATCCCTGTATGCTGAAGGGTACATGCAAGTGGAGTGATTAGGCCAGAGCTCCCAGTTCAACAGATACCTTTGATGTACCTGCAATCTCCACAATCTGCACATCTCTGGTTATAACCCCATTGAACACTAGTACACCAATCTGGTTCACATTTAAAACAGAGCACCCTTTGAAGAACCTACAAGGGAAAAACGTTGCTTCCTCTTCAATAGAATAAAGTTTCTCCCCAAGATGGGGAGACCACAGCACAAGAAGACAATCAAAGTCAGAAAACATAGATCTTTACCAAGGATGCATAATACTACAATGGAAGCCTTCAATGAAATCACAGAGAAAACAATAGAAATTCAATTTCAAAGAAATAAATGGTATTCAAATTGGAAAGAAAGAAGTCAACTTAGCCCTATTTTAGATGACTTTATCCTGCACATCAATGACCTGAAAGTCTCCATCTCAAAACTTCTAAATGTGATTAATTCCTTCAATAATGTAGCAGGATACAGAATCAATGCACAAAATCACTAGCCTTTCCATATAAAAAGGACAAATATACAGAGAAAGAAATCAGTGAGGTTGTCCCATTTTCAATAGCAACAAAAGTTATATATTGTGGAAAAACACTAACCAAGGATGTGAAATACCTATGTAAAGAAAACATTTTAAAAAGAAAAAAACAAACAAACAAACAAACAAACAAACAAACAAAAAAAAAAACTCCAGAAAGAAACTGAGGAGGACTTGAGAAGGTGGAAATAACTTCCATGATCCTGGATATGAAGAATTAACATTGTGGAAATGGCAATTCTACCCAAAGCAATATTCAGCTTTAATGCAATTCCAATAAATAAATTAAAAAAAAAAAACAGCATCTTTCTTCACAGAGATTGAAAACAAATAATCTTAAAATTCATATGGAATGGCAGCAGGCCTCAGATATGCAACCATACCTCAGAAAAAAAAAAAAAAAAAAAAAAAAAAAAAAAAAACCTTGGAGGGTATCACCATACCAATCTAAAGCTATATTACAAAGCCATAGTAACAAAAACAGCATGGTACAGGCAAAAGAAGAGAAATTCAGAACTATGGAACAGAATTGAAGACCCAGACCTTAGGTCAAGTAACTATAGCTGCTTGGTCTTTGAGAAAGGTGCCAATAATGTAGACTGGAAAAAAGAAAGCATCATGAACAAATAGTATTGGAAAAATTGTATGACTATAGGTAGAGAAATGCAGCTAGACCTACTTGACTTTCCATACACAAAAATTAAATCCAAATGGATTAAAGACCTCAGTATAAGACCTAAACTCTTCTCCCACTGGAATAAAAAAAAAAAAAATATGAGGCACTCTCCATGATATAGGAATGGGGAAAGACTTACTGAACAAAACCCCAGTAGCCCATGAAATTAAACAAAATTAAACATGGGATCTCATGAAGGTAAAAAGCTTTTGCACAAACATTGCATAAACAGAGCCAATGGCTTCCCCACTGAATGGGAGAAAATCTTTGCCAGCTCTATGGCTGACAGAAGTCTAATATTTAGAATCTACAAAGAACTCCAAAAACTAAACAATAAAAAAAAAAAATTGAACAACCCACTCCAAAAGTGGGGCAGAGAACTGAATTGGGAGTTCACAGGGGAAGAATTGCAAATGCTTAACATACCCCCATAACTGACTGCTGCCCCCACATTACATGACCCACATTCCCTAAGGAGATGACAGGCATCCCCAATGAGGAGCGCCCCTTTGGAAAAGGGGCAGGGGTTAGGGAAAGGTTGGTACCAACATGTATCTTTTACATACTAACTATGTCCATAACTAATAAAAATAAATTTAAAAACTCTAATCTAGCACTTAACAAAATGATGTTTCATAAATAAATGCTTTCATGATTTCAACAAAAGAAAATAAAAAGAAAGAAATTAGCAAGGAAAAGATACCTTGAAAAATCCTTTCATAGGGCAATGTTGCAAGCCCAGACCAGGCAGCACAGGAGAATGTCTCCCCGGTGAGATGAACATTCTGCTTATATTACCAAGAATGGTTGTTTGCAGTGGCAGAAAATCCTGTTGTGCTCATACTCACTATTTATATGTCTGTCTGTATCTCTCTCTCAAATGAATAAGAAATGTTCTATGAAAAAGAAAGGGAGTATGTTTCTAACAAAAAGTAAAATTCACCTGTGAAAATGTATATATTCTTTAAAGTTCAGTTCAAATATTACAGGCACCCTAAAATTTTATACAACTACTTCTTTTTAAAATGTTATTTCTTCATTTCTAGCTCCATAATACAGTATCCATGTCTCTTTATAGTACTTAGAGCCCCTTTTCATATACTTATCTGTCTCATCTCAAGGACAAAAATTAATCTTGTTTTACAAGGTTCTTAGTTCTAGCTCCTTAATGGGCTTTGTACCTCCATTTTCTAAATTTCCTCTAACTTCATTCCTTTAAGAATCTTCTATTTAAACTCTCCATCAGTAACACAGTGTAAGACGCCCCTTTTATAATTTACATGTGTTGTTTTTTCTCTACCTATTTTCCCAACTTCAAGGACAGTAATTAATGTTTTAATAGACTTCACAACTCCAGTATCTAACTCATTCATGAAGTGTGATTTTTTTCTGTTTTTAAGAAGTATTTGCAACATAAACTACAACAATATAAAAATAATGTGGGATGATTCTTATATTTATTATTTCAGTTTGCCAAAGTGAATATGTGAAATTACATCTGATATATGCAAATTTTACAAATAAATGGTTTAGAAATTACACGAGAAAAGTCCCTTGGATTTTGAATGCTTCAGATATAACAAGTGTGGTTGTTTGAATGTAAAAGAAGGAAAAAGATGTCCTCCCAAGTGAATTGCACATTTTTGTATTGTCAGCTTAAAAAAAAATTATTTGTTGAGAAACAGAGAGAGAGTGAAAGAAATAGAGAATGGATGTGCTAGGGCTTTGAGCCACTGCAAATGGACCATGTAAATCTGGCTTATGTGTGTTCTGGGGAATTGAACCTGGGTTCTTAGGCTTCACAGGCAAGTGCCTTAACCACTAAGCCATTTCTCCAGCCCAACATATTGTTAACTTTACGACAGGCTTACGGTTGCATGCAATGACTGAGAAGGAGCAGATGGCAAAAGACAAAGATTGATCTCATATAATGATAAGGAGTTTAACCTCAGTAAATGCAAACTATGATTTGATTTATCATGAGTCATACTGACTCAGCACAAATCCAAATCAGAATGTGAAGATCAGGTATGTAGTAATAAAAAAGTTCCAAAGTTAAAACTAATAATCTTAACGTTGCCATGGAAATGCATTCTATAATGTATTGGACTGGTTTTGAAAGGTGCATCAGAAGTTTTCATCTTTGATAGGTTATTTTTTCTTTGGGAAAGGTCACTGATCCTTTTATTATAAAAAAAAATCTGTTGGTGATCTAATCTACTTTAAACTATAGTTGTATTAATGAATAGAATTATCCTATTTAAAATGTCAATTATTTTAGCTACTTTCTTATTCTCATTTATATTACTTTTTATGATGATTGTATCATGGATATTTTATTTTAAGTTCATCAAATTTTATACAATAATTTGTACAGTTTTTAATGTATCATAACTCAATAAAGCTATTTCAATATTAAATGCATTTTAGTTCCATACTCTTCTAGTGCCTAAGTAAAATGGTACTACTTCCACGATGGGTTAGATTCTGTGAAATAAATACTCAGATCTCTTTTTTTATACTTAATTTTTATGAATTTATTTGTGACTGGAAAGGCAGAGAAAGAGAATGAGAGAGAGAGAGATTGAGAGAAAGAGAGATTGGGCACCCCAGGACTTCTAATCACTGCAAATAAACTCCAGACACATGTGCCACCTTGTGCATCTGGCTTATATGAATCTTGGAAAATCAAACCTAGGTTCTTTGGTTTTTCAGGCAAGTGCCTTAACCACTAAGCCATTTCTCCAGCCCTCAGATCTCTTTAGAGTCTGCAATCACTCTGTTTTTGTTCTCCATCTGATATTTAGCTGCAAGTTATCAAGAACATTCTTCTCAGACTTTTCTCTGCTGGTGAAATAGAAAAAAAAAAGGCAAATCTTACAATTCTCCCCTCTGCCACAGATAATTTCTCAGGAAATGATACACAAGCCACAGGACTACTTTCAGAATGTAAAATGTGGCATTCAGGTAACTCGTATTGTCTGCTCCCTTATGAACCACTGATAGCTTCTTCTGTTAATGGTTCTGGATTTTATTACACAAAAATGTCAGAATTTCCTACTAAACTCTAGTCTTCCTTGCTACCTATCTTCCCCTCAAACACTAATATAAGAGTGATTTTATCACATCTAGTCACTGAGTTTTGTGGCTGTCTTAAGATGGTGACCATTACTACCAAGGATATTAGATTGGAATAAGTAGAAAATTTGATTGAACTTATGGAGATAACAGATGCTTGCTTATTTTACAAATACCAAACCTAATATCTAGTTCTTTTATTTAGTGTAGGATAAGGAAAGCTTATAATTTACTTTAAAAGTTATCAATGTCTACAGAAACCAAGAAATAGGTTACAGACTACTTCATTGTCATTTATCAATAATTATATTTATAATTGCACTTGTATATCCAATAACTCTTTTGTTATGGTTATAAATGCATGAATTGCTATTGTATTGAAAAAATACCCTTCTAGACTTACTGATACTATAAAGAATTTCTTAAGTAATTATATGACAGATGTTTAAAGTGTGATATTATACCCCATTCATATAAAAATGCATGCAAAAGCTTTATATTGGACAAGCTATATAGTCATGATAAGAAATAAATTTTTATATAATACAGAGACCATGTAACTTACCAAGATTCTTGTGTATTAGGATGAAAATTTGTGAAGAAATTATTTATGTTGTATTTTCTTGAAAGACCAGACACAGAGATTATCAGATAGAATGTTTAAGAACATTGTCAGGAACCTTGTGCAGAAGTGAGGGATGCAGGACTGCTTGGAGGGGGACATTTACTTGTGATTCCTTTACAGAAGAGGCCTCAGCTTACTTTGTGAAGAGCTGTGAAGTGTGGATTGCTCTTCACCATTGCTGTGAATTACATAGAAGGGGACAGACTACACTGTGAAAAGGGGTACAACCAGAAAGGAAATACAAATTGTTTGAGGAAATTTCCTTCACCCAATGTGGTATTTTCCTTCACCCAATGTGGTATTTTCCTTTACCCAATGTGGTATTATAGAGAACTCTGAGCCTTCAACAACTTTCATAGCAGAAGAGCAGATTAACTATATGAATTTGGCATCAATATTCACTTGTAGGAGTAGATTGTGGTTCATTTCTTTGATCTTGGAATGGTTTTGAGGTCAATATTTTCAAAGAAAAAAAAATGCAATTGAGTCTTGTAGGCACTTAAAGAAAAGTATAATCCAAACATGTATGGACAATCACATTTCAAATTGTGTATTTTCACTGATGAGTGCTCAATGATCAGCTTCTTTCCAGCTCTAACTCCAAGAAAGCTATATAAAATATCTGTAGTTTAGTTAATTTTGAAAATATGCCAAAGGTTACAATTATGATTTAAGAGTAATTCTTATAGAGTTAGTCTTTCTAGAACTAACAAATTGCAGTGTTGAGTATCTGGTTTGGCAATCTCTTATTTAATAATAGAACTATGGTGTCAGTATTTATAATAAATTACATCCAGTTCTACTGTCAATGGATTTGATATATGCATTTAGTTTCTTGTATATCAAATTATCTAGTGATCAGATTTAAGAACCATGATTAAAACAGTGTACAGGTTAAAAATAAAAGCAGACTTATGTTTCATGTTCTTCTCTATGGAAATTTTGTTATGTTTGAATTCAGAATAACATTGGTATTGTAGAAAATAAATCAGATCTTACCAATAACTTTTACTAGATATTGGTACCAAACTTTATATAATTTGATACTAAATATTTATATAATTTATAAGCTGTTTACTTTCTAGAATAAAATAAAGGCATTCCTGATGGATGCCTTTGTACAAGCCTGAGAGAATAACAGTGATTACTTATGGGACAGCCACTGCTGAAAACCACCTGCTTTTTATGATGAATTTTGGCCTGCATAACCTGTGCTTGCAATTTGTAACTGCAGAAGATTATGGACGGAAGACAGCAATTTCAGATGACTGCCTCTGAAATCCTGGTACTATAAAGACTTGTGTGTTTGAGCAATAATACACTCCTTGGGTTCATTAGGGTACACTAGTTGGCCCAAATTCAAGATTGTAACATGAACTGAATAGTAAACTGTGTTCTGTAGTATGTGCTTAATCAAATGTTTTGAAAGTAGAAAAATAAATGACTGTGCAATGTGAATGGTGTCTATAAATTGTCACATTTAGAGTCACTTTTCTCATGGTATAAGGTATAAGAACTGTGGGAATTACAGTTATTATGATAACTGGGGTCTGTGATTTGACAGTGTTGCCAGATACATATCACATCTCCAAAATTGTTGTTGCTCTGCACTGGCACATGGATTGAACTTGTCTGAAAATGATTGAGTGTACTAAACCCAATAGAGGAGATAAAATGTTTACAGTGGAAATTAAACAATCTTTCAGTAAGTTTTTAAAATTCCATAGGACATATTACCTCAGGGAACAATAGTTTACTGCAGTTTTATTTAGATCTATTATTTTGTTCATAATTGTATTACTTCAGCCATGGGCAGAAGAGTCAAGCCTTGCTTTTATCGGCTACAAACCTCCTTAATTTTATCTACTGGTGCAGCATGATGAAAGGGAAGCTTTGAATTTTCTTTCAACAAAATTGAATACAGTTTCAGTTCTCAGATAACACCAACAAGGATCATGGCTGGGATTGTTCAGCTCAAAGGTTGACAGTAATGGAAAGTCTATTTAACTCACTGCTCAAACCAGGTCTCAGCTCATGTTTGAAAGTTAAGAAAGTGATCTAAGCTCAATACTATCATCAGCTCTGTGGCACTAACAATATCAACATCATGTATTCATCTAAGGGCATTGAGTTCATGTTTCAATTAACCAACTTATTAATTAGAAACCCAGTGTATTAATTTGTAATATGTATATAGGAGGGTATATGCTTGAGGGAGATATTGAAAGATTAATTTATTATGAATGTTTCAACATGTTTAGGAATACAAACTGCAAGAACTATGAATATATTTTGTCTCCAAAATTTAATTATTTGTGAAATAATATACTCAATTTTTAACTAATGGAAATACTTACTTAAAAGCTACAAAAGTTGAGGCTGGAGAGCCGGCTTAGTGGTTAAGGCACTTGCCTGCAAAGCCAAAGGACCCAGGTTCAATTCCCCAGTACCCACTTAAGCCAGATGCACTAGGAGGCACATGCATCTGGAGTTCGTTTGCTGTGGCTAAAGGTCCTGGCACACCCATTGTCTCTTTGTCTATCTCCTCCTGTATCTCTCTCTTTCTCTGCTTGCAAATAAATCAATAAAATAAAATAAAATAAAATTAAAACTACAAAAGTTGATGTAAACCAATATGAAATACAAATATATTTGAAAGAATCTCTTCAGATCTAAAATCATCTTGATGTTTGTGTTTAAATTCTTTTCTGCTTCCTTTTGAAGACAAGTAAGAATACACTATGAACCTGATTTCAGTTGGCTTGTTACTTTCCGGCTTTCATATCCGATGTTTCAAAGTAGGTAAACTTGTGATTATCATATTAAATCACTTCTGCGTATTAATAAAAGTTTTGTATTTATACAGAGAAATCCTTTACAGTCTAGAGTTAAAGAATACAGTTACTTAGCATTCCAGTATAGAGAGATAGCATAACAAATTCTCCATGAATGAAGTATTACAAATGTTTAACACAGGTATATATTGTTGTAATGAGCACTCTTACTCATATATCTTGATGGAGTTTTGGAAATTTATCTTCAGATTTTCAGAAAAACTTATGAGACAAAGAACAGTCATGAAATTCATAAATGTTGGCTGAAATTTAACCATCCTTAAAACAAAGTATCTTTGCCAGTATTACAACAAACACCAGATATCTCTTTATTCATAGCTCTTCAGTATATCATTTCCATATTAAATAGGTAAAATGATACACAATGGATTTTAATGATATCTCACCAAAAGAAAAGTTAGTAGTATGGCATCAGTATTTCTCTTTTCCTCTTTCCTGTCTCGTTTTCTTTCTCCCTTTATGTCTTCCGCTTTTAGTTTTCTTGTTAAATATTTCTTTTTTTTTTAATTTTATGCATTTATGAGACAGATAAAGAGATGGAGAGAATGGGTGTTCCATGGCCTCCAGACATTGCAAATGAACTCCACACACATGCACCGCCTTGTGCATCTGGCTTACATGGATTCTGGGGAATCGAACCTGGGTACTTTTGGCTTTGCAGGCAAGTGCCTTAACTGATAAGCCATCTCTCCAGCCCAAATATTTCTTATTTATTTATTTATTTATTTATTTATTTATTTATTTATTTATTTATTTATTTATTTATTTATTTATTTGTGTGTGTGTGCGAGAGAGAGAGGAATGGACAGGCCAGGGTCTCTAACCACTGCATAAGGATCCCAAACACATGCATCACCTTGTGCCTTTGGCTTATGTGTGTTCCTGGGTCTGTAGGCTTTACGGGAAAGCTCCTTAACCTCTAAGCCATCTCTCCAGTCCTGAATCTGGATTCTTTTAATTTTTTTTTTTATTATTTACAACTTCCATAATTATAAACAATTAACAATGATAATCCCTGCCCCACTTTCCCCTTCACAACTCCACACTTCATCATATCCCCTCCCCCTCTCCATCAGTCTCTTTTTTTATTTTAATGCCATTATCTTTTCCTCCTGTTATGATGGTCTTACATAGGTAGTGTCAGGCACTGCAAGGTCATGGATACCAGTCCATTTTGTGTCTGGAAGAGTGCACTGTAAGGATTCCTACCCTTCCTTTGGCTCTTACATTCTTTCTACCACCTCTTCTGCAATGAATCCTAAGCCTTAGAAGGTGTGATATAGATGTTTCAATGCTGAGTACTCCTCTGCCACTTCTCAGCAGTATGGTGCCTTCTGAGTCATCCCAGTGGTCACTGTCATCTAAAAAGAGAAATTTCTCTAACCAAAAGTGAGATCAGCATTAATATATAGGCATGAATGTTATGAGAAGTACTTACTAGGCAGTTTTGTGAGCATTATAGGTTTTTCAGTATCAGGTTTATATTCCCTCCCATGGGGCAGGCCTCTAGGGAGCAGTTGGTTTCCCCCATAAAAGACATGCCACTATTGCACCCATTGACTCATTTTAACCAACTGGCCACACCTAAGGCTTGAAGTGTCCACTGTTGTTTATCTCCACTGATGACTTTTCTCTCTCCCATGGAAGGCATGCCACATAGCTTTGTTCAGCTTTCTGTCAACTGGTCTACATGTAGGAGGTTGGAGCTCAGCTCCAGCAAGATTTCTCAGTAACCTTGCAGGCCAGGCATGTGGCCTCTTCTACAATAGGGTCTTACTATTTACTTCTGGTGGGAAACCCAGAACCTTGGCAATGACCTGTAATGTTTAGGGGGTATCAAGGACCTCCTAGCCAACAACTCACTGGAAGGTATCCCATACCTCGCACTAAAAATTTTCTAGTAACAATCCATGGCTTCTGAGTAAATCGTTGTCCAGGAAAGTAGATTTCTGTATGACTCATTCATACCCTCTTAGATTTTTATTAACCTTCCCCCCAACCTTTCTTTACTCAGTATCTTCCCCTGACCTCACTTATGCCTTTCCACCCTCAGTAATCTGACCATCTAACTTACATATATACAATGCCATTCCCTTAAGTCCTCCATTCTTTCTTCCTTTACATCTTCCTCTTTTACTTTTCTTCATCTCTTACTTTAAAAAAAATCATAATATTTAAATATTATTATTCCTTTTTATAATTTTTACTTTTATTTATTTGCAAACAGAGAGAGGCAGTCATGTAGAAAGGGAGAGGAGAGAGAGAAAGAGAGAGAGAGAGAAAGAGAGAGAGAGCAGAGCACACCAGGACCTCCAGCCTCTGTAAACCATCTCCAGATGTATGTGCCACTTTGTTCATATGGCGCTTTATGTGGGTACTGGGGAATCAAACCTGGATTGTTAGGCTTTGATGACAAGTAATTTAACAACTGAGCTATCTCTCCAGCCCATCACTTACTTCTTAAGAAAAATCTTGTATGTAATCTAGAATTACTTAATGAGTGTAATCCATCACATTTTCACTTCAATCAATTTCAAGTCAATAAAAATAGATTTATATATTTGTAAGTATATGTGAGCCTATATAATTTTCACCATAAAATTCAGTGTTTTAACAATATTTTTATTTATTTTCAAGCAGAAAGAAGGAGAGAGAGAGAGAAAAAAAATGGGGCATGTCAGTGTCTCTTTTCCTTGTCAACACATTCCAGATGCATATGCCACGTTGGGCATCTGGTTTTCATGGCTACTGGGCAGTCAAACTCAGGCTTTGAAATCAAGTGTCTTAAGTGCTGGGACATCTCTTCAGCCCCTAAAATCAATTACTTTAAAGAAAATAAACTGCAGTTTAAATTACTATTGTAACATGTCTCTGAATTTGCCATGGTATACTATATAGAAATACTTAAATATAACAAAGGATTTATAATAACAAAAATACTGCAAAAATAATATAAAATATTTACTTACTTGGCCTTTTTTGTTTGAATGAAGTCTTTAGTCATATACATCATAACATTACCCACTGTGAATAATTACAAATTTTGCATTTTACTTAGAGATTCTAAGAAAAAGGAGAAATAGCTCAGTGTGTAAATTTATATTCTCTATGCCATCCTTATATATGCATTTGATTTGTATGCCCATCTAAGAAGATTTAAGGAATCAGAATAATGGCTGTGCTATTCTGTTATTAAGACAGCATTGTGCATATGTGATATCTGTTGGGATTAGAATAATAAAGTTTTTCTAAAACAATGGCAAATTGCAATGAAGTTTGAAATTCTTAAATTATATAATGATATCTCAATAGGCTTAATCATATTCTAACATTTTAAATAATTGGGTTAGATTAAGTAACCAGCTAATTATAAAGGGCAGTTTAGAACCCTTGTGGGTTTAATTTATTTAGCTTTGTAACTTCAGGGCAAATGTTTTTCAAATCCTGTTTGGATTCTTGTTCAGGTATGATCATTAACATGGCTGAAAAATAAACTTTTGCTACTTGGCATGAGCAAAGGTACAAAGTAAAATATGCATTAGATACACCATGTACATACAGATTTCAAGGTTATTTATTTTTTACAAATGTGCTGATATATACTCTGCTTTTCATAAGAGTATTGGAAGTCTGCAGATTTCTTTCTCTAACAGAGGACATAAGCCAGAAATGAAGGCACACGCCTAAGTCATTCTTCTCAGTTTAAAATTGCATTCACCTAAACTATTCACTGGTCATTCATGAGACTGCTAATCTCTTGTCAAAAAAATATGTCTGAATACAATTCCTTTTATTAAGTAAGTTCACATTGCCAAATCAAATCTTGGAAGCTTTGCAGAGGGTTTAATGTTTTACAATCATGCACAGTTAAAGCTACATAAGGACTGGAGTGATGGCCCAGTGGTCAAAGGTACTTGCTTGTAAAGCCTAATGGCCCAGATTCTATTCCCAAGTACCCACATAAAACCAGATGCATAAAGGAGCACATGCATCTGGACTTTAATTGCAGACATAACCTGATGTCCTGAGGCTGCAAGCTGTGGTTTCTTCAGTAATAGCTACTTAGCTTTCAGCTTGTGAAGGTAGGCAAGCATTTTGTTAATAATTTGTATTATTTGATGACATCATTTCTCCTTGATCCACAACTCACTGGGGGGGGGGTGTCAATTCTGGCCCTCAGAATTATCCGCCAGCACCCATGGTTTTAGGTTAATGCTTTCTCCACCTTTTATGGAGCTCTTCTGTTCGGGTCCTCTGCTCTCTTATTGAGGTTAATTACTTGTACAGTGGTATCCCGAAGAAGGTTTCTATGTATTGATTCATGTTACCATTAATTTTGTGTACCCTCCCCTAACCTTTCCTTTACTCCCTAGGCCTTTCCATACCTTTCTTTTATAGATGATCATTGACTTGTTGTCCAGTAGCCCTTCTTCCCTTCCCTATTTCCCTTTGTCCTGTCTTCATTGTAATGCTATATTGTTGACATTTACAGCAGTTTACAATTAAGTGATGCTAGACCAGGTGAGGAACTGCATATGAGAGAGGATGTGTGGTATTTGTCTTTCCAAACCTGTGTGTCCTTACTCAGCATGACGTTTCTCCACAAATCCTTCCATTTTCCTGCAATGGTGACTGTTTAATTTTTCCTTATTGCTTAGTAGAATTCCATTGTGTATATGTAACACATCTTCATTAACTATTCACTTGTTGATGGGCATCTGGGCTGATTCCAGTTCCTGGCTATTGTGAATAGAGCAGTGATGAAAATGGTTGAGCAAGTGACTCTGTGGTACATAGTAGAGTCTTTAGGGTTTATGCCCAAAAGAGGTATATCTGGATCTAATGTTAGCCCCATTTTCGGCCTTTTGAGGAGTCTCAAGCCTTATTCCCATAGTGTCTGTACAAGTTTGCACTCCCACCAGCAGTGGATGAGGTTTCCTCTTTCCCAAAACCCTGCCAGCATGAGATGTCACTTGATGTTTTGCTGCTTACCAACTCTCTAGGTGTTTGATGACCATTTGCATTTCTTCCTTTGAGAACTCTCAGTTCAATTCTATACCCCATTGTTTGAATGGGGTCCTTGATTTTTGATTGTTTAGGTTTTTGAATTCTTTGTAAATTATAGACATTAAATCTTTGTTAGAGGCATCACCAGTGAAGATTTTCCTCAGTCAGTAGGTTGTCTACAGACTCTGTTGATTGTTTGCTTATCTGAACAATAGCTTTTTTTTTGAGGCAAGCTCAATAGTCTGGCCATTTTTTAATGAGAGTGTGAGTGAGAACAAGAGAGAGAAAATTGGTGTCCCGTCACTCTAATCAAACTCCAGATATGTGCAACACCTTGTGTACATGTGTGAACTTGTGCATGTGTTACCTTGTATGTCTGGGTTGCATGGGATCTGGGAGTTGAACATGGTTCCTTAGGCTTCACAAAGCACATAAACCATGAAGGCATCTCTCCAGCCCTCCACAATAGCTTTTTACTTTCATGAGGTCTCAGGTGCCCAGGCCCACATATTTTCACTGCTCAATTCTATCAAACTGTCATTAAAGAACTAAAGCTAATTTTTTCTCATTTTTTTCACACAATTGAAAAGGAGGGAACATTCCCCTATTCCTTCTATGAAGGCAGAATTCCATTAATACCAAAACCAGTCAGAAACACAACAAGAAAAATAATTATAGACTGATATCCCCTATGAATTTAGACACAAAGATTCGTAATAATTTTTTGGCTAACAGAATTCAGGAACCATCAAAGCCATCATAAATCTCTATCAAGTAGGTTTCATCCCAGGGATGCAGGGTTTGGTCAACATAAGGAAACTGATAAACATAATACATCACATAAAAACACAGAGGTACCACATGATCATCTCTGTAGATGTAGAAAATATCTTTGACAAAATTTACCATCCCTTCATGATTAAAACAATGGAGAAGATAAGGATGGAGAGACCATATATCAACAGGATAAAGGCAATATACAACAGACCTAAAGCTTATATCACACTAAATGGGGAAAAAACTTGAAGCATTCCTATTAAGGCCTGCAACTATGCAGGGTGCTCACTCTCATCACTTCCTTTTAACATAGTACTTGTAGTCTTAGCTCAAGCAATAAGAAAAATGAAGGACATAAAAGGGATACAAATTGGAAAGGAAGAAGTCAAATTAGCCGTATTTGAAGATGACATGATTCTATACTTAAGAAATCCAAAAAATTCACACACACACACACACACACACACACACACAAACTCAGAGAAGTGATAAACACTTTCAACAAAGGGGCAGGATATAAAATCAAAATACAAAAATCACTAGCCTACATATACATCAATGACACTGTTATGGAAAAATAAATCAGAGAAGCTGTCCCCTTTACAATAGTCACAAAAAAAATCAAATACCTTGGAAACACCTTTTATAGGTAAAGACCTATAAAATAAAAGCATAAAAATATTGAAGAAAGAACTGAAGGAAGACATGTAAATATGGATTAGAAGAAATAATATTGTTAAAATGGTCATCCTACCAAAAGTAATTAACAGAATCAATGAAATGGCAATAAAAACCCCAGAAACATTCTTTACAGACAGAGAAAATGTCTCAAAATCCATATGAAAATACAAAAGACCTTGGATAGCAAAAAATGTACTGAGCAAAAGGAACACTTCTGGTGGCACCACCATACCTGATTTCAAGCTCTACTATAAGTCAGTAGTAATAAAACAGCCTGGTACTGGCTAAACAACAGGCATATTGATCAATGGAATATAAATGAAGATCAAGTTATGAGTTTCAGTAACTACAGCTACTTGATCTTTGACACAGTGTCCAAAGTGCTCATTTGAGCAAAGGCAGCATCTTAAACAAATGGTGCTGGAGACACTGGCTAGCCACCTGAAGAAGATTGAATTTGGACCCTCTCTTCCCACCTTGTACTAAAAATCAACCCCAAATGGATCAAGGACCTCAATATAAGACCTGAAACTCTAGAATGGAAAAAAAGATATGGAAAAGACTCCAAGATATAGCTGTCAGGAAAGACCTTCTCAATAAGACTCCAGTGGTCCAGGGAGCTGGGCAAACTCTGAACAACTGGAGCCACACGTTACAATTTTGACTTAAGAAATTTATACCCACCACAGAAACACACACACTAAATGTTCATGTGTGATGGCAGAGGTCCCATGGAGCAGTATTCAGAAGGGATGTGACAGCATCATGAGTACTCTGACTTCTCTTGTTGGACTTATAATAACATCATGGTGAAAAGTAGTTGGTGGGACCCTGCAGGAGAAAGTAGACCACTGTGACATCCCTGAAATATATTCCTTCTAGTAAGTCCCTTCGTGTTTTTCTCTGCTTCCTGCCTATCCTGAAAAGAGCAGCTCTCCACTACCCCATACCCCATGCCCCCCACCATGATGCTCAGACTTACCTTAGTCCTGCAGCCATGGAGCCAACCAAGCATGAACTGAAACTTCTGTTACTATGTACCAATGAAATATTTCCTCCTTAGAATGACGATTCTTATGTATCCTGTCACAGATGTAAAAAAGGCTAACACAGGGACTGGAGAGAGAGCTCAGTCGTTAAGGCACGTGAATTCTGAGCCTAAATACCAAAGTTTGATTCCTGTATCCACATAAAGCCAGATGCACAAAGTGGTGCATACATACAGTGTTTGTTTGCAGTGGCCATAGGCCCTGGTGTGCCTGTCTGTCTCTCTTCTATCTCTCTCTGCTTGCAAATAAATACGTAAAAAATATATTTTCAATGGGCTGGAGAGATGGCTTAGGGGTTAAGGCGCCTGCCTCTTAAGCCTAAGAACACTGGTTCCAATCTCCAGTGGTTCCAATCTCCAGGTCCCACATTTAGCCAGATGCAAAGTGACGCAAGGGTGCAATGCTGCACTTGACCACAAGGGGGCACACATCTGGATTTCGTTCGCAGCAGCTGAGACACTGCTGGTGGGCCCATCTCTGTCTTCCTCTCCCCCTCTCTCTCTGTCTCTCTCTGTGTCTCTCTCCAAAAAATAATTTAAAAAAATAAAAAGTTTAAAAATATATTTTTTTTTTCAAAAGGCTAACACAGTGTTTTTCTCTATAATAATATTCATACTCATAATTACCAATATTTCTTCTATCATAGTATTTGCTGTGAAGAAACACAAAAATGTACACTAAAAACTTCTATGCCTTTAACACACAGGCACATAGTATATTCCTTTATAATTGTTGCTATTAATGCTTCTCTTCATGTTTTCTGTGGCCATTACTAAGTGCAGATCAGTTCACTAGGACAAATACATTCTCAAAGAAGAAAAGCAGCCCATTCAGAATAAACCCACATGTTTTTCACCCAGAGCTAAATTTCATCCTTTTTTTCACCTTGTTCAACTCAATATAGAAATGCTGCTTTTAAACAAAGGCAAAGAGCACAAATAACCAAGAGGGGTTTTTACAGAGCACATGCTGTTGAAGCATCTCAACGTATTGATCTCAGAAAAGCAAATGGAACAACACATTGATCGGAAGGGAAAAGCAAGTGAAAACAACAGAATAGAGGAAGGCATCAGTTCTGACAAAGAAGTAGGGCATATCTACTGTAAAGATGCAGGTGCATAGGTTTCAAGGTGAAATGGATGGAATGTTAATCAATCACTTTTACTTTGAAAATATAAAGAGATCCTCAAAAAGAGTATGAAGCTTTAAGGAAATACCCCAAAGAAGAAAAAAGTGCTATATATGGCACAACAGAAAGGACGTGAAAAATACATCAAGTTTCTGTAGGTATCAAGTCTTAGTTTTCCTATAGACACACTAAACATATAGTCAGTTTCGGTGATGATAATCTTCCAACTCCCAGAGTTATTTTTGGCAGGATCACTGAGTCAAACAATGTAGAACATTGCACCCAATTCTGAATTTCCAGGGTGTTATCTATAATAAAGTCTATTAAAAATTTTCTAAATCAAAGAGAATCTCAGGTCACCTAGAATATAACACACAGTAAACATTCTCGATATGTTAACTTGATGGCTAGCTTTACCAGTTCCACTTACTAATTACAAAAGACTATCAATCATTCCAGCTACTTTCCTTTCTCTCTCCATTCACTTCACTGTTCCCATTAAACATTGCCATGTAACTAGTGACCATGTCTTGTTACTACTATCCACTGGCCTCTCATGTCTACCCAGCATAAATCCATTTCCACATCATCAATATCCAAATAAGGCAAATAGAATATATCAGAACAAAGTTGTAAATATAGTGTTAGAGTGAATATTGACTTGAGACGTACACATATTGTTTTGGAACATTTTTGTTTCAGGTGTAAGTGTGCACCAATCCATGTAGTAAAAAGTGTATTACCTGTGAATTGCAGCATGGATGTTTGAAAAACCACTAAAGTATACCATATAAGCCTCTTCACTTTTATAATCTTGACTCTCTCTGTATCTTGACACTAAAATACTTAGGTTCTAGAAAGTTTTATTTTGTGAATAAATAATAGTACCTAAATCAATGTACATCATGTTATTTTTGCTGAATCATTTCCCTAGATGACAGAGTATGAGTAGCAGTTTTGCTCAGCTTTTAATATCTGCTTAAAACACTGTGTCCTTTGTGAGTGCTTCCAGATACTCTCCTTCCCACAGTCCCTTAATGCTTTCCCACTCACTGTTGTTTGGGTGAGTCTTTTGGTAAATGTAGAATGTATGCAGGGAGATAATAGCAAGGCTTTCTTCCTAAGTAGCCTCTTTAAGTTTAGTCTTTCAGGAATTTGACAGCCAGAAGGATGCAAAAATCTACAGCCAACCTTCTCAAGCGAGTTTAGGTAATCTTTGCTCTGGTTCTATTCAAAAACTTTTTTTCAAGAAAAATCTATTTAAGTAACTTGATCATATTTTTAAAGATAAGTTTTTGAAGTCAAAATTATTTAAATTAAATTTTGATTTTTTTGTTTTAAAGGGTTTTTGGTATTTTTCATATATATATATATATATGATATTTATATTTAAACTGAATTCATATGCATTATTGCTAGAGAGTGGTGAATGTATCTCTATTCAGTTTAACCAGTCAGTATATGCTGACTATTATTTATTTACCTAATAGGAGCCAATTTCTTGTAGTCATTAAAGTCATATAAATTAATGTGGGCTTAACTGAACTTCTTGAAAGGACTCTCAAAATCTTAAAAAGTATCATTAGTCATTGATATACTTCAAAGTCAATTACCTGATTTGTGTCTATGAAAACAATGAAGACATAAAACTGAGGACTTCTAATAGAAAATACATGGAAAGGGTATTTTTCCTTAGTCTCACTGTATTTAAAATTTTCAGCACAATTAAAGAGTAGTTCATTATTCCTGAATGACAAACTGAAAACTTTGGATTTGCTTTTAA
Source organism: Orientallactaga sibirica (assembly GCA_036365145.1). NCBI lineage: Eukaryota > Metazoa > Chordata > Mammalia > Rodentia > Dipodidae > Orientallactaga > Orientallactaga sibirica. The sequence continues at coordinate 10,500,389 of JAEOAD010000019.1, read as the reverse complement.
CTTTGTTAATAACTTTGTTTTAATCTTTGTTGTATTCAAAATATGATATATTTTCAAAAATTATATATTCTTTTTTATATTATCATTCAAAGGGGACACTTTAGTGAATCTAATAAATATAACTATTTCTATATTTATAATGTTGTGCTGTGAGCAGATTAGCAACCTGTGGAATTTTTAAAATTACATTTGTTTCCTATGAAAAGATTTAGTGCCCTGTCTCCTGCTAGGTGATAAATATACTTATCTTTGTGAACACAGCTTATATCCAAATATGTTTTGGACTATGAATTGCTTCAGAAAAATAATAATGATGTGATCATTTTACCTGTATTTTTATGATGTAGATGAACAATAATTTAAGTTCATTCTTTCTAGCTTATGTATATTGCATATATCTTTATTTGTCTGTGTCTGTGTTTATACATGATATTTGGTCTTAACATATTGATGGGATATTTCAAAACAAAAATTTAACATTTACTATAAGTAGTATAAAAGCAAATATATGAGACACGTTAATCTTTTTTATCCTGTATGTAGGATGTGTGCTTTCTTTGATAGACTTTTATAAAGAAAGTAACACCTAATTCATGTCAGTGAGAAGACACTGCCTGTTTTTATTTTTATTTTTTAAAAAGAGACACTTTAACTTTATATCAATATGAGATACTGAATGTCATGAAGATTAGTGAAGATAATCTTGGCAAGATTGCTATGAAACTGCTAAATTCCAAAGCTTATATAATATTAAAATATGCACTCATCAAGACCTGCAGAACACAGTAGATTCTGGACAAATTCATAGCCACAAGCACAAGACCCACCCCCAAGTACTTGTGCTACATATGAGAAATAGTTAACAAAGGTGGTAAAGATTGAGAGTCCCTAGACATGCATTACTGGTGGAAGCCCCACACTGACCTCTACTCCTCCTGGATGCAACACCTTAGATTGGTGGGTAAGATAAATTCTGCTGGAAGATACAAGAGTAGAAAGCCATCTTTACAGTTGACTTTTCAGGGGTTAAAAAAAAAATAGCTTGTTGAGACTCTAGGGATGGAAGCAAGATCACTGAGATTGTTTTGCCCTTGAGACAGACAATGCATACCTTAACCAATATCATAAGAGGTTAAGTGAGATCTCAAATATACCCACCCCATATCATACTATCAAATATTATCAAGAAATAGCAATAATTTGATTATTTAATGTGATTAAACTATTCTATAGTCATATATATATATATATATATATATATATATATATATATATATGTGTGTGTGTGTGTGTGTGTGTGTGTGTGTATAAATATATATATATTAGTAAATGGCAGTATAGCAGCCAGGAATGGATGGGAAGGAAGTGGATAAATTTACTCTTTATACCAGAATAGAATAGAAAGAATAGTTTATTGAGAACATAAAAAGGGCAGTGGGTTGGGCCTGCAGCATCAGAAAAAGTGCTTCATGGTTCTCCATCTTGAATAAGTACACTCACATTTGGGGCAAGTTCCTCTATGTATAGTTTCCTGGCATGTAATTCATGCTGTTCAAAGAAAGTACAGTCCATATGGACAGCGTAGAGTTCTAAGGGATTAACATGGATCACTGCACAAATAATTTCCAGTTATGCAATCTCTTTTTTTCACATAGATCTGTGCAAAGAAGGGCAGGTCTTGAGTTATCAAAGTTCAGTCCTGGACTAGGGTTCAAGACAAGCATTGGACTTGTCTGTGTGTCAGGTTACATTCCTCTGATAGTCTGGGAGATGTTTGTGAAAATTCCATAATGGAGACCTTATGTATTTCCCGATGTCTTATTAATGTCCTTTCCTTCACACATTTAAAAACCAATGACAACATAGAGTTACCCTCTGAACCACTGTCATCTAGGAAAAGGCATAATATGTAGGAGGAAGCTGGTCATTAACCTATAGTACCTCAGCTTCCATAATAAGCATGTTGTAATGCTAGAAATATTTGCAGCAATTTGTTCACTGAAGATAGTCATCACAAACTGAGAAACCCTTAACAAGTTTAAACATACTTCCCAAATATGTGTGCTATACATGTACACTGCCACATCAGAAAAAAAGTTAATTAGTAAATGACAAAAATAAAATATCATCAAGAAAACAAATGACAATAAGTGTTGGAGTGGATTCGGAAAAAGAGGAACCCTTTTACACTGTTGGTGGGAATGTAATCTGGTCCAGCCATTGTGGAAATTAGTGTGGAAGTTCTTTAGACAGCTAAAAATAGATTTACCATATGATCCAGATATAGCACTACTAGGCATATATCCGAAGGACTCTTCTCACTACCTTATACTTGCACAACCGTGTTTATTGCTGCTCTATTCACAATAGCTAGGAAATGGAACAAGCCTAGATGTCCCTCCATAGATGAATGGATAATAAAGGTGTGGTACATTTACACAATGGAGTTCTATTCAGCAGTAAAGAAAAATGTAATTATGAAATTTTCTGGGAAATGAAGGAATCTGAGGTAACCCAGGCTCAGAAAGCCAAATGTCACATGTTCTCTCTCATTTGTGGATCCTAGTTACAAATATATAGACTTGTGTGTGGGCTGGACCAAAAATTGTTAGCAGAGGCCAGTAAGCTAGAAAAAGCTTATAAGGGAGGGAGGAGAGGGAAGGACTTAAGGGAATGGTATTGCATACATGAAACAGAAGAATATGTTATAGGGAGGAGAAAGGCCTAAGCGAGGCCAGGGGAAGAGAATGTGTAAAAGAAGGGCAGGGGGAGGGTCAAAATTCAAGATATTCTGAATAAGACTTACGTAAACCTCCTTTTTTGAATAATGGCACATCCAAAAGATATAGATTGTTACTAGAAATTTTCCAGTGCCTGGGATGGGATACCTTCCAGTGAGTTGTTGGTCAGGGAGGTCCCTGTAGCCTCCCAAACAGTACAGACTATTGCCAAGGCCCTTGGTTTCCCTTGAGAAACAGATGGTCAGACCCTATTGCTGAAGACGTCTCTTGCCTGAGAGGCAAGGTTACTGAGAAAGCAAGCTGGTGCTGAGCAGAAAACCTTCTCCCTGTAGACCAGCCAACTGAAAGCTGGAAAAAGCTGCAGTGCATGCAGCTGTATGGGAGACAGAAAATAGCAACGGTGAAAACAGTGGACACTGGAAACCTCAAGTTTGGCCATACAGACCAAATGACTAAACTGGTGCAACAGTGGCATGTCTGTTCTTGGGGAAACACCAACTGCTCCCTAATTGGACTCAAGGCCTGCTCTAAGGGAGGGAATACATGCTTTGTACTGAAGAACCTAATCAAAAGTCTATGGCAGGGGTGGTCATGAGCCTTAGGGGTATAAAGTCTGCTCTTCTCTGGCTAACTGTATATATTATTTCCACCAAACTGCCCTGAAAGCACTACTCTTAATGTTCATGTTCACATATTAATGCTATTCTCACTTCTGGTTAGAGAAGCTTCTCTTTTCAGATGGAGATGACCACTGGGATGACCCAAAAGGCAACAAAGTGCTGAGAAGAAGGGATGGAGGAGTGTCCAGCACTGGAAAATCTCTGTCACACCCTACAAGGCTCAGGGCTCATTGCAGAAGAGGTGGCAGCAACAATGGAAGAGCCAAAAGAAGGGTACTGCTCCTTACAATCAAGTGTCCAGACAGAAACTGGCCTCGATATCCATGACCTTGCAGTGCCTAGGAATCCCTTCACAAGACCCTCATAATAGGAGAAAAAGATGATGACATCAAATTAAAAGAAAGACTAATGGACAGAGGGAGGGGATATGATGATATGATAAAGAGTAGAGTTCTGAAGGGGAATGGTGGGGAGGGGAGGGAAATATCATGGTTTATTATCTGTAAGTATAGAAGTTGTCAATAAAAAATAAAAATAAATAAAATATATCAGAGAAATACTGACTTCCAATGAAAGTGCTATCATTTGTGTGAAGTGACATCCAACAGACTCATTCCAGGGCTGGAGAGATGGCTTAGCGGTTAAGGTGCCTGCCTGCTAAGCCTAAGAATGCTGGTTCCAATCTCCAGCCGTTCCAATCTCCAGGTCCCACATTTAGCCAGATGCAAAGTGACGCCAGGGCGCAATGCCGCACTTGCCCACAAGGGGAGCACACATCTGGATTTTGTTCACAGCAGCTGAGAGACTGCTGGTGTGCCCATCTCTGTCTCCCTCTCCCTCTCTGTCTGTCTCTCTCTGTGTCTCTCTCCAAAAATAAATAAAATAATTTAAAAATTAAAAAAAATCCTCATTCCAACTGGTGATTTTATAGAGATGGCATGCATGAGCTAATTTCAACACTTTCAACAATGTGCTATTAGGGAGTAGGGCGCATATGAAGGAAACAAGTCACTTGAGGGATGCCTACAAAAGTTGTATCATACCTATGGCTGAGAATGCCATAGCCCTTAGGAGGAAAGCTACTGCTATTCGTTAGGTAAATGGGCATGTTGTGCTCATCAAATTGCCTTCTAAGTATTTATGTTTATGCCTATAAATTAGTGCTTCTCTCACCTTTCTTCAGAGAAGTTTCTTTCAGCAGTCGAACATGACAATAGAGAAGACTCAAAGCTTATCAACGTGCACAGAAGAACTGACTGATGAGTGCTCAGTACTAAATAAATCAGCTATACTACCCTCTCTGAGCTCAGGAAACATTGTGACAGGGACAGAATGAAGACGATGGGAGGAGTGCTTTGGAAAGCTGTCTTCCAGACATGAAGTGGCACCTGAATTCATGACTTCTCAGTACAGGATTTTCACACTATTCCACCACAGGTGGTAAAGAGGGCAAAAAAAGACATCAAGTTAAAAAAATATATTTGGAAAGTAAAAGGTCTTCAGTGGAAGGGCAATGAGAGAATGGCATTTTTGGCATGTATGAATATTGTCAAAAAGTTATAAAATAAGTTGTCTTGTGTCTGAACTTACTTCTCTTTTCTTTTTCTTTTCATTTAAGTTCTCTTCTTATTTTTTGTTTCCCGTCTTTTGATCTCCTTTTCATCTTCTTCTCTCTTTTCCTCTCTCTGTCTTTTCCCTCCATCCCTCTTTCTTTCCTGACTTCCAGAAGGGAACAGGTTCCCTTGTCACACACTTCTACTGTTATGGTCCTATTCCTTTCTCAGTCATAGTTCATTGGACTGGAATTGCTGAAGTTGTGAATACTACTAATAATAAATCTTTCCTTGTTAGAAAAGTTTCATCTAGGTATTTGTGATAGTATTGAAAAGGGGGTGGGGACTATTGTTATAGCTCAGTTCAGTGTTTATCTGACTACTATGTGAACCTGAATTTTATCCCTACAAGCAACATAAAAATTACAGTTTTGAATCCCAGCACTTGGGAGGCAGAGGTAGGAGGATCACCATGAATTTGAGGCCACCCTGAGACTACACAGTTAATTCCAGGTTAGCCTGGACCAGAGTGAGATCCTACCTTGAAAAAAAAAAAAAAAAAAAAAAAAAAAAAAAAAAAAAAAAAAAAAAAATTACAGTTTTGGTGGTATACTTATAAATATTTATAATCCTTATGCTGAGGAAGTCGAGTCAGGAAGATCCCTGAAGCTCACTAGGTAGCACATTTAGCATAATTGGTAAGCTCCAGACCAATGAGAAACCTTGTCTCAAATAAATAAAATAAAATATAATAATAAAATAAAATAAAATAATAAAATAAAATATAAAATAAAATGGTGGACACTGTTCCTGAGGAAAACTATCTGCAGTTTTCCTCTGCCCTCCATGTACAGAAATACAAGAACCAATACTTGTATGTAAACATTAATAAAATAAAATAAAATAAAATAAAAAAACAGTAAAGAAAGGATACTTAGCTCAAAAATAAAAAAATAATAATAATAAAAATAAAAAACACAAAATGGTTTTTTGAGATCATCAGAAAAAGTAGAATAATGAAGGAAAACTAGCAAATAAATTATAGTGTCAGAAGATCAGCAAAAAATGGCTTATTAAAAATAACAGAGAAAAAATAAGAAAGTATAGCACATATATAGAACATATGAAATACCTATAAATTAAACAAAATATGAATACATTCTAATGTTACAAAATGAAACAGTAAGAATTTTTAAGAACTATGTGAATAATGTATATGTTTGCCTCTGATATATCAATTGACTTAAAATTGTGAAGAGCATTGATACTTCTACAAATTATGACACTTATAAACATAAATTTTTGATGTTTCTACAAACAAAACATACCTTAAAATAAATGATAAATATGTAAAGTGTGCTTATAAAATTAAACATTAAACTATAAATATTTTATAATAAATGATATAAAAACAAATTTTGAACCTGGCTTAGATGGTTTATTAGATGCATCTAAATAAATACAATTAAAATTAAAAAGGATGAATTTGAAACTATTTAAAAAGAAAGAAAGAAAGAAGAAGGGATGGGAGGAAAGAAGGAAAGAAAAAAAGATGGACTAGAGAAATGGCTTAATGGTTAAGGCACTTGCCTGTGAAGCATATGGACCTAGGTTCAATTCTCCAAGTCCTGTATAAGCCAGATTATCAAGGTGGAACATGCATCTGGAGTTTGTTTGCAGTGGCTAGAGGCCCTGGCATGCTCATTCTCTCCCCCCCCCCTTCCCTCTCTGTCTCTATAAATAAAAAAATAAATAAATAAAGTTTAAAAAAGGGGAAATAAAAGAAACATTGCCTATATGTTTAACAGATAAAATTAGTACATAAGAAAAAGGCCACAGACTGAGGAATAATATTTTTTTAATTATATATTGAATTAAACTCCTAGAGAGACACTATATAAAGATTCTGCAAATGAAAATAAGAAAATGATGAAAAATAGTACAATTTTTTTTAAGATAGTTCACAGTAGATAAATAAATATTAAGGAAAACTCATGATTTTAAGAATCAGTTGGATGCATATATTCATTTCCATACTGCCTGCTGAATTCATGGGTCTGTCTTCATTGTGGTACTAAACTGTTTAGACTCCTATAATTTGGATTATACTCAAGTCTGGAAGTGGTGCAGTCAGCTCCATGTTTCTGAGATGGACATCCATCCAGATTCAGTTTATGGGAGGAATGGGTTTACTTCAGACTTAAGGAGCTAGAGGATGTTCTACCAGTTGTAGATGAAGCTGCTCCCATACATGTAAGCAGAGAAAAAACAACTTCAGCAATGAAACACCAATAAGCAGCAACACAAAGCCACAATTCAAACTGTTTTCTCACACCTTTGTGTTGGAATTTATATCTACCTCTAGTGACATGCCCCATCCAGCAGACTGTGGCTGTGGGAGAAATAAGCAGGACATTTACCCATAAAAATACATGAGACTATGGGGGGGCATATACTCCTTTTTAAACAAGCACATTCCACCCTTTTCCTCCATAGATTCATGATTATCTCACACTGCAAATGGTTGTGAGTCAAAAATTAAAGGTCCTCATAAGTTTTACCAAATTTAAATTGTTCCAAATTCTCAAATATCACCTGAGATTCAAGACTATCTCTTAACTATGAGTCCTGTGAAATCAAACAAAGTTACATACTTCCAACATACAATGACACAGAGTAAACATTTCTATTGCCATAAGGCTTAACAAGGAAAGACAAGACAAATGTAAAATCAGTAGCCATCAGACACTTGTAGCTTGTCCAACATCCATAACCAGTGACAACAGTCTCTGGAATTCTATTTCCACCTCTCCAGCTGAGCTGAGTAGTAAGCCAACAGTGCTTCATGTTAGTAGCCTTTGAACAGTTTTAGTGTATCCAAAAATATGTTCAGGTCTCCACAGCAAACTGGTCCAAATTACAATAGCTCACTGGTCTCTCTGTCTAAGGACATTGCCCTGCTTCACATGCTACATGTTAGCAGTGGCTTCTGGAATTGTTTCTCCTTCATGTCCCACTTCCATGCTTATTTATTTATTTATTTATGAGAGAGAAAGTGGTAGAGAGAGAGAGAATAGGTGTACCAGGTCCTCTAGCCACTGCAAACAAACTCCAGATGCATGCTACCCCTTGTGTATATGGCATACATGAGTCCTAGAGAACCGAACTGGGATCCTTTGGCTTTGGCTTTGCAAGCGTTAACTACTAAGCAATCTCTCCAGCCCACTTCCATGCATTTTTAATGATTCCAAACATAAGTGTGCATGGACATCATCATTGAGGGAGAAAATATATCTTAAACATGAATTGTCATAATTCTTCCTTTCTGTAATCTCCTTTCAAAAGAGGTTGCATTGTACCATTCAACCTTTTCTAGGTGGGAATCATCCTCCACATCATTTCCATTGTTTCAATGTAAAGCAGTTACAACCCTTAAGGTTGGCAATCTGTTTTAACTAATACCAGGTTTAGTCACCTAAACCCAGTTTCAGTGCCTGGAACTTTAAACTTGCTGGAACTTTTTCAACTTTAAATCATACATCTTTTAGTTCTATATCTTCCACCAGGCACACCAGAACATTACTCTTAAATTCAACCTTGCTCAGAGTCTCTGGGCATAGGAAGCTGAATGCAGCCAGGCTTTAGGCTACTTTCCCAGTTACACCAAAGTTTTCTGTGGTTTTTACTTCCCTTTTAAAAGTCCATTAAGCTATGCATCCAAACAGAATTCTCTCTGCATTTAGCATTTTCAAACTCTCACTAGAATAGTCCATAAAATTTGTCTTACTGCTCTGTAAGGATTCTGCAGTCCAACTGCCAAATCCATCCACATTTCTCTGGCATACAAGTTCAAAAAAAAAAAAAAAAAAAAAAAAAAAAAAAAAAAAAAAAAAATGGTCCGATTTATCCTTGCAACCACAACTCTCTGGTATCAAATTCTTTTGTGGTCAGCTCTACATTGCTGAGATGAACAACCAACCAGACAGACACTGTTTATGGAAAGAATGGATTTATTTCAGATTTACAGATTCAGAGGAAGTTCCATCAATGGAGGAAGAAGCTGCTTCCATATATGCAAGCAGAGAGAAACAACTGCAGTTGGCAAATACTACTAAGTAGCAAGAACAAGACAGAATACAATCTGTTTTCCACACTAAATTGGGCTGGATTTCAGATCTGCCCCTGGTGACACAATCCGTCTAGCAGGCTCCTAGAGACTTAATCAGGAAGTTTAACCTTGAAAATATTTGAGGCTTTGGGGATATATATTCACCTTCAAACCACCACAGGTAGTGTGATGGCTAGTTTTATTCTTTCTATTTAATCATGATGTATTTTTTTAAGATTCATTGTGATTTCATACAATACATACATACATAGTTTTGTTGAGAATATCATGAAGATATTGAAATTTTGATATGAATTTCATCATATCTTTAGATGGTTTCAGAAATAAGGACATTGGGCAATATTCTTTCTTCCAGTCCATGAGCATATGATTTCTTTTCAATTTGTTCATTTTTTCTCATTTCTTTTACCAGTATTTTATAGTTATCATTATAGTTTTACCCATTTTGTAAATGATCATACATCTCAATTGCAAACTGGTGCTGGGTTGTGTTATGCAAAAGCATTAGTTTTCAAGCAATCTTCAAGAACTTCCTGTTTTTCTACTTTCAGATTGTTATTTGGGAAATCTTGAGTAAAGTCATTCTCAGTAAGAGCCTAATTCAGAATCTAGAAATTAACAGGAGATGCTTTCATCCTCCCTTGGACAATTTTAGGAATAATTTCCTAGAGTGAAGATGCCTAGAATTAGAATTACTTGTTCAAAAATGCAGCCAGGTTATTTTAAATAACCTGGTGAACTGGTGTATTCTGCTAGATGAACCCATTAGTGGAAGAAGGTGATAAATCCAAGAGAAAATCTCAGATTCTAAGGAGCTCTCAATGACTTAGAACATCTTTATTAAGGACATAATTTGTCTTCCAGGCATCATGCCATACGTGAAGGTTTACTGAGATCATTATTTATATCAAGAACAATCATTGTCTTACAAACATCATACCTTCTTAAGAGAAAATTTGTAATATGTGAGGGTCTGTTTTCCCTTGTATTCTTCAATGTCAGACTGGTGATTTCACCCATTCCTACTTTATGACTTACAGTTTGTGGGTACTCTGCTATCACCCAATGTGGTAGCAAGACTGTCCTTATTCTTTATCAGTTTTTTTTTTTGTTGTTGTTGTTTAAGAATTGTGCCCAAGAATAATCTAGATGTCTATCATACCAACCAGCTTTGTTTCACTTTGGTGGCTATAATCAGCCCTGTCTAATAGCACCCAAGTATTTCCACTCACATTCTGTTCTTAACCTGTTTAGCACTGGGTCAGATTTTCTACTTAAATTTCAGAAAATGATCTCTTGTTTTCTTGGCTTCTACCCAGTGGGTGATTTGATTTAACTCCCCTTGCAATATTGTAGTTTTTTTCTCCTATAACAGGGGTGAGATTAGGTTTGGGAGGCCACCTTAGTAACTTCCACATGAGCTTAAACTTCTATCAGTAATGGAGTACACAAAGTGCAGTCATTGACAGTACTGTTTAGGGAAAGAGTTAAGACAAGGATCCAGTTTCGGCTCTTTATGGTGTATTTTCACTCAGGTAAGATGTAATAGATTGCACAGGAAATTAGCAAGAACAATTTACACAACATAAACTGTTATAACACTTCATTTTGTAAAAAAAAAAAATATAATTTTGTCTGAGTTGTTTGCTTTTATTTTGAGGGGAGAGGTGGCATCAAGAAAAATAAAGAAACTGACAAGCATCTTAGCAAACATAGCACAACCTCTGCATCCCAGTGACTGCAGGTTTGCCGTCACATTTGCATTTATTTATTTAGTTATTTAGTTATTTAGTTATTTAGTTATTTAGTTAGTTAGTTATTTTGGTTTTTTGAGATAGGGTTTCACTCTAGCCCAGGCTGACCTGGAATTTCCTATGAAGTCTCAGGGTGGCTTTGAACTCACAGCAAACCTACTACCTCAGCCTACTGAGTGCTGAGATTAAAGGCATGCACCACCACACCTGGCTTACATTTGCATTTATTTTGAGATGCTTTTTTTGTTTTCATTTTTCATGCAATCTGTGTTACTTTCAAATAATTTCAGTGGCACAGAAGTTGTCTAAAATCTAAAAACTTGTGTGTTCATTTTTATACAGTTTTTTTCCTGTGATAAACCATATGTCTTTCATATTTTTCTGCTCTATATCTTTCACCAAGTATACCAGTCTATTACCTTCAAATTCAACCTTAATCAAACTCTACTGGAATGAGCTGAAGAATGCAGGCAGCCTTTCCACTAGTAGCCTAGATCGAAACAAGCTCTGTCTTTCTCGTTCATAGGCTGTCTTCAGATTTTCCAATTCAGTCTATATTTACATTTTCAAACTCTCACAAGAATAGTCCACCAAACTCTGCTCACAGAACTGGAAGGCATCTCCAGTCCAAAGTACCAAGTCTTTCCACATTCCTCCTGAACACATGTTCCTAAAGACACAGCCCACATGGTAAGATTCATCCCAGCAATGGCTCTACTCAGAAAAAATTCTACTGCTGTAGTGACCTTTGTTGTTGGAACTAACACTAGACCAGAAGTAGCTTACAGGTTTATTTTAGCCTTACACAATCAAGAGCAAATGCCATCAATGACAGAAGAAGCTGGCCCACTTCCATAGATGCAAAGCAGAGAGGTACCACCAAACAATTAGCAAAATATGAATAGCCAGGGCTCAAACTGCTCTGAAGACACTTTAAGATCCATCCCCAGTGACACACCCTCCAGGAGGCTGCTGGTGACTTAAATTGTAAGCTTAATAAAAAAAAAAATAAATATATATATATATATATATATATATATATATATATATATATATATATCTATATATATCTCAGGCTATGGGGACATATATTCACATTCAAACCACCACAATAGGTATCTAAACATAAGGCATGAAAATATTTTATAGTTTACTTAAGCATTTCAGATATGTGCATATTGTTTACACAGAGCTCCACAGTTCAATTAAAAGCAAAGAATATGTCTTGTCAGGCTGGTTGTTTTCATATAGCAGTGTCCCTTGCTTGCTCACAAACTTGGCCACTTTTCCCCAGCGTCTCATGTTGCATTTTCTAGCACTATAGGCACAGACCATCTGGGAACTGGCTTCCTTCCAGTTTCCAGCTGGATCTCTCCATATTTTGTGTCATCGGCATGTGGAGTCTTCAGCAATAGGGTCTTAGATTCACCTCAGGCAGGTAATCAAGTGCACTGACAGAAGTCTTTCTTGTTTTGGGAACTTTGTAGCTCTCCCCAATCAAAAGCTCAATGTCGGTTGTAGCTGATTTCTGGTATTAGAAGTTATAAGCCAGAAACAAATGTTGTAGGGTTAACAGCTTCATCCCATCCTATAGAGGGGCCTTCTTACCAGAATATCCCCCTTACTCCTCAGGAGAGTTATGTCTTTTAGATTACTATCCAGGAGGAAAGTTTCTATGGTACCAAATCATTTTGGATTAATTTTGTGTATATATTTTCCCACCCTCTCATTCCTCTCCACCCAACCCCTTCAATACATATTATCTGTCCCTTGACTTGACTTCCAGGTATTCCTGAAACCCAAGCTATTCCATGTTAGGAAGCCCAGAAGATGGAAAACATGTGACATTTTTCTTTCTGTGCTTGTGTGAGTTTTCTTAGTAGGAGCTAAGTTTATCCATTTTCCTACAAATTTAATTATATAATTTTTCTTCCTGTTGACTAGCATTCCATTGTGTAAATGTAGCAGTTCTTCATTATTCAGTCAGTAAATGATGGGCATCTGTGTTGATTCCAGTTCTGAACTATTGTAAATTCAGCAGCTACAAACATAGGTGAGTAATATTTTCTTCAATGAAAAATGCATCCTTTGGGGTAGATGCCCAGTAGAGGAATAGTGGGTCCATTGGTAGCTCTATTTTCATCTCTTTTCAGGAGTTTCCATATTGAGTTCCATAGTTGTTGTAAAAGTTTGCGTTCCAACCAGCACTGAATGAGGGTTCCTCTTTCCTTACATCCTCACTAACATTTATTGTTGTTTGATTTTTTTATTGATTAGGTTTTTTTGAGTTCTTTTTAGATTCTAGATATTAGGCACCTGTCAGTGGTATAGCTGGTGAAGATTTTCTCCCATTCTGTGGTTAGTCTAACTGACTCTGTTTACGGTATACATGCCTGTAAAAAAGCTTTTTAGCTTCATGAGATACCACTGGTTGAGTGATTGTTTAATCTCCTGGGCTACTAGGTATTGTTCAGGAATTTCCCCCCACTGCTATATTGTGAAAAGTTTCCCTATTTTTTTCTTCCAGTTATTGAAGAGCTTCTGGTCTTATATTGATATCTTTAACCCATTTGGAGTTGAATTTTTGTAGATGGTGAGAAGAATATGTCTAGTTTCACTTTTCTGCATGTGGTTATCCAGTTTGTCCAGCACTATTTCTTGAGGATGCTGTCTTTTCCCAGTGTATATTGTTGGCTCCTTTGTCAAAGACCAAATAGCACCTTTGCAATGGTGGCACCCATCCAGATAGGTAACCAATGGCATTCTGATTGCCTAAGAGGTCCGCTCAATGGAAAGGAAAACATAATTGGAACCCCAGAAAACCTTGTCAGAATCCTATGGAGACCAAAATTATGGACTCTAAAGACAAGCCCCCACTATACCCATCAAAATATCTCTAAATTAACAATGATTATCCCTTTTAACCTATGCTAATCCCACTCTCCATTGGAGAATCTGTTTTTTTTTTTTTTTTTTTTTTTTTTTCCAAAGGCAGTGAGAACTGAGGACAACCAAAATCTATCAACAAGACAACATAAGATGGCTGACTCCCTAACAGGAGCTAAACCACCCTTCATTCATCAGCTAGAGCCCAGGTGAAACCACAGAGGAATTGGCAAGAATGCAAGAATGCTGCTTCCAAGTTAAGCCTGACAACCTGTACCACAGTGGTGGAGATAGACACTGAGGATACTCAAAAAGAACCAAAGCAGAAATCCAGCAGCTTCTGAGAGCTCAACACTAATGTAGACATAAAACACACCCACCATGGCTCAGGGAATTTTGCATAAGAGGAGTGGAAGGAAATATAGTAAGAGCCACAGGATGGGAGGGAATATCCAGAGGCATTCCCATGACTGACTGTTGCTCTCACACTCATAACCCATAGACCCATGTTGTGTGTGCATACCAATAATCCTCAGAGGGCTCTCAGTGGAATGAGGACAGGGAGGAGGGAAATGAAGGTACCAACAAATGATATATATATATACAAATTTCCTACTTAATAAAAAAGTAATAAATAGTACTTTAAATTATTAGTATATGTAAGAAATTCCTAGTTACTAAGCATTAGTACAGTCATCATATTTTCATGTGCTTTTGAGGAAACTAATATATTCACAAAATATGTGATATTTGAGCTAGTGTTGGTTTCTTACCATTACTTTTTTATTGCTTCTCTCTAAATTCCAAAATGCTGAGAATAACTAACTGGTGAGTTTAATTGGGATATATAGCCACTGTTTGGATGCAAATGATTTAAAATATGTTACTAAGAGCCAGGCGTGGTGGCACACGCCTTTAATCCCAGCACTTGGGAGGCAGAGGTAGGAGAATCGCCGTGAGTTCGAGGCCACCCTGAGATTACATAGTGAATTCCAGGTCAGCCTGAGCTAGAGTGAGACCCTACCTCAAAAAAAAAAAAACAAAAACAAAAACAAAAACAAAAAAAAAGTTACTAAATACTTAATATTTTACTATTAATAATATTAATAGTATTTAAATTATCACATACTTAATAATTTAATATATTAAATGTTATTATAATAAATTTTAATAATTATCTTGTGAGAAGACAAGCTTTTGATCTTAGATATTAAATATATCAGTTGCTTTGGCATTTAAAACTTTGAATAAAATACCCTTTCGACAATTCCCTAGGTTAAAAGAAAAGCAAGTCTGCTTCATTTTATCCACTTAGGCATCTGTTATTAAAATAGTTTTGTTTTGCCTCAATCTTTTAAAATATAAACGACATTTTATATAAGAAAGTTATATCAAGAAAATCAAGCATTAGCTAGTTAAAATAAGGTTATACAGCATAGAAAATTCAAGAGAATTCATCATAAATGCAGAATAGCAGACTTCTTGAGGACAAACAAACAGGAAATGGATAACCTATGAGCTATGATATGCCCAGAATTAACAGAAAATAGTATAAAAATCATCTTTGTACATTTTGGCAAAAACCTCTGCTACGTTGGCTTCATTTCAACTTGCTCATGAAGAATGAATGACTTGGTGGCAGAGAGAAAAGATTTGTCTTACTCCTAAGCATAGTAACATCCCCACTCTGGGACTTCTCCCTTTGCTAGGAAATGGGCTATGCAATAAAATGAAGTAGGTCTGCTGCAAATTATAAAACATTATATAGATTGGCCTGATGTAACAAAATCACAGAGTTAGAGCAGGAGATGGGACAAAGGAAACAGAAGCCCAGTCCCCTTGCAGAGCCACAAGCCCTGTGGAAGCTGCAAAGGACCAGGCAATAATCTTGCCCTTCCTTCATCAAGAGGAAATATAGACTTTCTGCCCCAAGTGATGCTTTTTACAGAATTATAAAAATCATGATTTAGATTTTAAAACAGAGTTTGGCCATGGTTGTGTATGTATGGCTAGCAAGAGGAAACTAGTACAGAATGAAAACAGTATTTTAAGAGAACTCTGCAGAATGCTCAGACTTGATGTATGGCCCACTTAGAAGACTCAGGGAAGTTTGTAAAGTTTTGAGGTCATACCATAGGGAGAAAAGATGGGCAGCTAGAGTAAAAGTTTGAATAAATCCACACAGGTAAAGCTACTTAAATCCAGAAAAATGGTTTTACATGCATTTTCTAAGCCAACATCTATTACAGAAAATAATATAATTCAGGCAGTAATGAGGTAGAAATACAGAAAGTGTAAGACAGAAGATTTTTTATATTCTATATAATTTTACTATAATCCAGTGGCATTAGCCCTTCACAAGTGCTTAAATTAGATAAGTACAAAAATATAGGTTTAGTTAACTCTAATAATATTCTCTAGCATGCTTTGTACTGTGCTGATAATGATCCCTCATTTTCTCTTCTTTTGTACAAAGATGAACGTAAGAAATCATTATCCTAGGAGGATCAGGGTACT
The DNA here is from genome assembly GCA_036365145.1 of Orientallactaga sibirica. Lineage (NCBI taxonomy): Eukaryota > Metazoa > Chordata > Mammalia > Rodentia > Dipodidae > Orientallactaga > Orientallactaga sibirica. Next base: position 10,484,189 of record JAEOAD010000019.1, on the reverse strand, counting down.
GTAATTTCTCCTAGGCGCTTGCCAAATGCCACCTGTCTCTTTCTTATTTAATTTAACTTGATCTGCTAAGTATCAGACTTGTAAGAATCATATATTACACTTATTAAAGTGTCATATTCTATAGAGAATCTAATCCCAAAGAGACATTTATCCCTTTGTTAAGATAAGAAAGATTTTAATGTTGTACAACTTAGAAGTAAAAAGTTCTCTAAGAATAAACGATATTTTAAAAGTTGGATTGTAGATAATTTCTGCTTACTTGATATTTGTTTTAACAATTTCTGTGGAAAATACACACTATTATAAATTAAATCAATTAAGTATTTAATTTGTTTATTCATAATCATCAGTATCTTTTTCCTCTCATTCTTAAATTACAAAATATAAATAGGATTGATGTGCATAACATTAATAAAATATTTATATATTATTAAATCAGTAAGTGCCAATTAATTTAAGAATTTTCATGTTGACTAAAAAATATTTAAAGTACCTAGTTTGAGAAAACCTGAAGTAAAATGGGCAAATATTTTGAGAAGAAGATATAAACAGTACAAAATCTGTGTAGAACAAAATACCTTCTTCAATGAGTCACAAGACACTTCTCTGTTCATATTAATAGAAGAATTAACTTGATCATATGTATTTAAATCACACTAAACTGACTTTATGGATTATTATAATTTAATATGATAAATATGAAGAACATGTAGAAAAATGAAAACTAGATAAACACAATTAAATGGAAATATGGAATAATAGGAACAATGTAATGAAGTTGTTACTGTACACATAGTAATATGCCTTAATGAAGTGTAGAAAAAATAACTTTTTTTCCTTTTCAGTTTCCAACAAAATATTTTAAATAAGACAATGAATTTAATATTTATTATGATGTTTATACAATAACACTAAAATGTTCATTAAGATAAACACTATTCTTTAAATACTATAAAAATGAACAGAACAAAATTCTTAAGAACTTACTACTCAAAATTGAAAATAGTCATCTATTAAACAGATTTGATTTACACAAAAGAACAATTTTTTTTTTTTTTTTTTTTTTTTTTTTTTTTTTTTTTTTTTTTTTTTTTTTTTTGGAGAGAGACACAGAGAGAGACAGACAGACAGGGAGAGGGAGACAGATAGAGAATGGGTGTGCCAGCAGCCTCTCAGCTGCTGTGAACAAACTCCAGATTTGTGCACCCCCTTGTGGGCAAGTGCTGCATTGCACCCTTGCGTCACTGCATCTGGCTAAACGGGGACCTGGAGATTGGAACCAGGTTCTTAGGCTTAGCAGGCAGGCACCTTAACCTCTAAGCCATCTCTCTCCAGCCCCCAAAATATTTTAAAATATGAAGTTTTGCTTAAGGCAAGAAGTTTTATCTAAAAACTCAAATTTATTGCAGATGATTTAGATTTATTTTATCAGGTATCATGCATAAAAATAAATGATGAGTATAAAACATAGGGTACTTTTTTTGGAGAGAGACAGAGAGAGAGAAAGAGGGAGAGGGAGACAGATAGAGATGGGAGCGCCAGCAACCTCTCAGCTGCTCTGAACAAAATCCAGATGCCTGTGCTCACTTGTGGTCATGTGTGGCATTGCGCCCTTGCGTCACTTTGCATCTGGCTAAACGTGGGTCCTGGATATTGGAACTGCTGGAGATTGAAACCCGCGTTCCTAGGCTTAGGAGGCAGGTGCCTTAACCGCTAAGCCATCTCTCCAGCCCAAGGTGCTATTTTGTATTACATAAATTAGATGACAAAAAAATTCACTCTCTTAATATTCAGGAAATTTTATTCAACTTTCTTAAATCACTAATTAAACAATCACACATGCAATATATTAGATATGATAACATAGCCTTGTTGGTACATTAAATACATAAATTAATATCAACTGTCACTCCCTTTGGCCATTTTAAAAAGCTGTCTTCACACAATTTTTGAAAATCTCTAAATGACAAATCTTAAATATAGATATGTTTATTTGGCTATGTCAAAAACATTCACATACTGGCACATCAAACTGTTTATCGTTTTACATATTGAAAAAACAGGAGAGAACTGGATTTGGATACCCTCTTAGCCAGTTTTTTTTTTTTTTTTTTTGGTTTTTCAAGGTAGGGTTTCACTCTGGCCCAGGCTGACCTGGAATTCACTCTGTATTCTCAGGGTAGGTTTCACTCTGGCCCAGGCTGACCTGGAATTCATTCTGTATTCTCAGGGTGGCCTCGAACTCACAGCGATCCTCCTACCTCTGCCTCCCGAGTGCTGGGATTAAAGGCATGCGCCACCACGCACGGCTCTCCAGTTTTTAAGTAGTTAGTGAAACTTCTGGTGTGCCTTTAATTAAGTCTGTCAAATATTATGCTAGTTGTGTTGATGGACTGGAAGCATTTGCTTTTTTTCAGCATTTCCTGAGGTAATCTGTAAATTACTGTTATTCCAGTAACCCATAATATTTTAATCTTAATTAAATATTATTAGTAACCAGAGAAATGAACATTAAAACTCCAGTTATAGTGACTATTATCTGAATTAAAAAAGCCAGTGGAGGTGGCAATGTGGAAAAAAAAAATGAACTCATACACTTTGCAGGGAATTTAAATTAGTAACATCACGATAGAGAACAGCTTGGGTTTTTCTCACCCTGGTTATTTAATCAAATATAAAAAAGAAAAACAAAACCCTAAAAACTGAAAAGAAGGAAGCAACCCTTTTGCCCCTCATCTACTGAATGGGCAAAGAACTATGGTGCACACACAGAATGGAGTATTACTCTGGGCGAACAACGGATGTAGATGGTATGATGTGAAGCAAAATAAAAGCCTGGACCAGAAGGATAAGTATCACATGTTCTCTCTCATATGAATAAAGCAAAGCAAGACTAAACAGTGAAGTCGTGATTGCCTGGAACTCTGAAATGTGTATGTGGGGGGTGTAGTGGTGATAGAAGGGGGGTTATATAGGTGCATGATCCATGCATACTCTAAGCATGTATGAAAATAACCCTGATTTAGATTGATAGGGATAAGTAATACGTGCTGATACACAAAGTGCTGCAGAACAATAAATGTATAGTGAGTACAAATAGAGGCTTTCAATATTCCTTTGGCATGTTTGGACATCCGAGAAGCATTAATTGGAACATCCGTTCTCATGATCAAGCAGGGAGAAATTGAGATTTATCTTGAAAATTCTAACTTGATATTTCAAGTTATAGTCAAATATATAGACAAATGGAGACAAAACTTCCATTTCTAATTATCTGAGTTTTTAAACTTATGAGGAGCTGAAATGAGATAATTTTCTGGAATGTTTTTGTAAACTGTGACCATTCCTGCTTTTGTCTTTGTGTCACTTTACCTTGGTGTTATGATCTGTTGTATAGAAATGAAAGTTAAATCTTTTTCCAATGGTTGGGTGTACTGAACATATGAAGCTGGTCTGAAAAAATACTGTGGGCCATTGTGTCCCTAACAGAGCAGTCATTGGGGCTGTAAATGCAGAGACCTGTGTAACCTAAGAAAGTCCAAAAAGCATGCCTAATTCTCATTTTTTAAACAACGAATAGTCATAAATTGACATAAGGCATTTTTTAATTTAAATTTTTGGAACTGGATTCCATTTTCAGTTCTCATTGAATGGGGTCGACAGTATGTTAGACATATCTTGCACCATGTTTTGTTATTGATTTTGATAGTCATTACTTTACGCATTTTTTTTTTGAGGTAGGATCTCACTCTGGCTCAGGCTGACCTGGGATTCACTATGTAGTCTCAGGGTGGCCTCAAACTCACAGCGATCCTCCTACCTCTGCCTCCCAAATGCTGGGATTAAAGGCATGAGCCACCACACCCTGCTCATGTTATTTTTATTTAAGGTATTTATTATTAATTTTGTTTTTTTCTTTGTGTTTATGTATTTGTGTGAATGCATGAACATGTGTGCTGTATAGAAGTTTATGAGACTGCTCATGAACTTGTGGGCATATGCATATAGAGTCCACAAAACAGCCTCGGCTACGGTTCTCTGAAACACCAGCAACCTCCTTTGGGACGGGATCTCTCATTGGCCCCAGGGATCCTCAAATCTCTGTCTCACAATGCTGGGATTATAGCCACACACAAGCAAGACTGGCTATGTAGGTGGGAATGCAGGTTAAATCTCAGGTCTGTATTTTGTAAGGCAAGCACTGTACTGACTGAGCTACCTCCTAGGTCCATAATATTATTAAATTTTAATAAATATAAGATTATTATATTTAGACAGTTTTCTTCCAGCTCAAGTTTACATCAATTTTTGCTTGAGATATTCACAGAAATAATTTTCTATTTTTATTACATCAATTTTAATCCATGCTTTCCATATACACCTCTTTTTAATAAATAAATAAATAAATATAAATAAATAAATAAATAAATAAATACATTATAATTTAATGCATGCTTATTATTTAACCATTTATATATGTATTTATATGTACAAATGTGTGTACATTTACATATATACATATATATATATATATATATATATATATATACAAACTAAAGATCTTGGTGTGATAACATAATTTTAAAATATTTAGTTTAAGAGAGAAAGAGAGAGAGAGAAAGGGACAATTAGAGAGAAAGACAGAGAAAGAGATAAAGAGAGAGATAGAGAGAATGGGCATGCTGGGACCTCTAACAACTCCAAATGAACTACAGATGCATGTGCCCCCTTGTGCATCTGACTTACTTGGATCCTGGGAAAATCAAACCTGGGTCCTTTGGCTTTGCAAGCAAGAGCCTTAACTGCTAAGCCATCTCTCCAACCCTAGGATAACATATTTTTAAAAATATTTTATCTTATTTGAGAGAGAAAGATACACACACACACACACACACACACACACACACAGAGAGAGAGAGAGAGGGGAGAGAATGGACACACCAGGGCCTGCATGTGCCACCTTGTGCATCTAGCTGATGTAGATCCTGGGGAATTGAACCTGAGGCCTTTGGCTTTGCCGGCAAGTGCCTTAATTGATAAGCCATCTCCCCAGCCACATAACATATTTTTACAAAAATAAACAACTGCTGATTATAATGCTGTCTTCTTATGCACTATAGATTTCAATTTCTGGTTACTTTAATAATTTTTTAAACAATAAACTAATTAATAAAAATTATCTGTATCCTTTAAATATTTGTCACACTGTGATGAGAATCTAATAATTTGCAGTCGTTTATGGATTTTCACTTTGAAAATTAACCAAAATTTTCCCAAAATAATATGGCCATTTATTTTATATACTAGTTATTATTTTAATTAATTTATTTATTTTTATTAGAATTAAAGATTAAAATTTCACTGTGGAGTTTTTTAAACAAATTTTGTCTTTGAACTTCCTTTGCCATTCTTATCTCCTAATGGACACCCCCTTTATCATTTTTAAGACATCCTGATAGGTTTAATTATTCATTTTCCTAACTTATTAGGTATTTTCTGATTTTATTTATCACTACAAAACACATTTAATTTTAATTCCCACATTTAAAAATCCATTAATTTTACTGTCCAGCTTAGTTAATTACCTCTTCTTACTCTTACATTTTGTCTTATTGAACTACATTTCTTTTTTTTTTTTAAATGTCAGACTCTGAAAGTCAATACAATTAGCATTGTCATGGCTGACTGTGAGCATCTGTAGAAAACACAGAGAACTGGTTGTCAGGGGCTTGAGGAAAATGCAGTGCAGTGCTGTCAAAAAAGTGACTGAAATCAGACACAAACTCTGACTTCCAGGTTTTTTTTTTTTTTTTATTAAGAATATTTTTTGTGTAGGGAAATCATGTGTTGTACCATTGCTGGTATTCCCCATGGGGTTGTGGATAATGCCTTGTGATAGCATCAGGCAGTTATTGGGGTGGGGGGAAGGCAATTTGACCTATCATTGGATTCCCCAGTGAAGCCTCCAGACTTCCTGGTTCCCTTTGAGCAGCAAGTTCAATTGCAAAGACCTCCATGTTACCCAGCCCACGTACCAAGTGAAGATTTTCTCCCTCACTCCAGCAACAGCAAAGATGCTCAGTAGTGCTCAGGGAGGTTTCTGCTCATACTTGAAAAGGGTGAATCCTGCTGACACTGCTCCCAAGAGGTGTCCTTGAACTGTTGAAGAATTTTTGACAAATTATTTTTTGTTTCACAGTTCACTTTTTGAAATGAATATGCATATGTTGATCTTGGTTCAACAATATAAAATAATTCAAATAACAATGAGTATATCCAAATGAGTATGTAATTATTGCACTGATAAAACTAACAAATAAAAATAAATAGAAGAGAAAGCATTTTTAGAACTAGAAAGTTATGTTATTAGCTTAAATATATATTTTTATAATTTAAGTTATGAATTGAAACCTTGTCTTTTGAAGAATGATGAATAACACACTATTCCACAGAAAAAATAAAAATGCTATATATATATATATATATATATATATATATATATATATATATAATATAAGCAAATTAATTGAAATGAAAATATTTCAAAATATCAAATAAATAAAACATTGGAAGCAACTAAAGAGATGGCTCAGTAGTTAAAGGCATTTGCTTGTTTGCCAAGCCTTAAAGCTGGACAACCAGGGTTCAATTCCCCTGAACCTACCTAAGACAAATGCACAAAGTAGAACTTGTCTGGATCTAGTTTCCAGTGGCAGGAGATGCTGGTTTACCCATACTTACTCTATTTCTGTCTGCCTGTCTCCCCCTCTCAAATAAATAAAATATATTAAAAAAAACAAAGAAAAAAAGATTTATTAGGTTGGTTGGAGTGATGGCTAGGCGGTTAAGGCACTTGCCTGCAAAGCCTAATGACCCAGGTTCAATTTCCCAGTACCAACACAGATCCAGATATACAATGTGGAATATGTATCTGGAGTTTGTTTGAAGTCTCTGGAGTCCTGGCATGCCCATTCTTTTTCTGTGTCTGTCTTTCTTCTCTCTCTCTCTTTCGTATACATAATTAAATAATTAAATAAATAATAAATAAGATAGTAAAAAAAAAAAAGCATTGGGTTATATGAAGAGATAAATAGGGAAAGAAGAGAGAAAGATTAATTTAAATTTCCTTTTAACTTGAAAGATATTGGCTTGAATGTAGTAGCAATAGAGTACAAAATGAGTCGGTTCTTTTGTCCCCATAAGGACGGAAGGCTACATTATTGAGTTATTGAATTTAAACTGATCTGTTTTATTTTTAATTCCTTTAATTGGTACTTTCGCTGAACTTAGTGTTTTTTCTCTTTCTTTCATCATTTTTTCAGTATTAACAAAGTTTCAATGATCAGAATCATATATGATATGATATGCCTCAATATTACCTCTTTCCTTTCTTCCATTAATTCTGCTTTGTCCCACCATCTGTAACTAATCTTGGTTTACAATGCACATTGTTTTTTTAAAGAAACCAAAAGGCTATTTTCTTGTTTTCTTTTTCTTTTTAAACACAAAATAGTATGTATAATTATAAACCACCCGCCAATATTTAAGTGAACATGCATGTATGCATACACACTTACATAAAATACATGTATACTTTTAGGGTTTATTTTTGCAGTTAAGCATGTGGAAGTGAGAGTGTTTGATCCAAAGTTTATAAGAAGGGATTTGGGTATAGCGCAAAGGGTGGAGTGCTTGCCTAGGACACACAAAGACCAGAGTTTGGTCCCAACAAAACATCAGATAGGAATCATGTTGTGAACCTGAAATTTTAGTACTTGGGAGGTGGAGGCAACTAAATCAAAAGCTTAAGAGGATCTTCATTATGTAGTAGGTTTCAGAATACCTGAGAAAAATGGCATCCTGCTTAAATAAATAAATATAAATAAGTCAATAGATGAATAAATAAATTTAATAGAGTGATTTGTTACAAATTTCAGTCCTTAGAATTTTGAAAATAGTATTGTCTTAGCAGTTCATGGGAATTTTTTTTTTTCTGACAGCCTTATCACAGGATGTTATATTATATCCATACCTTTCTGCCATCGCTCCACTTATCTATCATATGTTTTTATCTATCTATTTTCCCTTTATTTACTTTTTTCAAGTGACTCTTGAGTGATAAAAACTCAGAGCAGATTATACTTTTGTTTCACTTGTTATAACTAACTAAAGTGAAACAAAATTTCATGGTAAAATACATGTTTTTCTTGAATTAGTTTTTGTTCTTGTCAATGTTTTTCTATTTTTAGTTATCCTTTCCTTCTTGATTTTGAATTAGCTATGAATATCTTTTATTGTTAAATATGCTGCAAACTCTTTCAGTTTTTTCTTTTGCATTTGAAGTTTCTATGGCAATTTTACAAAGCAGTTGTCTTTTACTTTTTCTGTTTTAAGTAGTCAAATTTTCCTTGACAGTTGTCACTGAATCTACAGATTCTTCAGCCTTAGAAAAAAATGTGCCCAGGAATTCACCCCTGCATTCTTCTCATCTTGGAAGGCTTTCATCTTAAGAGATAAGCAGATTATGATTTGGAGAACGCTGTTTGCATGGTGTGAGTGTAAAAATGAATTCTGGTCCTGACATGGAGAACTGATTCTCCTCAGCCTCATTTATTTCAAAGTCTATGTCTGCCTCAGGGTTTTCAGATGCACCTATATTACAAAATGAAGCTTTATAATATGCTTATCTTATTTAATTGCATATTTATTCTATTTTTTTAACATTCTATACCAATGCACACTGAACCAAAATAGCTGTTTAAAATCTGTTTAACAACCAAGAAAGCTACTTATGCTACTATTAAACAGTTTTCTCTTTAGCATTTTGTACGTTTACTTTTCATATGACTTTAGTAATAGAACAACTTTAAAAAAATTTTAATAATTTTTTTTATTTATATTATTCTAATTTTACATTCATATTGGTGACTCCATTATCCTCCTCCCTGTCCTCCCTCTTCCAAAGGGACCCTCATCAATGGGGAATGTAGGTCATGCATTGTGGAGGTAGTCAAGAGTTCTAGGGGATAGGCCAAGTCTCTGTGCATAATGCCCCAACTTGTGGTTCTAACATTCTTTCCATCCCCTCTTCCACAAATTTCCCTGAGCCATGTTGGGGTCATTTTAGTTCTACTTCAGTGATGAGGTTTTGGGAGCCTCTGTGTCTCTGGATATCTGGCTTAGTTGAAGTTGTATGTTCTCTGTGTTTATCTCCTTCAGCCTTTTCCTGTTGTCGTGATCGCCAAGAACACTGTACTCTTGCCCTTCCCTGCATTACTGTATGGTTTCAGCTGGGGCCCTGGTGAGGTGTGATTGGCTGATCCTCTCTTCAGGTTCATTGTCCATCTGAGAAAGACAAGCAAATTTTCCAACGGAGAGAGAAGTTAGTACTACATAGATGGGGTGGCCATAGATATTTTGGAGGGAATTTTATATGCATAGGCCCTCTTCTAGCCCACATTTGTTGGTATCTTCATCTTCAAGACTGAGCTCATGTTTTGTACATGGCTTTGACTTATTTCCCAGTTCTAGCAATGAGTTCCATTCCACTGAGTGGATCTATCAGCCAAATCAAGAGCAGTTGGTTACCCACCATCGCTGTGTGCCACTACTGCACTTTTTGGAGCATTGTGTCAGGTTGTTTCCTGCTGGGTAGCTTAGACTGGAAGTTGTTTGGACCAATGTCGGTCATTTTCCCCCAGTTGCTTGTGTAGCACCCTCTGGCACTAAACTAGCTAACTGTCTGGGGACTGACCCTCTTCCAGATTCTGGCCAGGTCTCTCCATGTTTGGTCTCACATGCATATGCTGTCTTTGACAGTAGGGTCTTACTATGAGCCTTTGCTGGGTCATCAAGAACTCTGACAGAAATCTGTCTTTTTTGGGAAACCTTGTAGGTATCTCTGATCAAAAGCTCATTATGAAAGTTAACCCCATGGTGGTACTGGGAGTTATAAGTTAGTGCCTAGGAAGGTGAGGGAAGAAAAAGATGGATAATATAAAAGAGAAAGTGAGTATAGACAGGAGAGAGGGAGAGAGAAGAGTGAGTGAAGCAGGAAAAGATTAAGGTTGGTCTTCATGATGTTTTCTCCAGTTTCCTGTGGTTCAGGTGTTCCCTATGCAGGCCTGGTGAAGTATCAATGTTTTAGCCTATTGTTCAGAATAAAGGGTTTTATTGTATCATTTCCTTTTAGGTCCCTATTTGTATCCCCCCACCCTTGTCCTGCCTCCCACCCTCTCACTCCCTCCTACCCTTACCCTCCCCCCATCCCACCCTCCCTATTGTCTGGTCCTCAGAGTGCTTATTAGGTTTGGCAGCATCTCAGGTGGATTCAGGAGTGAAAGATGAAAGATAAACGAGACCATGCGACGATTATGTTTTTGTGATTGGGTGAGCTCACTGAGGGTGATCTGTTCCATGTTTGATCATTTTTAAAAATTTTATTATTTCATCTTTCCTTACTGCTATGTAGAATTCCATAGTATAGATATACCATGTCTTTTTTATCCATTCATCTGATGATGGACATCTGGGTTGATTCCAGCTCTTTGTTGTTATGAATTGAGCAGATATAAACATTGTTGAATGTCTCTGATCTGAGGCTTGGAGCCTTTAGGGCATAATTGGATCTGTTGGTAGGTCTATGATCATCCTTTTCAGGAGTCTCCATTGAGTGCTGGAGAAATGGCTTAGCCATTAAGGCACTTGTCTACATAGCCAAAGGACTCACATTCGATTCCCCAGCACCCATGTAAATCCAGATGCACAAGGTGCCACAAGCATATAGAGTTTGTTTGCAGTGGCTACAGGCCCTGGTGAGCCCTTCTTCCTCCCTCCCTTCCTTCCTTCCTTCCTTCCTTCCTTCCTTCCTTCCTTCCTTCCTTTCTCTCTCTCAAATAAATAAAATATTTAAAAATATTTTATTGATTAAATTATAATTTCATATACATAGAACTTACCTGTAATTCTATAAATTTGATACCAATTTTATTAGTTCTATTCTATTTAATAGAAATATATATATATATATATATATATATATATATATATATATATTTCTAATTCACCAACTATTTTTCAGATATAAATTATATGAATTTTTGTTATATACTATCTTCTGTTTTAATAGCTATAGCTGCTAATGAATATTAGTCTTTGTTTCACAGGATGATCAAACTGATATTTTGTAAGCATAATGTTTTGTGGTTTTACAATTTTCTAAATTATTGATATATTTAATATGGATTTTGCTTCAACATTGAATTTTTAGGTTATTTATTTATAACACTTTATAATCTGAAACAAATTAATTTACTTTGTGTTTTCTGGTTTTATGTCTGTACATGATATATTAATCTAATTGAATTGGCTAACCACTAATACATTGAATATTAGTGGGGATGGTACATACCTTTTGAAAAATTCTACTAGAGATAAAAGATTTTTTTCATTACATAAAACACCGATTTTAGGCTATAAAAACTCATTTTATCATACTAACAACTCAGCTATTATTTCCTTTAGTGCACTTCCCCTTGCATAAGTTGTAAATGTAATTAAATTTCATATCATTTTAATTTTCCATGAGTTTTCTTCCTAAAACTGTTAACCTGGTATACATCAAGAGTTAATACAGGGCTGGAGAGATTGTTTAGTGGTGAAGGCATTTGCCTGAAAAGCTAAAGAACCTCAGTTGATTTCCCCAGGACCCACATAAGCCAGATGCACAAGATGGTATATGCATCTGGAGTTAGTTTGCAGTGGCTGGAGGCACTGGCATGTCCATTCTCTTTCATTCTGTATCTCTCTCTCTCTCTCTCTTCTCTCAAGTAAATAAATAATATGTTTTTACAAAAAGAGTTAATACAGCACATCAGTTTTAGTCTTTTGATTGTCCATGCCATGTAACTGGGCTTTGGAAGGTGGTGAGAACCTGGATTTGAGAGGTATTACATTAGCCATAGCAGATAAGTATAGCTCACTAGGACTGCATTGTACAAGCATTGATGATCATTCTCTTCTCCTTTCTTTTTCTATGTATGTCCACAAATTTGAGAGGTACTAGGCAGAGGGTGCCACTTGACCAGCTCCTAAGAAAATCTCTGGCAGGATTAAGTATGAGTGCATGGCAATGGGAAAGGACTCTTAACATTTTGAACTTTGGTTCCTCCACACTTTGATCCATGTACCTTTACCCTTTATGAATTGTCCTTTATAGCTGCTAGTGATAATAAATCCAAGCCATGACTTTGGCCATTGGCTGAGCAAATCATGAATCCAGAAGTTGATCCTCAGACACATATGGTATCTTATATTTATGTTTATTTTTGATATTTTATCAATATTGTATTTGTAGAATATATATTGTGTAATCATGGTGTATATGGATCTTAATAGATTCTTATCTGTAAATATTTTAGTGTTAGATCACTATTAATAAATGACATCTGCCTGTAATGGTCACATGAGCTTTTTAGTCAGGCATAGGTACAGATTTACTATTGACTTCACACAAAGCATTTGGCTTGTCTTTATGCTCTTTTGCCTCCTTTATGCTGTTGAAAAAGCTTAGAAAGCATTGAAAATTCCTTTGAAATCTTGATGGCTTTCTACATAGAAATAATATGAGCATGGTAATTGATTGTAAATGTGTTCCTTGATCAATTTTTCTATTTCATATATAAAACATAGCCAGTTTATTAGGTTTTAGATTTGTAGCAATAGTAGTCAAATTTGTAAATTGTTTTTCTCAAAAAAATAAGATTTCCCCTTTCATATATATTGCATAAACATCTTAGGCTTTCAAACTTCATTAATTTTCAATAATCACTTTCTCTTTGCCTTTCCTTGTTTTCAACATTTGGCTTTTCTTTTCTCCATTTTTAATTATTAATACTTTTATGTTTTGTGATGTTTTAATCAATTTTTTACCTAGTATTTGTGCTTATACTTTTATTTTCACCTCATTTTGTTTTACCTTTTTGTCTTTTCCTGAGCCAGAAATGCTTAGGTTGTAGCTATTTTCTTAAAGGTATCCCTTATAGCCTGACTAAATTTCCATTTTCATCAATTGTTAATCTTTAATCAAGATTATTTGAGATTACATTTTACTGTTAATCTGAGTTAAAAAGAAAAGAAATATTATATAATACACTATTGTGTATGAATACATATTTCCATTATTATTATTATTATTATTATTATTATTATTCATTTTTTGAGGTAGGGTCTCAATCTGGTCCAGGCTTACCTGAAATTAACTATGTAGTATCATGATGGCCTTGAACTCCTGGCCATCCTCCTACCTCTGCCTCCCAAGTGCTGTGATTATAGGTGTGTGCCACCATGCCAGGCTTTTATTGAGTTTTTTTTTTTTTTTTTGGCATATTCCAAACAATTTTGATATGACTATATATTATAAATCCAAATATTTTGCTATTTTTAGTCTGTATGTTAAGTGTCTCCAACATGTGAAAAGTAGAAACTTGTAATTAGTCTTTATTTTTTTATCAGAAAACATATAAAAAAAGAATATAAAATCATTTGAAACTTACAGTAAATGTATGTAGTCTGTCCTGAAACAGAGCTTCTTGCATTTCTTATTTCTACCTGATGTAGGCTAGAGAACTTCAGGAGTTCACAGGCTATGCTGAGACAAATTAGGAAAGAAACATAAAATAGAAATATTTGTGTAAAGAACATTGCCCAGAGAGGTGACAAATTGGTCTTTCTAAAAATGATATGGTACAGTGGAGACAGCTAGGGGCTTGTTAGTAATTCCTACATGTCCCGAGGGGTTCAGAGAGTTCACAAAAGAACTGAACTATGTTCTGTTCAGTATATTTTCACAAAATTCAAAAGTTTTTGCAAAACTTGGAGAATCTTCTGGGAAAAATATTCTTTGCTCCTGTTTTCAGTTCTAACTTTCTATGTTTTCAGAACTAACTTCGAACCCAATTTTGACTGGATCCCATGGCCTTGATGGGACCCATGCCATCCTCCCAGCAGTACACACAGGATCCACAATTTTGGGCAAGAGTGTGTGACTATTGTGATAAAGGTAGCAAATGTTCTGAAGTAGTAATCACTCTGAAATTCCTTCCACCCCTTTTCACTCTTCTCTATACTACTAATAATAACATGTTTTATCTTCCAATTCTTTTTTGTAACTTTTACATTTGCAATCATTGAGTATTTTAATTCCTCCTATTATTAACATTATATTGCTCTATTTTCTTTATTGTACTTCCATTCTTTTCGTCATTCTGTATTTACTCCATATGGACCATTCCAAGGCTCTCTCATTCTTTCATTCTTTCTAGTTTCCCTCAGGTACTAAGAAGTTAACAAGCCTCCATGGTAGGGGCAATCCTATCATCATTAGAATTATTGTTTCTTCTCCTTAGTAAATGCTATCTTGTACTTTTAACATTTCAGCTGGGATAATACATAGTTATAGAGATTATACATACATACATACATACATACATACATACATACATACATACATATGTACATACATACATACATACTACATACATATGTACATACATACATACATACATGCATGCATGCATATTACATGCATATGTACATGCATACATACATATGATAGATATCAGGTCAATACTACCCCCTATTGAAAAACTAACGATCTTATGGCTTCCATTCTCAAAGACTAAAAAATACATTGTTTGAATTGACCATCCCTGCCTGGGTTCTACGCCTTTCTTATATTTCTCTGACCTCATCATGTACCAGTTCTCTCCATCCTTTAAAGTATTTCACATTCTCCAAATGCTTTGCTACAGGTGTTGCACTGATCTCTTTTCCCATTGATAAAGGAATAAAGGAGTTTCTGGGATTCCTGTAGAAAGTTGATTCTTAAGTAAAACAATTCAGTACCTAATCAATTCAATAACTCTATTTTAATAAGTAGAAAAAATTTTATTGTAGTCCATGCAAAAATATATTCTTAAGATTGTAAATTATTTTTATTAAATTACAGATAAAGATTACTTACAGATCCTTTTCTATTTATGAGCCTATATTAACTTTGAAGTTAAAAGCTATAAAATAATTTTAGTTTAGGTGAATAAAACACAGTTTATAAATTTATTTAGTTTTTCTGTCTTTACTGTGGTTTTCTTGTAAAATAAAATTGTATATATCATGTACAATATAATACTGTGTACACATGTATTTATAGCAATCCATTTATGAAAGAAAATACTTTTGTTTTTAAATAAACAATTCTATAAGTGACATTTGAAATGACTATTGTGTTACAATATATTTCTAGTCTTTTGTTGGGATATTTTTAAGTATTAAGGATAATTCCACACAACTTTAAAACACCTTTAGTTATAAATTTCACCACAGTACCTTAAGACTATTCTTTTCTGTTAGCTTTGTGGGTAAATGCATATACATATGTATACCTGTGCACATGTCTATGAATGTGGGTACACGTGTAGAGATTACATGATAGTGTGGAGTGTAGGTTGGTACATTTTTGACATTATCATATATGTATATAATGCATTTTGAACTTGTCCTCAATTATCCTCTCTTACCCCCTTCCACTAACTGTCTTTTTCCCCATTAATATCCATCTTACTAAGATATGTTTTCTATTTCTTTATTTCTTTAAAACAAAATCACCTTTCAGAGACAATAAAATTTTACTCATTTCTAGGTACTATAAAAAGGTAACCTTAAATGGTTAAGGCTCAGAGAATCTCTTGATGAATGAAACTTCTCTGTATAGTTGTATAAAGATGGGTACATATCATTATCCAAACACAAAGAATAAAGAGTTCAAGGAGTGAACCCACACAGACTATTGACTTCGTGACACTGAGGTGTCAATGGAGGTTCTTCATGGAACAAATGAAGCACTCTGGAGGAGAATGTGAACAATTTGGGGTAAAGAATCCATTTGAAAAAATTTCAGTGCCATTGTCACAGTTCTGTTGTGCACTCAAAACTATACTAAAAAAAAAAAAAAAAAAAAAAATTAAACTCTTGAAGCTAAGAGGAATACTCAGAGATGCAAAACCTAATGACCCAAGTCTGATTCTCTAGTACTAGTGTGAAGTGGAGCATGCATCTGGAGTCCATTTGCAGTGGCTGGAGGCCATGGCCCACCCATTCTGTCTGTCTGTCTCTCTCTGCTTGTAAGTAAATAAATGAATATTTATAAAAAATAAACTCTTGGAAAAAATCTTAAAGATGACTGCAGAAGACCATTGCACTTGTAGAGCAGAAGGCTGGATGAAGAAGAGCAGTGCATACAAACTCTAAAATTCTATGCTATGGACTATACTGGAACATGCAGCACAAGGCTTGCTTTCCCATAGGCATGCATTACTATTCCAGAAAAAGCCCAGGACAGCATGATTGAGGACTGAGAGTAATACAGACAATTTGTAAAAAGGTTCAGCCACAATGAAAAGCTCTGTCTTTTTATTTATATCGAATAAACCATCACAACATGTCACCAGGGTTTTAGGGCACAATTGAGAAGCTGGGAATGTCAGTTAAAATTGAATATGGTTAATATTAATTCTGGAGCAAATAGTTTTCCTGCCTCTGACTATACTTTAGGCTCAGGAGAAAAAAGTCATATCACGGGAACAAATCAATGAAAAGTGTGCTAATCTCAGACATGCAGGACAACTGGGAGAAAGTGATGGTGCATATCCTCCCCTTGATGACCTCCAGGAACTAAGACAAAGTGAAGGAAAGTTTTAAATTGGTTAGCATTACTCACAGCCAGAGAAGGTTAGAGACAATCCTTATTATGCTATGCATACTCAGCAGTCCATCAGGGAGAGACATTCGACCCTTTAATGTTTCCAGGATTGTAATGTGAGTGCTGAGGAAAGGACTTGTACAGGAGGCAGACACAATGAAATGGTCATTGTGACGTGCCCTTGCTTCCAACATTACAAACTCCAGGTTCCAAAAAATTCCTATTCCATCATGTTTCCAGGTTTGGATAGTTAAAATGCTTGTGGAAGATAGGATTTGTGTGGCTTGATATTTGGGGACAAGTGAGGAAAGTGTTTCATAAGATGCGTTATGCACTTGGCTTTCCAATCACTATAAAGAAATGCAAGTAAAACAACTCAAAATGATCAACATGTTTTTTTTCTCCTGTGTTTTCTGGACTATTATAGGACTTCCTGTTAATTTCTCTAGCTTTCTTGGGTAACACACATTAGACCTATTTAATTGATTTTTCTCCTAGATGACTTAGTCTCAATATTGTATATATCTTTATTTTCCTGCAACTTTGCTACCAATTGTCAAAATGTCAGATGTTGCAGAAGGTGAGTGTTAATTATGACTACTAAACTTCTGCCTCTCAGATAGTTTTTCCTTTGATTTTTAGAGTGCATGATAACATCCCCTTTCAACAATCCCTGGTATAGTTCTCATTTGTTCTCTTTAAAATCTAAGCATCTTGCTTTCAAATTCCTGAACAAAATTATGCCCAGTATCAACATGGAAGTAATTTCTTTATTATCAAATTTCAATTATTAAACAGTTAAATTATTTTTAAAAACATTAAATGTAGTGTTTGCAATGGAAAAGCCAGCAGCTCTTGATGGCTTTTCTGCTTTTTTTTTTTTTTTTTTTTTTTTTTTTTTTTTTTTTTGAGGTAGATTCTCACTCTAGCCCAGACTGACCTGGAATTCACTTTGTGGTCTCATGCTGGCCTCGAACTCACAGTGATCTTTCTACCTCTGCCTCCCGAGCGCTGTGATTAAAGGCGTGCGCTACCACACCTGGGAACTCTTGCTGGCTTTTCTAGATTGAGTTGTATTCTAAATGTTAAGGGCACAATGGATTCCTAAGGATGGCTATAATCTTGTCTTATCAAAAAGCTTTATATTTATTAAATGATTCCATTGTGGGTATATTGGTATAACACAATATCTTTACTTGAAATTTCATTTTATTCAGTGCCCATTTGTGGTATTATAATTAAATTCATATGAATAGATTCTAAGGAAAGCCTTTCTTTTTTATTTTTTGTCAGTACATTGGTAAAAGGAATTTCCCAATGCACAGTGCTTTGAGTATATATAACATATGGATGGCTCTTGTGTGAAAGGTTTATATTTCCTCCTGTTTAAAGGGATGTGTACATACTCCCAGGCATTGCAGAGTAGGAGAATCTATAAAAAAGTTGCTTCAGAAAAATTGGAGTGAGTAAAGTCACTTATTGGGGGCAGAACAAATAATACATAATGCATTTTTTCCAGGAATTATTGTTTCAAGGGTTCTCGTGCTCCTTTAAACCCCCTGAGTAAGCAAAATACAAATCATGCGAGAAATTGACTAGATGGAATTTTCCACTCAGAGGTTTGGATGCTGTCTTTGATGAAAACCACGTTTGGTCTTTGGAGCTAAAAAATCACCCTCAGAGACTTGCTTCTGGGGATAAGAAAATACTAATATCTTGAACAAAATGAAAAAGAATACAAAAAAGAGAACAAAAAATAGTGGAGAACCACAGGTATATTTTTCATTGTTTTATTTTGTCATGCTAATTATAATTAAGAAATTTATAATATTTTACAAATTATATTTAATTTGCTATCCTCCATTGACTTTTTTTTACAAATTAA
Source organism: Orientallactaga sibirica (assembly GCA_036365145.1). Classification (NCBI taxonomy): domain Eukaryota; kingdom Metazoa; phylum Chordata; class Mammalia; order Rodentia; family Dipodidae; genus Orientallactaga; species Orientallactaga sibirica. Next base: position 10,465,548 of record JAEOAD010000019.1, on the reverse strand, counting down.
ATATCCCTCCAATGAGAAAAAAGCACTTCATTCTTATCAATTTGACAGTACATGAACATAAATTTCATAACAGCAACTTTAAAAAAATAAATAAATATTGGTACTTCACACAGATCAAGGATCTGAGAATACATTTAAAAGCCAGCATGTTGAAAGAAACTGAATTCTTCTTACAGAACTTAGAATCATCTAATGCATTGAGTTATTCTCTTTAGGCTAGATGGATCCTGAGAATACAGTTTAATTTTTGTTATTTTTTGTTACCCTCATCATATTAAATTACCTTTGTGAAACATTCCTTTTTAAAACATTCTACCCTCTATATTCTCATTCTTCTTTCATCTTTGTATGATGTATGTGTGTGGTTGGGGTTGGGTGGGTTCACATAGGCTATAGTGCATGCATGGAGGTCAGAAAACCACCTCACTTTGTCTGTGCCTGCCAACTTGTCATAGGTAGAGAGTCTCGTTGTTTTCCACTCTGTTCACCGGCCTGCTGATTCACAAAGTCTTAGAAAGTCTGTTGTCAATGCCTCCCGTTTCATACAACAAGGCTGGTATTACAGACATGCAATGCTACATATGGTTTTAGTGGTTTTATAGTAATTTGAATTCATGTTGTCATACTTGTATAGCAACCTCTCTCACCCACTGCCACATCTCCCCAGTTCTCATTCTTGTAAAATTTACCAGTATACATACTTACAAGCATGAGGTTTTGTTTTCTCATTTACAACCAGTTATTAATACAGCACACAAACTAAATAAACATACTGACATGGTAGGTGACTCTGTTTATTGTCAGTAATTTGAGTATTTATGAGAAAGTGTAATGACTTACTTTCTCACATAAATTGTTATACTCAGATCAGTCTTTCATTTTTGAGCATCAAGGACACACGCTCATTGTCACTCCTCCAATTTTAATTCTTATTGACTTGAAATCCTAATTATTTTGCTTGTATTAGAAAAACAGGGTAAGTTTCAAATAAGAAAACATTTTCCTAGGAAATAATAAACTATTGTTACTTATAGTGCCACTGTAGTTCCCTTGCTTCCAAATTGACTCTGTCTGTACTCTAGTAAATTCTACATGCCTCTTACCTTGTGCTTTGCCACATTTTCTCAATTCTGTATCCATTTGCACATTGTCTTCTTTTTCTCTGTAGGTCTTATTACTCCCAGGAATAGCATAGAACTGAAAACTGTACATTTATTGAGAAACAAAAGTAAAATGACAAGAAAATAAAACAACAAAAACAGCCCATGCTAGTCCATGTTTACTCACATAGCATATAGCCCACAAAAAAAAGGAGGGACAGGGCTGGAAAGATGGCTTGGCAGTAAATGTGCTTGCCTACAAAGCCTGAAGACCTAGGTGGGATGCACAAGGTGACATGCATGCAGGTGGTGCATGCACACATGATAGAACATACATCTGAATTCAGTGTGCAGTAGCTAGAGGCCCTGGTGCACCATTTCTCTGTCTCTCTCTCTGTCTCTGTCTCTCTCTCCCTCTCCCTCTTGTTCTCTGTCTCATAAAAGTAATTAAAAAAGAAAGGGACAAATAGAGAAAACAATTCCTAGCTGCATGGAAACACTCCAGTCTTATAAAAGGCAGCTCATTCAAAGAAATCTGAATCCTACCAGAGCTTTTTATTATTGACTTAAAAAATGAAGAGACCCTCACTTCGTACCAAACCTGTAAATGCACTCTATTTATTCAATGGAGAAATAATGTATATTTTTCTTTATTATTTAGCATACAGAAAAATAATTTCTCTAAGTAGAGTTCTTAACTATTTTTATTTCCTCCGCTAAAGTACATTCTCTGTATTTTGGAGCTGTGCATGAAATATACAGTGAAATCCAAGAAAAAATAATCAACATGAATAAATATGTAGAGGACATGTATACTCATGTAATTCACACTTGCAGATTCTTTATTTAGTTTGTATTTGGTAGGTGATGTAGGAGAACACATTTCAGGGGCAGAGTTGTAAAGGTTTTTTTTTTTTAATACTGCTATTGAGCAATTGATTCTTCAAAGAGGTAACAGGTAGAGAGCATCATTCTGCTGTTTAAATATTTCTCATAAAATGTTTAAAAGTGGTGATCTAAATAGATTGCAACTACCAAATCGTAGTAACATTTAGTCTTAGGGAAGTTATCTAGGTTTAAATTTGTAATGATGCAAGCACATAATCATTTAATAAATTATTCTTTTGGGGGGATGCTGCATTTCATTAGAAATGTAATTTTTCCAAAGTTTATGTCCTATATTCTCTTCACATGACTAAGTCTGAGAGTCATGAAAACTTCCAGTGATAAAAGCCAATTAGAGCAGTACAATACTGTTACATAAAGCAGATGACTTAAAATCCTATGTGTTTTTTACCTATGAAACTGGGATTTTAATTTAGGTAAAATCTGTATATTTTATCCTCTTATTTCATGGTCATCATATGTGATCTAACAGGAGCTTCATTCTTACAATTGAGAAATTATTTTCTAATACTGGGATTATATAAGAATAAATAAGGAGAAATTGGGGAGAAGAACAAGAGTGCTGCTTTCACAGTGAACCTGATAATCAGTACCAGGGTGAAGGAGATAAACACTGAGGAAACTCAACACCTACCAAAGCAGAGATCTAGAGGCTCCTAAGAGCACATCACTGAAGTAGACTTAAAGCTCACCCACCACGGCTCAGGGAATTTTGCAGAAGAGGGGGCAGAAAGATTGTTAGAGCCACAAGTTGGAACATTATGCCCAGAGGCATTCTCTCCCCAATAACTGCTGCTCCCACATTGCACAACCCACAATCCTCATGGCAATAACCTGTTATCCCCAATGAGGAGGGCCCCTCGTAAAAAGGCCAGGGATGAGGGGAAGGATGGTACCAACATGCCTTCTTTCCATACTAAGTATGTCCATAACTAATAAAAAAGAATAAATAAAATTATTGTAAAAAAGGTAAATTCACTTAAAATCACAGCACACAGACAGTTCTGTGACTTATTAAATAATTTTTATGACTAAGGGAAGAGGGTTCAAAAATCTTAGAGTATGGGCTGGAGAGATGGCTTAGCAGTTAAGTCGCCTTCCTGCTAAGCCTAAGAACCCCCAGTTCCAATCTCCAGGTCCCACTTTTAGCCAGATGCAAAGTGACGCAAGGGCGTAATGCCGCACTTGTCCACAAGGGGGCGCACACATCTAGATTTCATTCACAGCAGCTGAGAGACTGCTGGTGCACCCATTCTCTATTTGTTTCTCTCCAGGTCCCACTTTTAGCCAGATGCAAAGTGACGCAAGGGCGTAATGCCGCACTTGTCCACAAGGGGGCGCACACATCTAGATTTCATTCACAGCAGCTGAGAGACTGCTGGTGCACCCATTCTCTATTTGTTTCTCTCTCCTTCTCTGTCTCTCTCTGTGTCTCTCTCAAAAAAAAAAAAAAAAAAATCTTAGAGTAATTAAATAAAACAAAAATTCAGTTCCTGTTCCCATGTTGCATAGTAGTAGCATGGATGGGAAGTAAATATGAAGGAGAAGTCATGGCACAGGAGACTGAATGTGGAATAAGAAATGTTGAAATCAGATATTCACCACATCATTAAGGCATAATAAAAGATAATTGCATATTTTTTTAGCAACAAATGCTATCACTGACCCTTTGATAACAAAAATCTGAGGAAAATGACATTATCCCATTGGCTTACAAAAACAAAAACAAACTAGAAATCAAACAAACAAAATGCTAAGCATTATCCAAGTTGCATGACAACTGAAATGATCAGTTTCTCATAGTCATATTATAGAAACTCATATTTTTGGGTCTTAACTATTAACTGATTTATACCAGTTTATAGAGGACAGCGTATCAAATTTGATTTTATTTATATAATGTGTAATGGTGAATCAACTCTGGGCACATAAAATATCTTTTCTAACATTTAAAAATATTTAAATAGCATATGCTGATTATACACATTTATGGGTTACATTGTTATATTTTAATACATGTATATGGCCTATAATTTCATGTGTGTAAACTTGATCTCCTCTCTGCTAGTAGTTCAAAAACATAAAATGTTATTGCACACTGTAGCTCCTCCTTTGTTCTAAGTCAGACAAAGGAAAAAAGACATCTACTATGCCTCATTCTCATGTTGACGTAAAAAAAAATCAATCAGAATTCACAATAGTGATCACTACAACACTAGAGTCTTAGGAGGTATGAGGTGGATTAGAAGACAAGAATCTTAATACAGTTACACATAAGAAGTATATAAGAACTAAGTTATAAGGTTCTATAAAATAAATTTTAAATAGACTTGGTACTTCCTGCCCATTATAAACTTTTAGGATTCTTGATTACTATAAACAAATGCAGTAGCATTCCCACCCCCCAGTCATGAAAGTATATTAAATAAGGGGGAAAGGAGAAAATCATTTTCTTTTTTTTAAGTACTTTATTTATCTTTTTATTTGAGAGAGAGGGAAAGAGGAAGAGAGAGAGAGAGAGAGAGAGAGAGAGAGAGAGAGAGGGAATGGGCATGCTAGGGCCTCTAGCCACTGCAAATGATCTCCAGATGCATGTAGTACCTTGTGCATCTGGCTTTATGCGAGTACTGGGGAATCAAACCTGGGTCCTTTGGCTTTGTTGGCAAGTGCTTTAACTGCTAAGCCATTTCTCCAGCCCCTGAAAATCATTTTCTTATGCATTATGATTTGACTGCTGGAGAGAAAGAAAGAGAGAACAGACATGTAGTGTGGTAGGAAGTATATAGACCAAAATAATAGAAGAAAGTTGCATGACTGATTTTGAAGCAACGTCCAGTGTGTTATGTTAAGAAATACACAAATGGTACTATCTTAAGTAAAAATACCAAAATATGTAATAGACATGCTTTCAAAGGAGTATGTCCTGAGTAAAGGCACAAACAGTAAAATATTTTACTGTTCATTGAAAAATGTAGGATTTTATGGTTTCTCCAATCACTCATGAGGGGACACTTGTACAGAGTACACCATATTTATAGATATTATACATCTTATAAAATCCGAATATGAGATTGCCTCAAACCAACACAGACCTGATTAAGCTGAGGGACATTAATAATAATCAGAAACTAAGGACAGAATGAAATTATTATTTAATGTGTAATTTAAATATAGTTTATATGTACTATAAGTTTTTATGTGACTACACTTTAATATGCATTCCAATAAACATATTTTCATCTATGGCAGTATTTTAAATAGATAACAGTATAAATGAATAGCTTCTATAATTTCTTTATATATAATAACAATAAATAATCTGAAAATTAAATTTAGATGTTTTCATTCATAATATCACCAAATCTACTATAGAAAACACTCAAACAACAGGGTTTTGCATTCTTAGAACTCAAAAATATTGCCACCAAACTGTTAAAATATCTAAATAAATGTATACATGTATCCATGATTCTGTGGTTTGGAAGATGTAATACATGTTGGCACATAGATGAATCTCAGAAACATTATGTTATGTGAACCAAGCTTGACACAAAAGATCATACATTGTGCACTTCCATTTATATGGCAATATTCAGAAAAGACAAATCTGTTTCTACAGAAAAGATAGGAATAGATAGTTGCTGCAAAAGTCACATGGTGGTTTTTAGTGGGTGAAAGTGTTTATTCAATCTGGACTATGGCTATAGGTTGTGCATTTTAAAGACCTAAATTCATAGAACATGGTTCATATTTAAGATAATTAAGTTTCAGAGGAGGAGTGATCATTGCTGCCAGAAACCTTTGTGGCTTTTGATCTTCTAATATTTATTTGTGGGTAGCATATGGAAAGATGCCAAACCTAGGCCTAAAAGATGTCTTGTACTACTGTAAGCAGAGTTTGATTAACCATCCTTGTCAGAGATGGAAGACCTAAATGCAGAAATAACTATGGATTATATTGTAGTGGCTTATCAGAAGAAGAGAGAGCCTTGTCTGGACTGTGTAGAAGCAGTTTGTGTGAGAGGCTTGCAGTTTACCTGTGTCCTTAGAACTTGAGCAGGGTTGAGTTCAGAAGAATTGGACTTGTGTGAGCAGAAGGATGTGGTGTAATTAACAGTGGTTTAACTTGGTTTTGCTGGGGAAAAAGCAAGTTAGAAAATGTTTTAATTATTTAAATAAATTTTACTGTGAAGATAAATTATATTGGAATTATTCATGCTAAGATAAATAGTGTAGGGCATCATTCAAAGAGAAAAAAACAAAAGCACGTTCAACTCTCTTTTGGCTTTCCTGCTTCAGGTGTTTGCCTCATCCACTTTGTCCCCTCTTTTCCCTTTCTATCTTTACCATCCCCCTTTTCTCATTGGTGCATACACCTCTTTTTTCTTTCCTGTCTTTCACCTTATTTATCTCCCCCCATTCTCTATCTCTCATATTACAATAAAATCTTGTATAAAAATAAATTGATTTTAAATGTACTTGGCAATAATTTTAATTTTTTCATAGCAATTCTCAAGTATGAACATTAAAAAATATCTTAAGGAATTAATTTTTGTATTTATATCATCTAATTAAATGATATTAGACATTCTCTGTTAATCTTTTTAAATTGTCAAATGAGCTTATAAAATCAAATTTAAAACTATTTTTCAAAAGGCTGTGTCCACTGGTATGTACGAGGGATTTAGTGGGAATGGGAGGGGAACAAAAGAAGGTAATGTCAACACCAAAATTGTTATAATAGTTTATGTCAATATTTGTTTCAGTTCTGAGACTTGTAATATAGGTATTCAAGATACAAATGAGAGGAAAGTTAGGTGCAGTTGCAGTAGAAGTGTTTCTATTTTGTAACTCTTCTGAAAGATTAAAATTATTTTAAATGAAATTTTAAAGACCTGCTATTACATAATATGTTTGATATTTTTATACTTTGCTTGTATGACAGGAATAAAGTGCATCTGTGGTAGGAGAGAACAAGAAGGGGATCCATATTTAATAAGTGATCCTCCAACTTTACACTCATCACACTCTCTGCTTAGCAAAGAGGGACTGTGATGTTTATAAATAGTTATCACAAAGGTCCTGGTTGCTGCCTTGAGGCTCAAGGGCTTTGGCTTATGAATAATGAAAAACAAAAGTCAGGCTCCCTGTACCCAAACTAATGCAATAATAGCAGCGCTTTGAGCCTCATGGGTCTGAAGTAAATTCCAGAGTAAGCCAACTCAGCAATCCCCACTGACAACTGCGCCACAAAAAGGCATAAGGCAATATCTTAGGGGCCAAGCTGCTGAGCTCACCAAAGGCACCTATTCCTGGCACGTTTCCTATGGAGTTTCCAATGTCAAACCGGGGGATAATTCTCTCTGACAGAGTCCCCAGGTCAAACCATTGTACAATGTCTCTTCTTCCATTTATTTTTCATCTTTCCCTTTTGCCTCTCATGGCTTGGTGTCAAGGTACATTGCTCTGTATGTTGAAAGGAAATAGTCAGTGAATGAAGAAAGGATTCTAGGATGGTAGCATTTAGTTACAGTGGGAAAACCACAATAAAAGTGTTCATCTACCTATGACATATGGGGCACATTTGCAGGCTTACTTTTAGATGTTTGCTAGTTGTCAGGATCTGCTTAAGAAGGTAACATGGTTATTTCTGTCAGTCTTCACAAGAACAGTATGAAGGTGGCGCCACAATGCCGCCATTTAGCAAGAAGACAGAGAAACACTGATGATCAACCATCTGGAAAGAGATGGAGTAAGGACAGAGCTCTACATCCCACCTAACGCATCCAAACTTCTATTTTAATATCATTCCTTTCATTTATGTCATTAAGCAACATAGTATTTCAAAGAAAACTGTTTATAAATTAGCACATTTGTGGTCTGTTACCACAAAATGTATGGTTTCTTAGTTTTACGTGAGAATGATCAATTTTGGTTTAAATTATGGTTGAGACCAGCTGTTTATTGATAGTTCTAATCTATAAAATGTTGAGAACCAAGCATAAATAAATACAAAAAATATGGACACCTGTAGCTATAAAAAAAAGTACACTCTATAGAATCCACAGTTGAAATTCACTAGGGGTTTTCATTGAGGCAGTTAAAGTGATTACAAATTAAATAATTCCTCTGTGAAAAACAACATACATAATGAGTAGTACATTGATCAATTGTATTTAAGTATTCTTGGTAATATTTTTAAAAGATAGCATAATGCATGACTATAAACATGACATCATTAGTATTTTGTTAATTGAGTAATTTGCAATACTTTTACTTCAATAGTTAAAATATATCTTAATAAAACAACCATCCAAAAGCTCTTTAAAAATAAGTTCTTGAGGGCTGGAGAGATGGCTTAGCGGTTAAACGCTTGCCTATGGAGCCTAAGGACCCCGGTTCGAGGCTCGATTCTCCAGGACCCAGTGAGCCAGATGCACAAGGGGGTGCATGCATCTGGAGTTTGTTTGCAGTGGCTGGAGGCCCTGGCACACCCATTCTCTCTCTCTCTCTCTCTCTCTCTCTCTCTCTCTACCTGCTTATTTCTGTATCTCTCTCTCTCTCAAATAAATAAATAAAAAATAAGTTCTTGAAATAACAGAAGGTGAATTTGTTTCTGTATCTTCGAAGAAGATTAAATCATTGCACAGTATTTGTGGAATAGACCTCTCTTCAAATGCATCTGTTAATTTATATTTAAAATGCTTGTTACTGTTTACATTTATGAAATCTGGAAATATGAATGATACTGAACTCTCTGAAGACTACTAAATTTAGCTATTGTTTACAAACTTAGTGAAAGACATTTCCAGCTATTTGAGTAAAAGGAACATTAATAATATTTTACTTTTATAGTTTTAATGTTAATGATTTTTGAAATACTGTTTTCTTTTTGTGCTGATAACAATTGTAATTGAAACCTAAAATTTTAACTTAAAAATTACTTTTTTTTGAACGTAGTGTAGTGGGTCACACCTGTAATCCCAACACTTGTGTGGTAGAGGCAGAAATATTGTCATATATTTTTATATATGACAATATATTTGGAGAGAGACAGAGAGAGAGGGGGAGGAAGACAGACAGAGATGGGCACGCCAGCAGTCTCTCAGCTGCTGCCAACGAAATCCAGATGCGTGCTCCCCCTTGTGGTCAATTGCGGCCTTGCAGCCTTGCTTCACTTTGCATCTGGCTAAACATGGGACCTGGAGATTGGAACCGCTGGAGATTGGAACCAGCGTTCTTAGGCTTAGGAGGCAGGCACCTTAACCGCTAAGCCATCTTTCCAGCCCTCATGTATATATATATATTTTTTTTTTTGAGAGAGAGATAGAGAGGCAGAAGCAGAGAGAGAGAGAGAAAGAATGGGTGTTCCAGGGCCACCAGCCACTGCAAACGAACTCTAGATGCATGTGCCACCTTGTGAATCTGGCTTTATGCAGGTATTGTGGAATCAAGCCTGGGTCCTTAGACCTCACATGCAAGTGCCTTACCTGTTAAGTCATCTCTCCATTCCTCCTGTAAGTTTAAGTCTATCCTGATCTATGTTCAAATCCAGGTAAGCAGGGGGTACATAGTAAGACTTTATGTCAAATAAAGAAACACAAATACACTTTTATGATCTGACAAAATAATTTGCTTTATCAGTTTTTATGGGAACTAGACATGCCATCAGATTGAATCAGCTGCAGCCCTTTGGTCTCCAGTTCATGCCTGGTAGACTTTGATTGCAATGTTTGAAGCTTAGTATCTTTCCTCAAGATTTTTCTCTTACTCTTTTTTTTTTTTTCCTACTGTAAAGTTTTATCTGACTATAGAAGGTCCCTAGACTCAAACCTGAGAACTTAGGGCAGCAAATAGCAAATATCTTGGAATTATTGCCTCTAAGAGTACCTCCGTACTGATGATTGAAAAAGGTGGGTTCCAAGGCTTTTTTTTTTTTTTTTTTTTTTTTTTTTTGGTTCCTAATCTCTCCAAGCCATATCAGCAGAACTGAGCCACAGTTTCTCTAATAGTGACCCTCACATAAACTCAGCCCTCCAGTACTTTCCTTCACTTCTCTGCCTCAATTCCATAATAACTTAATATGCTTTAAGAATTGTGTAATATTCAACATACCATTAGTTCTGATGTGCCTATAATAACATTTTAAATTTTTTAAATAAATGATGGAAAATTTACCAAAGTAACAATAAACATAAATGGGAATTAAATTTTCAAACACAACTGAAAGGATACAGTATAATTTTCCAATGCAAATTTTGTTCATCAGAGAAGGATCCAAAATGGGATATCAAGTATATAAAGTAAAAACAGAATAAACACATTCAACAGCAGCTTATGTAATGGAAGAAAATGATGTCTATTTAATTTTGGTTTTTCATTCCATACTCCCATCTGTTTACTTTAGTGAGGTGATTTTGTAGAGAGGGGTGAAGGAAGAAAATACATACCTGAAAATGACATTAAAAAATCTCAGTTGTATATTTAGTTCTTGTCACGCTATGATTACCAACAGGTTTTTTACCTTTTAAACTTCAAACACTTGTGATAAGGAAAGATTCAGCATATTGGATTTTTTTTTCATATAAATGCTTCTGAATAAAGTATGTTTGATACATGTTATCTGAAGTAAACATAGAACGATAATAACCAACTCTTCATATTTTGACCAACTGCATTTGGGTAACCTCATAACATTTTGGAAAAGATAAAATGACTTAATAAAACCATATGGCCAAGCATATGTATTTACTTAAACCATATGGCCGGCATATGCTAAAAAGTTTACATGAATAAGTAAATAAAGTACTAGGGAAACATTTTGAAATGAATTTATTGATATTCTCCACACATACACACCATGAACCTGGATCATCTTCTCCTCTAACCAACCGCTTTTGTCCTTCCTCCTCTCTCCCTCCCCTGAATCCCCTCTTGTTTCCAATTATTACCTTTATAAATTTTGTTTTTTGAAGAAAAATTATCTCTCCCACACAACATTAAACTTCTCAAAAATCTAGTATTAAGAAAGATTTTTTGACTTCTAAATGTTATTGTTGAGTGCCAATAGCACTTTAAATGAAGGGCTAATTTACATCAGGCTGTGTCAATTTTTTAAGGTTTTAAAAAATATTTTATTTATCATTTATTTGTCTGAGAGATATAGAGAGAAAGAGAAAGATAGAAAGAAAGAGAATGCACACTCCAGGGCTTCTAGCCATACAAATGAACTCCAGACAAATGTGCTACCTTGTGTAACTGGCCTATGTGGGTACTGAGAAATCTATCCTTCGCTGGCAAGTGCTTTAAATGATAAGCTTTCTCTCCAGCCCCATTGATTGTTTTAGTCAGAATTTCTTTGGTTCAACCTACTGTCTGCAGTCTAGAACCTTGAGGTTACAAGTATGTAGAAATATTAGTACTATAAATTTCAGATTGGATTATATTATTAAACATGTTAATCTTCTGGTGGATTTAGACATCATATACTAATAACTGTGTAAGACTTTGTCTCACCATTAGAATGGAAAATAATAGAATCAAAATGGCCTTGAAAATCAAGACATTCTAGTTTTTGCAATAGCATGCATAAACTTGAAAGAATTATGATAAATGAAATATGCCAGACAGATGCAGAATCTTGAACAGTCGTGATGCAAAATGTGCCATTGAATTCTGTGTTAGATATAAAGGATCCTCGGTCTCTTTGATCTCTAAGAAGACAGAGATTGACTTATCACACTTTTTCAAACTGTGTCACTTCAAAGAGCTTTTGTTATCTATGAAACCAAAGCTATATAACTAGCAAATAATTTTTATTCTGAAGGAAACACTTCAAATCAGAATATAAATATAACAAATTATTATGCTTTCTACAAATATTTAATAACAATAGGTATTACTAGAGGTGAAAGAGTGGTAAATATATTCAAATATCACCAGAGTTAATTGACATCAAACCTATTATGATGCTATAATTCCCATAATAATAGAGAAATTTACTCAGATACATTACAATTGTCCTTGAGGATCCAGGAGTTATTTTGGTATAGAGACAAACCTACCTCATTCTTAAAGAAAGCCTTGAGATAATTATCCTTCATTCAGATAATTTTAATATCAAGGTGTTTACTATCTAACAATGTATTATATTAAAAATGCATTATACAAACTAAATTGCAATGTAATCAATTCTCATGTGTTGGCAGCATTTGTCATGAACATATTTTTGTTAGATTTAATAATATTTCTTTTTTATTCTTGTGAGAACTCAATGTTAATAATTCTAATAATCTCTCTTTTAAAAATACTTTACACTAGTATAACAAACACGTCATAAGTTTTTTCATGTGTAATTTTTTCATAAAATGTGAACTGTCAAATTTTTCAGCCTGTTTAAATATTCTGTTAGGTAATGGGCAGGATGGGGAAAATATACATGGTAAGGCACATGTAACAGAGACCAAATCTCAGCACAGTCTGCTGCTCTTCCCCCTGACCTATGAAAATGCATTTTCCTGTGTATCAAGTCTTATTTTGTTTTGGTTTTGGTTTTCTCAGGTAGGGTCTTGCTCTACCCCAGGCTAACCTGTAACTCACTCTGTAATCCAAGGCTGGCCTCAAACTCACAGTGATCCTCCTACCTCTGCATCCCAAGTGCTGAGACTAAAGTCTCTCTGTATTAAAAAAACCTGGTTGCCTTTCAATTATGGCAGATTTTGGATTCATTATCGACCTGATGACAAATAATTATGTGGCCTTAAATCTATCTTTACATTTCATTTAGCTTCAATGTTCATAGTCTAAGGAGTAAATACAATTAATTATCCAGACTACTAGTACTAATGATAATAATAATAAATAATATACTCATGTATGTCTTCACAGAGACATCAGGAAATATGGAGAACTAAAGGAAATAATGGAAGATTATTTGATAACTAGTAGGTACATGGAAGGCTTTTAGTATTTCTATTGTTGTTTCCTCTTCCTAATAGGTTGATGTGGATTTTTATGGATGTTTTGCTCATTTTAATATCTTATAAAATTACCATATCTACATAAGCTGTTCACTAGCAAAGTAGGAATATAGTTGTTTTGTATGATATTGAATGTGTCATTCTGTTTGCATGGACTTGTGAGGATGAATGGATGTATACCTGCATGTATCAGGCAAAGAAATGGACAGACACAGACACGGTAATAGATATATGATAGATGATAAATAGAGGTAAAAAGGGGTAAATATGGACAATTAGATGAGAAAGAAAGGGAAAGAAAATGGTAAAAAGAAAGCCTTTAAAGCTGTTTCTTAACTGCTATGTCATGATAAACCATAATAAATTGACAATATTTTCCATGTTGGAAGCACATTTAATACCTAGGGTTAATCACACATCCTGTCTTGGCAATGTAGTATACTGTACACTGTTGGGTATTTCCCACATGATTGATGCCTCAGTGGAAGTTGCAGCCACAGTTGTGTCCAACACTGGGGGAGTTTCAGTACACATATCAACAGCCTGGGATAGCACCAAAGTTTAACCTTCCCAGTATGATTTTGACTGCATGCATGTTGCTTTCACATCTGTGAAAAGTTGACAGATACTATAAGTTAAAGCATTGTATGTTGGGGTCTATCTTTATATAAATAATACCTATGAGGATTAGAGAAATCCATGTGTCTGATAACTAAAACAACATATTTTTCTACAATTCTATTTTAGTCCATAAATACTGGGGGAAATAAAGTTAATTTCATTACAGTTGTTGTGTATTTTTCTAGAAGGCTGGTCCTACAGGAAAGTGAAACTAGGAAAGTAATTTTAGTAACTAAATAGATTTTTAATGTCTCTGTTGCTACATTTTTATCATTATGTCTAAACAAAATCAACTTAAATGGGAAAATACATAGATTGTTCACATAAATTTTGTTAAGAGAAATAAGGGATAATTCAGAAATGCTGCCTACTGGAGTATTTTCAGGATCTATGGTGTTAATGTGTGTTAAAGAAGGCATAGCAAAGAGAAAGTATTTATTTACATAAAGAATATCATGCAAATTAATGTGTGTTAGAGCAAGAGTTTTTCACTTCCAATTGTCTAGTAGTTAATTGATCAATACTGGGGGAACTCATATGATTATCTGACCAGAATCATCTGATGAGTGGAAAAGGTTTAATTCATGGTTATCATTTCTAGGAGAAGCTTCAACTTAGCAGACAAATGCAACCAGGCTCACAACATCACACACCCACAGCAGAGAGAGTATAGCAGAGTGAGATGGCTCAGGAGAGCCAGTGTGATATATTCCAGGCCCTACCCCAGTAACACACCTCCTCCAGCAGGACTCCGCCTCTCTAAAGCTCCAACCAGGTGAAGACTAAGTAGGAAGCTTAAACACAAACACTTGGGATTATGGGGGATATTTACTGTAAAATGCAGTCTAATCTCTCCACACATTTTCTACAGCTTTTGATTAAACTGAGAAATTTAATGGGATGGTGAGGTTATAAAGGGTGGGATTATAGTCCTACTGTTCCTCCACAGTTGCCCTGGCAAGTCAGGATGCTATAAAGATGTAGTCTTTTCAGGAAGAAAAGTCATCAACAGTGTTAAAAAACAATGGAACCTGCATACTTTATGCCTGACCAGCAGGGCAAATGTATGAACTGGTGCAATGATTGCATGTCTTTTACTGGGGAAACGATTTCTGATTGGAATTGAGGCTCACTCCACGTGAAGCAATTCCTGCCTGATACTGAAATATGAATCATAATCTTATAGCTTTGCAGGTCATAAACTCTGAGGAGTGGTGGGTGGGGACTACCATGCTTATCTGATTAAATAAATATATTATGCCCACCAAACTGCCCTCTAAATACTTAGGTTTATGCACATAAATTAATGCTACTTTTAGTTTTGGCTACAAAAGCTTCTCTTTTCAGGTGGTTATGACCACTTGGGTAACTCAAAATCCACCAAGTGCTGAGAAGAAAAAAAAAAAGTGTGGTGTTCAGTACTGAGACACCTTTATAACAGCTTCTAAGGTTCAGGGGTCATTGTGGAAGGGGTAACACAATAAAAAGAATGTAAGAACCAAAGGAAAGGAAGTGCTTACAATACAGCCTTCCAGACAAAAAGTGTCTTTGATGTTCGTGACCTCACAGTCTGGGGATATTATATAAGATCTGCATAATTGAAGAGAAAAATGATGATATCAAAATGGAAGAAAGAATACTTGGAAAGAAGGTTTTCAGCAAAGGAATGGGTTTAGAAGGGGAAAGGAGGGTGTTGAGATGGGATTATGATCATGGTATAATGTTCATATTTATGGAAGTTCCCAATAAAATGTTTTAAAATAAACAAATAAATAAACAAAAAGAAAAAAAAATGGACCAACAGTACTTTTAAATCCAGACTGAAGTATGCTTTTCTAAGGAGAGGCCTGCGTTTGCTATTTTTTTAATTTTTTTATTATTTTATTCATTTTTTGGAGAGAGACACAGAGAGAGACAGACAGAGAGGGAGAGGGAGACTGATAGAGATGGGCACGCCAGCAGTCTCTCAGCTGCTGTGAATGAAATCCAGATGTGTGCACCCCTTGTGGGCAAGTGAGGCATTGCGTCGTTGCATCACTTTGCATCTGGCTAAACGTGGGACCTGGAGATTGGAACCGCGTTCTTAGGCTTAGCAGGCAGACGCCTTAACCGCTAAGCCATCTCTCCAGCCCATGTTTGCTATCTTTAAGCCCATTCATTTACCCTCACCCAAGAAGCAGATAGTTGAGATAACAACCAGGTCCTCAGTTAAAAGTAAATAACCCAGTAAACCACAGTCCAATTGCATATCTGCTCAACACTCCTCTGTTCTTATCAGGCTATCCTCCCAAAGATGCTGCCCTCCTTATCCATTCACTGCTTGTACTCAGGATTTTAAAGTGCTAGAAATACATTTTCACAACGTATGATACCTTAGACTCCTTTTTGCTAATGCTATTAATTTAGTCACTCTCTGCAATTCTTGGAAGCCAAAAAAAGTCTAATCAAGAATTACAAAGTTAATTTCATTTTAGTGAAAGTACATACTTGAATACCCATCACCTTCCCTTCAAAATAATTATATATGTGTGGGGGGATATTATTTTATTATATTTTGTATTGAATAAATAATAACAGAGAAAACTTACATAGATCAGTTCCTTTTATTTTATCAATACTTTTTATTTTATCAAATATTTTATTTACTTATTTATTTGAAAGAGAGAGAGAGGCAGATAGAGACAGATAGAGAATGGGCATGCCAGGGCCGGTAGCCACTACAAACTTCAGATGCTTGTGCCACCTTGCACATCTGGCTCTATGTGGGCACTAGGGAGTCAAACCTGAGTCCTTTGGCTTTTCAGGCAAGCACTTTAACCACTAAGCCATCTATCCAGCCCCAGTTCTTTTCTTTTAAAATAGGTAATTATAAGTGTTTAGAAAAATACTTATAGCTGGACAGGATATTTCATGTCTGCAACAGTAGCATTGAGAGATGGAGGCAGGAGGAAAAAGACTGGAAGATCAGCCTTGATACATATTATATCATATTTAGGCCTTCCTGGGCTCTATGAGACTGTCTCAAAAATATATTCACAAGAATAGATTAGATTTCTCTATAAATTAAAGACATTCTCAGTCAAATTACTCTCAATTATTAGTAATGAAAGTTTCCACAATCACATTATTATAAAGAAACCAATATCTTAATGGAAAAGATGACTAAATATTGAAGGCTAATTTCTTCTATTAGAAATTATAACCATTAGGCTGGAGAGATGGCTTGTTTTTGAAGCCTAAGGACCCAGGGTTGAATACCCAGAACCCACATAAATTAGACGCACAAGGTATGCATGAGAGAAGGTGACACATGTGCACAAAGTGGCATATATGTCTGGAATTCAATTGCAGTGGCTGGAGGCCCTGATTTGTCAATGCTCTCTCTCTAACATTCTTGCCCTTTCTCTCCCTCTCATAAAAATAAATAAACAAATAGAAGCTATAAACATTAAGTTTTCCATTAATCAGTGTAAATTATGGCTTGGGGAAAACACAAGAAAACATTGTTTGTTTAATATAACCTTTGTAAATTATTTATAATTCAAAATTCAGAAATACAATCATAAACCTCAACAGTAAGAACACCTACAGAAAGACATGAGAAAAAAATTAGAAATAAATGACATATGCTAAATAATTTGTATATGTTGTGTGTTTGAGGTCAAGTATCTATAATTAGCTAAGAATTTTAAACATCTAATATGTTAGATAATTAAAAAACATAAACAAGCTGAAATAAAATGACACTTGATGCAAAAAATCCTAAAAAGTTAGCATATTAATATCATACAATACAGTATAAGACAATGATCTTGACTAGTATTACAGGTTAATTATCCAATTTATCTAGGAATGGATGTCAAAATTTAAAATTTATATAACACCAAAAGTCAGTAACCATTAATATAAATACTATATATATATATATATATATATATATATATATATATATATAAAATATTTGAAAAATAAAAACATAGACTTGGAAAAATGCAAGTATATTAACTAATTTTGGATGGTAAATCCATTAGATTTAATTGTGTTACACTTAAAACTGATTTTGCTCTCCAAACTCATGCTCTCACTAATCTTGGGCTAAGAGTGACTACATCCATCAAATTCTCTCTAAATTAATAATGCTTATTCCATTTAACCTGTGCTAACTTCACTCTCCATTGGAGAATCTGCTTCTCTTTTCAGATGGGAGCAAGCTCGGAAGAAATAATCTCCCAATCTCATTTCAGCCTAGCCCCAGCTGAAACCACAGAGGAACTGGGTGGATAAGAAGAATGCAGCTCCCATTATAATCATGATAATAAGCACCAGGGTGAAGGAGACAGATGCTAAGGACACTCAACACCTACCAAAGCAGAGACCCAGAGGCTGCTAAGAGCCCATCACTGAAGTAGATTTAAAACACACCCAATATGGCTCAGGGAATTTTGTGAATGAGGAGGGCAGAAAGATTGTCAGAACCACAAGTTGGAGCATCATGCCTAGAGTCACTGTCTCTCCCCAATAACTGACAGCTGCTCCCACAATGCATAACCCACAATCCCGACTGGGAAGGCCCCCTTCAGAAAGGGAGCAGGGATAAGGGAAAGGATGGTGCCAACATGTGATGTATCCATACTATGTCCATAATTAATAAAATAATTTTAAATATCATATTTTGAACAATATTTGTTCTATTTAAAATCTAAAAATATGAAAAACAGAAATATAAAATATCATGATATTGCTAAGGTCATTTTAGATACCCTGGGGTTTTTCCTCAGAGACCAACATTTAATTCAATTTGTGCATTCCCTCTGTAAGTTTGCAGAATTAATTTTTCTAATTGATTCTACAGTCATTATTTTATGCATAATTCCCAAGTCTCTCCCTATGCTAGAGAGAAATATTATATAAAATTTCTATGTGTAGTGATAAGGATTAAACTACAGCCATATATATATATATATATATATATATATATATATATATATATATATATTTTTTTTTTTAATAACATCCTTTAGAACTGGGGAAATGGCTTAGTAGTTAAGGTGTTTGCCTGAGAAGCCTAAGGACCCTGGTTCAATTCCCTAGGTCCCAAGTCAGCCAGATGCACAAAGGGGCACACGTGAATGGTATTTGTTTGCAGTGGCTGGAGGCCCTGGTGTGCCCATTCTCTCTCTTTCTCTGTGCCCCTTCCTTCCTCTCTCTCTCTCTCTCTCTCTCTCTCTCTCTCACTCAAATAAATAAATAAATAAAAATAAATAAATAAATAAAATATTTAAAAAATAACATCCTTCAAAATATTTTATGTTTTAAGAGATATAACCATTTCATTTTATTACATGTGTTATAAAACACTGATTTCTGATTAAATTTCATTAAAACATTTAAACTATATAATTTTTAAATGCAGATACTATATCTATTTTCCAACCAAATTCATACTTAATTTTATGAAACATTTTCACTTTTTATTGTTGAAGATCCATTGGAAATTTCATAATGACTTGCAAATAGATACTAAATAATTTTTCTGGCCTTTTTTCTTCTGTGTTTGTATTTAAGCACATTTTTTTGAGCTTAGAGATTTTTTTTTTTCTAGCCTCCCGTGAAAGTACCTCACCATGTGCTGTGGTTCTTCAAAATCATTTCCATTTCTACTGGTCTGGTGACACCACCACCTTCCCTTAGGAAGGGAATAGTGTGAAAGCTTGATCTTCAAAGAACAGACTTGACCTTGAAATACCTCTGATACTACTACTATTCAACATTTATGTTAAACCCTGCAGAATGACTACTATTGACTCAGAAGTAAAGTAAATAATTAAACATTAGTGGACTTGTTTCAGATATATTGAAGATTTGAGATTTTTTTTATAGCAAAAGAAAACGTTTACATAATAAAGGATTTGGATAAATAATGTCATGATGTCAAATTTTCAGCTAATAAACATTGTGAGTAAAGTACTGGAAGTACGAGGCAGTTTGCTTTAAGAAGAATCAGACTGAGTATACACTTTAATTACTTCAAGTTATGCTTTGTATTTTAAATTATTGCTTGGCAGCACTGCATGTCTTCATGAAAATGTGTGTCAGCAATAACAGTATTTCTTGGACTTTTAAATACTTTCTCAGTTCAAGCTTATGTTTACCACCCAATGCAGTAGTATTTTCTCTGACATTTAAAAGAAAAGCCATTTGAGGAACATTTACTCATAGTTTTGGGAAATGACAAAATTTATCATGCGCAATCTA
Organism: Orientallactaga sibirica; assembly: GCA_036365145.1. NCBI lineage: Eukaryota > Metazoa > Chordata > Mammalia > Rodentia > Dipodidae > Orientallactaga > Orientallactaga sibirica. The sequence goes on along the minus strand of JAEOAD010000019.1, from coordinate 10,445,687 downwards.
ACATTTAAACTCTCAAATATTGGGTAGACTGATAATTTCAGTGAGCCATTGACCTAGTGACAAGCTACTGTTTGTCACATATGGTACTACTGTTTGAAACTTTCTCCCTGGGGAGACATGAACACAGGTCTATTCACCTTGGATAGGGCACACACAGCACACCCAAAGCACAATTACACATAAACCAGTTTTGTTGAAACAATGATGCCAACGTGGTTATTGACAGAGCACAAATGAAGGGTTGCTTAAAGGACTATGGCCGTTGCATCATCAAATGTTCATCCCAGCATAGGTGTTACTCAGGAAACTGTCTCTCTCCAACACACAGTAAGACTTGCTGGTGTGTGTGTGTGTGTGTGTGTGTGTGTGTGTGTGTGTGTGTGTCCCCCAGTTATGTACCCTTCATATAACCTTAGGGAGAGTTCTTGTGATCTTGTATAGGTTTAGGAGCTTCCTGACTTGTGAGGTCCATACTCTTCTATATTTCCTAGGCTTTAATACACTTCAGAACTTCTAATACTTAATGAGATCTCCTCCAAGATGAAATGTTCCACTTTGGAGGAAATTGCTATACAACAGATAGAGAAACATTGACAGTGTCAAAGACAAAGAGAAAGATAGAGACAAAGAATGTAAAGAATGAAAATTATTGATAGTAGCATTGAATTTGAAGTGTTTCAAATTCCATCCCTGAACTTCCAGATACACAGGTCTTATTTCTGATGTATTTCATAAATTCATCTTGTAAATATTGAAACCCAAACATTCATCAAAGTCAAACATACAGTTAATAATATATGTTAAAATGGCAAAGAAAATCTATAAGCAGAGGGTGTTTTATTTTACTCTAAATAAGAAAATTAAGTAGCACTAAACATTTATTTATAAATACAGGATACTTTTACAATGCATACTGTTACATATGCCTATTTAAAAAGGTAGTCTGAAATTCATTATGAAACTATATATTATATAATTATATATACATTACTGTTATTATATAATTATTTACTATTAATTTTGCCAACTTGCATAAACATATTCTAATAGAGAATCCAAGTTTCATAAGTGGCTAAGAACAACTTATTAAAATATTGAATGTTTTTACATGAAAGTGTTGATTTAATTACTTTATGAAATTTATATTTTTAATTAATGGAGCCATTGGTATTTAAGGTATGTTGTTAATAAAGACTTGAGTTTTATGTTCTCACTCATGTGAATGAGAATTATGACCCTGTCAAGAGCACCAGACATATAAAATCACAGAACTAAGATAGATTTCAGTAGTATTGTGTACTCCCAAGCCTCTACCTTAGCAGAAGTTGGCTTCTATTTTGATTCTAGAAGCATATTCATCCTTGTAAGTGGTAGATATTCATTGCACTCAGACCAACTCTTAGAAGTGTATATCAGGAAATTTCAGAGAAGCATTGATATTATGATTCTAGTAATTGCTTTGTTCAAGGGGCTAGATTTTACAAAGCCATTAGAGATGAGTGTGGCTCTGTTTTTCTGAATCGTCACTGACATCTGCTAATGATAGATTTTCAGATTGCACTCACTCTAGTGGAAGTGAAATTGTACCTCAGTGGAGTTGTGTTTAGCATTAGCTTATTGTCTAAAGATGCTGAACATTTTTCACATGCTTATGGAGTATTTATATAATATACTGATTTTAATATTTGGACTTAGTAATATATTTGAATATACACAGGAGATTTCTGGAACAGCACATTTTTTTTAAATTTGATACAACAAATTATAACTGCATTGTTCTGCTCTACAACAATTCTCACACCACCAACAGGGAGGACTACTATAGGGAAGGAACCTCAAATAGAAGAACCATTGTCTTGAATTTGAACAGAGAGGATCTTTTCTTTCTCTTCTAGCATCCTCTTGCAAGTTCATTAGAAATGATCCTACATTCTTCCTCTAAAAGTCTGGAAAACTAAATAGTCTCACCAGAGGAAATACAGGTACCTACCTTCAACTTCACAAGCTATGGAGGTTCCAGAAATCATAAACTTCAAACATTCCTCTTGAGAATGTGAACACATGCCTAAGGGAAGAAATGCTGGAGTGTCTTCCTCTCTAAGCACTCACAAACCTCCTGTAAGGCTTGTGTTTATCCCCATTCACAATTTTCAAAAGAGTTATTTAGAAATACCTAATGACTAACTTACAAAATTAATTTTTTTATAAATGTGTTTTGGGGTATATTCTGTGTTGAAATATATATTTAAAATTTATCAATTTTAATTATCATATTTTTTGTTAATGAGTTTTCAGAAGTGTACACACACACATCTGGATTACAGTGTTAGGTTCACAAAGATTTTCATTCTGGGTTTTTTGCATATATATGTGTGTGGTATGTTCATGTATTTGCATGTGTGTTCATATTTGTTTGGGGTATATGGGAACTCAGGTGTATGTGTGTGTGTGCAGGCTAGAGGTCAATGTCACATGTCTTCTGCAATAAACTCTCCATGTTATATTATATTAATTTACCTTTTTATTTTTTAGATAAGGTCTTTCACTGAAACTGGACTTCACTTATTCAGCCATACTACCTAGCCAGTGAGTCCCAGAGGACAGGACTTCACCTCACTAGTGGTGCAGTTATAGGTGTTAGCCGCAACCCTATACTTTATGTGGTACTTTGGATACATACTCAGGTCCTCATTCTTGAATATCAAGTACTTTAGCTACTGAGACATCTCCTTTATCCCTGCTTGGGGATTTTAATCTGAAATAATGACAATACATAACTTGACAGCACTTTATGGATCATATGTTTACTATTATATCTACAAAAGCTTCCTACACCAAGGTCAGTAAGACTTTTGCAATTTCTCACAAATGTTTTAGGGCTGGAATGACCACTACATAAAGACCTCAGTTTAATCTTCAGAACCCACGGAGGTGGAGGTGGGTGAGTCAGATTCAGATTTACTGGGACCAGCTAATCCAGCCTGATTTGTGAGTTCCAGGAAATAAGAGACTTTCTCCAAATGGATAAATAAACAAATAAATAAACATATATAAACACTTGATAAACAATACACAAGATTGCCTTTCTCTGATTTCTACAGGCATGTGAGTGCACACACATAAACACAATAAAGATAAATATATATTTCATAACTTTATACCATGTATACAGGCCATCAGTATGATTTGAGTATACTTTATGTTGTGAGGTAAAGGAATATATTCTTGCATGGAACATATAATTGTCCCCACTTCATGTCTTAGAAAGACTTCTGTTTGCCTTTCCACATTTCTGAAAACTCAACGGACATTAAACATCATGTTTTCTTTCCTACTTCTCAATACTATTTCTCTGGCCTATATTTCTACCTTAGAGTAAACCACTCAGTATTGATTTATATAGTTTTATAATAAGATTCAAAATTAGAAAAGTGTGTTCATCTTTTCCATTATTAGCTAGGTAACTGTGAATCCATTACTTTTCTGTATAAATCTTGGGATCAGCAATTCAATCTATGAAATTAAAACTTTTTCAAATTTGATAGGAATTGTAAATCAATTCAGAGAAATTGCTATTTTAATAGTATTTATCTTTCTAATCACACAAAGTAGTGTATTTTCTATTTCTTGAGACCTTTAGCTTCCACCAACAGTGTTGTAGTTTTCAGTGTTCAATTCTTTACTTCCCATATCAAATTTATCCCATATTTAATCAGTTTTTGGTGCTGCTATGAGCATTTCTTTTCTGTATTCTATTTTTATACTGTTCATTACAGATGCAAAAATATACATTTTTGTGTGTAGATTAACCCTTTATCATGTAAAAGTAGCTCAGTAGTTTTGGTAGTTTTGTGAGTATGCATGTATATGTCTTAGGAATTTCTATATATAAAATCATATCATCTGAGAAACAGGTCAGTTTTATATTATTTTTTTCAGTTGGTAGTCATGTTTTGAGAACTTGTGGAACTTTTAAGGGTCTACTTATAAGAAGTAGATAGTTAGATGTGGCTCTCTTAGTATTCTGTGTCTTCTTCTATTTTGTGCAGTTGTGAGCATCCTCAGCTGACAAGGATGAAACCTCTGTGGTCGTCACATCTTCCCCACCGTGATGGACTGTATCTACAAAATCTATGAGCCAAGCCAAATGAATTGTTTATCTTGTAACCTGTTTTATAAAAGGAAGCAGGGCTTCCTAGAGAGATGTTAATTCAGGTTCACCCAGACAAATCCTCAAAGGCCTGCTGTTGACTTACTCCAAGAGTATATCAATGTTAAAATTTTGCACTAGTTTACATTTCAAAATGTGTCCTTACTTCTTTAAACAAGTTATACATATTTCATTGTAATTAACAAGTCAAAATTCAACAATTTTTTTTCAAAGGCAGTCATTGTAGGGAAAGCAAGACCAAGATTGTGGACACTGACATTTCAGGACATAATAATACATAGAACACTGGGGATACTCTGGGTTCGAACTGGAGTCCTTCAGTTTTGCCGTGTTCCACTGCAATGACACAGCATGCTCTTCTCAAAAGGCTCTGCCTTCTACTGCTACCAGCTCTGTCCATAGACCTTCTTACCTTGTTTTTTGGCTAAATTTAAAACTGAATAATGAGGTCACACATTGGGCATTTTGTGCTGAAAGAACATTTGAAAGATATAGCTTTAAAAAAATTCAAACCTTGGCTCATATTCAATTCTTATGACACTGTAACACTACATAAAAATGTCTTGTTTGCAAGTTCCTACTGAGGATTAAGAAGCATAATGTATGGTATTTTACCTTTGTTTTGTTGGAATTTTTATTAGTCGGTATAGAGAGTCTGTCATTACCTACTTATAGGTTCTAGTTCAGTAATTTTTTTCTCTAAATAGAACATTGTAATAGAGGAGTTTCTTTTTGTTTACTTTGCTTGTTTTAAATGGTATGAAAGGGCTATACATACCCTTTACAAGTGGACACGGATACATTCTGTCTTAGGACTTTGAAATATGGTCCTATGTTGGTAAATTATTTTATTCTACATTAAAGGAATTCTGTCCCTATTCTAAGTTTATATTCCCAATAAGAAGATAGCTTTTTCAAAGGTGACATAGCATGAGTTATATCCAGACTCCACTTACCTCATGGAGATGTTGGGTTCATATCAAGTGATCTTTAAGCCAAGACACATAAAACTTAAAGCTGACATCTTTGACAGAGTGAACATGTTGTTATGTACAGATCAAGTCAGTGTATAAAACTGAGTCCATGACAGGTTCTATCTTGGTAGCCATTCTAGATAAATACTAATGTAGCTACATTCAGAAATACTGTTAGGTTTTAGCTCTCAGGTTGGTATCTATTTTCCAAGAATACTGAACCCCAACCACTCTTGAGGATCAATGTTTGAGATATTGGAAGTGAGTATATGAAACACTTTACATGAACAAATGTGGATAAATGTAGCATATCTCATCATTATTATTAATATTGTTGCTCATATTTTGGAGTCTCTTCCTATGGTGATCCTTTTTCTCTGTAAATGTGATATCTCAATCATAGCAATTATTTTCAGAATGAAACTTGGCAACAATGACATGCAGATAGTTAATAATTATTTTATGTCAAAGTAGGTTCTATTGTCAACAAAGCCAGATATAAAAGGTGAGTGAATGTGGAAAGCTTTTCTAAAGAGTATATTTTCATCTTTATGTGAGCATTAGTCTACATTGTGTTGATTATTTTTGCTTTCATCTCAGGGATAATACATACAAACATAAAGCTTTATCACTTTAAATATAGTTATATCACACTAGACTGAATAAATATTAGATCCTGAACTAGAAATGTAGCATATATTTTTAAAATTCTGTCATTTTTGAAATATATAGTTCCATTCTTTTATTAACATTTACTAAGACATCATTATTGCATGCATATTCATTGAACATTACAATTGAACAAAACATCTCTTTTATGCAACATGTTAAATTAATTGAAACTTTTTGTGTTTTATATAAAAACTTGCTGAATCATATATATATATATATGTCATATTTGAAAAAGGTATAGAAATTGGTTAAGCAATCATAACTCACATTTAGTCCAAATCAGATTAAGCTAAAATTCTAATAAGTGGCTTGCTTGACAATTTATCTGATACTAAGTATTTTTCTTTTTCTTCTACTATCAACTCCACTCTCAAGCCAAGAGACTGGGAGAGACTTGGAGCCCTGGAGAGACTTTGAGGAGTAATCTTCAATAATGGGTCCATGTCTTACCCATGTTAGCTGCATGATGAACTTCAGAAAGTGTGACACTAATACTGAGATGTTCTCTAAATGCAGCTCTAGGGACTATTAAGATAAATTGGTACTGAGAACTTGTGCTGTGTGGAGACTGGTGTCAGCCTGTCTTTGGGGAATTAATTTAGTGTAAGGGCACCAAGGATTATTGAAGTTGGTCAAGAGGACAGCAAAGGCTATAAAGCATGCAGCTGAAGTTAGTGGCTCATATGTCAAGACATAGGCTGGGTCATGGAGGTTAGGTCAAGGTTGGCATTGCTACAGGAACTTATAAAATGTGTACAAGAATAACAAATGCAGCTCATGGACACGATGTAACCAAAATTATAAAGAAATGCTTATGCTTTCACCCAGAATATAAGCTTTCAGGTTTTTTTTTTTTCATCTGATTTTCTCACTTCTTGTCTGCCCTTTGATATTCAAGGTGTTAGAAGAATAAGAGTACAGGAAAAGGTTTATTAAGGATAATAAAAGGCAAAAGGGAATATCTCTTCCAGAGAAGTGTTTTTAAATGAAGAGTAAATAGCCAAAAAATAAAAAAAAAAAAAAATGACCCTTGCATAACACTCTTTCAGAAAGTAAAAATTAAATCTAGTGGCACCTATCCTGTTAAAAATAATGTTGAGGGCTGCAGAAATGGCTAGAGAGAAGGCTCTTCACTACGAAGCGTAAGGACCCAGGTCCAATTCCCCAGTAACCTTGTAAGCCGGAAGTGCAAAAGTGGTGGTATATGTGTCTGGAGTTCATTTGCAATGGCTAGAGGCCCTAGTGTACTCTTTCTCTCTCTCCCAATCTCTCTCTCTCTCTCAAATAAAGAAAATATTTAAAAATAATATTGAAATTATTTGACACTTTCATTTACTCTTGGATGACCTAGTATTCACCCTCCAATAACAACAACAACAAAAGAGGAAAACCATATATCTCATTGAGAATGGCCATAATTGAAATCACATATAAAATATAAATGGGCAAGCTTTTGTATTAAATGCATAAACTGAAAGTATGGTAACTATGCCTGTCATTTATAGAAAAAAAGAAATAATTGTTTGCTTGAAGGGATATAAATTGAAAGAAAGATAAAAATCCCTGCATGTTTTTCTTGTTTAAAGAAAAGACAAAACTAGAAATTAATAAAATTGTTAGATAAAATAATCATTTTAAACAAATGTTTAATTTAAAACAATCTCTTTGGTGCTAAGTCAAGATACTAAATTGAAATAAGAAAAATAAATGAGTCTTTATAACAGATTATAAACTAGATTTAGAAGTTTTACATACACAAACACACATACACACACAGTGTTTTCTACCAACAAGCTTGTTGATATACCCCAAAAATACCTAAGATCATTAAGGAAGCACTCAACATTTCATAAATTTGCTTTAATAAGTCAATTGCAATTTTTGGGGAGAGAGACACAGAGAGAGGCAGAGAGGAGAGGGAGACAGAGATGGGCACGCCAGCAGCCTCTCAGCTGCTGCAAACGAAATCCAGATGTGTGTGCCCCCTTGTGGTCAAGTGCAGCATTGTGCCCTTGTGTCACTTTGCATCTGGCTAAACGTGGGACCTGGAGATTGGACCCGGCGGTCTTAGGCTTAGGACACAGGCGCCTTAACCGCTAAGCCATCTCTCCAGCCCGTCAATTGCAATTTTTAAAAAAATGTAACATTTTTACATTATAAATATTACCTTAAACTTGAGAACTAGTTCTCTGGATTTCTTTTTTGACCCAATAGGAATTTACTAGATAGCTGGCTTGGTTTACATTTATACCCTCTATTCATGCAGTGTAATGAAGTTACCTTCAGAAGAATAGTATGTTTGCACTTTAAATAGTGACTTAGCTGTCTAGTAACAGACAACATACTATAATAATAGTCCTGTATAAACATAAATTTAATGGTGCAATCAGACACACCACTACTATTTGAATATTTTTCTATCTCACTAGCTAGATTTTTTTTCCCTAATATCAAATTCTTTTAGCTTACTTTAACCTTGCATTGTAGGGCCATCTCATAAATTATATGTATTTGTAGTAAAATATGTGTGTGTGTGTTATCTTCATAATATCATTATATATATATATATATTAAAATTTTTATATTTTATTTATTTATTTGAGAGAGAGAGAGGAAAAGGGCAGATAGAGAGACAGAGAGAATGGGCATGCCAAGGCCTCTAGCCACTGCAAACAAACTCCAGATGCATGTGCCCCTTTGTGCAGCTGGTTTACATGGGTCCTGGGGAATTGAACCGTGGTCCTTAGGCTTTGCAGGCAAACACCTTAACCACTACACCATTTCCCCAGCCCTCATTATATTTTTTAACTGAGATTATATGTGTGAGTTTATTACTTGGGTGTGTGTTGCAGTCAGGTTCTCATTGCTGGCAGAAATCACCCAATTAAGGGTAGCTTGTGGGGAAGAAAAAAAAAAAAAGGTTTATTTTGGCTTACAGACTCGAGAGGAAGCTCCGTGATGGTAGAGCGAAATGAAGACATGAGCAGAGGATGGACATAATCCCCTGGCCAACATAAAGTGGACAATAGCAACAGGAGAGTATGCCAAACACTGTCAAGGGGAAACTGGCTATAACACCCATAAGCCCTCCCCAATGATACACTGCCTCCAGGAGGCATTAATCCCCAAATCTCCATCAGCTGGGAACCTAGCATTCAGAATGCCTAAATTTATCAGGGACACCTGAATCAGACCACCACGGGGTCATTTTGCAATTAAAAAATAATTTTTAAGGTCTGGGGAGATGGCTTAGCAGTTAAACGCTTGCCTGTGAAGCCTAAGAACCCCAGTTCAAGGCTCTAATCTCCAGGACCCACATAACCAGATGCACAAGTGGGCACATGCATCTGGAGTTTGTTTTCAGTGGCTGGAAGCCCTGGCATGCCCATTCTCTCTCTCCCTGTCTATTTCTGTATCTCTCTCTCTCAAATAAATAAATATTAAAAAATAATTTTAAGCATAACCATTTTTTTTTTTTTTTTTGCTTTCCACCTTGTGATTTGAAGCCTGGACAAGCCTAATTAGGACAAGCCTAATTCAAGGCATTACTTGGTCTTACATCTATTGTCTGCTAGAAGGTAGGTGGGACAATCAATGATACTGGATGAGCTTGCTAGTTATTGGTCACATAGCTGTTAGAAGGACTGCCTTGACTGACCTATGACATCTCATCTTCCCCTATCCTTGGAAGCTGGCTGTATGGTACTCTCAAGACTCTCAATCAGTCAACACACTCTTATTGCACCAAACACCTGAGCTAATTAACATATAAGGGAGAAGTTATAGAACAGTTCTCCTCCCAAAATCTGTATTAGTCAGGGTTCTCTAGAGGAACAGAACTAATAGAATGAATTTTGTTAAAAGGGAATTTATTGGCTTAGCTTAAAACAGTCCAGCCATAGCAGGTTCCAGGCCCAAGAGTCAAAGAACCTGGTAGCTGCTCAGTCCACAAGGCTGGATGCCTCAGCAGTCTCCATCTGGCACTGAAGGCCTGGAGGCATCCTGGAGAGATGCTGGTGTTCAGTCCACACCAGAAAGCACCAAGCAACAAGCAGAGAACACGAGCAGCACCAGAAGCCAGGTGGAAGGAGGTGGGGGAATAAGGGAGCTTCAGATCAAAGTGCAGCAGGCTTCCACAGAGAAAGAGAACCAGCACCATACCTCAGCAAACATTTCAAGCATATTTCTTTTTTTTTTTTTTTATTTCCATTGTTTAAGGAAGTCATCTGGAAACCCAGTTGAAGTAGTGAGGCCTGAGGCTCAATCCTCATGCTTGTTACCCTTCTGTCTCAGCTTCTGGAGTGCTAAGATTACACATATTTTGTATATAATCAAGTCCCCTTTTCAAAATTATTTATTTATTTATTTGCAAAGAGAAATAGAGAGAAAGAGAGAGAGGGAGTGAAAGAGAGAGAGAGAGAGAGAGAGAGAGAGAGAGAGAGAGGAGGGAGCACCAGGACCTCCAGCCACAAAAAATGAACTCCAGATGCATGCACCACTCTGTATCTGGCTTTACATGGGTACTGGGGAATCAAACCAAATCATTAGGCTTTGCAGGCAAATTTCTTAGCCACTGAACCCTCTCTCCAGCCCAGTCAATCTCCTTTAAACAAGCAAAAATATTTTCATTTATTTTGATAAACTACTTTTTAAGTAGATGACATAAAATTATTTTAACAGTTTGCTTCTTTTAAGATACTAGTCTGAGGAATTAGATGCACTATTAAATAAAGCCTAAAAGCTAAATTATATTAGTTATTTTTTTCTCCCTCAATTTGTAGTGGCATCCAGAGGGTATACAGGAGTGCATACATATTATCATGTGCCAAGCAAATTACATGTTCATTTGCCTATTTATTCTACAGAAGCCCCACACAAATGTCTTTTCTGAAAGGGTCCTATTAATGCTTGTGAACTTAGCAATATCAGAGCTTTCAAACACCACATGCTAGGTTCAAGTAATTTCTTAAGCCTACTTTTATTCTCCCTCCCCCACTGCCAATGTATTTTCTTATTCAGAGAATAAAATGGTATAATTAAGGAATCAAGATAAATTTCTATAGAAAAATGTCCCTTTTTCAAAATAACATATTCTTACATGCATTTACATAATAGAGTAAATTAAATATTCTATTCTTGTTTACATGCAAATAACCTCTGAACAATCTGTGATTGGATATTTTCTGAATGTATTCATATCAAACACTAAAGGGTTTATTTCCCCAGTGGCATGTTATGTTGAAAATGATTTAATGATTAACAACTCAAAAGCTGTTGATTTAAATTGATAGAAAAATACCACTTTAAAAATTTGAAATTTTCTATGAATACATCATTGTCACTCAATCTGAGGCTACTTAAGGGTAGTTACCAGAAGTTGAGACACAAACATTTTCTTTATAGCAGATTTCACTACATTAAGACATATAATTTATCCTGGATTTCTTTATGTCTTCCTCTCTAAATTTACAGATTCCTCTCTATATTTAAATTTACAGATAGTAGTCAGAAATTACTTACATATTTCCTAGTATCTTGTAGGTGTAATCTTAGAATTAGAACATCAATTGGGGATCACAACTCTTTAAATCTTAATCCTTATATGGAAGACCACAGCCCTCAGGAGAAGAGCAAGTACTTTGTGCAACCATAGCATTGTGGCTGCCAATGATTGTCATGGCAATGTGTGGACAGCCCATTGTTATTTACAGCAAACACATACATATACAGAGATGGAGAGAGAGAGAGAGAGAGAAAGAGAGAGAGAGAAGTAAACTGCTTTATTATTCCTGCTGCCACAGTACCTGCTCTTTATAACATCAAACAACTGTTAGAATTTTAGACAGAAAGAGGGAGAACTAAAACAAAACATCACATAGAATTTCTATTTCTGAGATTCTACACGAATGTGGATTTGGCTTTCCTTTCGAATTTTGAATCAGATTCTCTCCAAAGTGACCTTATTCCACATGTGAGCATTGGAGATGAAGGGAGTTCATAACAGTAGTTTAGTTCACATTTCAACCAACATTAACTTGTTTGAGGTTGAAATTACACTATATAGTAGTTATTTCTTCATCTATCAACATTTCAGCCAATTACACTATGAACCAGTTATTTCCCCACCTTTATTTTACAAATGAGAAAAATAGCATCCATTCAAGTTCAATCACACCATGGAGGCAGAATGTGACTTTCAATTCAGAAAAGCCAATTGTTCTCATTGATTCTATTGAGCTTTTAAAATCCATTCCTCATTTAGTAGTTATATGCTACTAGAGTTTAATATTCAAATCAAAACCGTCATGAACAGTGAGAATAGTGTAAGCCTTTCCTATTTTGTTACTATTACGGACTGCTGATAATGAGAGTTGTTCATTGATCCTTAGTTATGCGTGTGTGGCCTTCAGGAGGATATTAGCATATAGAATGGAAAGAAGCATTTGCACCATAAGGCAAAGACTTTAAAAAATATCTGGAGTATTTGTGTGTGTTAAAAGCAAGTAAATATCAGTTAAAGCAAATGTTTCCTTAGGAACATGCTTATTCTAAGGATTTGCTAGGCATTTAAATGTTGTATAACCTCAAACTAACATAGTAACAAATAAAAGTAGGTAGACAATTTCCTGACATATCTTACCCAAAATCTGTGCATTCATATTCTAGCTATCTCTTTTATGCATATGTGTGTGTGTGTGGCATAATGTATTATATTGTATATTTTGTGTATATGTATTAATATATATATACATACATATTTTTTATATCTAGTAAACTTTTATATTATCATATTAGCAGTTGCAGCCTATTGATGCAAGAATTTTGGGATTTAGTTGCTAGTGTTCCACTATATGCCAACACAACAATAATTTGGGGGTGTTTCTGGACCCTCATATTATGAGTTTGAGGAATGAAATTTATAGAGCAAAGAATAATGTTCAGAAAGATTTTATCACTGCTTAGATCTTTAAGGAAGGTAGAGCTTTAAGGGGAGCTTAAGGAAAAGAAGACATAGCTCTTGCCCAAAGAGGAGGGATAGCATTTAGGAAGCTGTCAACTTAACAGGAAGACCTGGAAAAAGCTCTTGCTCAGGGAGGCACGAGAGACTTTGAGCTTTCACTATTTATTTGTCCATTTATTTATTTATTTATTTATTTATTTATTTATTTATTTATTTGTTGGAGAGGGAAAGAAAACGATAAGGAGAGAGGCAGATAGAGACAATGGGCATGCTAGAGCCTTCAGCCACTGCTAAGGAAATCCAGATGCCTGCACCACCTTATGCATCTGGCTTACAAGGATACTGGGGATTCGAACATGCGTCCATAGGCTTTGTAGGCAAGTGTGTTAAGTGCTAAGCAATCTCTCCAGGCCAAGAAGCCCCATTCTTAAGAGAAGGAAAGCTCTTGTCCAGGGAAATAAGAGGAGGTTTAAGAAGCCCACCTAGAGACACAGGTTGGGGATTTTTATTAGCCAGGTGAATTTTCATCTGGTTTAGCCAGCTAGTCTTGATGTCATGTTTCTGCAGCTAAGATATCTGGAAAAGGGCACTCTTCCCAGGAATCCTAATTCTCAAGAAAGAGAGTAGAATCATTCTGTAATTGAGAGAAATAAAGAAAGGCCAGACCCTTCTAAGGTTTTTGACCTCTAGTGACCTTATTTTTATTTTTTTCTAGAAACCCAAGGACAATTCATTTATTTAGCCAAGAGAAACCTATTCTTTGTGGGGGTCCTGTCACCCCAAGACTACCTAGCCAATTCCAATTATATTATTTTTCATTTTGATTATTTTGATATCTAGTCAATAAATTAATGAAAGTTCTGCATCCTGCTTTCAAATTCTTGCCATTTCTAAAAGTACGTATGTAGTATGTATATGTATGTGTTTTATTAGCATAGAGAGAAGTATTTTTCTTTATGGTTTTTGCCAAATAAATCTTGATTTGTATTTGCTGCTGATATGGATAATTATGTGACCATAATTTGTGAGTTTGTTTCTAGCTCATGTATTTCTTTAAATTGTTTTATAAGACTATTTCAGTGATAGTACCATGCTGGCTTTGTCACTATTTTTCTATAGTATAATTTCCAAAACTATTTTATTGATTTGAGATGAGAGAGACAGAGAGAGAAAGAGAGAAATAAAGAATGAGAACGGGTGTACCACACCATGTAGCCACTGCAAATGAACGCCAGATGCATGCACCACTTTGTGCATTTGACTTTACATGGATACTGGGGAATAAAACCCAGGTTGTTAGGCTTTGAAGGGAAACACCTTACCACTGAGCACTCTCTCCAGCCCTGTCTAGTATAATTTGACAGCAAGCATTGTGATACCCTTAGCAATGTTCTTTCTACATAAGCTTTCTAGTTATGTAGATAGTGTGTATACAGGCATGCTGGTACCATCATTAAGAGCACACTTTATATGGATACATCACATGTTTGTACCATCTTTTAACTCATCCCTATCCTCATTTAGCTGGGGGCCCTGCTTAGTGGGGTTGCTGATCTTCCCCATGGGATTGTGGGTTATGCATTTTGAGAGCATCATTTATAGGGGAGAGGACAATAATTCTGGGTATGATATCCCAACTTTTGGCTCTTATAAACTTTCTGTTCCTCTCTGACAAAATCCCTGAGGTGTGGTGGGTATGTTGTAAGTTTACCTCAGTGCTAAGTGGTCAGAAGCCTCTGGATTTCTGTTTAGGCATATCTTCAGTATCCTCAGCATCTGTCTCCTTCACCCTGGTGCTGATTGTCTTCTTCAACATGGAAACAGCACTCTTGCTTGTCTTCCCAGTTGCTCTGAGCTTTTACCTGGGCCATGGCTGAAGTGTTGGGGGTGATTTATCTCCTCGGATCTCACTAGCTTCTGAAAAAGGAAAAACAGGTTCTCCGACACAGAGTGAAGTCAGCATAGGTTAAATGGGATAATCATTATAAATTTAGGAAGATTATGATGAATGTAACCCCTCTTTTAGCCAAAAACTAATGGGGTTTGTAATTGGAGACCATAATCTTTATATCCAGGGATTCTGACCTGGTTACCCATTCCAGATATGGGTTCCTTTCCACTCAGCAGATCTCTTAGCCAATCAGCAAACCACTGGTTACCCAGTTTGAAAAGTGTTACTATTAGGTTTTCCTTAAACATTTTTAATATAGTTGTATTAGTTATGAATATAGTATATATACAGCTATGATGGTGCCATCTTAGCCTTCCTCCCCATGGGTAGTGTGGGTCTTGCCTTATGTGGGTAGCCATCAGTTATGTGGGAGAGGCAATGATTCTGTGTATAATAACCCAACTCATGGCTCTAACAATCTTTCTGCACCCTCTTCCATGAGATTCCCTGAGCCATGTTGGGTTACTGTTAGGTCTATTTCAGTGGGGAGGTTTTGTCTCTGTGTCTCTGGGTGTCTGATTTGGTAGGGATTGAGAGTTTTTTGTATCTATCTCCTTCACCCTTGTGCTGGTTCACCAATAAAGCAGCACTCTTGCTCATTTTCCCTATAACTCAGTGTCTTCATCTGCTGTGTATAATTCCATTATGCATATATACCAAAACTCTGTTATCAATTTGTCCAATGATGGGCACCTGGGTTGATTCCAGTCTTTGCTATTATGAACTGAGCAGCTATAAACATGGTTGAGCAAGTATCTCTGTAGTAAATAAAACATGGAACATTTAGGGTAAATGCCCAGTAGGAGAATAACTGGGTCTGTTGGTAGACCTAGTTTCATCTTTTCCAGGTGTTCTCATATGAATTTCCATACCATCAGTGTATAAGGGTTCCTCATTCCTCACATTCTCGTCAACATTAATTGTCTTTTACTTTTTTTTTTTTTTTTTTTTTAATGATTGCCATCCTGACTGGAGTAAGGGGGGATCTCAATGTTGTTTTAATTTGCATTTCCTTCATAGTTAAGGTTGTTGAAATTTTTTTTCTATGTATGCATTAGCATTGTATTTCTTCTTCTGAGAACTCCCTATTGAGTTCTCCCATTGAGAACTCCCAGTTTTTTGAGTGGGTGGTTTGTGATTTGATGGATTAGTTTTTTGAGTTCTTTGTAGATTAGAGATATTAGGCCTCTCTCAGTGCTATGACTGATGAAGATTTTCTGCCATTACGTGGACAATCTATTATTTCTGATCATGGTATGTTTGTCTGTGCAAAAGTTTTTTTTTTTTGTTGTTTGTTTGTTTGTTTTTTTTTGTTGTTGTTTTTTAAGCTTCATGAGATCCCATTGGTTGAGTGATTGTTTAATTTCTTTGGCTATTGGGGTATTGTTCAGGAAGTCTTTACCCACTCCTTATCATGAAGATTTCCTTCTATGTTTTGTTCCAGTACTGGAAGAATTTCATGTATTATACTGAGGTGTTTAATCCAATTGGAGTTGATTTTTGTGTTTGGTGAGATGAGTGGGTCTGTTTTCATTTTTCTACAAGTGGATGTCCAATTTGTCCAGCACCATTTGTTGAAGATGTTCTCTTTTCTCCACTGTATGTTATTGGCACCCTTGTCAAAAGTCAAGTAGCTTTAGTTATTTGACCTAAGGGCTTGGTCTTCAATTGAGTTCCTTTGGTCTATATGTCTGTTTTCATGCCAGTAACATGCTGTTTTTGTTATTATGGACTTGTAGTATAGCTTTAGATCAAGCATGGTGATACCTCCAGGGGCGTTTCTTTTGCTGAGGTTATGTTTGGATATCTGAGGCCTTCTGCCATTTCATATGAATTTTGAGATCATTTTTCTATCTCTGTGAAGAATGATGCTGGGGTTTTATTGGTATTGTGCTGAATCTGTATATTGCTTTGAAACATTTGGAAAGTGCACATTTAAAAATATTTTTTCAAGCCGGGCATGGTGGCGCACTCCTTTAATCACAGCACTCCGGAGGCAGAGGTAGGAGGATCTCCGAGAGTTTGAGGCCACCCTGAGACTACATAGTTAATTCCAGGTCAGCCTGGGCCAGAGTGAAACCCTACCTCAAAAAACCAAAAAAAAAAATTTTTTTTCCCTCTAATTTATCATTCTACTATACATAAATTTCATGAATTGCAGTGGTTATGATAAACATTTGCCTCTATGTCCAATTTGACTACTACAATAAAAAAGAAAAAAAAATACTAAAAATGTACCTGGTAGTAAACAATGTTGCCAAGAATAATGGAGTTACAAGTGAATTCTTAAATGCCAACATCTAGGCATTTGTCATCAGATTTCCAATGCCATCATTTCATCTGTATCTGAAATCAGCAAGTCAGACAAGAGGAACGTTTCAAAGGCTGTGAAATAAAATCTCAGTGGTGTAACCCAGCTGTCAACAGCAGACAGGGTCACACGTTTGTTGGCAGAGCTGCAATGTAGAAATTGAGAAATGAACAGCTGAGTTGAAAATGAAAATGCTGCCTGAACCTTCAGAGAGGCAGAAAGGTGACACTGACGTGGTGAGAGGCTCTGGAATCAGGGTTTGAGGAAGTAATAATTTGTACCTTATGGAACTGTACCTGCTTCTGTTCATGACATGAAGTCATTACTGAAAATGAATGTCTCACATCACAGAAAAATGTGCAACTCACAGGGCTCCTTGAAAATCATCACTATCTTAGGAGTGTGACCCAGGAACAAATAGTCATAGTTCAAAGACCTATGTTTAGGGCATGAGACATATCCAAAAAGAGAGCTGAGTTTCTAATGCTAATTGTTTAGACTATATAAAAAAAAAAAAAAAGAAAGCAGATGACATGTGTGCTAATATGGATGCATTGTTGTCTTTTCACATTTGTACTTTTTGTGTAAATTTTATTTACTAGTGTATCTGAGATTGCAAAGATCCTTGGGATGGTATTTAACATATTTTTACTTTGTACAAACTACTTAATTAAAAGCTCTAATTTTGTTAAAATATCATTTTACATTGTATATATGAAGAACCACATCACATATTATATTTAAATACCTGAATTAAATACTGCATAAATATATTTGAAATCTCTTTCAAGTTCTTTACATCTATAATACCTAATATATGATGAAATATTTTTATAGAGAACTGTTTCCTAGATTTTTAAAGCAGCTTGGTATAAAATTGTTTATGAGGTTTATTTTGAGGAATATTATTCCTATGGCATCAACAATCATGATTATAGAATCTCAATAGTTCCAGACAGGAACCATAGAATATTTGTATTTCTCTTTCATGTATTAAAATCAGTGATATGTTAAGAAAATCAGTTCTACCAAACAATCTAGCTGATTTAAAATACAATAATAATTATGGGTACACTTCAAATTAGTTCTTGGTTTTCTATAACTTCCTTTCATCCTTTCATTAAAACTGAAGAATTTAATCTATGTGAGCAGATGATTTCTGTATTGTTGAAGAACACAACTGCATCATAAAAGTTAGACCCCAGTAGTAAAAGCAGGTGGAGGAACAGACTTCATTACAAAATGAAATATCAAGACTGTTGTAAGATTTTGTAAAAGAAGACAACCTTGGTTGCCTTGTTGGTCCTCACCTGTAAATCTTCAGTGGGAATTATTTGGGGGGGGGGTTAATTATTAACAGATGAATGAAAAGTAAACCCAAAACATTAAAATGAGACAAACAGTTAATCAAATCCAGGTGTGGTGGCACAAACTTTAATGCCAACATTCTGGAGAGGCTGAAGAAGGGTTACAGTGAGTTCTAGGTCAGCTTGGGCTACAAAGTAAGTTCCCCGGTCAACCTGTGCTAGAGTAAAACCCTACCTCAAAAAGAAAACAAAGAAAAAAGAAAAAGAAAAAGAAAAAGCAAACAAAGAAAAAAAATGAAAAAGAAAAATCACTACCTTGAAAGAAGTGCCAGTTCTATCTCTTAGTTAATAATAATAATGAAATTAATGAACAAAATGCATGAAGCAGCATTGGAGGAGGTAAGAATAAATATTAATGGAAACTTGAGTCAGGCATCAGAATTCAAGTTACAAATAAACCTGCTGTAAATGTTTTTTACCCACAGATATCTGCTGACTTGGATTCAAAGGCAGATCAAATCCCTGAGCTGTTTTCAGTTATACATGAAAACAGCCACAACAGTTCTTTCATTTTGTTCCTGTGTATCAAAACATTGCTTGGTTAAATCAGATCACATGTCTGTAACCCAGTCATTCAGGGTTATTTCCCTTAACACTATATTTTCATAGTAAAGCATCCCATATATATATATATATATATATATATATATATGAATATTTCTTACATCTTTAAAACAGTTTCACTTATTATTTAAAATATTTAGTGTTATAAGCTTCTGAGAAAATCATCAAATGCCTATGTTATTAGCTTGTAGATGAAAAGCAGATAAAACTGCAGTGTCAAGCTAAGCTACAAATCCATTTTCCTGCTTGCTTCTATTATAATCTTGGCTGTTAATTGCTCTGGATCATTCTCATGAAACTTTATATAAACTTATCATAAATTTTGTAAATTATATTTTGGAAAGTCTGCTTCTTATGCTCTATGGAATCTAGTATCCATTGATTATACATGTTAAAAATCACATTTTATTGAAAGTATTGCCGATATTAACTTAATCCAAAAGTGTTAGTGGTACTCTCCATTGTTTTCAATCACAACAGTCCCACTCTCTGGTAATAATTTTCTACATTAATTAGTTTTCTGATTACTATGGCTAAATTTTCTTAAAGATAGAAGAGCTCATTTCAACTAAAGTTCCCTAGATGATACATTTCATCATTGCAGTGAAGGCGAGGTGGCAAGATCAGTAAACCCATAGTCAGAAGCACAGGGAAACCAGAAGTGGTGCTGGACTGTAAAGTTTTAAAACTCAGTCCCAGTTACCTATTTCCTAAAGAAGTTTCCACTGCCCATAGGTTCTATAACCAACCCCAACCATGGCAGTGCTTGTAGTTCAAGGATACTGTCCATTATCTAGAAAATCCCTCATAGACATTTCCAAACATTTGTTTTCATAGTGATTTTAATTGATGCATATAGGATAATTAAAACATATTTTCTATTATTAAATAAAAATAGGGTTTAGCAGTTAAGGCACCTGCCTGCTAAGCCTAAGAACCCGGTTCCAATCTCCAGGTCCCACGTTCAGCCAGATGCAAAGTGATGCAAGGGCGCAATGCCACACTTGCCCACAAGGGGGCGCACACATCTGGATTTCATTCACAGAAGCTGAGAGACTGCTGGCGCACCCAATTCTGTCTGTCTCCCTCTCCCTCTCCCTCTGTCTGTCACTCTCTGTGTCTCTCTCTAAAATATATATATATATATATATATGTTCATTCTTCAGTTAATATATCGCTAGGCCACTCTTTCTTTTGTTCTTTATCAATTTTTGGCAGAATGTGATACATGTTCATTTGTCTTTACCGAGTTCTCATATTTATAACAAAGTCAATAAGAATATTCACTATAAATGTGATTTTTATAACTGCCAGTAACTGAAGAAATGATCTTAGGGAGATGGTAATGGATCCTGTCAGCTTATTTTGACATTCAGCAATTACCTCAACAATTTCCTCTTAAGAGTGAAGGATCTGATGAACAGCCTCATTGTGTTAGGATAAGGCTATGTGTATCTGGAAAATTGAATAAAAAATGAAAATGAAGATGCTTGTTCTAAACTACAAAAGGCTTTCTTATGGTGTATAGATCTCATTTTGCAGTACTAAGAAAGAAGGTTCTGCTAAACATAACAGAAGTAGTTTCAAATACTTATAAACTTGCATCACACAAACGTCAGGCTCAACCCAGTGTTGAGACAGATTATTTAGAGTTGGAAGGTAAACATTCCATAAAACTTCAGCAATCATATATCATAAGATTCACTATTTAAATTCCCTAAAGTATTGAAATTTATACTGATTGCTTCACATATACATTCATGATTGGGTTGGGTTATGTGTGTAATCCAAGCATACATTGAAATGTTCAGTTTTTGGACAAAGAAAATATCTAGAGAAGGATCATAAAGTCGGAAGGCTATAATGACAATAAACATGTTCTTCTGTATCAATTATGGTTTACAACTTCAGTTCTTGATCTTAATCTCTAACACCATAAGCTAACATTTTTCGTACAAGAAATATTTGTTACTGACTACTTATTCAATGTCTATAATTGGATTGTTTCTGGCACTTTATTTGGGATTTATTACATTTTCTCAAGTTAGTACATTTTTGTCTTTCTATGTTTATTATTAAAAACAACTTATTTCTAATTAGACACTTAATCTATCTTATACATGTTCATTTCCTTGTATCTCAATTACCGAGGTAGGCGTTCAAGATTTGGAAAGATGAACAATTTACAACAAGGACATTAAGCGAGAGAAATAAGAGATAAATATCTTAAAAGGACATGCTTTGTGAGTGGCAGAGGAGTGAAGTCCATTTCTGAGAAAACAGGTGATTCAGTGATGCTTAGTGTCCTACTGAGGTGCTTGAGTTTATCTATGCCTTTCTACAATGGGAGATGAATCTTTGAAAATGACAGAAAAGAAAGTAGAGGGAAGTTAAAGGTACATCAAGTACATGAAATATTAGTCTAAGTAGACTCAGATGCAACAGGAATGAATAGGGAACAAAGGTTCATTATTATATTTTTATACTGAGAAGGAATGAGATTTAAAGATGGAACTGTCCTTAATAAGAAAGATAATAAGGTCTATACAGTTCAATTAATCTGAAATGAAATTATTTTTTAAAGACGTCCCAAAATTTAATTAATGACTTTAAGAATACTGACTAGTTTAATAACTACAACCATAATTTTTATTTTTATTTAGATTTTTAATATAAACATATTGCAAGTTGGTCATATTTTCATTGAGCTATACTCTTTTGTTCCCTCTCCCCTACCTCCATTCCACTAATGTCCTTCCCAAGTGGAGTTATCGGTAATCAGTTGGGGGTCATGAATGTACCAATCCCTGTTGGACGTACATCTTCCCACATTATAGTTCTTATACTCTTTCTGATCCCTCTTCCTGAATGTTTATTGAGCTATGGAGGACATGTGATAAGTATATTTTACTGTTGAGCTCTCAGCAGCCTTTAATTTTCTGTTTTGGTGAGTTTTGAATCTCCTCAGTGTCTGCTGCCATCTTCCTTTGTATCAGCAAGTGCACGCAGACACACGCACAAACACACAGCACATAAGAAATAGATACACATGAATTTAAACAAACATAAAATATGCATAAACAAACATAAAAGTATACATAAACAAAGTAAATAAAATTTATTATGTGTGGTATGTTGAGATTAATAATATTGAAGTTACATTATATTTGAAATGAAGAAACATTTATACTGCAAGCATATCTTGCTTGTAACCTGGCAGTGTTTATGTTCCAGTTCTATGCAAGTACAAACAAAAAATAAATTTTGTATATACTTATGGTCTGTAAATGACATTTTGAAATATGTTAACAGTGTTAAATTATTTCCACAATCTATGCACTAATGATTCCATTACTGCACATAGTTATCTTCTTTTCTTATAGTAAAGACATTTGGGATGACTTTCTTAGCAGATTTCAAGCATATAATACAGTATTACTAATCATATCCATGATTATCTATGATCTCTTTGAATGTGGTCATAGGGAATAACTGATACATTATACATTTCGATCATCACCTCCATCATACACAGAAATCTTGAAAAAAAAATTTTAATAATTTCAATTTATTTATTAGAGAGGGAGAGAGTGTGTGTGTGCACACCAGGGCCAC
Organism: Orientallactaga sibirica; assembly: GCA_036365145.1. Classification (NCBI taxonomy): domain Eukaryota; kingdom Metazoa; phylum Chordata; class Mammalia; order Rodentia; family Dipodidae; genus Orientallactaga; species Orientallactaga sibirica. Next base: position 10,423,101 of record JAEOAD010000019.1, on the reverse strand, counting down.
TAGTCTCTACAAATAAACTCTAGATACATGCACCTTCTCATGCATCTGGCTTACATGGGACCTGGAGAATTGAACCTGGGTCCTTAAGCTTTGAAGGCAAGTGCCTTTAACACTAAGCCATATTTCTAGCCTCTGAAACTCAATTTTTATATATGCAGAGAGAAATAAAAGCTAAGACACTTGGGTATGGACAGTGGTCATATAAGATCTCTGTGTGTGCATGTGTGTACATGTGTGTTCCAGGCTTGGCCAGCACTTAATATCTTTAAATTTTTAAATCTTTCCCTGGAAGCTCATTCTACATTAAAATACCTGAGGATAACTTACTTGTATGGTCATAAATGTCTTGGGTTTTGCTGGTTCCTGAACCTTCTATTTTCTTCAAGTATTTCTTCAAGGAAACGGTAGGTCACTATTGCTCTTTTAACACATCTAGATGTTTTCCAAAATTCATTATTTAAAATAAATGAGTCTATCCTACTGGCAGAATGGACAACCTCAATTTATTGAGCTGACTTAACATATTAGATTCTCAGTATCAGATCAGGAACTATATGGCTTACAAAGCAGTAAGAATTTTCCCTGGGTGCTGGTATTCCAGAAATGACACTTAGGATATATTGCCAAATTAAGCACTTTTGTACTATAATTTCTTCCCAGGGAGGAACAATTATAAAGAATAATTATTTCCACAGAAAACCCTTAGGTTCACAATTTTTAATGAGAATCCACTTCTTGTCTTATTTCAAAAATGTGGCAACCAAGACTTCAGAAGAGGTTTGAATAGTTTTGACTGTGGCTTCTCCATTACCTTGCTAAGTTGTATGAAAAAAAAAAAATCTCCAAAGTAGATGTTCCTTTAGTCATTTATTGCATGAACAATTTACTAATTATTCACACTGTGTAGGGAGATCTGTGGAACATGATGGTTATTCAGGAAGAGAAATGTGGTATAAAATGTCCCTCTAAGTTTGTCTTCAGTGATCATGATGGTCTCAATGCTGAAAGTCACTTATGTTACCTCAATTAATTGCCCAGGATTCTATCAGTGGCATTTATCCTCAAGAGTTTTTCTTCTATGCCAAGACAGAAATCTTTGTTGTTATAAGCTTCTCCATCTGGAATAATACTTAAACACAAATGGATGACCCTTTAATGATTTGGGGATTTCTTTGACTCTAGATTCATGATTCTCTAGGACATGGGTAATGTCTGTACTCGGGCTGCCGTTTCACTAATACTCACAGTGCTGCTATGCATACTACTTTTTTTTTTCTTATGAAATGATACATAAGAAGCCTACAAAACCAAATAATCCAGCTTTAATTTTCTAGGACCCGTGTAAACAAGATGCCCCAGATGGTGCTTGCTTCTGGAGTTCATTTGCAGTGGTTGAAGGTCCTAGTGGGCCCATTCTCTCTTGCTTTGCCTATTTCTCTCTCTTTCATAAATAAATAAAAATAAAATATTAAAAAATTGTGTATCTCTTGATTTAGAATAGAGAAGCTGATGGAGTGGTATATACAAGGAATTTTAACCATGATTATTAACTATATAAATATGGAGTGATTCACTTGGGACAACATTGACCTAGGATATCATCCTTTTTTTCTGAGGATGCAATAAATAATTGGTATATATCAATTTATAAAATAAAATCTACAAATAAATTAAGTTAAAAGTAAGAAATTCAGGGCTAGAGAGATTTCTTAGGGGTTAAGGCACTGGCTGACACACTCTAACCACCCTTGTTTGGTTCCCCAGTACCCTTGTAAAGCCAGATACAGAGTGGCACATATATATATTGAGTTCCATTGAAGCAGCTGAATACCCTGGCATTCCTATTTTCTCTCTACTTCTCTCTCTTTCTCTTATCTCTCTCTCTCTCTCTCTCTCTCTCTCTCTCTCTGCTTGCAAATAAACAAATAGAGTAAGAAATTCTATTAAAACTAAGGAGTATAAAGATAAAAGAAAATATTAGTTTAAGAGAGAAATAATTGTAAAATACTTAAAGGGACTGCCTAATGAGGAAGGACAAAAATCGGGGAATATAATAGCACATAAAAATAAAAATAAATTATGCATAATGGGGCCCATCTTTAATACTGGCTGTGATGGTTTGATTAAGGTGTCCTCCATAAACTTAGGTATCTTGAATGCTAGTCTCACCAGCTGATGGTAATTGGAAATTAAGGTCTCCTGGAAGAAGTGTATTTTGGGGGATGGGCTTATGGGTATTATAGCCAGTTTCTCCATGCTAGTGTTTGGCACACTCTCCTGTTGCTATTGTCCACCTGATGTTGGCCAGGGGGTGATGTCCACCCTCTGTTCATGCCATCTTTTCCCCCTGCCATTGTGGCATTTCGCTTGGAGTCTGTAAGCTAAAATAAACCCTTTTTCTCCCCACAAACTGCTCTTTGTCAGGTGATTTCTGCCAGCAATGAGAACGGGACTTCAACAGCAATGTTGATACCCATTGCTGCTAGACACCTGACTGTGTGGCTTTGGCCTTTTGGGACTGATTTTCAAGAGAATGTGGAAAGATTAGAAACCTTGGCCCAACAGATGGCCTTGCAGTGCTGTAAATACAGCTTGGTGGAATATTCTGGTCAGAGTTGAAAGAAGTGAATGCAATAAGCACTATGACTGCCAGGTTTTGCTTATGAGGGTGAGAAAGAGCTTTTGCTTGGACTAGGCTAGCAGTTTGTGTGAGAAACTTGCTGTTCTATCCATGCCCTGAGAATTTATGCAGGGTTGCTGTGTGTAGAAATGGACTGGTGTGTACAGAGGGATATGGCACAGAAAAAAAATGAAATCTTTGGGTGAACTGCTGCTCATCCACTCCAATTGAGAGATTACAACCTTTGAGATTGGGCCATCTGACCTATACTGGAGAAACAGGAAGAATGTAGACTCTTTTGAAGGGGCCTGAGTGCTCAAGGAGTGTCCTGTTCTTCAAAGTCTGCTTTATTCCCTGCTGGATTAACAAATTGGCACCATGCCTGCTATTTTGGAGTATAAGAAATGCAGGAAAGAGAAGGTCATTGAGTTTGCAACATGTCCTGTGTTTTGGAAACTGCCATGGCAGTGTGTAACAGGTTTGCTTGATACCTGCATGGTGACCCAATGGAGTCATGAGGATGAACTGTGGATTGCAGTGGAGAGCCAGTGGAGGTACTGGGACCACAAGATGGCTGCTAAGGAAAGCTGCTGCCCAGATGAGGTTTTTCAGAACTGTGAGTAGCATAGCTGGAGGGTTGGAATTGGAACTCTGGAGACTTGTTGCTGGTTAGAATTATTGGGCTTGGAGATTTGTCACTGTCTAGAGTTGGACTTGGAGTTACAGAGTTTGATGTTTGCCCAGGTTATTTTATATCTTGTATTGGTTGAATATTTCTTTGCTATGCCCAATGCCATCTTTTGCAGTGTGAATGTTTATTCTGTGTCATTATTGGTTTGGGGGGAATTTTTTTTTTTTTTTTTTAGTATTATGGCTCAGTTAAAAGATCTTGGATTATGGGTATGTTTCAACATCATTAGAATTGGTTAAAAACTATGAGAACTCTTAAGGTCATACAGAATGCATTTTATATTATGTATAGATATCATTTTATGGGGGCCAGAGATGGAATGTGGTGGTTTGATTCAGGTGTCCCCCATAATCTTAGGTATTCTAAATGCTAGTCGCCCCAGCTAATGGCAATTGGAAATTAAGGCCTTCTGGAGGCAGTGTATTTGGGGGCATGGGCTTATGGGTGTTATAGCCAGATTCCCCATGCTAGTGTTTGGCACACTCTCCTGTTCCTGTTGTCCACCTGATGTTGGCCAGGACGTGATGTGCACCCTGTGCTCATGCCATCATTTTCCCTGCTATCAAGGAGCTTCCCCTTTGAGTCTGTAAGCCAAAATAAAACTCTTTTTTTTTTCCCCCACAAGCTCCTCTTGGTTGGGTGATTTCTACCAGCAATGGTAACCTGACTGCAGCAGTAATGTTGGTACCTAGGAGTGGTGTCATTTGCTGCTAGACACCTGACTCTTTGGCTTTTTGGAGCTGATTTTCAAAAACCAGACAAACATTTTTTTTTTTTTTACAAATGATAATAATTATACCATATTTTTTCATGTAATGTAATGATAGATAATATGTTATAAAATTTCAAAAGGCAGAAAATATTGATAAGTCAGGGAGTTGTCTTGTATTTGCATGTCTCTGTGTGTTGAGTATATGTGTAAGTATGATGTGTAAGTATGGTGTGTTATGTGTGCCAAATGGACATATATGTGTATATTTATTTTAAAGAAGGTGAGTGATTATGTTAATGAATATCTGAGTAAAATATACAAGTAATGACTAACTGAGTCCTTACTATCATGGTAAAATATCAAGTTCTGTTTGAATACTTAATATAGAAATTTACATGAATATTATTTTATGGAATTACCATTATATACAATAATGAAGTAGTGAGGATAAAGGGGAACTAATGACCTTAAAGAGCTTAATGTCTAAGGTACATTGTTTTGAGGGATTCTGTAAGAATTTTTTGGTCCATATCTAAATATGGAAATACAACATGATTCTAGATATATAAAACCCATCTGAGAGACAAGGTTCCTGGCTAAAGATGAGTGTGCTTCGTACACACACACACACACACACACACACACACACGCACATACACACACACACATTAATTTTCCTTGCAAATGAGCAGCATTTTTATTTGCTATGGTATTTTGCATGAAGGGAGTACAATTGTTCAGATAACCTAGCAGTTTGAATAAACTCAGGCAGAGTAGCTTCCCTCCAGAGTATTTTGTGTGTTATTTTGTATGTTTTGACTTACATAATTTGATTTGCTCACAATTGATTCATAATGTTTATTCTCTTATTTGTTTTTTATTCAGTAGAAACTTTGAATGGACACATCATGTGTTGGAAAAGCAGGCCTCAATACCAGTGTTGAACTATTAAGGAGTGCACATAGAACATCCAGATGAAGCTTAGTTGATAGCAATTTAACCTATTGTACTTACCTTTGAAAATTGCCTTTTAATTTACTGTTATTCATAATTTGGCTTATAATTAGACTCAGAAATAAAAAGACTAAGCAACTCAATTTTAAGTAAATATGTAAAGAATTTGACTAGATATTTGTGCTAGAAAGATAAATAAGTCGTCAATAAGCACATAGAAAGAAGCTCAATATTATTAATCATTTGCAAAAATCAAATAAAATCCACAGGATACCAGTGGCCACATGCTAGAATAGTATAATGAAAAACCACAGGGAAAACTGTTGCAACAAAGTGGATATGTGAGCTGCCACAGGCTCTTTAGAAAACAAAGTTTGCTAGTTCTTAAGTTGGAGACTTAAACTCAGGAGTACCTTCTGACACAACACTTCTATTCTAGTTCATATACATATATTCTATGAAACCACTGAAAAATATTCAGACCAGGATACTGATACTATCTAAAATGAGAAATAAAGCTTCAAAGTAGAAAAAATGTAGAAATAAAAACTTAAAAGCTAATTGTTTTATGAATTATTAGGGAAAATGGGATAATTGAATAAAATGGCAGCAAAAATTAAAGATAGATGGCACATGTTACAAATTTGCCGTATCTAGAAGCATTATGCTAAATGGAAGAAGCCAGACCCAAAGACACCAATTTAATGATTACATTTATGGGAGTCATAACGAATAGATGGTTCCACAGAGACAGAAAAGCAAAGCTCAAGGATGGGAAAATAGGAGAGGTGAAGTTTCCTTAGGGAATGAAGGATAATTTCTGAAAGTCATGTTAATTATAAAATATTGTGGATATAGTAAACACAAATGCTTTGGACCCTGTTCTATCATAACATCTTACCTAGGAACACCTTTTCTTATAATAATCCTCACACATTTGTCTCTAAACTGTAAAAAGCAGCAGGGTAAATTATTTCATTTTGTGGATCCACTGTTCCACTGTAATAAAATGTCTTCATGTCTTCTAAGATACATTTTAAAATTATGTAAGTTTAAAATTAAGTAAATTGTAATGACTGGTGACTCTATAGCTTGATCTACACAAAAGAGACAACTCAGAGAGTATTTACTGAAACAATTCTAGAAATATGATGAGTGTGATTTGAATTTTTACAGCTGGTACATTGAGTTTAATAAAGTCAGTTACCTTATCAATTATATAAATATAATAATTATTGAAGTATATATAATTAATAACTATAGGATTTAAGCTATAAGGAAATATTACATTTCAGAAACATATGAGAGTAAATATTTGTGTCACTTGGTAAATTATAGTAGATACATACATCTTCCATATACTGAAGGAGTAAGTCTGAATTTAAAGTGCTATTTTTATTTATCATGCCCTTTCCCAGGAAAAAGCCAATTCTCCTGTTAACCAGATCCGCTATCTACATCCACATGGTAAGATAATGAGTGAAAAGACTAGAACTGATGTTCTGAATATTAGGAGTCATGAGATTATACTTAAGCGTCCTAAGTAGGTAAGCAAAATTCTAGCATTGTGTTAAGTGCCACAGTGAGATGTTTTATTATGCATTTGCTTCACCCTTGATGTTTACAATTGCACTTTTGTATTTTACAGCAGATTTTCATTGCTGACCTAAAGTCAGTTGGCTTCAGAACAAAACTGGGAATGAAAAGGCACAGATTTTATTTCTGTTTTAAGCACACAGAGCCACAGGTTATTTTGTTGAAATTATCCTATTTAGTGTAATTCTATAGAAGTAAATTTCATGTTCTCAGTAAACATGTTTATTAAAATATTAATTTATGTAATATGTCTTAATTTTAATGTAAATATAATACTAATTTTCCCCAATTATAATTCCCTTTCTTAGAAACATAAGCCACAGATGTTGTGTTTATTTAATGAAATTAGTATTGTTTCATTTCCCAAGCAGATATGAAACTGCTGAAGTTACTCCCAAAACTGAAGAAGAGAAATGATGTCTCACTATTTTCATTAAAGCATTCAATGCTCCTGTTGTACTTCCAGAGGCATGAGCACACAGCCATATGTACAGGAGCAGCCTGTGAGAGAGATATTGGCATTACAGTTAGTGTAAGTTTAGGCTCTTATGTCATGTTTATGTGCTTCTGTATGCAATGGATTTTAAAAATTATTTATGAGTCATGTGTAAATTGGATAGTGTTGACAACTGCAAGAATTCACAGTCTGGCTTGTTTGCTGTTATTGACAGATCTCCTGGGTTCAAGTTTGAAATAAAAGGAAATTAAATATCAATCATGATGTTCTTGTCATGCATTCCATATTTAGAAAGGAACTTAGTGTTTAATTTTATCTTTACTCTTATTCTGCACAGATGCTTAAAAAACTTCCTTCTTGTTAGTAATACCAAGTATAGTAGGTAAAAGTTGTGGACACATTTTTTAAAGTCTGCAATTAAAGAAACATATGGATAGGCACCCAATATTTCCTTGAAAAAAGAAGACCCCCATAGCCAACTGGCTAAACTCAATGAAGACATTAAAAAAAATGCAAGGATGAACTCCAAGAAGCAATCAGGAAACCAGAAAATGTTTGAAAAGGGAACCCGACAGAGTGATGGAAACTATACATAAAAAAGCACTAGAAAATATGAACCAAATTGAACAAGCCTAAAACTCTATAGAAGCTCTCAAGAATTGATTCAGCCAAAGGGAGGATAGAAACTCAGAATTGGAAGACAAAACAGAAGAAACAGATACGAGTCACAAAGTTTCAATAATTTCAAAAACTTTTGTGAACATAACATGAGGGAAATACGTGATACCCTTAAGCATCCCAACATTCGAAACATGTGAATACCAGAAGGGGATACAGAAGGGGATACAGAAGGGGATACAGACAAAGGGCATGGAAAACTAACTCAACCAAGGAGGTGAAAGATTTTTACAATGAAAACATAAAAACACTCAAGAAAGAAATTGAGAAGGACTTGAGAAAATGGAAAGATCCCCCATGTTCCTGGATAGGCAGAATTAACATTGGGAAAATAGCAATCTTACCAAAAGCAATATATAGATTTAATGCAACACCGATAAAATCCCAACATCTTTCTTCACAGAGATAGAAAAATTATCCCAAAATTCATATGGAATGACAGAAAGCCTTGGATATCCAAGCATATCCTCAAGAAAAGAAACATCTCTGGAGGTATCACCATACCTGATCTGAAGGTGTACTACAAAGCCATTGTAATTTAAAAAAAAAAATGGTACTGACATAAAAACAGGAATATAGACCAATGGAACAGAATCAAGGACCCGGATTTGAGTCAAGTAACTACAGCTACTTGACAAAGCCCCTATCAATGTTGACTGGAAAAAAGACAGCATCTTCAACAAATGGTGCTAGACAAACTGGATAACCATATGCAGGAAAATGAAACTCAATCCACACATTTTTCCATGCCCACAAATGAAGTCCACATATATCAAAGACCTCAACATAAGAACAGATACTCTGCTAGTACTGAAAGTCAAAGTAGGAGGATCTTTCCATGATATAGGAGTGGGAAAAGATTTCCTGGACAAAACCTCAGTACCTCAAGAAATTAAACCATCACTCAACCATTGGGATCTCAGGAAACTGAAATGCTTTTTTCAAAGATGAACATACAATAAGCAGAGCCAATAGATTACCCACAGAATGGGAGAAAATTTTGCTAGATACATATCAGATATAGGCCTAATTTCTAAAATATATAAAGAACTCAAAAACATAAACAATAAAAAGCCAAACAACCCACTCACAAAACAGGGCAGAGAACTGCACAAGGGGTTCTCAGAGGAAGAAATACAAATGGCAAATGCATACTTAAGATAATGTTCAACATCCTTAATCATCAGTGAAATGCAAATTACAACACACAGCCATGGCGTGTTACCAACTGCTCTTGATTTGGCTAATGGATCTGCTCAGTGGAACAGAACCCATACCTGAAACAGAGAAACAAGTCAGAACCATATCTAAAAATGTGTTCACTCTCCAATATCAAGCTCCCACCAATAGTGGGATGCAAGAGAGCCTACACCTATTAAATTCTCTCTAAAATAATAATGTTTACCCATGTTCATGCACTGCCCTCATTCTCCATTGGAGAATTTGCTTCTCTTTTTCAGATGGACACAGAACCTGAGGAGAGACTCAGCCCATCACACCTCACCAGGGCACCAGCTGAAGCCTAGAGTTATAGTGGAAATGAGCAACAGTGCTGCTTTATTGGTGAACTTGGCATCAGCACAAGGGTGAATTAGATAGACACAGAGAACACTCAGCTCCTACCAAATCAAATATCCAGAGACACAGAAACTCCCCAGACGTCGTCTCTTAAATAGACCTAAAATGAACCCAACATGGCTCAGGGAATTATGCAGAAGAGGGGGCGGAAAGATTGTTAGAGCAATATGTTGGGTCATTATGCACAAAGACATTGCCTCTCCCCCATAACTTATGGCTACCCCAAAATGCAAGACCCACAATCTCCATGGGGGGAGGACAGGGATAAGGGTAATGATGGTGCCATCATGTCTGTATTCACACTATATACATAACTAATAAAAAATTATGTATTAAAATTGATCTCTAAAGCCAGGCATGGTTGTACAGGCTTTCAATCCCAGAACTCAGGAGGCAGAGGTAGGAGGATCGCTGGGAGTTTGAGGACATACTGAGAATACATAGTTAATTTCAGGCCAGCATGGCCCTTGAAAAAAAAAAAAAAAAAGTGATCCCTAATACTCATAAAATTCATATATTTGATATAAGCATTAATACATTTCTAGAAGACAGAAACGACATACTAAATGTTTTGCTTGTTATAATATGCAGTTTATGATGCGACTATGAACTACCATTGCATGATATTCAAAAAGTAAAAATAATGTAGTGGTTGTACAAACAAATGTAAAACCAATCAAAATTTCCTTGAAATTTCTTTCTGCAATCCAAAATTGACATTCTGTTTTGTTGTTGTTGTTGTTCTGGGTGATTGGTGTGTGGACTGTGAATGAAGTAAATCTTAGCTCTGAATAAAAGGACTACAGATATTTAAAAGTCTATAATTGATCATTCAGTTTATTTCTCCACACATCTAAAACTTCAACTATTTTCAGACATGAGAAAGTTCAGAATTCTGAGGCTAAAAATATAAGCACCAAAGTTTTAGAGTATTTTCATTTTCTAAGTACATATGTTTCTGTTGCAAGAATGTGATGTTTCAGTATTATGTGGATCATTTTCTTATTTAATACTTATATAAAATATGTGTGGAAGCGTACAAAGATTTTGCATTTGCTTTCATGGAAAATAGAGGGGAATGGTGCAATGCCATGTGATAGGTGCTAAAGCTGAAGGGAAAGATGGTTTGAAAATGAAAGAATGAGGTACCAAATTGATGTTTACATTTTATGGTTTAGCAATTGTGGTAGTGAGAGACTGAGAAAACTCTTGAAAACACACAATTATTTGAGGAATTTTGCATAGACATTTTTATTGCATATGCTCCTTCTGTTTTCTCAATAGCTATTGCAACCAGCATCATTACTCAGCTAATTCAGAGTTTGTGTATCAGTAGGAAGTTAAAGATGAACCTTAAATAGATGTATCTGATAGATAAGGAAGCAAAAAAGGTTTTAAGGTTTTTTGTGCAAACCCTGATGGAAATGACTACATTCAGCTATGGAAATATTGCCTGAGAAATAGATCTCTAAGAATCTGTTAAAAGCAATGTATTTCATATTCAACTTTATTTTCAGTCTGTATGAAAACTTCACTTTTGTCATATTTGACATTTTCCATTTAAACAGGACTTTCAAATAATTTAGGTGTTACTGTCAAATCAAGAAAATCATTCTCATATTTTATAAATTATATCCAATTTCCTGAATTCTACTACTCTTACTTACTGATTGAAAAATATGCCTTCCTTAAATGAGAATGATATGCAAAATCTATTTTCTAAGGTTTTCTTATGTTTTCAAGAAAATGTAGATGAAATAATATTAACAAAACCCAGAAACTGTCTCACAGAAATAATGAAGAAATTGTAAATATAACCCCTGGGTTTTAAAATGAAAAACAATGTGGTGATAACAATAAATCAATATTTTGAGTAAGGGACCTTTTGCTTGTAAGAAAAGAACCTCATTTAGGTTTTTCTGCTCCATTTCCTAGCTACTGTGAATAGAGCAGAAATAAACATAGCTGAGCAAGTATCTCTAAGGCTGTGAGAAGAGTTGTTAGGATACATGCCTAGGAGTGGTATAGCTGGGTCATATGGTAAATCTATTTTTAGCTGTCTCAGGAACCTCCACACTGTTTTCCACAGTGGCTGGACCAGATTAAATTCCCACCAACAGTGGAGAAGTGTTACTTTTTTTCATTTGTTTTCGTGATGATAACAATGACAGGAGTGAGATGGAATCTCAAAGTTTCACTTTGCATTTCCCTGATGATGAAGGACAGCCCTTTTTTTTTTTTTAAACATATTTATATGCCCTCTATATTTCTTCTTTTGAGAAAATTCTATTTAGTTCTGTAGCCTATTTTTAATTGAGTTGTTTGATTTCTTATTACTTAGTTTTCTGAGTTCTTTGTATATCCTAGTTATTAATCCTCTATCAGATGTATAGCAGGCAAAGATTTTCTTCCATTCTATAGGTTCCCTCTTTGCTCTATTCAGTTTTTGCTGTACAAAAGTTTTTTGTTTTTGTTTTTTTTTTTTTCATTTCATGATGCCTGCAAGCTTGTGTCTTTTTGTTGTAGACTCAAACCATTGATCCTTAGTTATTATTGAAAAGTATGCATTTGTTCTAACACTCTTCTTATCCTTTTATTATTTGCCACTCCAACTGTGTTGTCTCCCTCTAACTCTCTCAGAGGGGAGAAGAACGATTATCAATGGCAATGGGAAGTTGCACAAAACAACACCCAGCACCAGCTTCATGCTCAGGAGAGAACATTGCAACTCCTCCTTGTGGTTTCTAGTACTCCATACAGTCAGAGAAACTTCTCTAATAAAGAACTATAGAAATGATCCCTGAAAGTATAGTCATCATTTTTCTTTTGTATTGCTTCCTGTTTTCCCTTTGTTCTTGCATTAAATATTATTTGAGCATGATTTATTTTTTCCTATTTCTTCTTGTGTTTGCTTTTCTTTCTCTTCATCATGGAGGGTCCCTTAAAATATTTTCTACATATATTCTTTTAGCCTATTTTTGTTGTGCAATAGCCTTATTTCTACATCAACTTTGATAAATAGCATTGCAGGATAAAGTATTCATAGTAGACAGTTATAACATTCCAAACCCTTCTGGCTTTTAAAGTTTGTGATGAGTAACCTGCTGTTATCCTGATAGACTTGCCTTTATATATAACTTGATTTTTCTCTCTGACTGCTTTTAATATTTTTTCTTTGGTGTGTGTGTTTAGAAGTTTAATTATAATATGGTTCTGAGATGTCCTTTCCTGATTTTGTCTGTTTTGCATTCTAAGGCCACTAACAGATTAACTCATTTTTCAATCCAGTTTTTAATATAATTAGTTTACACTGACACATATTAACACAGAAAGTGTATATATTGATGGAAAGCAATGCTAGTCTTCAATATATAATGATGAATCAGATTAAGTTTACCTATTTCTCCAAGTGGTCATCATTATTTTATCCTGAAATTTTTGACTTTCTCTTTCTAGCTTTCAGAAATACACTGCTTAAATATTTGGATATGGGGGGGGGCGGGGAAGAAAGATGAAAAACTGATATACCTGAGAAAGTAAGGGATACATAGAAGAGACTTAACAATTTTGTTCTTACCTGCAGAATTTACTTTTGCTGATGGTGACCAAGGCACTATTTCCTGGCCAGGATAATACTAGGGATGCACTTACTGGCTGAATCTTCCAGAAGGTTATCTTATGGAATAGAACTCTGTGGGACTAGAAGCAATAAAGGACAACCCCAAAATACAGTTTGTTTAAGATAGCAATGCCAACCATCAATCAGATCTAACACATAACCTGCCTTCACATGGAAGGTACAATTAGCACTTCCAATGCAGGCCTATATACCAGTTTTATTTATTTATTTATTTATTTTAATGGCTTCTGAACTAGTGTAAGCAGGCCCTGCAAACTTTTGATATGGCTTTAATCTCAGCTACGCTATGTATCCACTTGGGTCCCCCTTTATTGCATTGTGGGCTTGGCTGGGCTTGCTGGGTCAGTGGGTCCACTGCTTTGATAGCCTGTGCTGGGTTCTGTGTAGCTGATCTCCTTTGCCCAGGTCTCCAGTGGTTGTTGGAGCTGGAAGCTGGGGGAGGGGAGGCTGTGGAGTGTGCCTGAAGTTGTACCAGAGCTGTGTGGCTGATCCCTATGATTCTCTTCTTCAGGAGCTGCTCAGCTGGTCCCTGCAGTCTTCTCCTTCAGGTTTCTTTACTTTGTGAGGAGGATGGTGTCAGTGGAAATTCCCTTCACCTGGATTCTCCTGCTACTCATGCAGAGCCTGATGACTATGCAGACCAGCAACATTGCTGGAGTCACATCTGTCTGGTTCTGTGGCCTCTAGATGCTCTGGATCTCTCTTACTTCTGTGCTAAGGTTGATAGTTTCTTATACACCTTCACTTTGCTGTTTTTCTGCTTATTTCCTCCCTAGGCTGCTTTGGCATGGCTACTATGCCACCATCTTCCCTGGAAGCATCCATTTTTCCATGTCTTATCTTGTGCATGATTCACTGTGAAATATCAGCCCCAAGTCATCATTGCATGTTTTCAGTTATGTTGTACACCCACTGACAGATTATTTCATCTCTCAATCCAGGTTTAATATAATTACTTTATACTCACACATACTAAAATAGAAATTGTATATATTGATGTGAAACTATGAGATTCTTCAACATACAATGATTCAGATTAAGTGTACCTATTTTTCCAAATGTTTATCATTATTTTATCCTGAAAGTTTGACCTTCTGTTTCCAGCTTTCAGAAAGACACTGTTTGAATATTTGGGTGAAACAATATAAGAAAAGTTATATAAGTATAGGAAAAGAAAAAAAGATGAAAAACTGATATGCTGGAGAAAGTAGGGGAGACAGACAGAATAGAATTAAGAATATTGTTCTTACCCAGCCAATACATAGAATTTACTGTTGCTGATAGTGACAAAAACAAGATGTCCTGGCCAGGATGAGACTAGGGATGTACTTACAGGCTGCATCTTCCAGAAGGTGATGCCATGGAAGAGAACTCTGTTGGAATAGAAATTCCATTCCAGTAGCTCTCTAGCCTTGGTTTTTATACTCTTTTTTTTTTTTTAATTTTTTTAAAATTTATATTTATTTATTTGATAGCAACAAACAGAAAGAGAGAGAGAGAGAGAGAGAGGCAGAGAAAGTAAGACAATGAATGCTCCAGGGCCTCCAGCCACTGCAAACAATCTCCAGATGCATGTGCTACCTAGCGCATCTGGCTTACGTGGATACTGGGAAATTGGGCCTTGGACCAGGGTCCTTAAGGCTTCACAGGCAAGTGCTTAACCGCTAAGCCATCTCTCCAGCCTGGGTGTTTATACTCTTTAGGAACAACTAAAATCACAGACTCAAGGGAAAGATAATTTATGACATTTATTTTAGGGACAGTTACTACAGAGGGAAAGTAAAGCAGGGAAACCCAAGCAAAAATAAATTCCCCTCCATCCTAGCCAGGCTAGAAGAGGTGAGGAGAGACAGAGAAAATTCTCTTCACATAGGGATTGAGAGAAGATACTATGGAGGTAAGGGACAAATAATACCAAGCTCACAGGGTTACATAAGAAGCTAGGGTCAATTACATGAATCAGACCTCATCACCAGACCCAAGAGGGTAATGAAGGGACCGGATTGGTTGGTAGGTTCAAGATGCTGACTTGGCAAGGGCCAGTCCATAGATACCAAGCAAGAAAAAAGTTGAGAAGGAGGGAGCTGGTGCTGGCGTTGTTGCTTAAAGCCATCTTGGATAAGTTAAATAAGACTTGAGTTCTAGTCTTCCAGGTCAGGCAAAATGACATCCATGTCTCCATAGACCTGTTCCTAGGTAGCTACCTATCATAAAAACAAAACAAAGCTCCATACCAGTGAGGGTGGAGGATATATACCCAAATAGAAATGGTTAGAAAATTGCATATTAACTTTTGAGTCTTTTGTCAATTCTCCTTTTTACTATCTAAATTTTTACATCTTCATTTATGGTGCTATTCGGTCTGTCTAATCTGTTTTACATTTTTATTTCATATTTATGGATCATATAAGCATTATTCATAATTACTATATAGTAAGATGAGCCTGAAAGCCAGATTGGAGAAGCATTGCACTGATAGGCAGGAGATCAGTACACAAACAAACATTGGTATTTTTATCTCATTTTATTTTATTATTTTGATTTTGGTTGTTTTCCATTTAAGAATTAAGAGCAAACAATTTCATTGCTGCATTAGGCTTATTGAAATAAGTCTTGCATTAAAAATCTTAAAGCATTGTTGAAAGAATGTTGTGTGACAATGAAAGTAGAAAATGTGTGTGAATGTTTAACAGATGGATCACAATAATACTGAGAATCCATGAATGAGAAGTCATCAAATGACACATATATTACAGTGGGAATCTTTTGGTAGCTCAGCATGTAAATAAACTGAAAAGAGAAAAATAATAGAAAGAGAAAATAAGGGCTTTACCAAGACAGCCTAAAAAGTTTACATTTAGGTTTGTTGCAGGTATATAAGTTATTAAGTTAGCAATGTGAAAGCTTTGAAATTGTCCCAATTTATGACTGAGCTTCAGAATTTCTTTCATCTATGTGTTATGCGTAATGTCTCCTTTGTACCCTCTAAGGTACTGTTTGAATCTCTGGTTATTTTTCTCATTGTTTGCTTTTAAAACAAAGTGTCATGGAGCCCAGACTGGACTCAAACTCATTATGTGGCCAAGACAACTTTGAACTTATAATCATCCTAATAACCTAGGATGACTTTGAACCTCATGCCTTTACCTCCTGAGTGCTCAGATTTCAGAAGTATGTCACCATGCCCAGTCTGGGTAAATTTTTAGAATGACACCCAATTTATGTGAAAAAAGAGCTGAAGTGAATGGTATTTCTCACGGGAATTCATATTAATTCTGAATTAGTGTTTTGGACTGCAACAAAACAGTAACACATACCAAATTCCTTTAACAATTGAAGCTCATTTTTTCACCACTCTGGAAGCCAGACATCACAAATCAAGATCTAGTCCATTAACACTGGGGGACATGGAAACAATGGAAGTGAGAAAGATCTTATATTCCTTGTATAAAGGACATTAATCATTCTGGTTCCTTTAACCACAATTGCTCCCTTAAAGACACTATCTTCAACTACAGTTACTCTGGAAGTTAGTACTTTGACACTTATGTTTTAGGAATACATGGACACTCACACTGAGCTCTTTTGAAAGAACAGTAGTGGTAGAGACCGAAGTTAAACATCTGACTTTTAGATGAACAGGTTTGGGATTTGTTGTCAAATCAGTTAGTCTGATGTTAAATTTAGATGTTTCCAGTACAGGATTTGAACTTTGTTTTAGGTGAGAATTGAGATCTTTGTCTCACCGAAGTTTCAGGGGTACCACCATGCTTTGTACAACAGGGCTAAATTTAAAAATTATGGGAAATATCACTTTACACACAAAACTGGATTTTAGGAAATAAGTTGGTCTATATTTGTGATGATATACCTTAATGTAATGGTGTGGTAGAAGTGGGTGTGCTATGGAGGTAGTTAAAAGTTCTGAGGTTTTCTCAGGTGGGTTCTGAAAGAGTCCTTATAGGTGTGGCAATCATGAAGTAAGTCTGCTGAAATAATGGATAAAAGAAATTGTGTATAAGGGGATATAAGTTAAATACTGCATAAACGTCAAACAGTGAGCATGGGCAAATCCACATAATAATGCTATTTGGAAATGAGATAACCTGAAACAGAATCACTGGCTAGTTTAACTACAAACAGGAACTAATTCTAGCATCACTCACCATCATATTTCTGCCATATGTCATGGGTATAGGTCACTGAGAGCAAAAGGGCCAGAAAGAACTGTCTGTCCTAAGTTGAAATGTTTATAAATCACACATAGTACCCCTCCCAATTGAGAATTCTCAAAGTTTTAACTTTGAGCTAGAATTATATTCTATACATTTTAAATATTTACTTATTTATTTGTGTGTGTGTGTGTAAGAGAGAGAGAGAGAGAGGGGGGGGATAAAGAGAGGGAGGGAGAATGAGAGAATATAGAGAGACAGAGAATGGATGCATCAAGACCTATTGCCATTGCAAATAAACTCTAAACACACATGCCACTTTCTGTGTTTGACATTAGGAAGGTACTAGGGAATGGAACCAGGGCTGGCAGGATTTGCACAAAAATACCTTTAAGCCCTGAGTCATCTCCCCAGCCAAGCTCCTGATTTATCATTTAAAATTTTAAAACTACTTAAATCTTTGTCCTTGTAAAAAGGTAAGGCTAATTTTATTATATATTACTTGTTCCATATAGTTCCTATAGATTGAGCCAAAAGTCCAGTGTTTTCTCTTTTTATGATATTACATTTGTTTTATTAAGAACATACTTTGTATGGATACTTCATGTGTTGGTACCATCTTTTCCCTCCTTCCTGCCCCCATTCCACTGGGGACCCTCCTCAATGGGGTTGCTGTTATTCCCCCATGGGTTTGTGGATTATGTGTGGTTGGAGGAGCAGTTATGTATTGCAGGAAGAAATGACTCTGGGCATGATGTCCCAACCTGTGGCTCTTACAGTCTTTTCTCCTATTCTTCCACAATATTCTGTGAGCCTTAGTGGGTGTGTTTTATGTCTACTTCAGCGATGAGCTCTTAGGATCCTCTGGTTTTCTGCTTTGGTATATGTTGATTAGCACCAGCTTCTGTCTCCTAAACCCTGGTGCTAATTGTCAGGCTTACCATAGAAGCACCATTCTTGATCATCTCCCCAATTTCCCTGTGTATTCTCTTGGGCCTTGGCTGAAATGCTAGGGGTGGTTTATCTGAACAAGAAAAACAGATTCTGCAATCTGCAATGGAAAATAAAATCTGCATAGGTCAAATTGAATTAAGTGTGATTAATTTAGTTAGAGTTTTATGGATGTAGGCCCTCTTTTAGCCAAAGACTAGTGGGAGCTTGACAATGAATAGTATAATTTTTGTCTCCATAAGACTCTGACCTAGCCCTGCATGGTGGTGCACACCTAAATCTCAGCACTTGGGAAGCAGAGGTAGGAGGATCATCGTGAGTTCGAGGCCATCCTGAGACTACACAGTGAATTAGATCAGTCTGAGCTAGAGTGAGACCCTACCTCAGGGAAAAAAAAAAAAAAAAAAAAAAAAAAGATTCTGACCTGGTTCCCAGTTCCAGTTCCAGATATCAGTTCCTTTTCCACTAGGCTAGGATCTCCTAGCCAATCAGAAAGCCATCAGTTACCTACCACCATTGCACTGGTGTGTACTTCTTTTCAGGTTGCTTGTTTCTGAAAAGCTGAGAACCCTGATAGTTCACACCATTGTTGGCCACTTTCCCCAGTAGCTCATGCAGTACTTTCCAGCACTAAATGGGCTGTCTGGGGACTGGATGTATTTTGGATTCCAGCCAGGTTTCTTGATGTTCTGTGTGAGCAGTACATGGTTTCTTCAGCAACAGAGTCTTACCTTTTACCTCAGATAGGTAATCAAGTGCTTTGAGAGAAGCCTGTCTTGTTTTGAGGACCTCATAGTTCTCTCTGATCAATAGCTCAATGTGTATAGCACTGATTTCTGTTACTGGAAGTTATAGGTCAAAGCCTAATTTTTTTTTTTTTTTTTTTTTTTTTTCAAGGTAGGGTCTCACTCTAGCTCAGGCTGACCTGGAACTCACTTTGTATTCTCACGCTGGCCTTGAACTCTTAGCGATTCTCCTACCTCTGCCTCCTGAGTACTGGGATTAAAGGCATGTGCCACCATGCCCAGCTCAATTTTTTTTTTTTTATTAGGCTTCATCTGACATTAATTACACAAAATGTCAATGTGTAAAAGAAAAAAATAATACAATATATTGTAGAGTACTTGACAAAGATGATTAAAACTGGGATCAAATAGCACTGATAAACAATCATTTTTTAAGCTTTAGTATAGATGTTGAAATAGTTAATATTAGCAATGATAAAGTGATCACTTATATACTTATAAACATCAAAGCCAGAAAGTTCTCCCTGTGTATTTTTCTCTTGCCTTTTATGTTAATATTCACAGATAGATGAAATGTATGTCAATATTTTGGTTTTTATCTTCTCTTGCATTGAGCAAGTTAGTTAAGAGTAAAGTACAATTAAAGAAATTGAATAACTTAAATAATTCAAGGTTCAATCATAGCAACATAATAGAAGATTACTACTTGAATTCTTTTTTTCTCATTTGAATACAAAGACAATCGAAACAAGCATATCAAAAAATATTCATTGTTATTTTAAAGGACTCTCATGAATTATTCTTTACAATTAGCACTTGCTCTTTTTTTTTTTTTTTTTTTTTGAGAGATCAGCAAGCATCCTGCCTTTGAATGTGCAGCTATTATAAATTACAAAGATATACTGAATATGATTCACCGGTCAGGCTACTTGTGCACCTCTCAAATATAGTACTAATTTTACATTTACAACTTAGCAATTATTTTCTTCAGAATATTTTCATCTGATGCTTTCTATGATAGTTAATTTTAGAAGTCAACTTGCCTAGACCATGAGATTCCAGATATTTGAATAAATTTCACTCTAATTATATGCACAAGTATTTTCATGATTGAGATTAACACTGAGCAAAATATTGACTTCCTTATGAGCTAATCAAATGCAGGACACTCCTAGACATTATTCAAAGGTTGATACCCATTCATAAGTAGAAAATAACTTCTTCTGAATGACTGATAAGTAAGGACTTGTTTTCCTGCCTTTAGATAAACTACAGTCTCCTCAGGGGTATGAACCTCAGGAGACTTCACAATTACTTAACTATTTATCCTGGTTCACAGTTTAACTTGATGTTAGACTAGAAAATTCTTCTTGTTCTCCTGATGGCTTTTAATCATAGACCTTGGAACTTTTTTTTTTTCTTGGTTTTTTGAGGTAGGGTCTCACTCTAGCCCAGGCTGACCTGGAACTCACTATGTAGTCTGAGGAAGGCCTTGAACTCACAGAAATCCTCCTACCTCTGCCTCCTCCCAAGTGCTGGAATTAAAGGTGTGCACCACCACACCCAGCAGGAACTTTTTGATCTCGATAATTTTTGGAGCTAAGTATATTCTATAAATCAGTTATTCTATAAATCCATATAGATATAGATAGAACATAGATAGTCATAGATACAGATATATATCCTATTGACTCATAAGAATTCTGACTAATACCCTAAATTCTCCCTTTTATCTTATGAGAACTAGCAACCTGCTTCCAGTGAGGAGTGATAACATTGTCAGGACACTGGCCATAAAATTAAAATAAGGATGAGTTCTCTTAACATATGTTTATTCAACACATTGTCCTTCTTTGTGAAGTGATGGCTGTCTCAAGCAAAGGAAAAAGAATTATACAAAAAGCATCACAAGTGCTTTCTAGAAAAAAGAAGAGAGTTTAGGTGCCCCATAAATCGTTGGATGGATGCTATAAAATGGTAAAATTTTCAAAGAAGTCAGCTTTAAAGAAAATTCACTTTCTTACTGACTTCTGCTCTGGACCTTTGCTAAGAAGATGTAGTTATGTATATTAAAGTATTAAGTTAAAATATTTTTTAAAAACGTATAACTTTCTCCTTGTTGGATTTTATATTATCTTTTTAATTCTTCTATGTCATAAAATTATTTATATAATGTTTTCCTTTACAGTCATGGGTTACTAAATGGAATGAAAATAGAAGAAAGCTTGATAAAGTTCAAGATGAATTGTGGAAAAGTTACAACCTCTTCTGACACACAGTGTAATAATCACAATAAACATTTCTCTCTTTGGGAATCTGGTGGTTAAGTATTAAACAAAGGGAGGCCATTAAAATGAGAGAAAATTAAATATAGATACTGAATTATTGAAATTTTAAAACTATTCTGGATCAAACTTTGACAGCCTTCTGATGAAAAAGTATACTTTTACATTTTTTGTACAGGACAGTGAAGCTAAAATTTATTCTCCTCCCAGATAGCCTACTGACAATTTTAACTATACAGTGATGTTCAGTCATTCCTTTCCACTAATATAATAAAAAATAAAATGAATGTGGCTGAGAAAACTGTCAGGAATTGTAATTGATTTTAGGATTAGGATAAGGATATCTAGTATGGAATCTGAGCATCATACACATATTTTAGCCTCCCAAATAAACTGTCATATGTGAACAAAATTTAAACATATTGGTCTGTATTTAACTTCTAGTCACTAAAAGATTTTGAAATAAAATCCCTACAGAGTCCAAGAAAAATACTGACATTACTTTGGAAAAAGAATCATCATATGTATGACTTATTAATATGCAGGAGAGGCAAGAGAGAAGTAGGGAACATTTTAAAATACCAAATGCTATTCTTCTCATTCCAATAAATGAGCATATGCCCTGGGGTGTCAGACGGGAGAAGTAAATGTTCTGTTCCTTCAGCAGGTTGCAGTTCCCAAAGGCATGTTCTAAAAGGGATGGGTTTGTTAGAGTTCTCAAGGTAAATACTTAGGAAAGTGTTCACAGCATTTTTCTTTGGTGTGGGTTCTAAGTTAAGACAACTGCTTTTCTGGTTTCCAGCACACTAATTACCAACCTATGCTGATAATGAAGGAAAAGCAGTGGTGTCGGGTGCACTGAGAGTGAGTTTGGTGTCACATTGGTACCTTCTCTGAGGACGCTGATGACACATGCCCACAGAACGTACATCATCCTTACTTGAAGTTAATGTAAGATTTCACACCAGCCTTCTAAGGCTTAGGCCAAACCATATACTCAGGCATATATGTTTTTATTTCTTTGAGCTAAGAAGAGGGCAACATACATTTAACAAATTTAATGCACACAAAAAACACAGGAGTACACTCATAATATGAAGGAAATACATTACTTTTAATTTGATTTGCAATACAAATAACAAGTCAAAAAGGGAGGTCATTATAGCTGTATCTGTGAGGAAATAGTTCAATTTCTTAGAACCACAATCTATGGGACATCTTTCAAGTCACGTTTTAAAGTTAAGGCCTGGAAAAAATAGCTCAGTGGCAGAGTCCTTACCTAACCTGATGGAGACATAAGATTCCATTCCTAGGACACACACACACACACACACACACACACACACACACACGAGAGAGAGAGAGAGAGAGAGAGAGAGAGAGAGAAATAGTACCCTTTAAATAGAGCACAAGTTACTTTATCAAACACTTTAAAATCATCATTGAGTTAAAGTTCAGAACTAACCATGAAATGTTCTTATTACTATTGATGAAAAAATATTGTTTTCCTAATTTGATGGGTTTCTTTGCTTTTTTTCAATGTTACATCATAACTTTCTTGTATGGAGAAGAAAAGCTATTTAAAATGTGTCAAAATTAAAACTCTTTCTAATTTGAATAATGACATCAATTGCATTGGCCAACTGCCATCTACTGTGTCAGTACTGATTATAATCCTGTGATGTCAACAAAGAAGATGCTTTGGTGTATGCAGTAGTGGTCATACTTCTGGTACACAGAGTAAAACATATGGAGTGTTCAAATTAAAGCTAATGTAATTTATTTGAATATATTCCTTAATATGGCATGGCAAATACAACTAAGATTCCTTCACTATCTCAGATTTCTGGTTAGTTCACCTGATAAACAGTATATGCCAGCGGACATGTGGCTAAATGAGGAATATGCCTTCACAAATTGTGAAGGAGGGTGTGTTCAGGATCAGTTATTGGATTGGTATCATGCCTATGATCTTCAGGCAGGTTTCCATGGGACCTCTTATTGGTAGCCTTTGTAGAGATTTGGGATGGCCATAGCCTTGGATAAGTATCTATTATAATTAATGAATAGCATGTTGATTTATGACTGGTGTAAAGGTTGGAATTAAATAAGAGAAGACACTGGGTGGTAAAAAAATGTTTATTTGACATTTTCCTCAAATATAACAAATAATTCCTGAATGTATACTATGTAATCCATGTGTAATACATTTAGACATCTTTTCTAAGATATTATCAAGTCTTGAGAGACAATACAATTCTTTCCAACCCTGTTTAAAGTTCATGCTGACACAAGTGAAAGTTGCCCATAGTGGGTGAAGGATTACAAAAAAATTAAAGAATGTTGGACTTAATAATACAGGTTTGTTAGCTCCCTTACTGCTAATTACACAAAGATAATATCTGATGCATGCTACAGCTTAGATATGGAAGGTTTTATGTGTCAAGACAAATAGTTTGGGAGTTTTATCCTACAATTGTAGTCAGTGATTTTCACTAGAAGCATAACATCATGAAATATTAAAATAATATGATCATAAGTAAAGAAATTCATAGTTACAGAGATATGTCTGCTAAATTTAGTCTTTAAAGATAATGAGATAGCTATAAATTTTATTTTCATAATTTCTCCTTTTGGTATGTATCTGTGTGTTTTTGAGAGAGAGAGAATGTGTGTGTGTGTGTGTGTGTGTGTGTGTGTGTGTGTGTGTGTGTGCATGCGTGCGTGCATGCGTGTGTGTTTGTGCAGGCGTGCAAGCACAACATCACAGAATGTTTGTGGAGGTCAGAGAATATGTTTGGGTATCAGCTGTAGCCTTCTCCCTTGTTTGAGGCAGGGAATCTCATTTCACTGTTGAGGTGGCTGATTCTCCTGTCTTCACCTCCCTTCTTACTCTATATACACTAGATTAGAGACATCCACTACAGCATCTGGTTTACATGGATTTTGAACTCAGGTAATCATATTTATGTGATAAGTACTTTTTCTATTCAGTAACTTGCACATTCCTACTATTTTCAATATACTCAGACATCTCTTAAATTATAATGTCAATATAAATGGATTAAGCAGATGTGGATATAACTGTAAGTAGCACTTACTCATTTTATGGGTTGATATTGAAATGATTGATTCTATAATATCTATAACATCTATCATATATATGATTTGATGGAAATGTAATTTTTCAGTTCATTGTGGAAACTGTGTTGAGAAGCTGTTCATCCCACAGGTTAAACAGAGATGTACATTACTTGACATAATTTCAGAAAATTATCCTAGACATGCCTATCAACTGATATTAGTATGGCTCTTTTAAAATTAATAATATAGGCTGGAGAAATGCCTTAGCAGTTAAGGTGTTTGCCTGCAAAGCCAAAGGATCCCTTTTTGATTCTGCAGGACCCACGTAATCCAGATGCACAGGGGCACATGCAGTGGCTAGAGGCCCTGGCGTGCCCATTCTCTCTCTGTCTGCCTCTCTTCTATCTCTCTCTGTGCTTGCAAATAAATAAAATTAAAATTAATATAATGCTGTTTATAAAATATATTAAGTATTTAATACATGAGGAAATAGACTATACAGTCCTCTTTACAGTTAAACATTTATCAGTGTGGCAATACTTTACCTTTTGCCAGTTTCATCTATATTTAACATTTATCAATTATGTTATCTTTCTTTTCAGTAAATAAATTATGTATTGATGACACTGAAATATTATTGTGGAAAAGTGAAGCATAAGATGAATTCTACTATGAGTAACATAAACATTAAAACTGAACAAAACATTGGAAAGATTTCTAAGCTTCTGAAAGATTTTCATATGTGGCATCCAGAATGAGGCTAAAGGCTGAACATTAAGAGAAAGTACTTATTACTTTATAATGTTTTTAAAGTTAAAATTTATAAAAGTATAAAATCAAGAAAAATGTAGCTAAGTATTTTACTTAATATATTTAACTTTTAGTTAACTTCACATCAGCATTAAGCTTTAAAAACAGTGCATGTATGTATTTGTACATTTGTACATATGATTGTGATTCCAAATTTTTTA
The DNA here is from genome assembly GCA_036365145.1 of Orientallactaga sibirica. Lineage (NCBI taxonomy): Eukaryota > Metazoa > Chordata > Mammalia > Rodentia > Dipodidae > Orientallactaga > Orientallactaga sibirica. The sequence continues at coordinate 10,397,966 of JAEOAD010000019.1, read as the reverse complement.
TGCAGATATATGAGTGATGTGTGTGCATTTATGGGTATGTGCTTGCCACAGCATGCATGTAGAGGACATCCCCTGGGTCAGTCTTCTCCCTCTACTTTGTTTGAGAAAACATCTCTTTTGTTGGTTTGCCATTGTATATGCCAGACTAGCTGGCTTCAAATTCTATTCATTTATCAAATAATTAACATCTTATGTATTTAAATGCAGATTTGAAGCTCTTATCTGGCTTATAATTTACAATGTATGATTGAAAGTGCACAGTAGGGAAAAAAAAAAAAAAAACTGCTCTCCTGCCTAGGTTCTCCTGACTATGCCAACAATTGCCATAGGTGGCTTGGGACTACAGGCATGTGTATCCATGTGTCTGGCTTTACATGGATTCTGAGGATCCAAATTCTGGGAGTCAGGCTTTCATAGCTCGTTAGCTCTTTTTACCACTAAAGTATGTCTCCAGTCCCACACCATGAATTTGATATTCAGTTAACTAATATTTGTTGAAAATAAAAACCCTCCATATACCATATACACAAAGATGGAACTTCACTCTGGGTCTCTATACTGTAAATGAGGAGATGACATCATTGCATTCCCACTGAACAGCAGCATAAGTATTCATGAATAATGTAAAATGTGCAGGAGAGTAATTGCTTTCCCTACTGTATTTTATAATCAACCATTGTAAAGTCTAAGGCAGTTCAGAACTACAGACCCATATTACTCATTTTGAGGTGTAAGTTTAAATAAAGAAAATAGTAATTATTTAATAAATAAAAGAGAATTTCTTAAAATTTAATTTAAAATGTACTTGCTTCTCAATAATGCCATATCATATTATTTCATAATATGCCAAATAATAATAATTCCTTGTCTACTTTCATAAAGAGAGAGCATTTCATTTATCAATTACCACCATAAAACTGCTATACAGACAATAAGTGATTTACTCTTTAAAGAGCAGTAGCATATTAGTGGAATATTTGTGATGCTGCAACATGCTGTCACATGTATTGTAGGATAAAAATTAAGATAATTGTTAATGTTACTTATAGCATTTAATCATTTAGAAGTCCTTTATCAGCATTCAACAGTGAGGTCAATATCCCATGCTGATGGATGCACCCAGGTAAAATAGATTGAGACTTGGTTACTCACGTAAGAGCAGGACATAGAATTTCATGTGTGCGGCAATCCCATTTTCCAAGTCCCATGAAAGCAGAGAAGAGTGAGCCTATAGAAAGGCTACATGCAGTTCAGGAACCCCAAATATAGGAAATACTCAACTGTGTAAGATTAGTAATAGCAAACCTGCCCAAATTTGTTGCTGTTCATGAAAAAACAAAAATCGATGGTCTCTGACTAGGAGTGAGACATTGTCAAGCTAGCCAATATTTTTCTCTGAACAATTTATTGAAATTAGAAAGATAATCTGGGATATAAATTTATAAGTTATCTTGAACTGAAAAGAGGTTCACAAACTAGTAGGACTAATACTATATTACATATGAATGCGTGATTTCTTTATTCCAACATGCTTTTATAATATCTAAAGGCTCTCTTCCATATCTGACACCTTTAAGACAATAGAAAGACCTCTGGAAAGGAACAAATGCTATGTCACAGCATGGAAAATACATTATTTATTTTTTAATTTAAATTTAATTTTATTTATTATTATTATTTGGTTTTTCGTGGTAGGGTCTCACTCTAGCTCAGGCTGATCTGGAATTTACTATGTAATCTCAGGGTGGCCTCAAACTCATGGCAATCCTCCTACCTCGGCCTCCCAAGTGCTGGGATTAAAGATGTGCAACACTATGCTGGGCAAAAATGCATTTTTAATAATAAACTTGATTTTAGGAAAGTTTATTTGCATTGAAATAGAGGAGAAGATTTAGAGTTTCTACGTGATCATTTCTCTCCATCTACCACATACCCTAGGTCAGAAAACTCCCATCAGTGTGGTCCCATCAGGTATGGTATGATGAACCTATGCTGAAACCTCACTGTCAAGTAAAGTTCATCATTTGTTTGTTTGTTTGTGTTTTGGTTTTTTGAGTAGGGTCTCACTGCAGCCCAGGTTAATGTGGAATTCACTATGTAATCTCAGGGCAGTCTCAAATTCATGGTGATCATCTTCTCTCTGCCTCCCAAGTGCTGGGATTAAAGGTGTGTACCACCATGACTGGCTGGAAAGTTTGTTATTAACATGTATGTTTTCTTAGTGGTTGGGTTATACATTTTATGTGTTGAGAAATGCAATATTACATACATAACTCATTGTAAAATATGTACCACAGTTTTACTGCCCAAAAATATATCCACCTACTCCTTTTCCTGTGTATACTAAGCCTTTAAAATCAGTGGGTTAAAAAATAATTTTATTTATTTATTAGAGAGAAAGAGAGGGAGAGAAAATGGGTATGTCAGAGCCTCCACCATCTTCAAATGAACTCAAGACACATGTACCATCTTGGGCATCTGTCTTACATGGGTACTGGGGAATTGAACCTGGGTCATTTGGCTTTTCAGGCAAGTGCCTTAACCACTACACCATCTTTCCAGCTCTTAAATCAATGGTTTTTAAATGTTACACATTTATCCTATGTGTGGTGACATCTTCCTTAGTAAAGCATAAGAACATTCCATCCATGTATATTTTTTTCTTTTAAATTTTATTTATTTATTTGAGAGAGAAAGAGAGAGAGAAAATAGGCACTCAGGGTCTCTAGTCCCTGCAAACAAACTCCAGACATATGTGCCACCTTGGCTTACATGGGTACTGGGGAATCAAATTTGGATCTTTAGGTTTCCCAGGCAAGCACCTTAATGGCTCAGACAACTCTTGAGCCCATCCATCCATATATATATATATATATATTTTGATAGCTCATATTTTATTATAATTTTCCATTTTCTTTAATTACTACAGTTGTCATATCCATTCTCTCAGAATAATATCTTACATGTTTCCAAGATTTTGAAATTGTGAATAAAATTTATGAAAGATACTTGTGCATTTACTTATGTGTATTATAGATTGAATACCTTTGAGTAAGTGCAAATGCATAGGATCATGTCTTATAGGTATACTGAGTTTTGTAGGAAACTGAAGATTGTCTTGCAACATGGATGTGCTATATCACATTTACACTAGCAATCAATGAACTTTCCTGCCGCCCTATAACTTTTTTTCTTTTAGAGGTAGGGTTTCACTCCAGTCCAGGCTGACCTGGAATTAACTATGTAGTCTCAGGGTGGCCTCGAACTCACGGCAATCCTCCTACCTCTGCCTCCCAAGTGCTGGGATTAAAGGTGTGTGCCACCACGCCCGGCTTCTGCTCTGTAACTTTATTAGCACTTGATCATGTTAAGAGTCCACTCAGTGGAATGGAACTCATTGCTGGAACTGGAAAATAAGTCAAAACCAGGTACAAAAAATGAGCTCAGTGTCCAAGATCAAGATACCACCAAATGTGGGCTAGAAGAGAGCCAATGCATTATAAAATTCCTTCCAAAACATATATGGTCATCCCTTCTATCTAATACTAACTTCTCTCTCCGTTGGAGAATTTGCTTATCTTTTTTCAGATGGACAACGAACCTGAAGGGAGGATCAGTTAACCATACCTCACCAGGGCCCCAGCTGAAACCATAGAGTATTGTGGGAGAAGTGCAAGAATACAGCATGCATGGCTATTACGACACTAGAAAAAGGCTGAAGGAGATAAACACAGAGAACATCCAACTCCAACTAAGCCAGATATCCAGTGACAACAGAGACTCCCAAAACCTCATCACTGAAGCAGAACTAAAATGACCCCAATGTGGCTCAGGGAAACTCGTGAAAGAGGGGGCGGAAAGATTGTTAGAGTCATAAGTTGGGGCATTATGCACAGAGACTGGGGCCTACCCCCAAGAACTCTTGACTAACCTCACAATGCATGACCCACATTCCCCATTGATGAGGGTCCCTTTGTGGAGGGAGGACAGGGAGGAGGACAATGGAACCAATACTATGAATGTAAAATCAGAATAATATAAATAAAATATATATTTAAATAAAATAAATAAAAAGAATCTGTGATTTGCCCATATTCCAGAAATGTTGTTGGGAATACATTGCTATTTGATCTTAGATTAACTTTAATGCATGTTGTGGAATATATTTGCATATTACTGCTTGTAATATGTGTATGTACCTTGGTGAGATGTACATGTTTTAATTTTAAAAATATGCTGATGCCAAATTAGATGAAGTTGCAAGTGAACTGGAGAATCATATGATGTGGTTGTTATTTCAATTCTGTTTTATAGCTTGACAATGAGTGTATAACTAATTTCAACCAGTATGAAAAGGTCAGAACTTCAAAAGATGCATATGTTTTCATTCAATAAAGTGTTTTGACTTCGGTGTTCACAGGTGCATTTTGTGGTACTGGTGCTTCAGAATATACAAGGTCAAAGCGTCCAATGGATATGGAGGGATGTGAACATCATTTGCCTTTAGATACTATAAGAAAAAATGGACAAAGAAACACACAGAGATGTGGTCTGACAATCAAATCCCCACCTTTTATATGTAGCACACTATAATTTCATTGGTGTGATAAGAGAGCATGACATGATACACAGCACAAATGCCACAGAATTAGAAGCACAGATGTTTGGGAGATCAAAGGGACTAAGGGTTATGGGACGGTGAGAAGAAAGATGGTGGAGGTGAAAAAGGAATAGTAGATAGCTAGGTTCTTTTAAGCAGTTTCAGCAAGGATCAGAGGCCCAGAGAAAACCAATGCCAACCCTCCCAAACACATAATTCATGTCTAATAAAGACTCATCTACAACAGCTGAAATGCCCCCTGCTGTCCACTGTTTAGCACACTACCTAGATGTGTGTCCTTCAATATCCAGGTGGCCTTGGCCCTGGGACCAACACCTTCAAATCTACAAAGGAATCATGTCTTCCAATTGCATACATAAATCTGAAAACATTATACATTTTCAATGGACTATAAAGCCTATTTTTCCACCAGTATTCTTTCCCTCTGTCTGCCTCTCCTTATTCGGGCTCCCTCCTACCTCCCATCCATCCCCTACTTCCCCACCCACCCATCATTGCTGGGTTGGGGGAGAGCAGAGTACTTCTTCTTGAATTGGGTAGTTTTTCTTCTTGCCTATGTTTCATACTTTGTGGTAACTTCTCACTTTAGTTACATGTGTGATTCTCCTTTGGTCTCTGAATCTACCATGTGTGTATTTCCCTTACATTCTAGGTCTACCATGTGGGTACTTTCTATAACTCTTGGCTTGTTATCCATGTAATTTCTCTAAACTCAGGGTAATCATGAGCATACCTCTCTTTAATACCCATTTCTCACTCTCTGGTACCCTAACCTATTCTCAAAACATCACCATTTTTAACTTTCTTCCATGGGAAACTCAAGAAGAATGCTCTGCCTTCCACACGTGACTTTTGGCTAAATCTCTCTTCTAGGTCTTATCTCCCACATGCTTATGACTGCTCCAGCCTCCTTCCCTAAAACCCTCAGTTTCCCTTAATGAGCCTAATGAAATATACTGTGTTTTCTACATGAGTGTGTGTTTCCCACTTTCCATGTGCTTATGACTTTGCTCTAGCATTCTCCCTAGATCCCAGTTTACCTTAAATAAACCCCACAATTTGTAAATCTTCCCTAAATAAACTTAATAATTCATAATTTATCTTTCTTGAGTCTGTTTTGTAAATTGTTAGTTTAAAAAAGGCAGGAATTGAAATTGGTGTTAATAAACCTGGGGACTCCTACTGAACCCCAAAATCCTGCATCAATGAGATTTAGGAGAAATGTTCAAAGTACATTGTATAAGTGCACAAAAATGTCCTTATGGGTACTCGTATAAAAGTAATAAATATAAAGACACAATTTGTATATAGGCAGATGTGATACCTCTGTCACTTTTTATTTAGGACCTTTATTAAAAAATTCATCTGAGGAGAGATGGCTTAGAGGTGAAACACTTGCCTGTGAAGCCTAAGGACCCTGGTTTGAGGCTCAATTCTCCAGGACCCATGTAAGCCAGATGCGCAAGGGGAGGCACACATCTAGAGTTGGTTTGCAGTGGCTGGAGGCCCTGGCATGCCTCTTCTCTCTCTATCTGCCCATTTCTGTATCTCATTCTCTCTCAAATAAATAAATAAATAAATTCAGCTGAAACTCAAAACACCAATACCAGAGAGACTGTGTCTTAGTGATGGAAGCAAAACATTCTACTTGTACACTTCCACTCCTTAGGCCCCAGGGGTGGTGCCGAAGACTAGATGGCAGCCTGCTGTAACAGTTAACTTTTTGTTTTTGAGACAAAATATCTGATAAAAATTAGTAGTATGGAGGAAGGCTTTATTTTAGATCACAATTCCATCACCGCAGAAGAGGTATTTCATTCCGCGAGAGCTGGTCTCTTTCAGTTCCGCAGTGAGGAAACAGCAGAGTGAAAGGAATGCTGATGCTCAGCCAGTTCTCTTCCTTTTACTTAGGCCAGGACACCAGCCCATGGAAAGGTGCTACCCACCTTGAAGATGAATATTCCTACCTCCATTAACATAATCAAGATAAACCTTCACTGACACACAGGGATGCTGATCCAATCTACATAATCCCTCACAGGTGACTCTAGCTCTTGTCAAGTTGACAATCAATAAATATCATGATAATTATCCTGCGGAACTCAGAAAGCTGGAATCCTACCAGAGAAGGATTATTGCTTATTATTTTTTAATTTTTTTTTATTTTTTTAAATTTATTTTAGAGAAAGAGAGAGAGAAAATTGGTATGCCAGGGCCTTAGCCACTGGAATTGAACCCCACATGCTTGTGCTGCCTAATGGGCATGTGCAACCTTGCACTTGCCTCACCTTTGTGCATTTGTCTTACATAGGATCTGGAGAGTCAAACATGGGTCCCTGGGCTCTGCAGGCAAGGGCCTTAACTGCTAAGCCATCTCCTCAGCCTTTATTGTTTATTATTTACATACTTATATTTGGCCAGGCATGGTGGTGCACACCTTTATTCCCAGCATTTGGGAGGCAGAGGTAGGAGGATCACTGTGAGTTCATGGCCACACTGAGACCACATAGTGAATTCCAGGTCAGCCTAAGTGAGAGTGAGACTCTACCTTGAAAAACCAATATATATATATATATATATATATTTACATAACATAACTTCTGCTTAAAAACCAATTTTATAAAAAAAATTATAATGATGGAAACATTTTAAAAGTTGTACACAAAAGCTAAGTTTTAGTGACGTTAAAAAATTTCCTTAGGAAAACTGTATGTGTCCCTTATGATTTCTAGAAGAAGAAATTCATTCAGCTCTCATTTTTTTCCTAGAATAAAAGAACAAAAAGAAAGTGATTTTAGTTTGGACTTACTTGTATTCAAATGATTATGATACAAAAATAGTAATAATAAAGTAATTTGAATTATTTGCTATTTACACATGAGTGAAATATTTTTTGATATTGCTTACCATTGTGAGAAACGTTTATGAGAAATATATCTGAAGGAGATTCAAAATTTATCTTTCACCTTTTTGCCAGCTTAATGTGACAAAAATAGGAAAAAATGTGTGAAGTATGTGAGAACACATCAAAATGCATTCACTCTTTTCAATTAAAAGTAGGAAGAACAGAAAAATATAATATTTTTGGATATTTGTTAGTTTTATTTCTTAGCTACCTTAATAAACATAAACAAATAGATAATTTTTCATATATAATGAAAGACTCAAAATTTGCTCAAAATTTCATATATAATGAAAGACTCAAAATTTGACAAATGACATCAAGAGGAAAAGGAGGGCAGGGAAGTTTCTTAAAGGGGAAAAATCTTATTATAAGAAATAAATTATTCAATGCCATTGAAATAATAATTGATTCAAAATTCAGTACAGATGAGGTTAATATAGCAATTCACGAGTCAAGTAAATATTGAGTACAGGGTTTATTGCATTATAAAGTTAAATTCTTAGTATGAGATATTTTAGCAAGGTCACGGCTCATGGACAAGGTTATCTTAATTTCCCATCAGTATTAACAAGTAAAATGAATGTCACAGGGCTTACACAAAGTTACTTTTCAGGTATATACTGAATGACAAGTGAACAAGTTTGACCCCAAAGGAAATTACTGGGCAAAATTTATTTGAAGATGTAATTATATAAAGTAAAGTTCCATTTTAAGCTCTTTGAACCCTGAAATGGGAAATTTTCCTGCTAAAGTTCCGATAAAGGCAAGAAAAAATAAAGTACTCTGTCCTACTTAAAGGAAAAAAATAGTTTCATTCATCAATCTAAAACTGAAATAATTTTTATTATATTTTCCCATATAATCTTTTCTAACATTCAGCAAATATGGCATTGACGTCTCCACAGATATGCTGAAATTTAAGTGAACTTACATTTCTCCTCTGATAATAACCAAAGTAGCAAATGAATTTAATGAGTGAGGGAAAATATGATCTTAAAAATCCACATGTTAAACTTGGAAAGAAATCCTGTTAGGAAAAGAAATGATACAAAAATTTTATATAGAACTAAATATTTTTAGAATTCTGAAAATCACAACAAATGTACAAACATTCAAATGCTATCCAATAGAAGAATAAAATAATTTGGATTCTGAAGCTAGAAGTCAAGACTCAGAGATTTATATTGTCCTGTACAAATTAATTTAGAAGCACTATTGCATTCAATGATGAAGGCACAATTCAGACAACACTGGGAGGAGAAAGAGATAGTTTCTCAGCAACAGAGAGAGAGAGAGAGGAGAGAGAGAGAGAGAAAGAGAGAGACATCAGTACAAAATTTTAGGGATGGAATATTTAGACAAAAATTAAAAGGGGGAAAGAGGAATGCAAAACAATAGAGAACTAGAATGAAATACATAAAATATGTACTCTACAGATACAGATATGCAATATGACCAAGTGTTTGTTAAATATGGCTAACACACAGCAAGCTGTAACAGAACACTTTAAAATAATAATAATAATAATACAGCATTTCTTCTCTAGATATTCTAAACTGAAAGTTAAATACAGTGAAAGAAACAAAAATCCACAAACATATAATGACTGAACAACTTACTAATAACAAGTGTTCCAAAGAAAACATCACAAAGTAAGTTAAAATATACTGGAAGGTAAGTGCCTGTGAAGCCTAAGGATCCCGGTTCGATTCTCCAGGTCCCACATAAGCCCGGTGCCCAAGGGGGTGTACACGTCTGGAGTTCATTTTCAGTGGTTAGAGGCCCTGGTGTGCCCATTCTCACTCTCCCTTTCTTTCTCTTTTCCTCTCTCTGTCTCTAATAAATAAATAAATAAATAAATAAATAAATAAATAAAATAAAATCTTTAAAAAAACCCAAACACCATGCATAGAGTATAGCAAAGTCAATGCTCACAGAGGACTTGTGAGTGGAGTGGAGATGCTTATATTAAAAAAAAAAAAAAAAAAAAAGCCATCTTAATAACTTAACTCTTGATATTATTGCCTGTATAGAGTATTCTGTATTGCATGAAACTCTCACTTAGTTAAGATACATGATAAAAAATGAAAAAATCTAAAAATCCAGCCCAACAAAATGGGAAAAAAAATTGAAGCAAATTATTATGATAAGCAAAAAAATTTAAAAAATGAAAATACTAAATCAATTCTATACATAAACAATAGCAATTTGTGTTCTTGGTTAGTGAGATTCAATATGACTGACAATATCCAGAATGTTCTATAAATCTACAGAAACCCAATAAAAGTTTTAATATTTTTGTGGGTTCTTTAATTTTTTTTGAAAGGATTTTCAAATCCATTTGAATTTTTATGAGGCCCCAAATAGCCAAAATTAATTTTGAAAAGCAACTACATCAAAGGACCACTTAAAAACTTTCCATAGGGCTGGAGAGATGGCTTAGTGGTTAAGCGCTCACCTGTGAAGCCTAAGGACCCAGGTTCGAGGCTCGATTCCCCAGGACACACGTAAGACAGATGCACAATATGGCGCATGCATCTGAAGTTCGTTTGCAGTGGCTCTAGGCCCTGATGCGCCTATTCTCTCTCTCTCTGCTTCTTTCTCTATCACTCTCAAATAAAACAAAATTAAAAAAAAAAAAAAAAAACTTTCCATAAATCCATAGTAATCAAAAGAAAAATGCCCATTTATAATGTAATATTAAAAAATGAATGAAGACTCTTTCATAGCTTATAATTCACTTATTTACAAATAAGAGCACTTTGGTTTCAAATAAGAATTGTATATATTTATCAGTGTGACTGGGAATCAGAATACATTTTAGCCCTTTATCTTCCTATCTTAATGTTGTAAATTTGAACAAATTGGTCAACATTTTAAACAAGATTACATACTGTTTAAAATGGGCCTATCCATTTCTACTTCCTCAGATTTTTTACGGTTGAATTAAATAGCATTATGTGGTATCTTTTGCCACAGTGTATGATTAAATATTTGCTTCACAAACCCCAAGTCGTCCATCATTCCAAGTCTATGTATGTGATGCAAGATTTTCCCTTTTGGAAGAGAAAAGTGTGTTCTCCATTCTTCTCTGTGGTTCACTGTTTCTGAAGTTTGGTGGGTGTTTTGGATGATTTTATCATATAAGCAAATACATTGTGACATTTTCCACATGAGTTTTATGCTGCTTTCTTACATTTACATGGTTATATTTAGATACAATTGGCACTATTATGTATAGAATATTAAATTTGATACAAATTTTTAAAATGGTACATTCTTTTATTTTCTTCACCTCATATTACTAAAATGATATGTGTAACACACTTTAAAATTAGTCTTACAGGCTTAGTTTTTGTAGGTCTTCTCATGAGAATAGGTAGGTTTCATGTCAGGGCAGTTGCTATTCAGTGGTATTAGTGGTCTCTATTATAGATGAAGAAAAATGAGAGGAGACATGCCATTTCTTTCTGATATGGTAAGTTAAATGGTCACCAACAGTCACAACCAGGAGAGCCAGGAGAGGAAATAACATATACAGTTTTTTGTATTTTTTAATTTAAATATTTTATTTTTATTATTTGTTTATTTGACAAAAAAAAGGGAGAGGGAGAGGGGGAGAGAGAGAGAGAATGGGCATGCCAGGGAATCCAGCCACTTCAAACTCCAAACGTGTGTTCCCCCTTCAGCATCTGGCTAACGTGGGTGCTAGGGAATTGAACATGGGTCCTTAACTGCCTTAACTACTAAGCCATCCCTCCAGCCCCTATCTGTTTGTTTTTAACCCTTAAATCATTTTGTTCCATTTTCTAACATTATATTGAAGACTGGTATTGCTACATTCACCAGTGTTTAGAATGTATGAACATGTAATGTGCATTAGGATAAAAAGCAATATATACCAATTTTAATGGTTACTTTGCCATAATCTTCATACTATGCATTACTTTGTAAACTAATATAATCTAAACTTATTTCAGTTTTCAAACAGAAAGAATTAAGTATTATGGAAGTTTGTACAGAAATGTTCATAAGCAAATCTTTGCCTTGATAAAAGACACAGTAGATAGTACCAAGCAGTGCTCTATAGTGCATAAATAACTTGATTAATGCATCCACCAATGACATTGAGACAAGCCATATTATCTCTGTATATGCATGAATAAAAGAGTTTTAATTTGAAAAAAGACACAATATTTATGATAGGGGCTATTTATCTCCTTTAGGATATAGTCAAGAAAATTAATTATATTCTCAGCATGCTTAAAAATGGATTTCACCTAGACGACCTCACTTGCTTACCTTTGAGAGAAGGATGTGTCTATGTTTGATTAGGTTAGTGTTCTTGTTCTTCATAAGCTTGGATACCACATAGTGAAACATACTATTCTAAAACAAATACATTATATTTGAAGATCAAACTATGGAATATATCAAGAGTTTTGTTAAAACATTCAAACTAAGATTAATAGTACTGTTAAAGATTGAAAAAAATCATAGAAAATTAAATATTTAATTATAAATTAACACTAGTTCTTAAATTACCCATAAGCTGTGCTTCTATTATGTGGTTATAAAACAATAGCTTTATAAAAAGTTATTTTATTAATTATAAGACTTTTTAAAAAGATCAGATTAAATTGAAATTTATAGTCTAAAAAGAAATTTTCTTTCTTTAAAATAATTACAACTAGGATAATTAATTAAGAGTAGGTTTTCAAACTATGATCCAGTCTATGACTCAGATATTGGCTTATAAAGTCTATATAATCTGAATCAGAAAGCTGAATCAGAATTTAGGTAAACTAGTGAAGCAATAACTTTTGAATGACTTAAGCATTACTAAATGATTAGTAGGACTTTGGGAATGTTTGTAGTAGGAATGTGGGAGAGTTTGGATCTTTATGCTAGAAAAGCCCTTAAATAATGTAAGCAAAGCTTAATGGGCCATTCTGGTGGGCATTTGAAAGAACCTGAGGAGACAATCAGCCGATCACACCACACCAGGATACCAACTGAAGCCATAGAATAATTCTATAAATGAGCAAGAGTGCTGCTTTCTCGGGGAACCTGGTATCAGCACAGGGGTGAAGGAGATAGACACGGCCAACACTCAACTCCTACCAAACCAGAGATCCAGAGACATCGAGACCCCCATGACCTCGTCACTGAAATAAACCTAAAATGAACCCAACATGGCTTAGAGAAATTCTCAGAAGAGGGGACGGAAAGATTGTTAGAGCCATAAGTTGAGTCATTATGCACAGAGACATTGCCTCACCCCCCAAAACTGAGGGCAATCCCCACAATGCAAGACCCACAATCCCGAGGGGGGAGGACAGGAAGAAGGCTAATGATGGTATCATCATTAGTTATTAGATAACTAATTAAAAAAAAAAAAAAAAAACGTTAAGGGCAACTAGGGGGGTGAGGCAGTAAGCCAGAAAGATGAGGAGAGAAACCATTAGAATTTTTTGTTTGTTTGTTTTGATTAAAAAAAAAAAAAACATGAACATCTGAATCCCACAAACATAGGAATCACACACATCCATAGGCTGGCATCCCAGGAGAAAACTCAGTAAACTGTTTCATATCTACTCCATGAGAACTGCACAGAAATTCATAGCAGTGAATTGGAGACTCGTCATTTGACTTGGAGGAATTCCCATGGCTCAATATTAAGAAAAGGTAAGATGAGATCAGGTATGTTCACAGTTGTATGGCTGTATACCTTTGAAGTTGGTCTGATGTGATTTGCATTGCGATACAGTCATGAGTGGGGCTGGGCCATGGGTGGAATGTGGTGGTTTGAATATAATCATCATCATCATCATCATCATCATCATCATCATCATTCTGGCCCTGTGCTGAGAACTTGAATAATGCTGAATTTAAAAATATTGCACTTATGTTGGACAGAGAAAATTTCAAGGAGGAATAGCATTGAGATAGTAACAAAAAGTGGAAAAATTATTAAAGTGTGCTGCTTGTTGGAGAAAGGAGTTAAAAATCTCCTGCAGTGAGCTTGCCAAGAAAGGGTCTATAATTCCTGAACAGATTAATGAGCAAAACTCAAACATAAAACTACTGCTCTGCACTGGAACAATAGGAAAAATACATTCATTGAAGGCTCTATTTTGTGAGAATACAAATTGTTTTGAAAAGAGAAGTTTTGAAGTGAAAAGACTAAGTAGGTTCCGTACTCTTAGAAAGTAAATGCCTAGGGAATTTTTTTCTTTTGTTTTAGCACACCCCTGTGGGCACCTCTGCAACAAATCAGACACAAGAGGGCCAAAGTCTACCCTGAGCTGGAGGTGGAAATCAGAAGTGACATCCTTATGGTAAATGTTCAAGATACATAACAAATGTATGATTGTGGAGGTAATAAGAAATTTTTTTCCAAACGTTTCCAGAGAGCTGCCTAGGCAAGGTATGGTGAGGTCAGATTCCAGCAGTTCATCTGTGAGAGGCCTCAGCATAAAGCTATTAAGGTGAAGTCAGAGTTTTAATGGATAGCCCAGGATATTGGAGATATCGGAACCATAGCATGTCTGAAAATGTGTCCTTCAGGTTCAGAGACATGCCCACTGGAGGGAAAACCTGTGCATGCTACAGGCAGCAGGGCTGCAGATACTAAATATGGAGCTAGAGGATTTTGGTTTTGATGCATGGTCTTACTCTAGCCCAGGTTTACCTGGAACTAGTTCTGTATCCAGGCTAGCTTTGAACTCATGACAATCCTCCTACCTCAGAGGTACAGTATTTTAAATTTGCACTGATGGATTTTATCTTGCTTAGGTTCAGTCTTTCCTTCCTATGCCTCTTCCTTATTTATTATTGGGAATGTTTGTTCTGTGCAATTTTGTATTGGAAGTATGTAAATGGATGTACACAAGCATATTGGAAATGTGCCAAAATGGTGAATTTTAGGATAAAAGTAGTCAAGATCATGAATAAAGTCTCAGAAATCCACACACCTGTTTTCTCAAAAATCTCTAGTTGTGACTGGATTATAAATTTGATAGGATAAGCCATTATTGCTCTTTTAAACAAAACTTAAATAGAATTGTGCAATACTATTTTCAAGTATTCACTGCTCACATCCCCAGGGTATGACAAACTGAAATCAGTTTCACAAATATGTTCTGGTACTTACAATTTTTTTCAGTTGATGTAAATATGATTTCAAATAAATCTATAATCTGAATGATGTTTGCTCTAGCATAAAATATGGGTATACACAAAAATATTTAAAATATGCCCAACTCTATTAGACATGATGGCTCATTAAAAATTCAAAAAGATAAATTCAGCTTGAGTACTAGAGAAGCTCCTACATAGAGAAGTCTCTATCCTAAGTCTTCGTACGATAGGTTCATTTGATGAAAAATTGATAAGAAGAAAATACATACAAAATAAATAATGAATCATGTTATACCTCTGAATAATGAAAAGGCTGATGTTTCATAAATTTTTTCATCAAAATTAGAAGATGATATGAGAATTTCAGGTCAGCAGGGCTGAAATATAAGGAAATGATCTTTCATTTAAACTTGCACATTGTCTTTCCATATTGACAGTAAATAATTTCTAAGGGAAATATTCACTAAATATTTCTCATAATTGTTTCTACTCAACCAGATAGGAGGATTCCTTTATTTTGCAATTATATTCCATTATTAGTATTAGTATTATATGCCACTATGTACATGGAAATGGAGAAATACTGATTTTTGGCACATATGATTCCTAACTGAGTTATGATTAACCTTGTGATTTTACTCAGTCTGAGCAAATCTCAGGTCAACAAAGTCACATTTTATATACATGTTAGCCTTAAGGACAGTTTATTTTTTTTTTTTCATTTTAGTTTTAGTTTTTATTGAGAACATGTTTGTATGCATGCTTCATGTGTTGGTGCCATCATTTCTGTAATCCCAGCCTCCATTCTCCTGGGGGCCTTCCTCAGTGGGGAGGCTGGTATTCCCCATGGGGTTGTGAGTTATGCATTGTGAAAACAGTAGTCAGTAATGGGGGATGGGTAGGATGCACAATGCAACTGGGTATGATGTCCCAACCTGTGGCTCTTTCAATATTTTCATCTGCTCTTCCACAATATTCCATAAAGTGTGGTGGGTATGTTTTAACTTTACTTCAGTGATGAGCTCTTAGGAGCCTTTCCACTGAGTGGATCTCTTGGCCAATCCAAAGGACACTGATAACCCACCCAACCTGTTTGCCACCATTGCACTGGTTTACACATCTTTTCAGGCTGGTTGCTTCTGAGTAGCTTAGACCCCTGCTTGCTCACACCATTGTTGGCAACTTTCTCCCAGTAGCTCATGTAGTACTTTCTAGCACTAGGCAGGCTGTCTGGAGACTCGCTGTCTTCTGGACTCCAGCCAGGTCTCTCTGGGTTCTGTATGTGGTGTCTTTGGCAATAGTTCTTACCTTTTACCTCGTGCAGGTAATCAAGCGTTTTGACAGGAGGGTCTCTTGTTTTGAGGACCTTGTAGGTATCTCTGATTAACATCTCAGGGTGGTAGCACCAATTTTTGGTACTGGTAGTGATAGGCCAGAGCCAAAACTTTTTAAGATTTGCCTTCATCCCACCTTCTTTTTAGATGTTTCCCTCATACCCCAGTTGAGGCTTGAATCTTTTACTCTAGCTTCAAGGAGAAAGGTTTCTATGGTAACAGTTCATTTTGGGTTAAGTTTTGTGTTCATTCCCCACCCAAACTCCCATTTCCCTTCTTCCAAACCCTTCCATCCCTATTGTCTGGGCCTTGAGTTGCCTATCAGGTATGCCAGCAACTCAAGATGATTCAGGTTAGGAACCACAGACAAGTGAGAATGGGCAGCCCTTGTCTTTCTGCGTTTGTATGTGTTAACTAAGTATGAACTGTTCCAAACCTATCCATTTGCTTCCAAATTTCATTGTATCATTTTTTTTTCTTACTGCTGAGTAGAATTCCATCATGCAAATGTACCACAACTTAGTTATGTGTTTTTCCAATGATGGGCACCTGGGTTTATTCTAGTTCTTAGCTGTTTGGAATTAAGCAGCCTCAACCATGGTTAAGCAAGTATGTCTGTAGTGAAGCATGGAGGATTTAGGGTAAATGCCCAGTATGGGAATTTGGAAGTTCTATTTTCATCTTTTTAAGTTATCTCCACATTGATTTCCATAGTGGTTGTACAAGTTTGCATTCCCATGAACAGTCAATGAGAGTTCCTCTTTCCCCATACCTTTGACAACATTTGTTGTTTGATTTTTCAATGATTGTCATCCTTACTGGAGTAAGGTGGCATCTCATAGTTGTTTTAATTTGCATTTTCCTAATGGTTAAGGATGTTAAATTTCTTCCTGTAAGAACTCCCTATTCAGTTCTCTACCCCATTTTTTTTAACTCTCTGCAAGTTTTGATTGTGATAAATACACACAACCTCAACTTTACTATACTAATCAATGGAGGTTTACAGTTCAGTGAATCTATGTCTGTAACATACAACCACTATCACCTTCTATCTCCATAACTGTTCTCACCTATTGAAGTATATTAAAATAGTATTTTCCTTTTGTGAGCTATCCTATTTTCTGTAGCATGATGCCAACGTTTTCTTTGACTTATTTAGTTTTTTGGCAGATTTGTTTTATGATCTTGATATAGTCTAGATATGAACCCCCAGATGGAAGACTAGGTGGAAAATTTTTTCTACCTTTCTCTAGGCTGTTTCTTCACTATAATAATGGTGTCATTTGCTATACAGAAGATTTTTTAATACATGTAATCCCATTATTAATTTTTATTATTATCTCCTTGCCATGATTAGTTGTTAGAGACCATTCAGAAAGTCATTTCTCTATGCCTATATTCTGAAATATTTCCTCTGTGTTTTCTTGTAGTACTTTCAAAGTTTCAGGTCTTACATTATAATCTCCTATAATTTCAAGTCGATTTGGTACAAGAAGAAAGCTATATATTTCTTTTGTTTATATGTGGAAATCCAGTTTTCTAAGTAACATTTGTTAAAGACGTTGTTTTCTCTCTCTCTCTTTTTAGACTATACATAAAAATGACATAGCAGGAGCTATGAAGAATATTCCATTCTTTGGGTCGACATGTTTGTTTTTGTGCCAACAATGGTTTTATAACTGTCATTGCTCTTTCTGCCAACAACAGCCTTGGCTTTTAGGGGTCTATTGAACTTCCATGTGAATTTTAGGATTTTATTTTATTTTCCACTTATGTTGTCTCCTCTATATTTTCTTTAGGCACTTACATTGTGGGGCTACGCAACCTTCTTGGTGATCTCTGTTTGTTGTTTCCTTTTGTTTTATTTGTGTTGGTGTCAACCCATCTGAGTGGGGAGTCTTATTTAATCAAGGGGGAAGTAAGAGTTTTCCCTTTTAGTGTCTTCAGTGAGTGTTCTGTTTTGTGTTTGAATAGAATAGGTATATAAATGCTTTGTATATAGGGATGCACAGGCTGTGGAAGGCATAAGTGCACTAGCAGCTCTGGGCTATGGTTGGAAATCTGGGATCTCTTTGACCTGGTCTCACTTGTGTCTTGCCTGTGGCTCAGAGACCATCACACTTGCCCTTGTTCCCCTACTGTATCCAGATGGGCAAATTTTGGAGGACTCACTGGTTCCCCCTGGCAGGTGGTTTCCAGATGTTCCTGAACTACCATTCTGGGCTGAGGTGATGTCCCAAGTAGTCAAGGGGAGGAGGAGTACATTGGAGAGACGGTGAGGCACTGGATTCCACAGCCAAGGTCTGATCAGGAAATTTCTGGTGTGGGGGAGACAGGAGGTGGGCCAAGGTACACACACAATGGTTCCTGCATGCAATATGGGGTGTGGAGGGGCTGGCTGCCACCAGGGAAAGCAATGCAGGGAAGTTCGTATGGGTTGAGGGGGTGTAGTCAGGCACTCTTACTGGCAGTACACCAGGAAACAGGGAAGTGCATGGGTTGAGGGGTGCAGTCTGGGGAGCATGTGGGCTATACTACCAAGGTGGCAAGACAAGGGTGCATTGGAGCCAGTGGGCAGTGCAATGACAAACCTGGTCTGTGAGTCAGCGGCACATGGTGGCTGAGGCAATTGGTTGGTGAACCAGAAGACTTAGTGGCCTACCTGAGAGTGTGGGGATTAGCAGATTCCCAACTGTGCCCTTCAGGTGCCCACCTAGTCTGTGAAGACCTACTTGAACTGGAGCCCCATCATTCTTGCCTGATATTACCACAAGAGCTGAAGTGTGGTTAGGAGACTACCACCTTGACTGGAAGTGTTCAACCGTTTACATTTGAATAGCTCTTTGTTTTAGCTTTAATATGTCCATTAGATATATTTATTGTTTGTTTTATCCTTGACCAGCTATTTTCTAAAGAAAAAGAAGTCTTCCAAGTTCAATAGATATAAGTCACAGTGATGAGAGCAGCCAAAGCTTATACAGTGTCTCATGTCTCAACATGTTTCAGCAGATTTGATAAGGAAAACTGAAAATGTCAAAAAACCAAAATTATCTTGAAATGAAAGAAAGAGGGAGGAAAGCAGAAATGGAGGAGGGAAGGAAGAAAGGAAAGTCAATAGCCCTAGACTACAAAATTAAATGAATTACAATGCAAAAGCCATTATATAAGCTCCATTTAGTTTAGCAAATTTGGTGCCATGGATCAAAACAGCAGATGGTGACTGTGTGATTATGGATAACACTTGCTAAAACATAATTGAAAATACTTCATGGGACAAAAAGGCAGGTGTAATATTTAGTTACCTAGATTTACATTTCACCCTAGACAGGTGTCTTGCACATCTGTCATTGCACATGAAGGAAAGAACACGATTTCTGTCTCCTTTTTTTTTATTTTTTCCTTAGCATCTCAAATACTACTTTGGAGATTGAAGGAGATTATTGTAAGAAACATGTTTGACTTTGATGTTCCAACAGTTACTTCAACCAAAAGGAAATATCTAACATAACCATGATATCCTTTAGGATGGTTCCTCTACCCTCAAAAAAATCTGAGGAACCAGAATAACAAAGAGTATACTGTTATATTGAATTCAGAGGAATAGAGTATAACACAAAAAGCCACTTACTTAGGCTTATATCAACTGAATTTTATCATTAAGTCTATAAGAAAGTTTGTGTTTGAATAGATAATTTTAAAAATTTGAAAGTTAAATAAATCATGGCTCAAGGAGTTACTTTCATGGGTAACTTTCTTTTTCCCATAATGAAGGATATTTCATGCTTAATTTATATAATTTCTACTCTATTCAACTTAAACTATAGCACTAATGGCTATCTTAAATAACAATATCTCCCAAGGGTGAGCACAGGGGATACAGGGCTGAATAATTCAACACTGTAACACTGTCATCAAAGCATGTCCTGGTCCAACATGGGTCCTTGTTTTCAGTCGGCAGAATAGATTACATGGGCATTTTTGACAATTATTTTGTAGTTGTTGGATTATTCTATGTGTTAATATAAAATTGATCATTAGGTAATTTAGTCAAAATATTTTACATACATTTCCCTTAAGCAATGTAATCTATAAAAACTAACTAAAAGTACATCATAGACTAATTATATAAAATACTTAGAAGATAACTCTTGTCGTTCAAATCAGATGCCTTCTATAAGCTCAGGTGCTTTCAATGCTATGTCCCCAGTTGGTGGTAATAGGGAGTTAAAGCCTTGGTGGAGGGTTTATGTTGTTGGGGTTAGGCTTTGAGGTATTATAGCCAGCTTTCACTTGCTAGAGCTGGGCTCACTCTCTTGCTGTTTTCAAACTGATGTAGCATGGATGATATCCAGCCTCTTCTCATGCCACATTTTCCCCCGTCATCATTATGCTTCTCCTGAGACTCTAAGCCTAATGTAAACTCTTTCCTCCCTCAGCTGCTTTTAATTGACTGTTTTTCCCCAGCCAAAATAAAGGTAACTACAGCAACAACTTGAAAGAAAATCCTTATAACCATAGTTTGGGTTATGACACTTTAGTTACAACATATGAGATATGGTTCATGAAAGAGTTCAAAAAATATACTTTTCTAAAATTAAAAGCACTTTTGAAACTGCTTTCTAAAGCACTTTTGAAAAACAATATAAATGATGAATCAAATACTATAGGAATATATTTGCAAGAGAAATATGTAATAAAGAACTGTTATCAAACATATAAGTAACTTAAAAGCCAACAATAACAACTTGACTAAAAATGGACCAAAGATTTTACAAGCTCCTCACCAAAGAATCTACAGATGGCAAATAAGCATACAAAAAGTTACTATCCATAAATTATTAGATAAATGCAAATTAAATAAGATACATCACTTACCTGTTGCTATGCCCAAAATACAGAATACTGACTCCACCATAGGCTAGAAAGTATGTACAGCAAGCACATTGTCCTATCTTGAGGAATTTGAATCACACATCCAGTTTAGAAGACAGTTTCTAACCAAAGTCAACATATTTTCACCATATGATAGAACTCTCACTCTCCTAAGTATTTAGCAAAGACATTGAAAATGTGTTCAAAAACAATCACACAGAGGTATTTATAGCAGCACAATTCCTAGTTTTCAAATTAGAAAGTAACCCAGATTCTCTTCTAAATACTATTGTGGTTTGGAGGAAAACTGTCTTCTCCAGGCTTGTGTATTTGAAGGTTTGGCCCCCAGCTGGAGGTGCTGTTCCAAAGATTATGGTCATTTTGGGGAGTGAGGCCTAGGTGGAAGAAGTCAGTGAGTAGAGCCAAGTCTTGAGGTTTTGTAGACACCTAACTTCTGGTCCACACTCTGATTCCTGTGGTGCAGACACACGAGTAAGCTGCTACTTTTACAGCTGTGTACTGCTTCTCCTACCATGTCATCTCTGACGAACTTCTTTCCCTAAATTCATGGGTAAAAATAAACTCCTTCTCATTTCAGTTGTGTCTATCAAATATTTAATTATACTAAGGAGAAAGTAACTGATACATAACACATCGACTGTAATACACTTATCCTGTGGAATGGTATCCAGCAGTAAAAATAAATGATCTATTAAACTGTGAAAAGGCAGTCGAAGAACTTAGATGAAGGAAAAATATAAAATGGTAAATATAACTACTTTATGATTCCAAATAGGTGACATTGTGAAAATGTAAATACGGTGGAGACAATATAAAGGTAATGCCCAACAGAGTTTTGGGGAGGAAATTTATGAAAATAAGAAAGGATTTTGTGGCTGGAAAAAATGGTTTAGCGGTTAAGGCGCCTGCCTCCTAAGCCTAAGAACGCTGGTTCCAATCTCCAGCGGTTCCAATCTCCAGGTCCCACGTTTAGCCAGATGCAAAGTGACGCAAGGGCACAATGCTGCACTTGCCCACAAGGGGGTGCACACATCTGGATTTCGTTCATAGCAGCTGAGAGACTGCTGGCTCGCCCATTCTATATATGTCTCCCTCTCTCTCTCTCTCTGTCTGTCTATCTCTGTGTCTTTCTAAAAAAAACTAAAAAAAAAAAAAAAGAAAGATGATTTTCCTGGCATTGCAATATTCTATATGACAGTGTAATAGTGAGTGCCTATCATTTTACCTGTGTCCAGCCTCATAAAATACACAATATCAAAAGTTCAGTGATTTGTAATCTACAGATTTTCAGGGATGGTGTGTCAGTGTATTTTCATAAATATGAGCCAATGTACCACTCAGGTAATGGAGGAGGTTAGGCCTTGTGGAGGTAGGAGATACATGATAGGTCTTTGCACATTATGGTAAAGTTAGTATGAACAGAAAACTGCCCTAAATATTCATGTTTATGAACAAAAAATTGACCACAACTTTGGAAATATGATGAGAGAAAACTTTTTTCTATTTTTTTTAATTGAGAGAGAGAGAGAAAGAGAGAGAGAGAGAGAGAGAGAAGGGGGCGGGGGTAGAATGGGAGTGACACCTTCAGTTGCTGCAAACAAACTCCTGAAACATGTGCCACCTTGTACATCTGGTTTATGTGGGTCCCAGAAAACCAACCTTCATCCTTCGGCTTTGCAGGCAAGCACCTTAACAGTTAAACCATATCTCGAGCCCCAAGATAATTTTTTTTTTTTTTTATGGTAGACTGGTGAAGAAGATAGAGGTGCAGTGTATGAAGCCACCTACATAGTCACCTTTCCTGTCCCTCAATATTTCTCTATGATAGAAATATTTAAGTGCAGATCTGGGAAATGTCTCAGTGGCAAAATTACTTGCCACATTAACATGGATATATTATTTAGCTCCACAACATCCACATAAAGGGCCAATCATGGTGGTCCATACCTACAATCCTAATGCTAGTGTATGCAGAAATCAGATTACTCCTGGGCTGTGTTAGTCTAGCAGAATCAGTGAGTTCTTAGTTTAGTGATATATTGTCTCAAAAAAAAAAATCTATGTTTATATAATGACTGAGGAAGATGTCTAACATTAACTTCTGTTCTTCACACACATGAACACACACTGGCTTACACATATCCATGCACCTAGATCGCATATACATACATACTCATGCAAAAATAATAAGTGTGAGTCATTGACTGCATTTCTCATTTTTAAGAGATAAGAAAATGTCAGTGTATAAACATAATATTTAGTATTTTCTTAAGAGTGTATGTCTACAAATACATTTTTTTTTGTTTTGTTTTGTTTTGTTTTTCAAGGTAGGGTCTCACTCTGGCTCAGGCTGACCTGGAATTCACTATGTAGTCTCAGGGTGGCCTCGAACTCTCAGTGATCCTCCTACCTCTTCCTCCTGAATGCTGGGATTAAAGGTGTGCGCCACCACGCCCGGCTTACAAATATATTTTAAACTCTGGGATATGTATGGTGTATGTGTGTCTGTGTGTGCATTTGTAGCAGCATTCAAGAAGAACATATAAATGAAAATAGTTAATAGTCATCAATCATGAATAACATTGGTTTATATGTTATGTTTCAATTTTTAAGACTCATTGTAGCATAATTCCTAGCTCTCAATCTACTCCCTCTCTTCCTCTCTCGTGCTCTCTCTCTCTCTCTCTGTTTATTGGAGACATTGTAATCCAGGTGATACCAGTAGGACACATTCCAGACCCAATGCATTTTGTGGTTTGTGTTTGCATAAAATTCAGGAAAGAACTTTACACAATGGATGGTGTTGGAATCTAAATGATTGCATTGTGAGATAAGTAATGTTTACTATAAAAAAATGTCTTATTTTAAAACAGACTTTAATAAAATGAACAATGACAGAAACACTTTATTCTCAGTTGTATTTACACTCATGTGAAGTTATTTTGTATGTAGTTGTTAGATTTACACTGCCACCACTCACTGTTTATATTAGCAATACTCCTGGAAACTGATAGCCTATGGATATATTTTCTGAGACTGTCTCAGAAAACAAAAGGAGTTATTAAGTCCATTACTAAAGGATAACAAAGGTTAATTAATATTTACTTCAAGAATTAAATGAGTCTTTTAACAGGTACTTAAAAGAGCAAGTAGTTCTTCCACAGCAGAACTATTATAGGTAGGGTGTAGATTTATTTTGATCAATTTTGAAGAAAAAGTAAATAAAATTGGATTTAATTAATCTTGGTGATGATAACTTATTTCTTTTTGCTTTCATGTATTAGATTCAGCAAGAATTTAATTTTTTTCCAAATATTATCTATCCAAGCATTTGAAATAGTCAATCTGCTCAAAGAACTTTCAATAATATGTACAAACATAAGCTCTTAATCATTTTCAAAATACTGTTAAACATTTGAAAAGTCATATATATTTATGTATATGGAGAGACTCATTTTTTAATCAAAGTTATTATTATGTAGACATGAATATGTTAAGGTGAACTTCTTTCCTATCTTTAATTTTGGGGTAAACACATTGATTTTAAATAATCATAGTGTCCAAAATATCTCTAAGAATACTACAGTAGTTATCACTAAACTAGATTAGAAAGACCAGTTTTAATAAATAACAGGTGTGTATGTGTGCTTGTATGAGATATATTGATGAATGTGAGCAAGTATAATTACCCATATATGTGTCTGTGCATTATTTTATGTATATATCTAGCTCTGTAGATATTATTAAAATGTTTTTGTTAGTTATGTAGATAGTGTGTATATAGTCATGATGGTACCATTGTTAGTCTCCTCTCTGCCCTCCCACCCCCCGAAGGGACTTTCCTCATTGGGGAATGTGAGTCATGCATTGTGGGGGTATCCATCAGTTATGGGGATGAGGCAATGTCTCTTGTGGCTCTAACAATCTTTCTGCCCCCACTTCGACAAATTTCCCTGAGTCATGTTGGGATTGTTTTAGGTCTACTTCAGTGATGAGGTCTTGGGAGCCTCTGTGTCTCTGGATATCTGGTTTGGAGCTGAGTGTTCTCTGTATCTATCTCCTTCAACCTTGTGTTGGTGCCAGGTTCACCAAGAAAGCACCACTCTTGTTCATTTTCCCCATTACTCTATGGATTCAGCTGTAGCCCAGGTGAGGTGAAATGTGCTGATTCTCTCCTCAGGTTCTGCATCCATCTGAAAAAGAGAAGCAAATTATCCAACCAAGAGAGAGGTCAGCACCAGATAAATTAGATAACCATTATTATTTTAGAGAGAATTTCACAGGCGTAGGCCCTCTTGTAGCCCATGATTGGCGGGAGCTTGATATTGGAGAGCAGGCTCATTTTTTGGATATGGTTCTGACTTGTTTCCACTTCCAGCTATGGGTTCTGTTCCACTGAGCAGATCTGCTAGCCAAATCAAGAGCAGTTGGTTACCTACCATGGCTGTGTGACCCTATTGCCCTTGTGTGAGCATTATGTCAGGTTGTTTGCTGCTAAGAAGCTTAGATCATGTGTTGCTTGGACAGTTATTGGTCACTTTCCCCAAGTCGCTCATGTTGCACCTTCTGTCTGTCTGGCTGTAGAGATGGCTTGGCAGTTAATGTGCTTGCCTGCAAAGCCAAAGGACCCATGTTCTACTGTCCAGATCCCATGTTAGCCAGATGCACAAAGGTGAGGCAAATGTAAGGTTGTACATGCCCACTAGGTTGGACAAGAGTCTGGAGTTTGATTTCAGCTGCTGAGGCCCTGGTGCACCAATTCTCTGTCTCACCTCTCTCTTTGTCTCTTTCTGTCTCTCTCTAAAAAATAAAAATAAAAAAAAATCAAACTTCAATTTTAGATATAACCTATTTTAGAATAGGAGTTTGAGTTAAGACTTTTTCTAAGGTACATAGTGAAGCAAGGATGAAACCTATACATTTTTATAACAATAAGAATTTTCTAAAGAACCGGGTTAAAAATTATATTTAATTTTTTGAATGATAAAAATGGGGGATGGATACATGGCTCATCAGTTAAGAGCACTTCTTGCAAAACATAAAGGACTAAGGGAGATCAAAAGTGCTTGGGTTAGATTCCCCATCACCCAAATAAATATTTGTATTTGACCAGACATATCTGTATTCCCAGTCCTGCAGGGAGCAGAGACCAAGGAATTGATAGTGATTGTGATAGGACATGCTTCTGAAAATGTGAGACATTCAGTCTCAAAGAGAAAGTGGAAATAATGGAGGATTATATATTATATTTTACTCTGTACTTGACCCACACACAAGGTACCACATATACATACACATGTGTACATATAAGGCAGGCACAAACACACACACACACACACACACACACACACACACACACACACACACACCTATACACATGCCCATACAAAGAAAGGAAAGAAAATGACTATTTATTTCATTGTATTCTGTTGCATTCTATATATTTTTTTCTAATAATCAGAGGACTTTGTGTTAAAATGAAGAGACATTCTACTACCTAAGGTATAATAAACCATCCAGGTGCTGAGGAAATACCAAGGACCCCCAGTTCAATTCCCCTGGACCCACATAGGCAAGATGTACAAGGGAGCACATGCGTCTGGAGTTCATTTGCAGTGGCTGGAGGCCCTGGTGTGTCCATTCTCTCTATCTGCCTCTTCTTCTCTCTCTCTCTTTCTCTTTCTCTTTCTCCCCCTCTTTTTCCCTCAAATAAATATATAGAACCATCCACTTTTCTTCTGGCAGTATTCAAAACAATACTATAAAATACTTAACTATAATCTTTAAAATATTAGATCATGTATATTTAAGAAATCAGGATATTTATAATAAATTGTTCCCTTAACAATACATACAGAACCAAACATATATATTCACATATACATTTGAATAAATAAGGGAACATCTTAGATTTACCTTTTAAACTTGAGGATGGCAAAAATACTCATATCAATTTTGCAAATTATATCAGTTTTATTTACTTATTTTTTTTTTTTATTTCTTTAGCAACTCTGTTTTCAAAGTAGTTATTTATATCTTAATAGTTCCCAAGAATCTTTGAAGTTTTAGTTTGTTTTAGGGAATTATGAAGAATTTTGATATAGATTAAAATATTTCATGTTCAAAAGCAATCTTCCCTGAAATAGCACAGTTGACAATCAGCCCCTATAAAACCTGTTCAGAATTGTTCCCTCCATATTTATTGCATAAGCTAAGAAAGCTTTAGACCCTTGGGCCACCATGAAAATATTACCTATTATTCTAGAAATTTCTAAATATCTAGATATTTCTATCAGATTTTCTTTCCAACTCATGTATGTTACAACTAATATTAGAATTTGACTAAAATTATTGAAAACATTGTTTTCAGTTGTGTTACTAATTCTGAGAACTGATAGCAGCAAAAAACTATTTCCCAATTTATTAAAATCAGCTGGGACAACTCATGAGGGACTCTCAATATTGAGCCCTCTGAGATTCCTCAGTTGAAGGAAGAGTGAGGGGAACTTTGTAAGACACCCACCTGAGATTCCCCCGGTGCCAGCTGTCTGCAATGGTGTGCAAGGTCTCAGGCCCTCAGAGGGAGATAGAGTATATAGAGGGCAGAACAAGGGACAGTGAGTTCCATCTATACAGCTAGGGAGAGGTTGCTATTTCCGTCTATCTAACTCAATCTGTTGCAGAGCTTCTTTTCTTCATATATTTCCCTTCATTCTAACCAATTTAAATCAATAGAAACTTATTCTCATGATGAAGAAAGTGGCTTAGAATTTCTTTGATTTTTCTACTTACTCAACAAAATAAATCTGCTTAACTACAACTGTTCTCTGAATATTTCACACTTTCCAACACTAGCCCTTTCTATGTTCAAGTCATAGTCACTTCTGTGTTGTTTGAATAAATTCATAATATCTCTCTTTACATACTAATACCATAGTCTAATGTTTGTTATCCATGTATCTAAACCACAGTGCAGATGGTATGCTTCCTACTTACAATACTATCCTTTATCTACTTGACTTCCTATTTACAATACTGTCCTTTATCAACTTGAGACCTGAAATGTGGTCCAATAGAATGATAAAATTATATTGTACATTCTCTCATGTACACTACCTGATAAGTAATTGATATAATTGCCAAGAATAAATATGTTTTGATGATACCATGTCTGAATCTCATTTAATAACTGGGTATTGATATATTAATATCTGATAAAATAGACTTAAAATCAAAAGTGATCAAAAAGGACAAAAAGGCCACTTCTTATTCATCAATGAGTGATCCAACATGAGAACATCACAATATATATACAATAAATATATGTGTGCCAAACATGGATACACCATAGTTTATAAAACAAAATCTACTTGACAACAAAACAAAAATAAACACCAATACCATCACAGTAGGAGACTTCAATAATTCAATGTCATTAATAGAGAGATCATCCAAGCAGAAAATCAACAGAGAAATAATAGAGCTCAACAACACCATAGCTTCCACCAATAGTGGGATACAAGAGGGCCTACACCCATTAAATTCACTCTAAAAAAATAATGGCTATCCATGTGCCTTAAACTGACCTCACTGTCCATTGGAGAATTTGCTTCTCTTTTTCAAATGGATATAGAACCTGAGGAGAGAATCAGCCCATTGCACCTCACCAGGGCACCAGCTGAACTCACAGAATTATTGGGGAAATGAATAAGAGTGATGCTTTCTCAGTGAACCTGGTATCAGCAGAGGGGTGAAGGAGATAGACACAGAGAACATGTACTGCCTACCAAACCAGAGATCCAGAGACACAGAGACTCACATGACCACCTCACTGAAATAGACTTAAAATGAAGCCAACATGGCTTAGGGAAATTAGCAGAAGAGGGGGTGGAAAGATTGTTAGAGCCATAAGTTGGGTCATTATGCACGGAGACATTGCCTTTCCCCCATAACTGATGGTTATCCCCACAATGCAAGACCCACAATCCCTGAGGGGGGGAGGGCAGGGAGAAGGATAACAATGGTACCTTCATGGCTTTATACACATTATATAGATAACTAATAATAAAATTTAAAAAAAAATCAAGGACTGGATGGGTCATCAGCTGAGTCCTTTCAAATCTTCATTAAAGAACTGAAACCATTTTTTTTTCTCAAAGTGTTTCCCATAATCAGAGAGTAAAGAATCCTCCTCAACTTTCATGAAGATAGCATCACCCTAATACCAAAAAAAAGGCAGAGATACAAGAAAAGAAAACTATGGGCCTTTATCTCTCATGAAGTTAGATGCAAAGATCCTGAACAAAATTCTCATAATCTGAATTCAACAACATATCAAAAGCATTATCTATCTTAATCATGTAGGCATCATCCCAGGGATGCAGTGATGGTTTAACACACAGAAATGGGTCAACATAAAAGACCATATGACTAAACCTAACCATAAGAACCACACGAACATCTCAGTTGATGCATAAAAGGCCTTTGACAAAACACAATATCATTTCATAATCAAAACACTGGAGAGAATAGGCATGGGGTGTTTATATCTCAATATAATAAAGGCTATATATAAAGCTCCTAAAGCCCAAGTAATACTTAATGGGGAAAGACTCTAGGTAGTTCCCATTAAGATCAGGAACAAGACGGGGTACCCCCTGTCACCACTGCTCTTCAACATAGTACTATATGTCCTAGTCCAATCAATAAGACAAGAGAAAAAATAAAAGGGATATAAATTGGAAAGGAAGAGTTAAGTTAGTCCTATTTGCAGATGACATGATTCTATACATCAGTAACCTGAAAGTCTCATCTTAAAACTTCAAAAGTTAATTAATTTCTTCAGTAAGGGGCAGGACACAAAATCAAAACACAAAATCAGTAGCCTTTCTATATGCAAAGGAAAAATATATAGAGAAAGAAATCAATTAGCTTGTCCCATTTTTAATAGCAACAAAAAACTTAAATAACTTGGAATTATGTTAACCAAGGATGTGAAAGACCTATATGATTAAAACATTAAAAAAAAAAAAACTCAAAAAAGAAATAAAGGAAAATTTCAGAAGATGGAAAGACCTCCCATGCTCCTGGATAGGTAGAATTAATATTCTGAAAATGGCAATTCTATGAAAAGCAATATACAGATTTAATGCAATACCAATAAAAATTCTAGCATCGTTCTTCACAGGGATAGAAAAATGATCTTAAAATTCATATGAAATGGCAGCAGTCCACAGATATCCAAACATATCCTCAGCAAAAGAAATACCTTTGTAGGTATCACCATCCACAATATAAATCTATATTGCAAAGCCATTGTAATAAAAACAGCATGGTACTCACATAAAAACAGAAACATAGAACAATGGAACAGTATTGAAGATCCAGACTTAGGTCAAGTTACTACAGATACTTGAACTTTGACAAAGGTGCTAATAAATTATATTGGCTAAAAGACAGCATCTTCAAAAAATGGTACTGGACAAATTGGATAACAATGTGTAGAAAAATGAAACCAGAACCACTCATCTCACCATACACAAAAATCAATTCCGAATAGATTAAAGAACTCAATATAAGACCTGAAACGCTTCAAGTACTGGAAGAAAAAAAAATAATAATAAGATGAACTCTCCATGACATAGGAATGGGGGAAATACTTCATGAACAAAACCTCAATAACCCAGGAAATTAAACAATCATTCAACCAATGTGATCTCATGAAGCTAAAAAGCTTTTTCACAAACATACCATAAGCAGAACCAATAGATTACACACTGAATGGCAAAAACAAACACAAAACTCAATCCAAAATGAATGGGTACTATAGAAACCTGTATCCTTGGATATAGACTAAAAGATACAACCCTCAAAAGAAGTAATGGGGGAACACCTGAAAAGAAGGGCCCTCAAGAGGGTGGGATGAAGCCTAAGCTGCTGCTGCTGCTGCTGCTGCTGCTGCTTCTTCTTCTTCTTCTTCTTCTTCTTCTTCTTATTATTATTATTATTATTATTATTATTAATTATTATTATTTTGTCTCTGGCTTGTAACTCCCAGTACCAGAAATTGGTTGCTATCCACAATGAGCTGTTGATCAGAGAGATCTATGAGTTCCCTGAAACAAAATAGGATTCTGTCAAAGCACTTGATTACCCACCCGAGGCAAAAGGTAAGACCCTACTGCTGAAGACACCATATGCTGCCAACACAAATCATGGAGCGACCTGGCTGGAATCTGAAAGAAATCCAGTCCCCACACAATCTGTCTAGTGCTGGAAAGTACTACATGATCTACTGGGGCAAAGTGGCCACCAATGGTCTGAGGAACCAGAGTTCTGAGCTACTCAGAAGCAAACACCCTGACACCTTACACATGCCAGTACAATAGTGGCACACTTATTTGATGGGTAACCAACAGCTTTCAGATCGACTAAAAGATCCAGTCAGTGTAATGGAACCCATATCTGGAATTGGGAATCAGGTCAGAATCCTATGGAGACAAAGATTATGCTTTTTGGTGTCAACCTCTCACTAGTCTTTGGCTAAAAGAGGGGTCACATACATCAAATTCTCCCTAATTTAAAAATTCTTGTCCCATTTAAACTATGCTGACTTCACTCTCCATTGGAGATTACATTCTTTTTTCAGAAGCTAGTGAGGCCCAAGGGAATAAACTACCCCTTGCACTTCAGGAAAGCACCAGCTGAAACCAGAGTAATTTGGGAGATGAGCAAGAGTGCAGCTTCCATGGTGAGCCTAACAATCAGCACCAGGGTGAAGGAGACAGATTCTGAGTATACTCAACACTTACTGAAGCAGAGATCTAGAGGGTCCAAAAAGCTCATCATTGAAGCAGACCTAAAATTCACCCACCGTGGCTCAGGGAATTTGGGGGAAGAAGGAGCAGAGAGATTGTAAGATCCTCAGGTTATGACATTTTCCCAGTGGCATTCTCCCCCCTCCCCATGCCAAAAAATAAAATAACTGACTGCTGAGCCCACGATGCATAAACCACAATCCCATAGGGAATTTACTTGCAACCCTACTAAGGAGGGTCTCCAGTGGAATGGGAACAGTGACGAGGGAAAAGAAGGTACCAACATATGGAGTATCCATGTAAAATATGTTGTTAATAAAAATAGTTATAATAATAAGAATAAAAACTTAGATATATTGATTTTTTTTCAAAAAAAAAATCTTAAATTAAAAAGTCTGACATAAACAGAAAAAGCTTCCAGTTAACTACTCTTTGTAGTATCCTAAATATAAATGAAAAGAGAATGATAACCAGACTTTGGGAGAAAGCTTGTTATCAGGAAGGAAGAGTTGCAGGTAGACAAAATAAAGCACCCTTGCATAAGATAGTGATTCTACAGGCTGATAAAAAATTAATGTTATAAGAAATAAATAATATGCACAGTGATCTTTAAGGAAATGAAGTCAAATCCCAATAAATTATGTATGATTCACAGAAGCAACAAAGAAGTTCTGCATATTAAATCTAGTAATGTAGAAATGATTGCCAAAATAGAGTTTTGCTAATAAGATTAAGAAAATATCCAGGAGAAAAAAAAAAAGATAAAACATTAAATAGAAGAGAAAATTTAGTAGGAGTCAAGGATATAGCCTATGCAACCTTCAAATAAATGAAGATTCTGGAAGTTGTGAAAGAGAAAAATGCAAGCAGATGAAAAAAAATAATAAAATATTTAACAACTTATTCCTAAGATTCTTTATGAAATATGAATACTTATTGCAGTATATATTTGATTAAACCAATAAATGATATTATAAAATAAATAGATTCTAAATGAATGGATCATATTAAGATTTCCATTACTTGATAGCATTTCTAGTCATTATTTGAAATATGTATTTTTAGTTTTAAATCTTACACTTAGCCATGCTCTTCTTTGGTAAAATTCATATATATTTAAAAGATATTTTCAAAACTGCCTCAGTTTGTAATTAATTGGAATCTCATTCAAGATATGAAAATTATATCTGTGGTTAAATAGTCATCCTTGTTTGGTTGAATAACAATATTAATGTTGAGACACAGTGAACAGTTCAATTTGATATATGATAACCATATCCTAAATTTAAATACATTCTTAACTGAAAATAATATCATTGTTCACTACCTTGACTATGAAATAAGACCTTCCTAATGACTTTGGATTAGCCAGATTTGCCGACCAGCGTTAATTTCCAGGGAGATAGAAGATGATAGTAAATGGCTATATCTTTTCTAGAGTGGTAGAAACTATATTAAGCTGATGTAACCAAAACACTAGTTAGAAATGTATAAAGAAGCTATAACCAGAAAGAAGTGCCATTCCCTTTGAGGTTTCTTAATTACCATAAGATACTAGGCTATTGCAAAATGGATTTAAGCAGGAGCAGGTGTAGATTTCTTAGTAGATATGTCTCCAGGAAGTAAATAACCTATGGTAATTTTGTGTTCCTTCACCAATGTCAAATTTTCCTTTTGTTCTTTGATAGAACTATTGCTACTTTCTAAATTTTATTTTTTGTAGACAATAGCTTAGAGCTAGCCACCAGTTTCATAGAATGATATTCTACTGCTGTTGGAAAATGAAATAGAGACAATAGAGAAGTTATCAAAAACATTACAGGAGGCTGGCCTCAGGAATAGTAGTAATGAATTAGGTAATATATAACATGAAATTTGAGTTATTTGAGATGCTTGCAAAACAGTAAAGAAACAAGAATGAGAACCATATTTCTGCCATTGATCATAGAACAGTGAATATTAATTCAGTGAAGTATTTTGGGAAGAACTTCTTTAAGAGATGTTCTGGATAGATTAAACTTCAATATGTAGAAATAATTTCTGCATGTGGATGTTCAAGGACCTTAGGCTTTAGTGGGTACTCTGTTTTTTTCTTTAGTGACGTACCCAACTATAGACTTAAATAGTTTTATCTATAGTATCTGTTCAATTTAATGCCTATCCACTATCTATAGTGTTTATACAGTGTGATGACACAGTTTACAACTGAAGAATACATACCTTTCCTTGCTATATTGTGAAATAGCATTTCAAGTCTATTGGTCTAAGCAACATGTGATCTAGAAGTAATGCATCAGATGTATCTCTATACTTAAATTATTTTTCTCTTCAATATATTAATAATGTAGTTGTTGATATGCATGTAAACAAACTGCACACTATGCAGTCTATCTTATTTACCATAGTTATGAGGTAATAATGGTTTAGTTTTTCATACAAAATGTGAAAATGAATCTTTAAATGATTCAAATATATATACCAGTCAATAAAAGGAAACCACTAAAATAATGTTATACAAATTAAATAATTAAAATGTTATAGATGTGCTTGTGGAATATAGCTGTGTTAACATGTAAAATGGAGAGTCACTTCAACACACCTCTCTGCTGCAGGAATCTTCAATAGTGATGATTCTGTTCTGTTCTGTATGGCTTTCCTCTTCAAACTAAAAATAGCTCGCTCTCTCTCTTTCTCTGTGTGTGTGTGTGTATTGCATAATGTGCACAAGGTGACACTGAGGACTTTTACCAGCTTCTTTTCACTCTGTTTACTTATTTTTGTTCTTTTCAACAAAAGGAAATATGTTCATGAGACTACTGTCACTTATTTAAGTATTTTAGGACATAGTGTGATATAATGTGTATGGAGCAAGCAATGAAACAGGGAGAATAACTCCACATTTATACATTCTAATTTCCACTCAATACTACTAACTGCATAGAAAGGTGGGACTGAAGGATATATGAATGAGAAGGAGGGAAGAGTCCATCCACCAGAGACAGAGAGCCTATATTGACTACAGTAAAATCTTGGATAATCTCAATGGTTCCCAATAGTTGAGACCAAAAGCTACAGAGGGGAAACAGAATTTCAGGTTTTTAAAGTGCTGTGTTTCCTACGAAATAAAATGGAAAGGATGGTAAATAAATAAAAAAAAAAAACATTCTATTTTCATCAGTTATATAAAAACCCTAAAATGAAGGTATAAAAGATCATGGTGTTATAAAAAAGTTTGTACCTATTTTCACAGTTCCTAGCCTAAAATGTTCAGGTGTTCTTGATTTTGACTATTGCTGATATATATATTCCAACTTTCTTCCTTCATGAAACATCAGTACTATTTTTTTTTTTCTATTTTACTGAATAAAGGACCAGGCCTATTTAAAAATGTTTCTGGTGTCAAATGATCAATGTTTGTATGGGATAAAAGCAGAAAGCATAACCATAGCTACATACTTTTAGAAATTGAAAACTGTTTAATTGTGAGGAAAAACACATTTCATAATTTTGATAATTGCATATAAAACAGATTAAATAAACCTACATTTCACTCATTGAAGGTCCAGTAGTTGTCCAAAATCTATTAAAAATTAAAATGGAGTATTCAATAGTTGTAATTATAAAGTCACTCAAGTTTTTTTAAACACCAGTAATTGATCCTATAGTGAGATTTATTCTGTAATCATGAAAGTCAATGGCATTTACAACTAGAATAAATTAAGGTAAATGAAGAGGAAAATTGTATTCTGTGTAACATTTAGTTCATGATAAGCTTAAACAGCTCTGTCAATCTATGTTCTTCAGTAGAAATCATGGTACTTGCAGACATAATTTAAAGTGAATATTTTATTCAAAAAAGGACCTATGTTGCATAAGCATAGAAATGAACATTTTAAATGAAACTTTTCTGAGACCTTACATAAACTGATAAAAATGTAGATAATTCACAGCATAATAGTATACCATCTTTTTTATTATGTTACTATGAAGAAAAATTAGAAATTACACTTTGTAGCTCAGAAAAAAATGTAACCTTGATCCTGTAGCATCATTTTCCCTTTGTAATGTTATGACAATATTTGCTAAATTGGTTAATTAAAGAAATCAAGAGTGGATTATTATGGAAACCTTACTGAACAGATTTAGAGAGTATTATCACTTGCTAACAGGTGACCACATGTTTATACTAAAGCAAGAGTAATTTAATGACAGCAGCAATGGTAATTATAGGAACATTTTCAACTGTGAAAAATCTCTGGAGAACATCATCCTCTCTATTTCATAATTTTTTTTTTTTTCTTTAAGACAAAGTAGGAAAGGGCAGTAAACTGCACCACTAAACTAGGTGATGCTCTAATGTTAAATCTCATATTATTGTCATTTGTCAAATGAAATACTTTTGTTCTCTATTATAGTGCCATTTGGACAATGGTATATGATAATTTACCAAGTATGCAGAAACACTTGGGAATCTTCTAGACTACCCACCCTTATTCCTACTCAATTTTTAAACCAAGTTCACTTGTTTTTTTTTTTTTTGTTTTGTTTCAGGATATTATATGTTGTTACTTAGCATGTTTCCTTTATTATTTTATATACTTTCCAATTCAAAATGATGTGTTTATTCATACATATAAAATTATATATGATGAGGCCCCATTCCTGGACAAAGGACCAGCTTGAATGATAAACTTAACAAAGACCAGAAATATTTTTACAATAATCCTTTACATATTATAATAACATGAAATAGAAATATAACTATTTAATAGCTATGCATATGAATATAATTTTATCTGTAAATACTTTATATATTTAATTTCTAAAAACCCAGATAAATGTAAATGTGAATATTATTCCATACTCTACTCTCTTGGCAAAGTAATTGATCCATACTAATTTTATTTCTGTTTAAACTATAAGGTTTATGTTTAGTTTCAAACTTTTCCATATACATGGCAAATTTTTCTGTAGTGGACTTAAATTTTTATCATTAGTTCATCATTTATAAGCAAACTTTTAATTTATTTTGTTAAATTTATATTTTTATATTAAATTTGGAGTTTTATAACATTTTTAGTATATATTGGTTGTAAAAATCGAATATTTCATCTTGCATTTTCATATGTAGATATTACAAATTTGATCATGTGCTGTCTCTATTTGTAGTGATAAAATCTTTCTACTTATAACCAGCCAAAGAGGTTGCATGATTTATCACAAAAGATGGATACTTCAATGTATCTTCTGTAGTTTCAGTATTTACAATTAATTATACTAGTATAAATAGTTGGGAAGAAATAATATATTTTGATGTAAAATTTAATTTCAGTAGCTAAATAAGATACATCACCAACTCTGAAATGGTCCTAAAAGTCTTATGTGAATAATTTTATTATTTCCACAACCTTTGAATAATGTCTAACATTATAATATGTAACATTCTTTTTTTTTTTTTTTTTTTGTTTTTTTTGAGGTAGGGTCTCGCTCTAGCCCAGGCTGACCTGGAATGCACTATGTAATCTCAGGGTGTCCTCAAACTCGTGGTGATCTCCTACCTCTTTCTCCTGCTTTCTGGGATTAATGGCATGAGCCACCATACCTGCTACATTTTATTTTTTTTTATGAAATGATCATAAAGAACATGCTAGCTCATTAATTTATTATATTACTCTAAAATTTCAGGAAGGTACCTGACAATATAGAACAGATAATTTTGTAAATGTATCATTTATAAAATAGACTATTGTATGTAGAGAACACAAAGAATATTTAGCAAATAAAGCATTTGAATAAATTTTGGCAGAATTTTATTATACCCACCACAGTTTTTACAGGCTATATAAAATTAATGATGAAAATAATGTGATTTAGTTATATTGAAAAATGTTGGAGATGTAATTTATTTCATATAATAACTATAAATTTGTATGTTAATAATTAAATAGAATCAAGATTATATTTTTGATAAAAATATATTTTAAGGTGTTTTGCATTTGTATGTGTATTTGGTATGTTATGAATGTATGCATATTAAAATGTGTGTGGGCAAATGTGTGGGAGGGAGTGCATGTGATTGTGTCTACACATGTAAGTAGATGCCAAAAGTTAATCCTTAATATATTCCTCCACTGCTGTCCATCTGATTTAATAACACATGGTCTCTCACTAAACCCAGAGTTCACAAATTCATTATGGTTAAGCTATCTAGCTTACTTTGGTAATTCACCTATTGCTACCTATTTAATTCTAGAATTATAGCCATGCACCATAACAAATGGCATTTTGTACTTTTAGTTTTGACTCAATGGAAAGAAAAATAAATCAATAATGTTGAATTCACATATTTTATAAACATAGTCAATATTGTTGAGAGCATTTGAATTTCTTCTATAAAGTTATGCTAGAAATCTCTATAAGAATGTGAAAAGACTTCTATCCAGAAATTTTACAATCACTCAACCAGAGGGATCTCATGGAGCAAAAAAGCTTTTTTTAAAAAAATGGATGGACTTGAAACATGGAGAAATCTGTCAGAGTCTGGAAAGAAGCCAGTTTCCTGATGGTTAGGACATATAGTGCTGAAAAGCCCTATATGAGCTGCTAGGGAAAAATGTCCAAAAACATTTGTGAGCAAGCAGAGGACATAGATATATAACTATATGAAAGCAACCCACCTGAAAAAATGTACACACCTGTGCAACAGTGGCATATAGCTTAGGTAGGCAACCAATGACTCTGAAATTTCAAATTTGTTCATTTGAAAGAAACCATATCTTGGATTGGGAACTAAGTCAGAATCCTATGGAGACCAGGATCATGAACTCAAATAATAAGATCCTATTAGTCTTTAGCTAAATGTGAGGCTACACCCATCTAAACACTCATGGAGTGTTTTGGTCCTGTTTGTTCAACGCATGTGAGGAACACAGTTTGTTTGGGGTCAATGCTTTTGGGGCATCAGCATATTTGGAGCCTGTGCTCTTAGGGCATCTGAGATATTCAGTGTGTTTGGTGCACAAGATTTCTTTGGGGCATGTTCAACCAATCCATGCCATCAGCAACTAGCTGGGTCCCCTCTCCACACTGCCTCAGCAAAGCATTTTGGTTTTGGCCACATCCTCTGATTTTTGCCAAGCCAAGCTGCTGGCTACCAACACCCCTAAACCATATAACTCCATAGACCTCATCTGATGCATAAAGACTAATGTTCCACACACCCTCCCCATCCCTACTTGACCCCTCTGCTGGTATTTGCCTACCTGTACCTCCTTGGGACATCATTCCTGCCCCAGATTTGGAGCAAAGGAATATTTGCAAAAATGTACCAGGGGATTCCAGTGGGTCCTCTACAGCCTGTTTAGCTGGGTATAGTAAATAAGCAGCACCAAATGATAAAGCCCCAGCATCCCACAGGCAAGACATGGCTGTGATTGTGAACTGAAGAGATTCAAATCCTCCAATGACAGCTCTCCTATCAGCCACCATCCTAGAGCTGATAGCTTGCTTGCAATCTATACCACCTGCAAATATGTGGACACAATCCCACCCCACTCCAATCTGATCAAACAGAAAATAGAACACTCACTAAGGATCCTACAAGCACAAGTACTTGCTTTCTCCTTAATAAAACAGATTTTTACCCTATGATGCATAGACCCTAATGCAAGAAAAAGCAATACAAGACAGAAAACAGAGATCTCCATCAAAGTTGCCTAGTCCCATAATGGAAATATAAAAAGAAAACATAGAAGGGAAAAAAGAATTTGAATCCCCAAAAATCCAAAATGAAAGCACAATAAGCTTATTTATGCTGACCAAGCAAACTGTTCAACTGGAAGCAAACCATCAAAAAAAAAAAAAAATCATATAAATAAAATTGAGCAAAATCATCTCTACAGAACACAGCTTTCATCACTAGGCTTAACATAATTGAGGAAATGCAGAAAGACTTCAAAAGAGAGATAAATGAATTGAAGGTTAGTCAGCAAATTGAGGATTCCAATAACCAGCTGATTAAACTTAATGAAGACATGATTAATTACAAGAATAATTTCCAAAAACCATCAAGAAATCAAATCATGACCTGAAGTTGGAACACAACAAAGGGATGAATACAATACAGAAAAATTCAACAGCAAACAAAAATCAATAAGAGTGTGGGAAGGCCTCCATATAAATCTTCACTTACAGAGTTAATCATGAGGACAGAAACTCAAGAAAACACACAAGAAATTGTTCACAAGTCCAATAAAGTTTGATAATTTCACAAAATCATGTGAATAAAATATGACAGAATAGTAGAATACCTTAAAATAAATAAACATCTGGATCATGGGTATGCCAGAGGGAGAAGAAATTTAGGACAAAGGTTTCCATCCCAAACTACTGTACACAGTGAAAGTATGCCTCAGTAGAGGATGAAAGGAAAACATTCCATGAGAAAAGCTGGCTCTATGATTATATAAATCCAAAGGCAAACCTACAGAGAATACTTCAAGGAATACTCTACACAGAAGGGTCAAATAACCAACTTTAAGAGCCTAAACAAGGAATAACAAAAATAACCAAAACTAGAGCTGATACAAACACCCTCAAAGACCTTAAATCACCAAACCCCTTAAAGCCTCCAACATGGCTGGGATTATAAATTGAACTTCTCAGTCTTAGCATTAAATATCACTTATCTTTACTTGCCCATAAAGCAACAAAAATTAACAGGGTGGATCAGAGAAATGGACCATTGCATCTCTTGTCTTCAAGAAACTCATTTTACTACTAAAGATAAACAACTCCTCAGGATGAAAGGATGAAAACGATGTTCCAAGCAAATAGAAACAAGAAACAAGTGGATGTGGCTATATTAATCTCTGACAAAATAGATTTCAGAAAAGAAGTAACCAAAAATACAAAGGACACTATTTACTCATCGAAGGAATGATTCAACAAGAGGATATTGCAACCACAAATCTATATGCACCAAATACTTGTGTACCACAGTTTATGAATCAAAACTACTTGATAACAAACCAGAAATAAATTCCAATAGCATCATAATAGGGGATTTCAATGCTGCTATCATCAGCAGATAGATCATCAAAGCATAAAATCAACAAAGAAATAATAGATCTAAGAAACACCATAGTTCAGGTAGATCTAACAGCCATCTAGAGAACATTCTGTCCTAGTTCTACAGAATAAACATTCTTCTCAGCAGGCCACAGAATGTTCTACAAACTAGATCATATATTAGAGCATGAAATATGACTTCATAAATTCAGGACAATTCATGTTACTTCCTGTGTCATATTAAACCACAATATATTAAAGCTAGGAAATAACACAAGAAACAGTAGAAATTACAACAACTCTTGGAGACTGAACAATTCACTATTAACCAGTGAATGGGTCATGGAAGAAACAAAAAAGGACATTGCAAAATTTCTAGAACTGAATGATAACCAAAACACACCATACCAAAACTTATGGAACACAATGAAGGCAGTTCTAAGGGGAAAATTCATAGCACTAAAAGCCTTCATAACAAAGACAGAGATATCCAGTTAATAGCCTAACTATCCACATAAAGGCATTGGAAAACCAAGAACAATCCAACCCTAGTAGTTCCAGACAAAAAGAAATTAAGGTCAGTGTAGAACTTAATCAATTGGAAACTAAAAAAAAAAAAAAAAAAAAAAAAAAAAAAAAACTAAGAAAACTGACAAAATTAAGAGTTGGTTCTTTGAAAAAAAACTAAATAAGATTGATAAACCTCTGGTCAATTTGATCAAACAAAAAAGAGAGAAGTAACAAAACAAATTAACAAAATTAGAAATAAAAAGTGAGAGGTCCAAACAGACACCAATAAAATTGGAAGAATCATCAGGATGTAGTACCAAAACCAAAACCTCTATTCCACAAAATTGGTTAACCTGGAAGACCTCAAACAAGGAGGCTTCCTCCCAGGGATGCATGGATGACTCAAAATATGAAAACCAATTAATCAATTAACAAAATGCACCACAAATATAATCTTATACACAAAAACTACGTGCTCGTATTAATTGATGCAGAAAAGGCCTTTGACAAAATACAATACCATTTCATGGTAAAATCGCTAGAGAGACTAGATATAGAGTTTTTATATCTCAACATAATAAAGGCTACATAAAAAGCAACTAAAGCCAAAATCATTAAGATTAGGAATGTGGGGAAGGGGTGCTGCAGTCTGGAGTGAGTAGGCCAGA
Source organism: Orientallactaga sibirica (assembly GCA_036365145.1). NCBI lineage: Eukaryota > Metazoa > Chordata > Mammalia > Rodentia > Dipodidae > Orientallactaga > Orientallactaga sibirica. Next base: position 10,356,006 of record JAEOAD010000019.1, on the reverse strand, counting down.
CCCATTTCCAGGCTATTCCCAACTCGGGTGTGGGCTGGTGCAGTGGTCTGGAGTGAGTAAGCCAGACCAATTTACAGACTCCTCCCACCTCCTGATTTCCTTTCACAGTGTGTGGGCAGGTAGAGTGGGCTGGAGTGAGTAGTCCAGACCCATTTCTGGGCTAATCCCATCTCCCTGGTCTGAGTTCTTTGCTCAGACAGTGGGTGGGTGGGTTCAGAGGTCTGGAGTGAGTAGGCCAGATGCATTTATGGGCATGAGTTTCTTCCTCTGACAGTATGCGGGTGGGCACAGTGGTCTGGAGTGAGTAGACCAGAACCATTGCTGGGATTCGCTCACCTCCCTGAGTTGCCTGCCCAGGTCTGTGTGCTGGAGGGCTTGGCATGAAGTAGACCAGATCCCTGTTTCCTTGCTCCCCTCAGTCCCCTGTGGAATGAGGCCTTTCGCTATGGTATTCTGACTGGCCACTAGGTACCAACATCCCTGTTCACTTGAGTCATAGGGTAAATAGGCCAAGGGGGGGAGGGGGAACTTGCTTCCTCCTCAATAAAATAAAGAGTCTTCCAAAGATGGGTAGACAACAAAGCAAAAAAGCCAATGAAAGCCAGAAAAATGAGAGATCTCCTTCACGGATGCCTAGTCCTACAGTGGAAGCCTCCAGTGAAATCATATAGTAATCAACAGAAATTCATTCCCAAAATGAAAATACAATAAGCAATGACACGCTGATTTAATAAAAAAAAAAAAATACTGAACTTGAAGGAAATTATCAAAGAACCAACAATCTTATCAATGAAACGCTATCACATAGCATTCAGTTTTTGACAGTAGGCTTAACCTGATTGAAGAAAACATTAGAACCCTCAAGAGATATGAATAAATTGAAGGTAAATCAAGAAATGGAGCCAGGCGTGGTGGCGCATGCCTTTAATCCCAGCACTCGGGAGGCAGAGGTAGGAGGATCACCATGAGTTCGAGGCCACCCTGAGACTACATAGTGAATTCCAGGTCAGCCTGGACCAGAGTGAGACCCTACCTCGAAAAACCAAAAAAAAAAAAAAAGAAAGAAAGAAAGAAAGAAAGAAAGAAAGAAAGAAAGAAGGAAGAAGGAAGGAAGGAAGGAAGGAAGGAAGGAAGGAAGGAAGGGAGGAAGGGAGGGAGGGAGGGGAAGACCTTATCAACCAGTTGATTAACCTTAATGAAGACTTGATCAAATGCAAGAATGAACTACAGGAAGCATCAAAAAAATCAGAACTTGAATGGAAATCATACCTCAAATAAAGATGGACATAATGCAAAACAACACAATGTAAAGGAACCCCTATCTGGAACTGGGAGCCAAGTAAGAATCCTATAGAGACCAGGGTCATGGATTTTCTTTTTCTTTTTTTATTTTTGGTCTTTGGCCAAAGGTGGGGCTTTTCCCATCAAAATTTCTATAAATTAGCAATGTTTATCCCCTTTAACCTGACCTAATCTCACTGTCCAGTGGAGAATCTGTTTTTCTTTTTCAGAAAGCAGCAAGAACCAAAGACAACCAAAATCTACCAGCAAGACAAGAATATGCATTTGGCTCCCTGTCAGCAGATGAACCACCCTCAACACAACAACTACTCTCAGATGAAACCACAGACAAATTGGCAAGATGAGCAAGAGAGCTCCTTCCAAGGCAAGACTGACAACCTATGCCATGGTGATGGAGACATACACTGACAACACTAAAAATGCACCAAAGCAGAAATTCAGAAGTTGCTGAAAGCTCATCACTAAAGTAGGCTTAAAGTACACCCACCAAGGTTCAGGGAATTTTGTAGAAGAGGGGGCTGAAAGAATGTAAGAGCCACAAAGTGGAAGGGGATATCCAAAGGGTTTTGTCCTCATTTTCTAAGATCAGGTGCCCATTCACTTATGTCTACTAACCTTAGGCATCTTTTTTATTGCCTCACTTTTTTCTTGGAATAGAAGTAAATGACAGAAATATAAGCAATTAGAAAGCCAAGACAAGTTGCTTGCTATAAATTTGAGGGCAATTTGTGTTACATAATGAATTTTAGGTTACCCTGAAATATATAGTGACACTATCAAGAAAGAAAGGAAGATGGAAAAAAGAAGGAAAAACAAATAAAGATAAAGATAATTAAAGAGAAAGATAATGAAGAATCTGACATTTCTCCATTAAATAGGAGCCACTGAGTTTGACATACTTCTCATAAAACAATGTCCAAAATAGCCTTATTTATAGTGAGCTACTTGCCACTTGAATGCCTTGCTAGTACAAAAGTGATAATAATGGCAGTTGTATACTAGGCTATGAGAGCTATGACATGAAAAATATGACATTGAAATGCTATTCTTGAAGAGTGATTAGAGATGGTGGTAATCATGCCAAAGCTTAGTATCAAAATTAAAGCAAATAAAGAAATGAAATAGATGAGTTTTCATTCAGATTTCTGTATCTTACAAAATTCCAGGCTATAATGTGATATTTTTAAAAGCTGTTTTACACCTGTTTTATATTTAAATAATTTTTTTAAAAGAAAACTTCTTTGATGCTAATCAAATACACTAAATTAGAATCTCTAAGAGTCATATCAAAAGCATTGCCCTAATTAACACCCTTCCTAGATGATTTTTTTTCAGTATTGGAAAGTTGAACAATATAGGTTCCTTATTTTTCCATTTATTTATTTATTCATTCATTCATTTCATTTCATTCATTCAATCTTAGTTATCATACATTTTTAGGTACCAGTCAATCTAGCATATTCAAACACACATTGTTTTAGTTGATTTTCCTTACCTTGTCTTTCCCAAAATCTTTCTCCCTTATATTTTCTTTTGTTTAGTTGCCACATGAGTCCTTTTTCCATTTCTCTACCCATGCCAAATAGGGCATAGATTTCTTTTTGTTGACCACTCTGAAACTCATCTGGTTTCCTAAGGAGAAAGGGATTGAAATCTTTATTAATGCACAAAAGTTCATGCAGTTGTGAGGTCTTGGTCAAAGTAAAGGAAAATAGAATTGGTAAGAAATGTTTCCTTGGCCGGGTGTGGTGGCACACACCTTTAATCCCAACACTCAGGAGTCAGAGATAGGTGGATCACTGTGAGTTCAAGGCCAGCCTGAGACTACATGTGATTTCCAGGTCAGCCTGAGCTAGAGTGAGACCCTACCTCGAAAAACAAAACAAAACAAAACAAAAAACTTAAAAAAAAAAATAAAGAAAGAACAAAATATTTCCTCATATGACAGAACAATGATTCACCTTTCCTAATTTATTTTTCTCATTTGACATTCAATGATTCCATCCCTAAACTTTAGGAGTTCCTTCAGCAATGTCCCAAGAATAAAAAGTAAAGGCATCCTCTCTCAAGATGCAGTCTGATAAGTACAATAGTTAATAATCTTTTTAACTCCATCCTTGGACAAATTTTCTTTCATTTCCCCCATCCATTATCCTTTTTCCACAAACAGTTATAGAGCTCAATTGTTCACTAATTTTTATTCTTAATTAAATACCACCTTATCACTTAAGGCCCTAGCATATCCTATCTTTCTTCATGCATTTAATAAATATAAAAATGTGAAATATCAATAGGTAGACTGGTAGAAACATTGATATGCCTTATACAATTTATTTATTATTTTTTATCATGTCTGAGAAGTATGCCCTAATGATTCTTCCAATTTCATTGATGTCTGTTGTGATCTCTCCTTTTTCATATCTGATTTTATTAACTTGAGACTTCTCTCTTTTTTGTTTAGTTGATTAGTTTGGCCAGGGGTTTGTCAATCTTGTTTATTTTTCAAAGAATTAGCTCTTCATTTCATCAATTTTTAAAATTGTTTTCTTAGTTTCCAATTCATTAATTTCTGAACTAATCATGATAATTTCTTTCTGTCTGGAGTTGTCTTGGGCTGGATTCTTCTTGTTTTTCCAGCTCATTTAGGTGGACAGTCAGGTTATTGATTTGGGATCTGACTTTGTAATGAAGGCATTTAGGGCTATGAATTTCCCTCTTATAACTGCCTTCATGGGTCCCATAGATTTTAGTAGGTTGTGTTCTCATTACCATTCAATTCCAGGAATTTTACAATTTCTTTTTTGATTTTTTTTCCATGACCCAATAATTGTTTAAAAATGTGTTGTTTAGTCTCCAGGAGCTGGTGGAGATCTTGGTGTGTCTCTTGTTAATTTCTATCTTTAAAACATTTTGATCTGACATCATGCAATTTTACTGACTTTAAGGCATGCATTATGGCCTAATATATGGTCAATTTTGGAGAAGGTTCCATGGCTGCTAAAATGAATGTGTATTCTGTTGAGTTGGGGTGGAAAGTTTCTGTAGATACCTCTTTGGTCTAGTTGATTTATGATGTTGTTGAGCTCTATTATTTCCCTCTTGATTTTAGGCTTGTATGATCCGTCTACTGATGATAGTGGAGTATTGAAGTCTCTGACTACAATGGTGTTGTTTTTTATTTCTGTTTTATTGTTCAGTAGATTTTGTTTTATAAACTGTGCTGAATCTGTGTTTGGTGCATATATATATATATATATATATATATATATATATATATATATACACATGATTGTGATGTACTCAGGTTGGATGATTCCCTTGATGAGTATGAAGTGACCTTCCTTGTCCATTTTAATTACTTTTGGTTTGAAGTCTATTTTATCACATATTTATATAGCATCATCCACTTGTTTTTTTTATTTCCATACAAACAAGAACTTTTGTTTATTTTTGTATAGCACTCAAGCACACAAAATAATAATTTACATGCACAAAATAAATGTTATGTATTAATAATACCCAAAATATTTCAAAAATCTCAGTCCTTGAGGCATAGGAAGAAAGCTACAATAATTGGTGTCACTAGGGTATATAAAATCATGTTGCTTTTCCAATAAAAAAAAATCCACTGTCATTTCCACTATTTTGAGAAAGCAGCACTCTCATAAGGCTATCTCATAATTTAGTGACAAGGCATATTTGTTATAAAATAAATGACAATAATTTCAAAACTTAATAAAATCTGCCATGTGCTTCATAATTATTTTATTCTAGTGAGTTGTTTTCTACTATTCAGAAAATCTGATTAATAGAAATTCATAGTTTCTAGGTACATGCACTTATTAGGGATTAGGAGTATAATATTGCTTTTATTACTGTGGAACTTTTTTTTTTTTTTTTTTTTTGAGAGAGACGGGGGGGAGAGGAAGACAGATAGAGATGGGCATGCCAGCAGCCTCTCAGCTGCTGTAAATGAAATCCATTTGCGTGTGCCCCCTTGTGGTCAAGTTCAGCATTGTGCCTTTGCATTACTTTGCATCTGGCTAAACGTGGGACCTGGAGATTGGAATCAGTGTTCTTATGCTTAGGAGGCAGGCACCTTAACCACTAAGCCATCTCTCCAGCCCCTTTTCAAAATTTTTAAAAGAAGCAATCTGTTAGGTTGGATTCTGCATTTTAAAATAAGCTTTTCATTGTTTCTTCTTTTTCCCTTATATCCCTCACACCATAACATTCCCCTTTTCCTTTCCTCGCCAGCAACCTGTCTGCTTTCATGTCTCATGTGTGGTATTGGTTTCTCAAGTCTGATGATTCGCTGCTTAGGTAAGGAATATGGTCCAACTTTCCAATATTTTTCTCACATTTTAAAATGTAATAGATTACCACAGGTACTGTGCCAAGATATGACAAACTTGATATCTTCAAGCAAACAGGAATGTATCAATTCATGGTTCTGGAGACCAGAACTTCTCAGTCAAATTGTGGGGAGTGCTGATACCAGGTTCACCCATAAAGCAGCACTCTTGCTCATTTTCCCTATAATGCTATGGCTTCAGCCAGTGCCCTGGTGAGGTGCAATGGGCTGATTCTCTCCTCAGGGTCTGTATCCATGTGAAAGAAAGAACCAAATTCTCCAATGGAGAGTGAGGTCAGTGCAAGGTCCATGGATAACCATTATTGTTTTAGAGAGAATTTAATTGGTGTAGGCCCTCTTGTATCCCACTATTGGTGGGAGCTTGATATCAGAGAGCAGGCTCATTTTTGGATATGGTTCTAACTTGTTTCTCATTTCCATATATGGGATCTGTTCACTGAGCAGATACATTAGCCAAATCTAGAGCAGTTGGTAACCCATCATGGTTGTGTGTAACTACTGCATTTGTGTGAGCATCATGTCAGGTTGTTAGCTGCTGAGTAGCTTAGACCTTGAGTTGCTTAGACAGATGTTGGTCATTTTCCCCCAATCACTTATGTAGCACCCTTTGGCACTAGACAAGTTAACTGTCTAGGGACTGACTCTCTTCGAGATTCCAGCCATGTTCCATCTGAAAAGCATATGGTGTCTTCTGCAGTAGTGTCTTACCAATAACCTTTGGTGGGTCATCAAGTACTCTGGCAGAAATCTGTCTTCTTTTGGGAAACCTTGTAGGTTGCACTGATCAACAGTTCAATGTGGATATTAACCATATGTTGGTACTAGGAATTACAGGTCAGTGCCAAGAGAAAAGAAGGAAGAAAAAAATATAGGTAATATGAAAGAGAAAGAGAGACGAGAGAGAAGAGGGAGTGATAGAAACAGGAGAAGATTGAGGTTAGTCTTCATCCTACCCTCTCCAGGCCCTTGTGATTCAAGTGTTCTCTCTGAACACCTGATAAAGGTTTGACCTTTTAGTATGTCTTTCAGGATACAGGATTTTATGGTACCATTTCCATTTGGGTCCATTTTTTGTCTCCCCACAGACACACACCTCTTGACCTGCCTCCCACCCCACCATCCTTATTGTCCAGGCCTCAAGATGTTTATTAGGTGTGTCAGCATCTTGGGAAAATACTAATTAGGAGCCACATATGAGTGAGACCACGTGATGCTTATCTTTCTGTGATTGGGTGAGTTCTTTAAGAATGATCTGTTCCAAGTTTGACAATTTTTCTTCAAATTGCTTTGTGTCATTTTTCCTTATTGCTGTGTAGAATTCCATTGTGTAGATATACCACATCTTAATTATCCATTCATCTAATGATGGACAGCTGGGTTGATTCCAGCTCTTAGCTATTATGAATTGAGCAGCTATAAACATGGTTGAGCAAATATCTCAGAACTGAGGCTTGCAGCTTTTAGGGTAAATGCCCAGTAAGGGGATAACTGGGTCTGTTGGTACCTCTATAGTCATCCTTTTTAGAAGTCTCTATATTATTTTCCATAGTGGTTGTTCCAGCTTACATTCCCACCAAGTGAATGAGTGTTCCTATTTCTCCACACCCTCACCAGCATTTGTTGTCATTAGATTTTTTAATGTTTGCTATCCTAACTGGGGTAAGGTGGAATCTCATACATGCTTCAATTTGCATTTCCCTGATGATTATGGTGTTGAACATTTTAAGTGTGTATTTGCCATTTGTATTTCTTTTTCTGAAATCTCCCTGTGCAGTTCTCTGCCCCATTGTGTGAGTGGGTTGTTTGATATTTTATTGTTTAAGGTCTTGAGGTCTTTGTATATTTTAGAAATTAGGCCTCTGTCCAACATGTATCTGGCAAAAAATTTCACCCATTCTGTGGGTAATCTATTGGCTCTAACTTATTGTATATTTCCCAGTGAAAAAGCTTTTCAGTTTCATGATATCCCAATGGTTGAGTTGATATTTAATTTCTTGAGATACTGGGGTTTTGTTTAGGAAGTCTTTTCCCACTCCTATATCATGGGAGAGTTCCTCCTACTTTTTCTACCAGTAGTACCAGTGTTTCTGGTCTTATATTGAGGTCTTTGATCCATTTAGCACTATTTGTTAAAGATGCTGTCTTTTTTCCAGTCTACATTGTAGGGGCATTTGTAAAATATCAAGTGGCTGTTGTTACTTGCTCAAAGTCTGGATTCTTGACTCTGTTCCAGTGGTCTATCATCCTGTTTTTATTCCAGTACCATGTTTTGTTTTGTTTTTTTTTTTTATTACTATGGCTTTGTAGTATAGATTAAGAACAGATATGGTGATGATTACAGATGTGTTTCTTTTGCTGAGTATATGCTTGGATATCTGAGGCCTCCTGCCATTCCATGTGAATTTTGAGATCATTTTTTCTATCTCTGTGAAGAAAGATGTTGGGATATTTATTGGCATTGCATTAAATCTTTTTGTCACTTTTGGTAAGATTGCCATTTTCACAATGTTCATTCTCCCTATCCAGGAGCATGGGAGGTTGTTGCATTTTCTCAAGTCCTCCTCAATTTCTTTTTTGAGTGCTTTTATGTTTTCATTGTAAGGGTCCTTCACCTCCTTGGTTAATGTTATTCCAAGGTATTTTTTTATGCTGATGAAAATGGCAGAATGTTGCTTATTTCTTTCTCTATATCTTTGTCTTTTGCATATAGAAAGGCTACTGGGTTTTGTGCATTGACTTTGAATCCTGCTACTTTACTGAAGTAGTTAATCCCTTTTAAGAGTTTGGACATGGAGGTTTATTATGTTTAGATTTATATCCTGCATGCCTAGACTTTCCAATGTTTTGATCATGAAATGATGTTGTATTTTGTCAAAGATCTTTTTGCATCTATCCAAATGATCATGTGGTTTTTGTGTTTAAGCATATTTATGTGGTTTGTTACATTGACCAATTTCCTTATGTTGAACCATCTCTGCATTCCTGGGTTGAAGCCTAGTTGATCCTGGTGGATAATGCTTTTGATGTGCTGTTGAATTCAGTTTGTGAGGATTTTGTTCAGGATCTTTGCATCTAAGTTCATCAGGAAAATAGGCCTGTGGTTTTCTTTTCTTGTGTCATCTCTGCCTGGTTTTGGTATATGGGTGATACTTGTTGGGGTCCCCCTATGGCCAGCCCAGGAGGGATTATCCACCAGGAACAACTAGGTTTCAACCCAGGAATGCAGGGATGGGACACACACACACAAATTAAAACATGAAAACCAAAATCTGACAACATTTAGTGCATCAGCAAAACATTTTATTCCAATAGGACTAGGTTCCCAAGCAACAAGAACTAGGATGGGTGCATAGTTTTAGAAGACACATGACCGAATCTACTACTTAACATGCTCATGTAAAGATTACCAAGGAACATTTCACTTTGGATAGTCCACTCTTATGTGATACTATAGGGTCTTCAGTTTAATGATTGGATTTTGGTTTGAGTTGTCAAATTAAATAAACCACTGGTTTGCACACAATTTTCTACATACAATCAGTAATTTTGACACCACACTATTCAAGTGTGAGGTCCTCAGGGTCTTCAATCCCATCACAGTCTCACAAGATTATCCATAAGTATGCAACAAAAAATATTCTACAGCTTCCTGAAATATCTGCTCAGAGATATTTTGACTAACTCTGCCATTGTGTATTTCTTATAGCCATGGCTTAAGTACAATCAAAATGAAATATAAAATGAGTGCCAAAGAAGTATGAGCTTAAAAGTTGTATATGAACAGCTTAACCTCAATCTAGTTCAGCAACAGTTTGGTGGAACTGGGGGATATTTCCATACTTCTGGAAGATGTTAATATGAGTAGTAAAGTCAAAGTTTCAGCATTCAGTCATCTAGTGCAATGGTTTATTCAGAAATTATCTCTTTACAAGTTTTCACCTGTTACTGCCAAAACTCAGTTTGTAACTACAGCTGAGATAAATCTGTACTTAAAGTTTCTTTGTTAAAAGCTTACAATATGGCAGGAGAGATGGCTTAGTGGTTAAGGCACCTGGCTTCTAAGCCTGAGAACTCTGGTTTCAATCTCCAGCTGTTCCAATCTCCAGGTCCCACATTTAGCCAGATGCAAAGCGATGCAAGGGCGCAATGCAGTACTTTACCACAAGGGGGCACACACATCTGTATTTCGTTCTCAGCAGCTGAGAGGCCGCTGGCGCACCCATCTCTATCTGTCATCCTCTCTCTCTCTGTCTCTCTCTGTGTCTCTCTCCAAAAAAAAAAAAAAGTGTTTCATGTTTAACTACAGGTTTTACTACATTAAAACAAGGTCACTTGTGTTATGGATAACGAAAAATAGGTTTAAGTTGACCTAAAATGCCTGATTTATAAAGAAATGCATATTTGATTTATACAATCATCTGAATGAATTTTTCTGAAATAAATAGCTATTCAGTTAAAACACTAGAAGATGCATTTCAGTACATCACAGTTTTAACTGTGAAAAAAGTTAGAAAACATCAGCACTAATTAAATGAGCTTACCTAAACAGTGGAATGTGGGGTGAAAGACAAGTTCATATTGAGGCATATTAATAATGGTGGAATAAGGAGGGAGATGTGTATGTTCTAATTCCATGTATAGCTTTGTGGTGAGTACATCATAATGAAAAATTAGACTAAATTAATCAACACAATACAAATAAAAAACTCAGATCTTTGTACCAAACAGATGAATTCATTTAACTTCTTAGCCCATCTGCCTTTAAAGGGAAATTGTATTTAACTCTTTATTGATAAAAATGTTATTCTGTCTAGCTTCTGATACACTAAAAACAATGCTTTAGGAAAAATTTTCTCAAACACCTATAAGGATAAACAGCCTGCACATTGTGAAGTAGATAGTAATATGTGGGATGCTATAGAACTAAGAGACGATACGTACAATCTTTGTATTAAACTGTTGTACTGCTTCATTCTTAGATAATATCATTTGAGAACATTGACATTTGTTTGTTTGTTGTTGCTGTTGTTATTATTGGTGGTGATGGTGGTGGTGGTGGTGGTGTGTGTGTGTGTGTGTGTGTGTGCTTGAGACAGTATCTCACTCTGTCCTGCAGGTTGACCTCAAACTCACAAAAATCTTGTGGACTCAATCAACAAATGCTAAGATTAGAGGCATTATCCACCATGCCTGAGTTTAAATAATAATTATAATAAGTAATGTTACTATTGAAGATTGAACCCATGACCTCATATACACAACATACATCTTCTACCTTTTCTGAGAGATACCCATAAACACAAACAGTGTTGTTGTTGTTTTTTTAACAACACTATGGTCTTCACAATTAAAAAATGCTATAATATTCAGTAAACTTAATACCAATAAGTCTAATCAGCCATTCTTAAATTAACCAATGAATTTATTTTTAACAGTGTTGTGTATTATTTAATTAACTTGTTCACAAATGTGTGCACACTGTGTGTATGGTGGAAGTGTGTGCCTCCATGTGTGGGTGTGTATTTACCAGTGTCTCCTGACACTGAAACTGAACCCCAGACACATATGCCACGTTTTGGGTCCTACTTATGTGTGTGGCTTGGAAAATAAACTGTGGCCATCAGGCTTTGCAAGCAAATACCTTTAACCATTGACCAATCATCCTAGACACAAGTTTTATCAATTTAGATGCTAATTTTGTAAGCATTTCTAGATCCACCTAGAAGAAATTATAAATTTCAAAATAAATTAGCCATTTTTCATAACCAAGGAAATAGCTATTTAGAGCAGCAAATAAATTATATTAAAATAGATTTTGTAAATTAAAATGAGTACTTATCTTCCATACTTTTAATATGTTTATATTCTGAAATTGCCACTATGCAAACTTAATTATAATTACTAATGTGGGAATAAATAAAAGTAATTTGTTTAGAGTTTTAACATGTTCAGAATGATGATTTGCTTATATTTTTTAAGAGCTCTCATATACTACTGGTAGGAATGTTATTTACAACAACCATTATGGATAATACCATGAAATATTCTCAAAATTTTGAAACACAACCATCTTCAATTGAATATTTCATAACAACATAACAACAATACTCCTATTTACTTTACTACTATTCACAATAGGTAAGATACTGAGAAACCTATGTTTACATCAATGGGTAACTTAAATTTATATATACCAAATATCAATATATTAATAATATTACTTAGCAATAGAGAATGGACTTATGTCACTGACAACTAATTAAAAGGAGTAAGAGGATATGAAATTAAGTGAAATAAACCAGACACAGAAAGACAATGATCATATATTTTTTCTTATATGTGGAAGTATAGAAGTTGAATTAAAAATTAAATGATGATTGTAGAGGTTATGAAAGGGATGAGGATAAACTGAACTTAATCTGTCCATGCTGCATGCATGTATTGGATAATGACTTGAAATCCCATCAACATGCAAGTTATTACAACTTAATAAAAACATTTATTAAACAATTTTAGAAAGTATTGTAATGACATAGTTGTTCTGATGAAATCATAAAAAAGTAAGCAAGTTGATCTACAGTTCCATGTCCATGTCACAGGTTTAGAGATGTGAGAAATGGGATAATAATTCATGGAAAAGTTTAATTTCAACTGTCATTTTAGTGTGATGTGTTTCAGAATAAGGTAGCTTTTTCTGAGTTGAATATGTAATTTAATTGATTTAGTTGAGCAGTTAAACAGGTTGTAGATTTGTTATGAATAATGTGGAGCTAAAGAGATGGCTTTTTTTTTTCTTTTGGATTTTTGTTGTTGTTGTTGTTGTTGTTGTTGTTGTTGTTTTGGTTTTTCAAGATAGGTTCTCACTCTGGCTCAGGCTGACCTGGAATTCACTATGTAGTCTCAGGGTGGCCTTGAACTCTCTGTGATCCTCCTACCTCTGCCTCGCAAGTGCTGGGATTAAAGGTGTGCACCACCACACCCTGCTTAAGAGATGGCTTTAAAGGAACTTTCTTGCAAAGATTAAATGCCTGGTTTAAGTGTCCAGTACTCACCAAAAGCCAAATGCACAAAATGGTGCATGAACTTGGAGTTCCTTTGCAGTGGCAGGGTGCCCTAGCACACCCATTTTTAATCTCTCTGTCTTTCTTTTTCTCTCTCAAATGAAAGGAATGAATGAGTGAATAAATAAATTATAACTGTGGACTCAACAGGATTATATGTTCCATCAAAACCTGATGGGTGAATTTGTTTTCCAAAACAATATTCAGTGTAATTTTTTTACAGTTTTCCTTATTTTTTTAAATCTATGAATCATGATATTTCCCAACATTTTTACATTTTGATGGAAAACAGGAAGTTCTGGTGTATTATTGCCAAATATAGGACTATGGATGACAGTAAATATAGTGTACATTTAAAACAGGTATGAAGAGGAACTTTTTGAGTTTTCACTACAAAAACATGATGAGTGTTTGAGGAGATAAAAATATATAACAGTTTCATTTCCAGTTATGGGTTCCTTTCCATTGAGTGGATCTCATAGTCAATCAGAGAGCCACTGTTTACCCACCTAGGCTGTCTGTCACTATTTCACAAGTGTGTACGCTGGTTACTTTCATATAGCAATGAGACCTGTTTGCTCACAACATTGTTAGCCATTTTCCCCTAGCAGCTCAGATAGCACTTTTCCACACTAAATGGGCTAACAATCTGGGAATTGGCTTCCTTCCAGATTCAGTGAGATCTTTTGATGTTCTGCTTTGGCAGCAAGTGATGTCTTCAGCAATAGGGTTTTATCTTTTAGCTCAGGCAGGTAATCAAGTGCTTTTGCAGAAGTCAGCCTTGTTTGGGGACCTCTTAGGTCTCTCAGATCAACACCTCAATGTGGATTGTAATCAATTTCTGTTACTGGCTGTTACAAACCAGAGCCAAATGTTTTACAGTTTGGATTTATCCCACCCTCTCCAGGACCCTTCTTACCAAACAATCCCTCCAGGGTTATATCTTTTAGTCTGCTATCCAGGAGGAAGGTTTCTATGGTACCAATTTATTTTGAATTTGTTTTGTGTATATAGCCCCCTCCCTCCAAACCCTTTCTCCCTGAACTCTTTCATCCCTTTTATCTGATCCTTTAGTTGTCTGTCAGGTGTGCTTGCAACTTGAATTGTTCCAAGTCAGAATCCTATGGAGACCAAAATTATGGACTCTAATGAGAAACTCCCTGCAATCTTTGTTGAAATGGGAGGCTACACCCATCAAAATGTCTCTAAATTAACAATACTTACCCCCTTTAACCAATCCTGATCTCACCCTCTATTGGAGAATCTATTTCTGTTTTTCTTTTTCAGAAAGCAGCAATTACCAAGGGCAACCAAAATCTATCAACAAGATGAGGGCAACTGACTCTGTGGCAGGAGCAGAACCACCCCTCACACAGCTGCTAGGGCCTGGGTGAAACCATAGAGAGGAATTGGTGAGGTGAGCAAGAGTGCTGCTTCCAAGGCAAACCTCACAACCTGGGCCAGGGTAATGGAGACAGACATGAGGATACTCCAAACGCACCAAAGCAGAAATCCTGAAGCTGCTGAGAGCTCTACACTAATGTAGACTTACAGCAAACCCACCAAGGCTCAGGGAATTTTGCAGAAGAGGGGGAAGATAGAATGTAAGAGCCACAGGATGGGAAGAAATCTCCAAAGGCATTGCCCTCAACCCCACACACACAATGTCTGACTTTTGCTCTCATAATTCATAGCCCTCAAATCCATGGCAAACACGAGCTATCCCACTAAGGAAGACCCTCAGTAGAGTGGGGACAGGGAGGAGGGCAATGATGGTACCAACATGTGATATGTCCATATAAAGTTTCTACTTAATAATAAATAATATAGGAGATAAACATTGTACGAGCTAGGAGATGGCTGAGTGACAAGCATGAGGGCCTGAGAGTACCCCACATCATCACGCACATGAAATGTCAGGGTGGCCATGCACGTCAATATCTTTGTTTTTCTAGAGGGTAGGATGAAGACAGGAGAATCACGGGGGCTCACTGGTCACACAATCTGAACAAAAGTGGCATCCTAAGGTTCAAAAAGAGACTTTTCTGTGTTTATCTCCTTCAGCCTTTCTCTGCTGTTGTGATCACCAAGAATGCTGTATTCTTGCCCTTCCCCCACATTACTCTATGGTTTCAACTGGGGCCCTGGTGAGGTGTGATTGGTTGATCCTCCCTTCAGGTTCATTGTCAATCTGAAAAAAATAAGCAAATTCTCCAACAGAGAGAGAAGTTAGTACTAGATAGATGGGATGGCCATAGATATTTTGGAGGGACATCCAACTCCTGCTAAGCCAGATATCCAGAGACAAAGAGTCTTCCAAAACCTCATCAGTGAAGTAAAACTAAAATGACCCCAATGTGGCTCAGGGAAATTCACAGAAGAGGGGGCAGAAAAAATGTTAGAGCCACAAGTTATGGCATTATGCACAGAGACCTGGCCTATCCCCCAGAACTCTTGACTGCCCCCACAATGCATGAGGCACATTCCCCATTGATGAGGGTCCCTATGGAAGAGGGAGGACAGGGAGGAGGATAATAAAGTCAACACTATGAATGTAAAATCAGAATAATATAAATAAAAAATAAATTATACAAAAAAGAGACTGTTCCTCAGGAAAACAACATGGAAGAGTGAGAGAGGACACCCAACACTTTCGTTTGGCTTCCACACATGTATGCCATCCCACATGGGCAGATGCAAACATGAATATACTACACATATATACATGACATCACACATAATACATACCCTTCCAAAAATATAATTTTTTTATTGTTTGTATAAATTAAAACAAATTCATACTGAAAGTAATTGAAAAAAATCTGTTAATCGAAATCACTGAGTGGAAATACAGTGAATAATGAATAAGACTTAGGTCAAATTGCAAATAGCTTACCAACAGTTTTACTATTGACCTCCAATGATAAGAAATAATTTACAAACTGTCTTCTCAACCTAAAACACTATTCTACTTCTTGACTTAATGCCTTGTTGACTCTTCTACCATAAATCTGACTAGCAACAAGATTTATTTGACATTCCCTGGTAGATCATTACTCTGTACATGAATAAACACTTGTACTGCCAAAGATTGGTCATGAATATTTTAGGAAGTAATCAACTCGTTTTTGTATGTGCTGCCTATATAGAACATATGGGAGAAAATTAAATGTTACTATTTAAAGCTTTTCATTAAGAAGAAATGGCAAATAAGAAAACAAGGATAAAACTTCTATTCAGTTAAAACAGATATGCTTTACCAGCCTATGATATAAATGCATACATAAACATACATAAGTGTACAAAAGTATGCTCTTTCTGTATAAATGTGTATATATAGGATATAAATAGATATAGATACAGACATAGATATAGATATATAAATACATATGCTACTCATCAAATAATAGCCATGTATAATATATATAATCTATACATTATATCATCCAATAACTTATGCTTGAATGGTCATATTAAAGATTTCAAGGGGCATACAAATGACTCAGTGGGTACAAGTTCTTGTTTACAAGCATGAACACTCCCATAAATAGCTGGGAATGTTCACACAGGCCTCTAACCCAAGGGTTGAACAAGGTACAGATAGAAGACTCACTAGAGCTTTCTGGTCAGCCAATTAATTGAAAATTGATCTATCAGGTAAAGGAGACCCTGGTCTCAAGGAAATAAGACAGAATAATGACAGAGAAGGACATCCAACTTCCTTTTCCAGTCTCCCCACTTGAATGCACAAAGGCATGGACATCTACACACACACTTGCATACCATGAGCACACAAACAGACACACACATACACACACAAAATGCTACACAAATACAACACAAAAACAAAAAAAAAAGTATACTATGTCAATATTAATCCTAAAACAAAAATATAGAAAAATAGATTAATATATATTTAATGTGCAGCTTCTAATTTTCATATAATTTGAATATCACATTTTCAGTGTTTAAATATGAATTGTTGAAAGAGGGTAATTGCCAGAATCTAAACCTTGACTACGCTTTCAACTCAAAATGTGAGCCATATGTAATTATAATTTTCTAGAATTAGAAAAGAAATTGTTAGGTTACCAATAGAAAGACTACATGAATATACTCTTAAGCTCTACATTTACAAAAATAGAGTTCACCATTTTTTTCTGAATTAACAAATGCAAGAAATGCTGCTTCTACTTTTCTTTCAGGGCATTTTTATTAAATCATACACTTAGTTAATAAACTAAGAATTTTTAATTGTTTATTTTAGTATTTTATTTCATTTGAAGATGTTGAAAGAAAATTCCTCTAGGTATCAGCTGAAAATACATAATGGCTGTTAAATATTATGCTTAGTTGTGGGTAGCAGCATCTCTTAGTCACTTTTGGTAGCCTATTTGTTTCTGCAGCAACAATGTATCAAGTGTGGATAATCAAAAATGTGTATTAGAAAACATTTTAAATTATTTATTTGAAACAGAGTAAGAGAGAGACAGAGAGAAACACTGTATTTATGTTTATTTGTGTGTGCATGCGTGTGTTGATGCAACAGAGCCTCTTTCAAGTGCAAAATAACTCCAGATACATGTGCTACTTTGTTCATTTTGCTTTATGTGCATGTTGGGGAATTTAATCTGGGCCAACAGGCTTTACAAGCAAGCACTTTAACTGCTAAGCCATCTCCCCAACCCAAGACTCTATACTTTAAAAACAACAGAATTATTTCTATAGCATATATTTTAAGAATATTGGAAAAAGTGTATCATGTCTTTACTACTTCATTTATTTTATTTTATCTGAGATATCACAACCAAGTTTGTTAAAAAAATATGTTGAAAATGGATTGGGATATATGTCAATTATAAGAGTGCTTCTCTTGTAATCACAAAGGTATTATTTTGATCCCTAGCACCACTAACAAGGTGGTACATGCCTGCAGTCCCAGAACTTTGGAGTAGGCAGCAAAAGGACCTGAAGTTTAAGCTCATTGTTGGCTACACAGTAAATTAAGGCCAGCCTTAAGTAAAGAAGACTCTGACTCTAAAACAAAACTGGTTAATGCCACTAATAAAATTACAGAAAATAAACAATGCATGCATCCATATCCTATATATTTTCTACAACTTGCAGTAATGATATGAACTATAAGATATATAATTTCTGAAGTTAAATAATTAACAGGGAGAACTAAAATATTAAATGCAATTCAATATTTCTACATGAAGAAACTCATCATAGCATCCCTATTGTATAACAGCAGTAAAGATTGCAAAGTGATTCTATTTAATTGTCACTGGATATTCCCTTACAGGACAATTTCGTAGATAAATAACTACATTCTGAAACCTGAGGTGAAGATATTAATTCTACTATATTTGCAAGGCTATGTTGACTTCTCTGTGTATAGAAACATTTCTTAAATTTCGTTCACGTGGCATTTTGACTTCATGATAATCATTCTGTAAAAGAAAGGGTCATGAATGTAAAATATTTTCTCTGTTCCTACAAAAACCTCATAGGAATGTAGAGGAGAAATACAGCTAAGCAGATGACTCAAATGCCCCAAGATAAATCCTGGGATACAAAATGCAAGATATGTAATAATTTTAAAATGTCACAGTTACCAAAAATAAAATGGAAGCATAAGGAAGGGATATCTGAAAGGTGACATCTAAACAAAATCTTGAAGGGTATATTGAATTTTATGAGAGACTTATGTATGTTGCAGTTAACAGTAAGGTGAGACATGTTGTAGGAGTTTTAAGTTTCAAATATTGCTAAAATAAGCATGCAGCAAATAATCACATTTACTAGAGTATGTGATATTTTGTGAATATGAGATTTTCCTATATCAGTTCCATTGTTTCTTTATTATGTATCTTCTAATGTTGCATTACTCCATATAAAATGTTTTAATTAAGTGAATTATATATTTAGTACATTGTTAAATCGTGAAATAAAGTACAATATATAAAATGCATGGGATCATATGAAAAAAGTAGGGAAAACATTCAAAAACCTGATGCAAGAAATGAGTAAGAGCTGGAAATATGGATTAGAAGTTAAAAGCCCTTGCATGCAAAGCCTGACAGCCTGGGCTCTATTCCCAGTACCTAGTTACCTAGAATCGTGCATGTATCTGGAGTTTATTTAAAGCAGTACAAGTAAATTCTTTCTCCCATATTTGAAAATACTTGGAAAGAAAAGATGTGTACTGAAAGAAGTGTTGGAGACCGCTGAGCCAAACTGCAACCATTTGGAGGAAGAAGCCTCCACTCTTTGTGTTAAGATTTCAGCTTCCTGAGTTCCTGTGAAATTTACCAAGCCTTCCCAAAAAGCCTGCTTTGATAAGAACAAGAATGTAACCTAAAGATGTGTATCTTAAACAAACAGGACTGATGTAAATCTGCCCTGCCTGTAATCTCAACAGACATTCTTGAGGCCTATCACTCAAGAGACCCCCGACCCTCTGGTAGCCATAAAATCCATTAGGCAGTCATAAATCCCATTTGCCTTCTTCCCACCTCCCCTATAGCCATAAAATCCCATTTGCCCTCTTCCTGCCTCCCCTATATATACCTCTGTATGAATAATAATAATAAAGCCTTGACTGGTGTGGAAGCAAGGCTTTCTTCTTTGTGTCTGCTTGTCTCTCTCATCCAGGAGCAGCCTCCCCTCGAGCCCCTGTTGAACCCCGCCGGCCGGGGCAAGTGGCGCCCAGACGTGGGGCTTGAGGTACGAGGACTGACTTGGACGTCGCAAGGAAGGACGGCCATCTCTTCAGCATTGGATCGCCACCTCGTTGGTGAGTGAAGATCCACAGTGGGTCACTGCAGGAAAGCCCGCCTGTAATACAGACCTGGGTAAGGTAAGAATAGCGACAAATGTCTCGGGACAAGCCATATTTGTTCATAGTTTATGAACCTCAAGGCACAAAGAAAATCGGGTGATCCTTTGGGGACATCCTCCCCTTGGGATTTACAGGCCCAGGTGGGCTGCCTCCCCCAATGAAGAAATTGTCTCTTTATTGACGGACTTAGGCGAAGTTTCATATGGTTGTCTCGCCATTAAAAAACTAGGCAGAGTTTGTTTCCCCAGTTAGCGAAAAACAAACTCCCTTTCTCCATCAGAGAAAGACTAATAACTACAAGCCCAAGGGCTGCCCCCCCAGTGAGAAGGTAATATATTTGCCCCACTGACGGGTCAGGCGAGAGATAATGTAAAGAAAAAATAAACTGTCCGTTTCTCCATCAGAGAAACGTAACTTAACAAGCCCGCGGGGGCTAGCCTCCCCACTGAGGAATTAGGAGAGGTGTAATGTAAAGAAAAACAGACTTTTTCCATCTCAAAGAAAAAGACAGATCTCCCCTCTCAGATGCTGTCTTCTTATTTCATTCTTTGTTTTCGGTTTAAAGCCTTCGCGTGGAATTGAATCAAGGCGACAGGGCAACTGAAGTCTCTCGGCCAGGGCTACTCTCTGGCATTGACTGAAGGCCCCAAGCTCATTGTTCAAATCCTGACAGCACGACCGGGTGTTGGCAATAAACCTTCTATCTATCCCTCTTTACAATTTACAAAAGCCACAGGCAGCAACAAAGACAAAAGCTCACACCTGGGGGCAGGGCTCAGGCTCCTGCAGATTTCTCTTTTCAACATGGGCCAGACGTTAAGTAAACATGAGTTGTTTATCCAAGGGCTTAAAGAATCCCTCAAGTTGCGAGGGGCTAAAGTTAAAAAGAAAGATTTGGTTAAGTTTTTTCTTCTCTTGGAAAATATCTGCCCATGGTTCCCCCAAGAAAGCACTATTAACGAGGAACGGTGGGGTCACGTGGGTAATTGTTTGAAAGATTTTTATCGCATGTTTGGCCCTGAGAAAGTCCCGGTCCAAGCCTTCTCCTATTGGAATTTAATTAATGACGTCCTTCAGTCTCATTATTATCAACCTGATGTTTCTAAAGTCATACAGGATGGGGAATCCTTCCTTAAAGAAAACCTTAAGGCTAATCAGACTTCCCTCTGTCAAGATAAAAACCTCTCAGACCCGCCCAAACATCCCCCATCCCGATGTCCCTCGGTTATTGTTCCTATGCCAGAGGACAACTCACACCCTCCCATTCCAAAAGAGCCTCCTAAATCCATTTATTCCGTCCTCTCAGGGCTCTTGGGAGGCCCCTGGGAGATGATCTCTCTCCCCAGGATGAGGAGACAGAATT
Source organism: Orientallactaga sibirica (assembly GCA_036365145.1). NCBI lineage: Eukaryota > Metazoa > Chordata > Mammalia > Rodentia > Dipodidae > Orientallactaga > Orientallactaga sibirica. The sequence continues at coordinate 10,335,058 of JAEOAD010000019.1, read as the reverse complement.
GAAAGCTGAGGCAACCAAAGATCATAAGCCTGACTGGCCTCCTCTATCTGCCTCTGAGACTAACTCACCGCCATATAACCCCAGTAAAATACCTTCCTTCTGTGCTCCTGCGCTTCATACGCGCTTTGATTTGGAAGAAGTCACTAGGCGGGCTACCCATAAACTTTCCCGTGAAACCCAGCTACTCAAAACTCTTCTTAGGACAAAGAGGGAAAAAGCCCTCCTTTTGAAACAACTTCATGAGCTGGACCTAGAGATTCGCTCTCCCTCCACCCCTCCCCCTTGCAAAAATAAAATTAAAACAAAAACTCTTCATGCCTTTCCCGTGACGCATTCTCAGGTCAGAACAGGAAAGGGTCGATTAACCAGCTCTTTGCCAATTTTAGAGTCACATACAAGAGACATAGAAAGAGAGGATGTAGAAAAAGAGGGTCCAGAGAACGAACAGTCACCTGAACAGTCCTCTGAGTCTGGTAGTGAGGAGGAACAAAGCAGAAATGAAACCTTAGTAATTCAGCCCCAACAATACCGACACCTTAAATTTAAACACATAAAAGAGCTAAAAAATACAGTTTCCCTATATGGACCTGTTGCCCCTTTCACTGTGTCCCTTTTAGAATCTTTAAGCGAGAACTGGCTCACAATTAACGATTGGAGAATGTTTACTAAAGCTGTCCTAACGCGGGGTGACTTTCTTCTCTGGCAAACTGACTACACTGAAAGATATCAGGATGCCGCCCGCCGTAACTTACTCTGCCCCTCCTCTAAGCCCCTTCCCCCTTTCTCCATTCACAACAAAGCCCAGACTCCAGGGGCGTGCCTACCCCACCTGGGCTCAGGCGGCCTCCAGCAAGGTAAACAAGGACATAATAGGCTTGAGTTTAGGAACTTCTAACAACAACAACAAAAACAAAACAAAACAAAACAAAAAAAAACAGTCTCAAATAGATATGGACTTCTTTACAACTGTTTTAAGCTCACTTTTGCTTCTCTATGCTTTTCTGGTACTACTAACAAAATTTCAAAATATGGGTAAATGCCAAATTATTATAAATAGATATAGACTTCTTATAAGTATTTACAACTGTTTTAAGCTTATTTTGTCTCTCTATACTTTTCTGGGACTACTAACAAAATTCCAAAATATGGATAAATGCCAAATTATTATAAGCTTTTTACAACTGTTTTACTACTAAACAAAATTTCAAAATATGGATAAATGCCAAATTATTATAAGTAGATATGGACTTCTTTACAACTGTTTTAAGCTTATTTTGTCTCTCTATACTTTTCTGGGACTACTAACAAAATTCCAAAATATGGATAAATGCCAAATTATTATAAGTAGATATGGACTTCTTATAAGTATTACAACTGTTTTAAGCTCACTTTTGTCTCTCTATACTTTTCTGGGACTACTAACAAAATTCCAAAATATGGATAAATGCCAAATTATTATAAGTAGATATGGACTTCTTATAAGTATTACAACTGTTTTAAGCTCACTTTTGCCTCTCTATGCTTTTCTGGTACTACTAACAAAAATTTAAAATATGGGTAAATGCCAAATTATTATAAGTAGATATAGACTTCTTATAAGTATTACAACTGTTTTAAGCTCACTTACTAACAAAATTTCAAAATATGGGTAAATGCCAAATTATTATAAATAGATATAGACTTCTTATATGTTTTAAGTTCACTTTGTCTCTCTATACTTTTCTGGGACTACTAACAAAATTTCAAAATAATAAATGCCAAATTATTATAAATAGATATGGACTTCTTATAAGTATTTAAAGCTTATTTTGTCTCTCTATGCTTTTTCTGGGACTACTAACAACAACAACAAAAAAACAGTTTCAAAAATTATATTTAAATTTAAATATGTGCTTAATACTAAATTTGTCAAAAAAATTTTTTTATAATGTTCAAATCTACTTTCATAATTTAAATGTGTGTCAAAAGTCAAGTCTGATCTACTCTTTAAAGATATTTCATAAGGCCTTTTTTTTTTTTAGCCTAATTGTAAAAACAATAAAAGTTTTCATTGGTAATAATAATATAAACTGATTAAAAATAAACTGGAAAAAAAAAGTTTAAATGTTGGTAACTAATGAAAAAGATTATTACAAAGTGGTTACATAATTTGTAAAATAAAAATATGTACCTGTAGATATTAAGTAAACTTAAACAAAAAGTTAAAGATAAAACACTTAACCAGATTGCAGATCTTTTAAGATACAATAAAGTGATTATCAACCTAGGGCTTACATCAAACTAATAAAAACATGGCTCTAACTGATAAAAGGTTACTATGGTATTCAGTTTGTAAATTTACAACTTTAACTTGTTGATATTAATCTGGTCATGATGATGGTTAATAAAGACTAAATTTAGAGTGCCCAATAAAGTTAATTAAGTTCCTATTTGTCAACATTTTAACTGTATCTTAAGGTTAAAATTGACTCATTAATATTTAATTCTCTCACATGGTTAATATAACTAATATACAAAAAATGCCTAACATCTCCCTCCATTGCCTGTGATAATTGTTTCCTATCCAACTATGTGCTCCTGATAACATAACTGCCTTTGTTATGATTCTGGTAAATGTCACACAACCCTGGGGTCCCCAAACACTCGTGTGGGGACTTGACACTTCCTTTGATTCCCTGACTGAGAAACCCAAGCAAACCCAAGACTGAGACTCAAAAATTCTTCTCAGACCGGTCTGGTAAGTATCTGAGCGCTCTCTCTCTCTCTCTCTCTTCTTATTCTTTTCTTGGGCCCTTTATGTGTAGCTTTTCTTGGGCCCTCTGTTTCTGTGTCTATGTTATTGTTATTGGGCCCTCTATGTTTCTGTCATATTCGTGTGTGTCTGTGTTATTGGGCCCTATATGTTTCTGTCATATTTGTGTGTCTGTATGTTGTTTCCCTATGGACAGACACTTCTCCCTTGACTTAATAACATGGGACAGTTCCTTCCCCTCTTTAGGACAAAAATCAAGGACATCGCTCAGAAAAATGGAGTATCTATTTCTGTTCCTCAATGGCTATCAGAGGACACCCTTCCATTCAAATATTAAAAAAAAAATGTTTTCTGTCCTAGGAACAGACATCCAGACCAGATCCCACACATCGTGACCTGAAAAAATTTAATTAACCCCCCACCCTTTTTTCACTCCTTTCTTCACAGGTGTTGGCAGCCACAGCTAAAAGAGACATTAAGCCCACCGCTGAAGCCTCGGTCCCAATTCTTGTGTGGGGGAGGGAATGGGAACTGGGAATTACATCTCAGGTCAATAAATAAGTTACATCTCAGGTCAATTAATGAGTTACATCTCAGGTCAATAAATGGTTTACAAAATTTGTCTGTTATAAAAACCAGAGGCCCCCATGGCTGAGTATCTCTAAAAGGTCCTACAGGTATAAAACTCCCCAAAAGCTATGTTATTGGACTGATTAAAATTTTTCTCAAACTTTTTCTTCACAGATAGATATTGATTAAAAGCTGTCAGTCAGGATAGATGCTCTAAAAAATGCTGTTATGTATTAAAAAGGCAGGTTGTCAATCTGGTGGTTCAAAAGCAATTGTTCTGTCATGAGCATTACTCCTTTATCCTACAATGGGACTGCTACTATATGGTAAAAGGTTAAAAATCATATTTGGGGTATTTAAAATCTTAATAATCTTAACATAAATTTATAAGGTTTACAAAAGAAAATATCTGTTATTTCATATAGTCATTTGTCTTTTGGTGATCCTGTTAAGGCTGCAAAAAAGATTTTTGATGCCTTAAGTATCTCCCAAGCAGTTTCTTTCTCAGATTCTCATTTGGCTTAAGCAGGGGGAAATTTACTGCTGGGCAAACATAGATTACAGAGTTAGAGGTCAACACATTCCTTAGCTAGTTAGGCCTGGGTTGAATAAATGTCTGATTCTATAATGACAGTACTGTCATCTGGCTAATAAATGATGTCTTCTAAGTAAAAAAGAAAAAACTTTAACTTGGTTTACAACAGTAATTTAGAGAAATAATAAACTCAAAGATTTCCAGGAGGCTTATTTCAGCAATGCAATTGCAACTTGTTTCAACATACAGAGGTGGCTGTGCCTGAGTCAGACAAGCAAACAGTGTTACAGAGACTGAATATAACAGGTTAATTGATTTCTTTTTTTGGTTCTTCAGTATATACCAAAATAAATATAATTTATGATTACAGTTGGGTCCCCAAGAAAATAAATAATCAGAGATACAGCCCATCTTGGGTCCCAAAGGTGGCCTCAAACAAAATTATAAAAAGTACTCTAAAAGAAAATTATTTTAAGTTTTGCACGTGTCTGCCCCTCCCTTATCCTTTTGTACTTGGGCCCAGGTGGGTCAATCACCTAATGAAATTTACTCTTAGTTGTACCTGGTATATTATCACCAATTGTATTAATTCTAAAAAGGACACAGCTACAGATTACTCCTCCAATGTAGCCTTTATTGTCATGTGTTCTCCTGACTTAATTATGCCAATCAGAAGGACTGAGTCCTGGTACTCCAGCTTCCAGAGCTCAAGTGTTCCAGCAGCTCAACAGGTCCACTATCACAGACTGGAGCTGACAAGCTGAGGAATCGCCACTGAGGACCTGCCTCCCGCTGAGACCCTCCCCTAACAATGAATGTAAAACCCTATAGCCACTGTAAGCCCTGTAAATTTGTTTACCTAATGCCTGTAAAACATATAGTCTCTGTACACCCTATAGCCACTGTGAACCCTGTAAATTTGTTTTCTTTTTAAAACTTACAATTTCTGTAAAACCTAATGTCTGTAAAACTTATAGTTTCTGTAAACCCTATAGCCACTGTAAACCCTGTAGATTTGTTTACCTTTTATAATCATTCTAGGCATGTTGGCCAAGGTTTAATACTCCAAGCCTCCGGGAACCGCGTAAGCATTCAGACTTATGCACCCTAGGGGATGGGTACCAATGTGGGTGTGGAAAAAAATGTGGGTGTGGAAAACAAAGGGAAGGTCTTACTGACCACATCTGAATTCCTGAGAGAAAACCTGACTTGCATGGAGGTTGGTACCATACATAATAATTATATAGGCCCTGCCTCCTCCCCCAAAAGGTACCAAGGGCCAAATCTGTGGGCGATAAAAATGACCCACGGGAGGAGCCAGGTCACTTCTCCCCCACTTGGTTAAAGCCCACCGCTTGACTGGGGCCTCCCCTGTCTTGTATAAAAGAAGGGAGGAGATGTTGGAGACCACTGAGCCAAACTGCAACCATTTGGAGGAAGAAGCCTCCACTCTTTGTGTTAAGATTTCAGCTTCCTGAGTTCCTGTGAAATTTACCAAGCCTTCCCAAAAAGCCTGCCTTGATAAGAACAAGAATGTAACCTAAAGAGGTGTATCTTAAACAAACAGGACTGATGTAAATCTGCCCTGCCTGTAATCTCAACAGACATTCTTGAGGCCTATCACTCAAGAGACCCCCGACCCTCTGGTAGCCATAAAATCCATTAGGCAGCCATAAATCCCATTTGCCTTCTTCCCACCTCCCCTATAGCCATAAAATCCCATTTGCCCTCTTCCTGCCTCCCCTATATATACCTCTGTATGAATAATAATAATAAAGCCTTGACTGGTGTGGAAGCAAGGCTTTCTTCTTTGTGTCTGCTTGTCTCTCTCATCCAGGAGCAGCCTCCTGTATTTATATCAGTACATTTTTTTTTTTTTTTTGGTTTGGACAGTATTGTGTAAAATACAGAACATTTCATTAGTTTGTTTTTCTTCCTTGCACATAGGACATTATCATCTGTATCATTACAATTTTAGTATTTGTGCTACAAAGTACACACAAATCAGTATTTATAACATGAATGCACCAACTTAATGCTGTTTAAAATCTGTTTTTATTTCTTTTCAAGGAGAGAGAGAGATTGAAAGAGAGACAGATGCCAATCCTCCAGCCACTGCAAATAAAGTCCAGATGCATGTGCCACTTAATGAATCTGGCTTTATGGGGGTACTGGGGAATTGAACCAGTTGTTAGTATTTTCAGGCAATTGGCTTAAACCCTGAGCAATCTCCTCCAACTCCCAAGTTAATGTTTTGAATAGTTACATCTTATTAGATTAATTGACTACATTTTTAATGATTACAATAATAAACAGAAGTATATGTTAGGGTGAACTTTGAAGTATATTGATGAAAAAATTTATCTTCCCACAATTCAAATTATTCTTTAGAATTCTAAGTGAATTCATTTTTCTATACACTGATTTCCAAAAACATATTTTTTAAACTTTATCAACAATCATTACCTTTAATTTACCTCAGGCTTTATAATCTAAAATAAAATCACATGGGCAAACAGATCATTTTGAAGCTACACAGTATAAATTTAGATAAACAAAAGTTGATTAAATATTGATTTTACAGAGCTTAAAGGGTAGGTGCACAAAGACAATGAAAAAGTTTTGACCAGATGTGAGGTTGAGTGGGCAAATATTGGAATATTATCTGAACTGTTTTATATGAGTTCTTGATTGCTAAATTGCAGCAGATATAAAGAGGGAATAATAGTTTTTTGTTTTGTTTTTGTTTTTGTTTTTGTTTTTGTTTTTTGTTTTTTGATATAGGGTTTCACTCTAGACCAGGCTGACCTGGAATTCATTATATAGTATCAGGGTGGCCTCGAACTCACAGAGATCCTCCTACCTCTGCCTCCCGAGTTCTGGGATTAAAGGTATGCACCACTACATCTGGCTTAATAGTTATATTCCTAACCATCTCATGTAAATGAATATAATGTACAAAGAAGTAGATGATATAATTGAGAAAATATGATTGTATACCACTACTTCTCAAAAATATTTGAAGTTTCATATTTAAGTTCCTTCTTACAATCTTATGTAGTCCAGAAGATAGGCATCCTGGGCCATCAAGCTTTTCAAGCATTGAACCATTTTTTTCAGACCAGTTTTTTTTTTTTTTTTAATTATGAATATAGGTAATTTCATTTTCTTTTAAAAAATATTTTATTTTATTTTTATTTATTTGAGAATGACAGACAGAGAAAGAGGCAGAGAGACACAGAGAAAGAGAGAGGACGGGAGAGAGAGGGAGAGAATGGGCACACCAAGACCTCCAGCCACTGCAAACGAACTCCAGATGAATGTGCTACCTTGTATGGCTTACGTGGTACTGGGAAATTGAGCCTTGAATGGGGTCCTTAGGCTGCACAGGCAAAGGCTTAACCACTAAGCCATCTCTGCAGCCCTGGTAATTTCATTTTCATCAGCTTCATGGAGATAGTACAAACTTAATTTTTTTTTCTTTGTCTTTTTTTCTTTTTCTTTTTTTCTTTTTCTTTTCTTTCTTTTTTTCTTTTTTTTTCCATTTTTTTCTTCTTTCTTTCTTTTTTTTTTTTTTTCTTTTTTTCGAGGTAGGGTCTCACTCTGGTCCAGGCTGACCTGGAATTAACTATGTAGTCTCAGGGTGGCCTCGAACTCTTGGCAATCCTCCTACCTCTGCCTCCCGAGTGCTGGAATTAAAGGCGTGCGCCACCAGGCCCGGCTTACAAACTTAATTTTAAGAGCATTTTATATATTAAAATAGATCCAAGGTATTAGAATTTGAAAAGTCTATATAACTCATACTTTTATTAGCATTAGAATATTTAGTATCCAGACTATGACTTACAAATAGAATATCATGTCTACTCACCACAATGTTACTTGAGGAGGAAGGCTGGATCGTGGTGCTTAATTACATGTATAAAGTAATTGTATGATGCAGAAATAACATAAACCACACAAATAAGAGCTGAGATAGTGATCAGAACTCAAACTAAGTCAACATATACTGATCGATGCTTCTTTCTTTTGTATGAGAACCAAGTTCACGTGTGGATATCTATCAGGTTTTGCTCATGAAAACAGATATTGATTAGAGGAAGATAAATCATTTGTTACTCCTGAGTATTGAAACAATTTTTACTCATTGCAAGGCAACTACTACTGTCCAAAAGTTGTAAACAGTTCTGTCCCAGAGTGACCACAGGGAACAAAACAATTTGTATATGTTGAATAAGGGGATGTGGATATATTTTTCTGTAAATAGATTCCATTTTTCCAGCACCACTGAACCAAAAGACTTTTTTTTTTTTTTTTTTTTTTTTTTCATTTGTTCTTGCCTCTTTTGTGAAAAACCAGTTAATGTTGAGATTCATACATTTGCTTCTGGGCTTTCTTTTGGATTCTGTTAGACAGTATGCATGGAAGTCAGAAGTTGTATTTTCTTAATTAATATTCTTTTTGTTCTTTTGTGGTTCACATTATTTTAAGAGGTTTTTTTTTTTTTTTTTAATCACTTTTTGTGATGAATGTAATGGGGCTAGGTCTTGATACCTATGATATAGCACTTGGGAATCTGATACAGAATTACTGTGAATGAAGGCATCCTAACCTAAATGGAGGTGAGATCATGTCACAAAATGTCAGTACTAATTTGAATATGATTGTAATGAATCTCTAAATCAATTAGGACAGTGTGGCTAGTACCAAAATATTAATTAATCTTTCAGTACAGGAACATAAAATAGCTCTATGTTTTATATCCTCTTCACATTCTTTCATCAGTTCTCTAAATATTACAGCCTAGATAATTAACTTCCTAAAATTAACTTCTAGATGTTTTATTGTATATTAAGGTATATTGTTATTTTCATAATTATAGACAATAAACAATGATAATTCCCTCCCCCACTTTACCCTTCAAAAATCCATTTTCCATCACATCCCCTCCCGCTATCAATTAGTTTCTCTTTTATATTGATGTTATCATCATTTCCTCATATAATGAGGGTTTGTAAAGGCAGTGAAAGGCACTGTGAGGTCATGGATTTTGAAGCCAATTTGTGTTTTACACTTCATTTGGCTCTTACATTCTTTCCATTATCTCTTCTGCAGTGGATCCTGAGCCTTGGAAGGTATAATAGGGATGTTTTAATGCTAAATATTCTTCTGTTACTTCTTCAGAGTACTGTGGTGACTTTTGGGTCATCCCAGTGGTCACTGTCATCTGAAAATAGAAGCTTCTATAACCAAAAGTGAGAGTAGCATTACTATATGGGTATGAACATTCTGAAAAGTGCTTACAGTGCAGTTTGGTAAGCATAATTTATGCATTTAGCCAGACAAGAGCAGACATTACACTCCTAGGGTTCATGACCTCCCCTACCATAGGCTTTTGATTAGGTTTTCAGTACCAGGCATGTATTTCCTCCTTTATTGATTTGTTTTCAACATTATTGAGTTCCATTACCAATGAAATGTCAGAAACAAAGATATAAATAGCACAAAAAGCTCACCTCTATGCAGAAGACAATACATGTCTTTCATAAAGGTAAAATGTAGAGTCGTGACTTAGGAGATAAGAGGGTTTTGAAAGAAATGTAAATATTATGATTAACAAGTATAGTTGTTTAGTGGGATATGAGGAATAAATACTGCTGTATGCATATAACAATTAACTTTGACCTTATCATTATGGATTATTTACATGAATTTAAATAAAACACATACACCTACAGATATACATAAAACTGAAAGAACTGAATATACAAATGTTTAGTAACAATATGGACACATTGATATTTCCTGCATTGCTGTAGAAAATATAAATGACACTGCTTCAACACTTCAATTGTACATCCACTGAAGTACATTTAATTCCCTATAAAATAAAAAGTTGGCTTTTGTTTCACACATGATAGAAATAAATGCTTTTGTGCTAAAAACAACCTTACATACATCAGAATTTCTAATAATAGTCAAAGCCTGAAAATAATTGAAATGTGTCAAGGAGGGAACATACTGCATAAAAGGTCAATTTTCAGGTAATACAATTCAGACAAACATTATGGATATTGATCAACACAATACACTACCTAAATAAACTTTATCACAAAAAAAGACATCATTTCAATAGAAGCAGAGAATACCTTTGACAAAATATAACATCACTTCATGATCAAAACACTGCAGAGAATGTGAATGGAAGATTTATATCTCAACACAATAAAAGCTATATATGAAACAACTAAATCCCAAGTAATACTTAATAGAGAAAGACTCAAGGAGTTCATATTGAGCTCAAAAATAAGACAAGAGTACCCACTCTTGCCACTGCTCTTCAACATAGTACTAGAAGTCCTAGCACAAGCAATAAGACAGGAGAAAGAAATAAAAAGGATAAAAATTCAAAAGGACAAATTTAAATTAGCCCTATTTGAAGATGACATGATCTAATACATAAATGACTGGAAAGTCTCCATTTCAAAATTACTAAGGGTGATTGATTCCTTCAACAAAGTGGCAAGATACAAAATTAACACACAAAAATCACTAGATTTTTTATATGCAAAGGACAAATACACAAAAAAGAAATAAGTGAGACTGTTCCATTTTCAAAAGCCAAAAAATATCAAATACCTTGTAATAATACTAACCAAGGATATGAAAGACCTATATAATGAAACAGAAAATCACTCCAGAAAGAAATTCAGGAGGATTTGATATTATGGAAAGACCTCCCATGCTCCTGGATAGGTAGAATTAATATCATGAAAATGCCAATTCTCCCAAAGGAAATATGCATATTTAATGAAATACCAATAAAAATTCCAACATCATTCTTCACAGAGAAGAGAAAATGATCTCAGAATTCCTATGGAATGGCAGCAGACCTCGCATATCCCAACATGTCTTCAACAAAAGAAACACTTCTGGAGGTATCACCATACCCAATAAAGCTATACTACAGAGCCATAGTACCAAAAACAGCATGGTACTGGAATAAAAACATAAATATCAATTAATGGAACAGAATTGAAAAACTGAAACTTAGTTCAAGTAGTTATAACTACTTGATCTTTGACAAAGACACCAATAACATAGACTGGAGAAAAGAGAGCATGTTCAACAAACAGTGCTGGACAAATTGGATAACTATATGTAGAAAAATGAAACTAGACCCACTCATCTCACCATACACAAAAATCAAGTCCAAATGGATTAAAGACCTCAAAATAATACCTGAAACTCTTCAAGTACTGGAAAACTATAGGAGGAACTCTCCATTATATAGAACTGGGGAAAGATTTCCTGGATAAAACCCCTTCAGCCCAGGAAATTAAATAATCTCTCATATGAAGCTAAAGATGTTTGTATAAATAAACATGTCATAAGCATAGCAAATAGATAACCCACAGAATGAGAGAAGATTTCTACCAGCTATGCCATGGACAGAGGCCTAATAACTAGAATCTACAAAATCAAAAAAACTAAACAATAAAATGTTGAACAACTCACTGAAACAATGGTGTGGATAACTGAATAGGCAGTTCTCAGAGGAAGAAATACAAATGACTAACACAAACTTAAGAAAATGTGCAACATCTCTAACCATCAGGGAAATGCAAATTAAAACAACTATGAGATTCCACCTTATGCAAGTAAGGATGGCAATCATTAAAAAAATCAATCAAGAACAAATGTTGGTGAAGATGTGGGGAAAGAGGAGCCCTCATTAACTGTTGGTAGGAATGAAAACTTGTACAACCACTATGGAAATAAATATGGAGGTTCCTGAAAAAAGATGAATATAGAACTACAAACAGACCCAGTTATTCCCTTATTGGGCATTTACTCTAAAGGCTCTATACTTCACTGCAGAGATATTTGCTTAACCATGTTTATAACTGCTCAATTCATGATAGTTAAGAACTGGAAGCAATCCCGGTGCTCATCATTGGACAAATGGATAACAAATTTGTGGTACATATACACAATGGAATTATACTCAGTAAAAACAGAAGTCAGTACAACAAAATTTGTAAGAAAAATAGATAGACGTATAATAGATCATACTCAGCAAACACACGCAATCACCAAAGGACAAATGACACGTGTTCTCACTCATCTGCAGTTCCTGACTTGATCAGCTTGAGTTGCTGGCAAACATGATAGCCAACTTGAGTCCCAGACATAGGGATGGAATGGTTTGAGGGGGTAGGGGAATGAGAGGGTGTGGGGGATAAACACAAAAGTACACCCAAAATTAACTGGTACCATATAAACCTTTCTCCTTGAAGGTACACTAAAATATATAACCCTCAACAGGACTATAGGGGGAACACCCGAAAAGAAGGGCCCTGGAAAGGGTAGGATAAACCCTAACCTTAAAATACTTTGGCTGTGACCTTTCACTCATAGTGCCAGAAATGGGTGCTACCCACACTGAAGTGTTGATCAGAAAGACCTATGAGATCCCCAAAACAAGAAAAGCTTCTGTCAAAGCACTTGATTACCCGCTTGCAGTAAAGGGTAACAACCTTTTGCTGAAGACACCCTGTGCTGCTTGTACACAACACAGAAAGACTTGGCTGGAATCCAGAAGACAGCCAGTCCCCAGACAGCCTGTATAGTGCTGGAAAGTGCTACATGAGCTATTGGGGGGGGGAGGGGAGAAGCAACAGCAGTGTGAGCAAGCAGGTGTCTACATTACTCAGAAACAACCAGCTTGTGAAGAATACCAGTACAATGGAGGCACACGGCCTTGGTGGGTAACCAATGGGTTTCTAATTGACTAAGAGATCCACTCAGTGGAAAGGAGCCCATATTTAGAACTGGGAACTAGGTCTGAATCCTATGGAGACAAAGATTATACTCTCCAATGAGAAGCTCCCATAAGTCTTTGGCTAAAAGAGAGGTTACATCCATCTAACTCTCCCCAAATTAATAACGCTATCCAATAAAACCTATGCTGACTTTGTTAGAGAATAATCTGTTTTTCTTCATCAGAAAGTAGCAAGACTGAGGATATAAACCACGCTAGCATCTCAGTTGAGGCCCAGAGGAAACCACAGAGGAAGTGGGAATCAAGAGTGCTGCTCCCATGGTGATCCTGACAATTATTGCCATGCATTTCCCTTATTTTTTCCTGAAAACACCAAAGTTTATGTCCATTTATTGTTTTGTAAGTATTATTTTATCCTTATATAGAATTTCTAAAGAGTGGATGAAGTATTATAAAGAAATGAAAGGAATGCTTCCCATGGGAACTCATGTAATACAAACAAAACAGCACCAGGTAGCCATAGATTCAGACAATTTTAAGATGTTGTTAAAAGTTACAAGCTCAGCTTTCTTTAGAACAGAGAAATTTTAGTGTTTTCTGCATTACTGGGAATTACAGTATAGAGTTCAATAAAGATGTTCTGAAATAACAAACCAAGTATTGTTATTTTAGTGTTTTGTATAATATTTATTGCATTTTTATTTGTATTCATACCATAGAAGGTTAGCATATATAGAAACTAAGGGGCTGGAGAGATGGCTTAGTGGTTAAGGTGCTTGCCTGTAAAGCCAAAGGACCTTCGTTCAATTCTCCAGTACCCACATAAGCCAGATGCACAAGGTGGCACATGCATCTGGAGTTTGTTTGCAGTGGCTGGAAGCCATTGTACACCCATTCTCTTTCTCTCTGTGTCTCTCTCACTCTGACTCTTTCCCTCTCTCAAATAAATAAATATAAATATAAATATTAAAAAGAAACTAAGTATTTAATTAATTTTTTTGAGGCAGGTTCTCACCTTAACCCAGGCTCTACTGGAACTTACTCTGTAATCCCAGGCTCGCTTGGAACATGGTGAGATCCTCGTAACTCTGCCTCTCAAGTGCTGGGATTTAAGAGGTTTGCCACCACACACAAATAGAGCTGAAATAGAGGTCAGAATTTGCTTTCTTTAAGCATTACAACCACAAGGTTAATTGATATTATTCTAATAGTATATGACATTTCAGAGCCTCTTCCTTCCTAAGCTACATGAAATTTTAAAATGTATGTTTATATATTTTCACATACATTTGGCATCATCAGGTGTTCATTCAGCCTTTATCAATTAAGAATTATATTTTTCTTTATTGACTGGACCAATACTAGGCTCTTGGAAAACAGCCTTAAAGATTGGCTTTCCACCCTCCTGGAGGCAATATATTTTCTTACAAAATAAAGTTCTGTCAGAAAGACCTGACTTCAGGGTTGGAGAGATGGCTTAGTAGTTAAGTGCTTGCCTGCGAAGCAGAAGGACCCCAGTTCGAGGCTCGATTCCCAAGTACCCATGTAAGCCAGATGCACAAGGTGGCACATGTGTCTGGAGTTCAACTATAGTGGCTGGAGGCCCTGGTGCACCCATTCTCTTTCTCTCTCTCTGCCTCTTTCTTTCTCTCTCCATTGCTCTCAAATAAAAAATAAATAAATAAGCAAAAATTTTTTAAAAAGAAAGACCTGAATTCAGTAAGGATTATTTTATTTTGTTTCCCTATACAATATCTATATAAACAGATTGTCCAGTTCTGTTTACCATGTGAACGTAGAAATGTCAGGAATGTAGGAAAGTTGCCAAGGAGAGCTGGCAGCTGGGGGTGGAATTTTCCCTGAGCTTCAGGTAGCCCAGCTGGAAGGGTAGAAGTTGAACCTGAGAAACCTTGTCACTAGTAACAGTTGCAGGACACGGAAATGTTGGACTTCATTATTTTCCTTGTTTGTTTAGATCTTGCAGTGGTCCAGTCTTTCTTTGCTCTGCACAATATCATATTGTGCAGTGTGAATGTTTATTCTGTGCAATTATGTGTATTTAATTTATATTTTAATTTTATAGACTTATAGTTAAGACACTGTCTTGAGTCTCATGAGACATTGGACATTGGACTTTGGAACAATGTTGGAAATGATTAAAAAGAGGGGGGTATTTTTAAAGTGAGACCTACTGCACTTTACATCTTGAGATAGGTGTGAGAATATAGGTGTCAGGAGTAAAATGAAGTGGTTTGAATCATCTGTTGCTATAAACTCATTTGCTTTCAATGTTTGGTCCTCAGTGGGTGGCAGTTTGGGGGGTGGAGTCTTGCTGGAGAAAGTGTATTAGTGGACCAGCTTATTGCCAGCTTCCTTTTGCCAAATCCAGGATTATGCTCTCTTGCTGTTCTGGCAAAGAGATAATGTCCAATCTCTGTTCATGCTGTGCTCCTGCATCAAAAGCCTCCCCTCCAGATTGTAAGCCCAAATGAAAGCTTTCCTTGTAGGTGTTTTATCCCAGCAATGCAAAGGTAGCTACAACAGATAAAAATGGAAGTTTGGTGAATTAACCTATGCTACTTATAGTTAAAAACATAATGTGGGTATTTTAGAAATAAAATACACCTGCATATACACATACTCAGAAAAGATTATTTTTAGCTCCTACCTTGAAAGTTTTGTAATCTATCATCACAGGGAAATCATTGTCACTGGAACATGAAGCAATTGGTAACATTTTGTCCATTTTCAGGGAAAAGATGAATCTGGTGCTCGGTTTTTCCATTTTATTCCATTTGGATTCTAGCACTTGAGATTGTTACACCCACTTTCAGGGTGTGCCTTCCTTCTTCTGTTAAACTTCATTGGTTACATCTTCACAGACACATCAAGATGGATATCTTCAGGTGATTATAAATCCACTCAAGTTGACAATGAATTTAATGCATTTTCTATTAAATTCTCTTATAGATTATGTCAAAATATTTTAAGTTTGCCAGTTTTTTACTGCTCACTTTATTTCTTCCTATACTAATACAATACACTGACTACAATATATTTGCAATAATATTTGATATCATATCAGATATCACACTAGCTCTTTCTTTTCAGTATGCCAGTGTATTCAGATTTTAGTGAAGAAAGACAAGTTCAGCTATAGAAATGTTCCTCACTCTATATCCCGTTTTTTTTTTTTTTTCTTGGTAGCAGAATCATGTTACCTGTTGTACAATAATAAAGACAATTCTGCAACATACAACAGCATAAAGAAAAACTGCTGTACTAGGAGAAGTAAACCAATCACATAAAGAAAACACTGCATAATTAGACTTGTATGGCAAATATTACATGGTTGAATCAATAGACTAAATGTGTGGAAGGAAGAAGAAATGACCATCACCTGTTATACTATTTGGTGATGACAATTGATGACAGTATAATGGTAATTTGAAATTTGTAAAGCAGATTTTAATGTTCCCACTACAAAAAACAATTTTATGAAACAATTGAAATATTTACTAGACAAAATTGTTCAACATATCAATATCCTATTGTAGCAAAAGTTCATAGTATTATAAGCCATTAAAACTAATGCATTTAAAAATCTAAATAAAATTCCATTGTTTATAACAGCATTATTCTCAAGAGCCAAAATACTAATTGCATCTCTATGGATGAATGGATTAAAAAGGTGATATTTACATACATTAGAATATTATCACCCACCAAAAATGAAATCCTCTAATATATTTCCATGAAAAGATCTTTGGGAAATTACCAGTAAAATAAGTCAGCTATGGATAGAGCAGTATTCTGCAAAATGGTCAGATTCACAGAGAAAGACATTAACAATTACAATGTCCTGTATTATTTTGGGAACTTCTGGTTGTTAGAGGCCTTCCAGACTAACAACTTATTGGGAGGTATCCTACCCCTAACATTGAGTTTTTCTTGTAATAAACCATGATTTCTGGGAGCAGCATCACTCAAGTGGTACTTCTGTTCAAGCTCCTTGTGTAAATTATATTTAAATTAGCTAAAAAAGTGGGTTTGAATATATTTTTTTTTTTTTTTTTTTTTTTTTTGAGAGAGACCCAGAGAGAGACAGAGAGAGAGGGAGAGGAAGACAGAAATGGGCATGCCAGCAGCCTCTTGGCTGCTGCGATCGAAATCCAGATGTGTGTGTGCCCTTGCGTCACTTTGCATCTGGCTAAACATGGGACCTGGAGGTTGGAACCAGCATTCTTAGGCTTAGGAGACAGGTGCCTTAACCGCTAAGCCATCTCTCCAGCCCTGAATATAGGTTTTTATATGCCTTTATTTGGCTTAACCTTCCCCTATCTCTTATTTTTGGCCATTCCCCCACTCCCATTCCCACTGAAATATTTTCTTCCCCAGTATCCCAACCCTCAAGTGTTCTAATATTCTCTTACCTTACACCTCACACTAATGTCCCTTAAAATGACTGATTATCAGCCAAATTACATGCATGTTTAAAAATTTGAAGATAGGATTTATATAATAGACCATGTAGCTTGGCTTATCTTGCTTAGTATAATATTTTGCAGATCCATCTATTCTCCTCAGAACTTCATAATTTAAGGTTTTACAGCTAAATAAAACTTCATTGTGCATATGGACCAAAATTCATTATACATTCATTTGTTGATAGCATCTAAGATGATCCATTTCTTAGCCATGATGACTGCAGCAGCAATAAACATGGATGAGCTTGTGTTTATAACAGAGTACAAAGCCCTTACAGTGTTTGCTTAGCAGATGTAGAGCTTGCTCATATGGCGGCTGTGCTTTTAGCTTTTGTGACAAACCTCCATGTTGATTTCCTTGATGGATATATCAGGTAGCACCGACAGCAACAATGAAGAAGGTTTTTCATTTACTGAAATCCTTGCCAGCATTTATTGTCATTTGATTTCTTTATGATAGGTAGCTGACCAGTGGGAGATGGAATCTAAAAGTAAATTTAAGTTGCATTCATTCATACTTTTTTCTTGAGAGTAGTCAGTTCCACAGCCCATTTATTTGATTTCTTATTGCTTACATTTTGAGTTTTGCATTTTCTATGTATGAATCATCCATCAGATGATAGCTGGCTATGTTTATTACCCATTCTCCAAGCTGGTTCTTCCCTCAGTTAACAGTTTACTTTCCTGTAAAAAAAAAGCTTTTTTTAATTTCATGATATCATATTTGTTATTTATTGACATTATTTCCTGAGCAACTTATTTCCTGAGTCTTATTCATAGAGTCTTTTTGTATGCATACATCCTAAAACATGTTCCTTCTGTTTTCTGCTAGCATTATACAGTTTTAAGTGTTATATTAAGATATTGATCCAGTGGGAATTGACACTTATGCATATTAAGAGAATAAAACAGATTTTCATTTTATACATAGACATAAAGGTTTCCCTGCACCTTGTTAAATAGGAACTTTCTTTTTCCCAGTTGAATGCTGGTTGCCCATCAAAGCTGCATAGTAAAGCACTTTTGATGAAAACAAAACATGCTTCTGAGAAATCATCCTGTGCCAGACCTTGAAACATTTGTCTGGCTGGCTAGATGCCATAATGCTTGAAGGTGTAATGTTGCAGTGGGAGAAAAGTCATCAACAGCCTAACTCTGTGTTTGGCCCTGTGCATTACATAACAGACCAGTCAGTCATGATATACCTATTGGTATGTAGTGCCATGACTGTTTTGGGACTAACCAACTGCTCTCTGATTGGAAATGAGGCCCATTCCTTGGGTAGTAATTCATGCCTTGTAGTGAAAGAAGAGTCAAAAGTCCCTACTTCAGAACTCATAGGACCTTATAAGCTATTTACCAAACAGATATGTTATGCTCATGAAATTGTCCACTAAATATATTTGATTTTGTCCATAAATTACTGTTGCTCTCATATTTCATCAGAAAGTTTCATTTTGAAGTGAGCAGTGCTTTTTTAAGGTTACATAAAACTCAACAATGGACTAACAATAAGTAAAGTTGAGTGCTTAGTTCTATATAAGCCATCAATATCACCTGCTCCAAGGATCAGTAAATGTTGCAGAAGAATGAGTGGAATGAGAGTAAGAGCCAGAGAATGGAGAGGAGTTCTTTGGAATACTGTCCTCTGTATATGACCTGGTCATTGCATTCATGATCTCACCACAGCTTTAGTTACCTGCATAAGACCTGCTGAGTCTTGATCCCATCAACACTGTACAACCTCATTACTTCCTGAGGTATTTTTGGCAGTTAATGGTTGCTGGGCAAGGAGGAAGCATTATCTTCATTGGCATAGATAATGTTGTGTGTGCTTTGGTAAATTCCTTAGCACTCATGTTCTTTCAAGAAAGTCTAGTTTTTGCCATATACTTACAGCCAGATGTCAAAGCAAAGGAAGGACTAGTTGAAAAGAAGAAAGGTTCCAGTGGGAGGAGGAAATGGAAAGAGAAGACTGTGCCTTGCAATTATAATCAAAACATATCATGTACATGCAAAATATAACAATGGATTCAATTTAAAAATAAGAATTATGGTTGCTAAAAGCTGAGAACTACTATAGTAAGTTGGTTTATAGTAAGTATAAATTTTCAGCTGTCCAAGGTTAAAAATTTTTATGTCTATTGTGGAACACTTTTCTATAGTAAATAATCCTGCCTTATATATTTGAAAATTAATAGAGTAGGCTTCATGTTTTAATGTCTTTTACTATAATAGGAAAAAACCTAAACTGTCTGGGATTTTTAAAAATCTTAGAAGTTAAAAATGGGGCTGGAGAGATGGTTAAGTGGTTGGGGCTTTTGCCTGCAAAGCCAAAAGATCCTGGTTCCATTCTCCAGGACTCATGTCATCCAGATGCACAAGGGAGCTCATGAGTCTGGAGTTCATTTGCAGTGGCTGCATGCCTTGGCATGCCCATTCTTTCTCTCTCTCTCTCCTCTCTCTCTCAGTTAAAAATGAATTTGTGTCAAACTATATAAATCAACAGAACAATAGATTTTTAGATATATGTTATTATACATACAAAATTCAAGTAGATCATACATATTTAATTCTGATTTTTACAGAGCTATAATATAGATAGAATCAGTTTATAGATATATGATAGGTATATAGATACATGCATGCATGCATATATAAATGATAGAAAAAAGAAACAAATATTTTGTCATTCCTATTCTTTCTAATTGTCTTTTGCAGAATGATAGCTTTTTTTAATACTTTATTTATTTACTTAAGAGAGAAAAAGATGGAGAGAGGGAGAATGGACATGCCAGAGCCTCTAGCCACTCTAGAGACACATGTGCCACCTTGCACATTTGCCTTTACATGGGTACTGGGGAATAAAACCTGGGTTCTTAGGCATTACAAGCAAGTGCTTTAAGTGCTGAGCCATGTCTTCAGCCCCAGAATGATCATTTTTATCTTTAATTTAATGAGTTCATACACTTTCTTTGAGTATGTAGTGCTTTTAGTACTGATGTTAAAGATTCATCACAAAACTGAAACCTCATGATTTCAGGTTGATATGGTACTTTTGGGTGTGGATTTTACGGTATTATATTTGACATAAATTCTCATGTTTTATTTACTGTTGTTATTAAGGAAATATTTCTCTTTTAAGTTGTATCACAACATTAATCTATTTGTCTCAGTCTATATGTGGAATCTACTCACCTTCATCAATATTGCATCCCTATTTTGGGTATTTATATTACTTATTAGTATTTATTTATATGCATCTTAAGTCTATATCCTGCCTGTTCAAAATCCTGTGTGATTCTAATTCCCTTGCCTCTTCTCATAAAATGAAATCACAACATTTTAGCTTTTAAAATCCCAAACCTCAGGGCTTCTCTGTCCAGCCTAATGTCCTCTTACAGTTCCTTTTATTCCTTTTATCAGCACAGTCATGATCTCATCTTCTAAATGATGTCTAGCTGCCTCTCTTCCTGGCACAGTGCACGATAACAAACATCCACTAAAGAAACCCACTGGGTCTCACTCCTGCCCTTCTTTGGTAAGGCAGAACAAACTTTCATTCTTGTTTTTAAGCATTAGTCACTGTAAAGTATATGACAGGTTGACCAAAATAACATGATTGGTAATTTACAGAGCTATGAAAATGATTAAAATGACTAGGGTATGTCCTCTTTATATGTTACCCAAATGAAAATGGAATTAGAATTTGCTCTCATCTCTCAACTAATTTCATTCTCATTGATTTCAGAAATATTCACTCAGCATACCTCAGAATGATTTATTAAACTGTTACCAGTAATTTGTTTTTAAACATACTTCTACATTTTCAAAGGTTATTCATTTAAAGCTAGCACTTTGATTTTGCACTTTCTGTGAAGCTAAGATATGATGAAGAATGGAAAACAAAGGTCCTAAAGGACTTAATCTTATGGTCAAATAAGAGGAAAAAAAATTATCAACCAAGTGATACTTATTTTACAGTAATGCTTAACATGTATAAGGTCTTAAATTCTGGAGTGATGTTTTTCAGAAATGAGAAGAAAATTCAAGGGAAGGGAGGAAAGAATTCCTACAATGGCAGATATTCAGAGGTACTATGGTGATCATTCCAAAAATGCCTGTCTCAAGAAGGTGAGTGGACACAGGAAAAGGAATAACTTCATTATTTCCCTGTGGTCACTGGACATCATTTTCTTCACTTCCACATTATAAGAACTTAATCTTGAATTACATCAAAGATTTAAATATACTAATATTACAAGATTCTTAGAGATAGGAAATATAAACCAAAATAGGAGGCATTGATATTTGTTACTTTTCTAGATATATCATGGGTGTATATTTGGTGGGTATAGGTACAAAGTAAACATGTTAAGTTTCTAGACAACTCAGTATTATGGGAGTTTCAGAAAATTTCATTTCATTTAACTAAAATATGTAAGCATTTTGTATATCCCAAATAATGATAATAGTTCCACATTTTCTACATACTCATCTTTCTAAGCACTTTGTAAGCTTATATAGAAAATGAAAAAGTATAATCTGAAATCTGAAATTATTCACCATGTCAATTCTACCATCATGTGTAATATAAAATAAATAGGGATAAAGGTTATGGGAGCACAGCAAAAGAAGGAGTATAAATATAGTTTTAAGAAGTAAAATGTCTGTAGTCTTGAGAAACAAACCAATTCTTTTCTTAGAGAATATATCAAGCCAGTTAAACAATGTCAAATGATGGTTAAAAGTTTAGTCATTTAAGATGAGGTCATAGTAACTCTAAGTTGAATCTTAAAAACATCTTTCCTATTGAAAGAAGTAGGTGATATTACCATCTTCTTCCATAATGTGTTATCTAGTATATCTTATTGTGTTTCTAGGCAAGCCCAACAGACTGGACTGGACTTTATTTTAAGAGAGAGAGTAAGAGAGAGAGAAAAATTAATTGGCATGCCAGGCCTTCAGCCACTGCGACTGAACTCCAGATTCTTGTGCACATGTGTGACTTGACACACTTGTGTCACCTTGTGTATCTGGCTTATGTGGGACCTGGACAGTCAAACATGAGTCCTGAGGCTTTGCAGGGATTTGCCTTAATAGCTAAGCCATTGCTCCAGCCAAGTATATCTTATTTTTAATTTTAAAAATTTATTATTTTAAAAATATATTCTGTTGCCTCATCTATTACTAGAATCTCCAATACTAATATATATTCTGTATACTACTAATACTGCCAACATCATTGTCAACATTGTGACCATTTCCTGTCATTACTGTTAACACCACTAAAAACCAACTACTTGATTACCCACTGTTTTGTACTTTCATATTTAAATAATTGTATATGAAATGCATTGATATTTATTCTGAAATATTTCATTTTGTTCATCATTTGTGTAACCTAGTTTACTTCATCTGATTTTTAATAACTTACTGTGCCTAGAGAATTATGCCTCTACATGGTCAACATTACTATATTGTAATTATCACTTGGTTGTTAATTTCTGGTTATTTATATAGCTACTGTAGAATTCTGGTTTTTATTTGACCATAAAATTCAGATGTACACACACAGAAGGGAATTATGCAGCTTCTACATTTGATTGCAATGGATTCTGACCATATTGGAACATCCCCCATGGTAAAACAACCATAAAGATGCAACATGCTATATAAGCAACAACATGAAAGTTCTGTATAGTGAATACAAACAGAAAGTACCTACTAGAAAGCTAAATAAATACTCCCTCCCTAATCTTTAGCAATTGTGATGGAGGCACATTTGGAAAAAAGAAAAATGCAGTCTTTTGTAATGGGGTTTTGGGGGTTCAAACTCTAAGCTTGTGTCTGTTTTGCCAAAGAATTGAAATAAAACAAGATTGAGAAGAATGATTATTGAATTATTGCAATTATTTATGCAAGGAAGGATGGAATCAAGGGAAGGGAACTGTATACACCACATAGAGTGCCCATGCAGGAAGTGAGCATGGGCTTGGGAGAAACAGGAAAAGGGATTTAGAGAGGAAAACACAGAGAGTTTCTGCAATATGGAAGGCAGGAGGGGGTAGAGAGCCCATGTGGGAGTAGGATCCAAGTCTCCCCTCCTCTCAGTACTGATGAAAATCCAGGGGTATAAAGTGGTACATGTAGCTGGAATGTGTTTGCAGCAACAGGAGGCCCTGGTGGTCTATTTCCATCCCCCCTTGTGCTTGAGAATAAATACTAAACAAAAATTAAAATATAGATAATAATATTACAGACAAATATCAAATGATAGAGCAAGAAGTGTATACTTGAATTAGATTAGTGGACAGGAACCAAGGCAATAGCAAAAAATAAAATAAATAGAAATTAGATAACTGTCACTTGGAGTCATGCTGGAGGATAACAAATGGTACATGCCCTCTTATAATTAGTGTACCACAGAAAAGATGAAGAGTGAGGGGAAATGGATAAGCACCCAATAAGGAGACATTATGCAGTAACATTCTAAATTTCACTAGTTACAGAAATTTCTGGGTATAAAAATTAAACAAATATCAATGATCATAAGCAAATGAAATTCAAACTCAATAACATCACACTCAACCTACTGGAAGCCAAAAAGGAAGAGCAAGTAATGAAATTGACCCATGAAAAGTGACATATTTCATGTCAGGTCAGGTACAATGTGAATTAATGCTAACCATTCCACAAAAATCCCTGAAGAAAGGAAGAAAGGAAAAAGAAAGCAAAATTCAATACAATGAAAGGTGATTTTCTTATATTTTACTTTTTCCTTCAGCTAGGGCATAGGGTGAAATAGATACATTTGGTTGAATGGTGGCCAACTAACTAGGTCGTAGGCCATAGCACACATGAATGTGAGAATAGAAGACAGGGAACAACTCCCAAGCAGAACAATAGAATTTTTAAAAGAATACTTATTGTCCATGTTCATTGCAAGAGAGAGAGAGAGCATAACTCAACATATGGGGAAGAATCAATATCATCTACAAGCTATATAGATGTGTGTATATATGCAAATGTATACATGAATCTTATAAATATTAAAGCACATCTTTATTTTGGACATGATGGATAGTGATTTACACAATAAATTTATGATTATGCTATCTTAAAATTTCTGGATTTTATTGGAAGAATTATATAGTAACCATAACTATCAGAAATCGTCAAATAGGCCAGGGTGGTGGTGCACCCCTGTAATTCCAGCACTCAGGAGGCAGAGGTAGGAGGATCACTGTGAGTTCGAGGCCAGCCTCAGACTACATCGTGAATTCCAGGTCAGCCTGAGCTAGAGTAAGACTCTACCTTGAAAAACCAAAAAAAGAAAAGAAAGAAAGAAAAGAAAAGAAAAGAAAAGAAAAGAGTCAAATAGAAGTGGTTGCAGTGGCTCAAGCCTTTAATCCCAGCACTCATGAGGCAGATGTAGGAGGATTGCCATGAGTTCAAGGCCACTCTGAGACTATATAGTGAATTTCAGGTCAGCCTGGGTTACAGTGAGAGCTTATCTTGAAAAATTAAAAAAATAATAAAACCAAATAGTCAAATGGACATTTTATTTCCTTTTTGCATATATATATATATATATATATATATATATATATATAGAGAGAGAGAGAGAGAGAGAGAGAGAGAGAGAGAGAGGTATGATATTATATGTGTGTGTATGTATGTTGTGTGTTTGCATGGTGTGTGTACTTGTACCCATCCACATATCTGTGGAGGACACAGGAGAATGGTTGGGTGCCCCACCCCTTATCTGCCGGTTTGTCTTGAAATCGATTGTCTTCAGTGACTCCAGAGGTGTTGGGGTTTTGTTGGTGTTTGTTTGGTTGGTTTTCATGAGTTCCAGAAATTCTCTAGTCTCTTCCCCACACAAGGCTGGTGTGATGGCTGTGTGTGGCTTGCCCAGCTGTTTTTGTGGGTACTAGAGGCTCTAATGCAGCATTCCCAGGCTACCTTACCCACACAGGCTTGTGCAGGAAGAGCTCTTAATGGTTGAGCCATCTCTATCCCTGTAATAGAGCTTTTAAGAACAGTCTCAAATTTCCAGAATGTTTAATTTTACTTTAGCACTCTGGAAAAAAAATGTACCCTTTCTTACTAAAGCATTAACCATGTGTATTTTAACATACAGTATAGTGTATTGTGGCTTTCCATTAGCCTGCCATTTCCTGCATTAGAGCCATGCCACATCTTGATAAGTATTTTTAAGAAAATGTAAAATCTTACTGTGCATAGATAAGACTTAGTTACAAAAGTCAGACGTCACTTTAATGATTACATTGAGTCATCCACAAGTATTTTTGAAAAAAAAAAAGTTAAGATTGTACTTTTCTAATACATTAAACATGAATTTATTCCTATCATTTAGAATTATTCTCTACCAGTATTTTAGTGAAAGCTAGCAGATCATAGATGCAAATATTGAAACATACTAATAAGTGAGATTATTTTTATTTTATTTTTTAATAGAGAGAGAGAGAAAATTGGCATGCTAGGGCCTCTAGCCACTGAAATTGAACTCCAGGCATATGCATGACTTTGTGCACATGCATCAACTTGTGCACATGCATCATCTTGTGTGCATACATTACCTTGTGTGTCTACCTTACTTGGGTTCTGGGAGGTGAACCTAGGTTCTTAGGCTTGTCAAGCAAGTGCCTTACTCACAAGACATATCTCAGTCCTAGTGAGATGACTTCAATCAACATAATAAATTTTCACTATTCTAAAATCTCCATATACAATTTATTTAATAAAAAGCATTTGGACTATTTTAACACTAAATAATAATACACAATATTATTAAATTATTATTTAAACCAAATTTAGAATCTACATTTCTGTACTTGGTCTTATTTTTTTATACTGCAGGCATTTGTGAACCAGGCTCAGCAGGATTGTGCTGGGATCATTAGGATGATGGATGAGAGGAGACGTAAGAGGCTGGATAGGAAGCTCCAGACCTTTCTCCTGTACTCTTTCCAAAGATAGAAACTATAAGGTATATGATGATGGGTGGACAGATAGGTGAAAATGATAGATAGATGATAGATAGATAGATAGATAGATACATACATACATACATAGATGCATTGATGATCAATGGATAGATTAGATAGATGATAAATATTTGATGGAAAAAAAGACAGCAGGACTGACTGCCAACTTTTGGTAAGCTCACTTCCCTGTTTCATGTTGTTTTCCTTAATGAACATTTTTTTCTCTACAACTTGTGAACAGTAGCAATTGGAAATTTTCACATGTTTTACCCAAATGGAACAGTAAAATAAATATCATGAGTTCTTGGGCTGGAGAGAAGGCTTAATGGTTAAGGTGATTGCCTGTGAAACCTAAGGGCCCATGTTCAACTCCCCAGATCCCACATAAGCCAGATGCACAAGGTGATGCATGTGAAAAGTTGTGCATACACACAAGGTGGCACAAGCTTATGAAATTCAATTACAGTGATTGGAGGCCCTGGTGTGCCAATTCTGTCTTTCTTGCACACACTCTCACCCTATCTCGTAAAAACAAAGGCCAGCCTGTAGGGCATGCCACAAAAAAAAAAAAAAAAAGAGTTTTTTTTAATGCTTTTATTTTCATTGACTCTTTTTTTTTTTTTTCATTTAAAATTTCATGTTTTGGAGAATTGGCTGTGTGGGTCATATGATGGCCATGTAAGGTTGGGGATCTGAATGTGGATTCTCAGGAATTACATGGAATAGTGGCTGTGGTATGTTCCTGTTATCCCAGCATTGGGGAGGCAGAGGCTGGGAATCAGTGGTACACACTGGACAGAGGGTCTAGTCAAATGGGTGAGATTCAGGTTGAGTGAGAGATCTTATCTCAAAGAATAAGAGGAGACCAATTGATAAGGACAAGCAATGACTCCTGGCTTTCACACCATGGGCACATGGTGTACACACACCTGCACAGAAACATGTACCCACTCATACTAAATGCATACATACAGGCATGTATACCACACATATACACATGGAAAAGGTAAAAAAAATCTTACAATCATATCTGGCATTAATAAAATAAAACCCATTCCAATAATAAATATTTTTTATCTATTTTCTTACCCTCAGAATCATACAGCTACCCTTAAATGTGTTGAAGTGTCACAAAAAAAAAATGTCTAGAGAAAAATCATAGAAAATAAACAATTATATGTATGATTCAGTCCTGGAAAAATTAAGAAATTGCATGGTCCTCATTTTCCATTATTTTATTGCAGTGTTTGTTTTTTCATACTCATTATTTTGTTGTGAAGCTGTAACAGCAAGATAAACCTAAGTACATGTTAGAAACATTTAAAGTAGCATAAATTAATAATATGGGGAAATAAAATAAACTGGTTAAAGTAATGATTTCTAAATATTTAACAATAATATCCAGACAGTGAATACTAACAATACAAATGATAATGCTACTTGTAATGCTAATTGACTATGACCACTGAGGAAAGTAATGATTTGGGAACGGAGGTCATTTTTGCTACTCAGGAGTGGATCAGGTGTTTGTCAGCCTAGTGCTAACCAAAAATAGACAATACAGAGTCTACAGAGTCATCAGGGGGTTCTGCATTACTCAGCTGGGCATGAGTTACTCCATTATACAAGCCATTTATTTCATAAAGAGCTTCATATAAAGAAAGGTTTAATAGAGTAATATAAAGGATAAGTGGGAGAATATATATATATAAACTTATAATTTGAAACTAAAATTAGATGGAGGATGGAGCTTTGGTGAATCCCAATAACATTGCTCCACCAGGAAATTAATATGGCATCGCTGTCTGGAGAGGTCAAATGCGTCTGAGGTGCAATGGACAGATGGAATCATGAGGGCTCCTGTTCTTGACTCAAACACTTGTCCTCCATCCACCATACAGAGTTGATAATTGACATCTATTTCAAATTTTTTTCTGTGAAGTGGAGTTTTATGAACAAGTTCACAGTCTGGCCTCAGGGACAGACCTGACAATGCCTGGTACACATAAGAAATGCAGGATCAGGGCTTGAGAGATAGCTTAGCAGTTAAGGTGTTTGCCTGTGAAGTCTAAGGACCTAGGTTGGATTCTTCAATACCCATATAATAAACCAGATCCACAAGGTGACACATGCGTCTGGAGTTTGTTTGCAGTGGCTATAGGTGCTGGAGTGCCCATTCTCTCTCTCTCTCTCTCTCTCTCTCATCTCATATAAAATAAATAAAATATTTTAAAATAAGAAAGACAGGGTGATAATACATCTTTTTCATTGTGAACAATGTGTAGAACTCTTAATGTCTCCACAGCACTAATGAAGGTTTCAGCTGAGCCCCTTGTCATGATGGTTGAGTCACAGTCTTACTTTTTTCCCATAATGAATATGGATTCTTTCAGTCCCTCACAGATATTGATATATGCGTACATACACACATACATGCATGAATTCATGCATACATCTATACATACATACATGGCAACACCTTCCTGGGAACTCTCTTCATGCATATCATATTTTCAAGGGTGGTTTCTCAGAACATCTGACTTTATCCCACCAGAGAACTATGAAATAACATGTTGCCTTGAACAGTTGCTTAGCCACAAAATTTCCAGTACACTGAGGTTTTACTGATAATTTTTATATGTAAACATAATTTCATTTACTCATGATCCATTCCCATTATCTTCTCTTGTTCACTTCTCACACCCCCTTGACTGTATCCTTCTTCTTTACAAGTTCCTCTGTGTATTTTTCCCCTTCCTTCATCATCCATGTGGAAATGATAATGTGCTCAAGGCTAAGGGAACATTGTGGAGGAGGAAAAGTTTGTTTTTGGAGATGGATGTGGATTCTGGGATGTGTCAAAACTCATAAAGTGCTGAAAACAAGAGGTTATTGGGAGCTCAGTGATGCATGTGAGGTTGATGTATTTTGCATCTCCCCAGTAGTCGATGCCACCTGCAAAATGAACAAATCTGTGGGCATAAAGATAATCTAAAACTTTATTGGACAATTTGATTGGCATAACATATCCATTTAAACAAAATTATTAGTAGCTTCATTAATAGCAATTTTTATATTCCCAGATACAGACTTTTGGCTAGATTTTCCATTCCTGTCACAAATTTCCTCTCATGGAGTGGGCCTCAGCACCTTTTTCAAAGATTTATTTTATCATATCATGTGTGTGTGTGTGTGTGTGTGTTCATTCCTGTGAGTGCCAGTGCACATATGGAGGGGATATCAGAGGAAAACTTTCCTGTTTGATTTCACTTGTCCACCTCATTTGAGGCAGAGTTTCTGATTCTGGATCCTCACTTTAATGTTCTTGCTTTGATCATCAAGATCTTCTGGAAAATTCTCCTCTCTCTGTCCCTCCCCACATCTTGCTGTCAATGTAGCAGAACTGCAGAAACTGCCATAGCTCCCTGCTTTACAAGGGGCATAGATATTGAACAAATGTACCCCAATTTATCAACCAATCACATTATCAAACTCAGCCCCTCAGTGCCTTTTTCACAAAGAAGGATCTCCTGTGAGTAAACCTTCATTGTCTTCTCAATAATTATCTTTAGAGCATCATTAAATAAACTTAGGGACCAAGGAAGAATTTCCATAAATAAAATTTAAATGTAAGAAATCTTTACCTTTGCTATTTTAGGAACTAGCATAAGTATTCCAGAGCAATGGACATGACACTAAATTCAGAGAATTTTCTGAAAGAATCTTATTAATTATAAATTGAGATTGTTTTAAGGCACTTTTATACTACAGTAAACCAGTTAAGTTATGTATACTGGAGTCCCAAAAAGGAATAAGTAACAAGCAAATATTTAGAAAAAGGAAAATAACTAACCCCATATTTTATTCTACCAGTACCAAACTAGCTCAACTTTAAGGGTCCACATATGTATATAAGAGAAAGACAATGTCTGTGCAAACAATACTAGTCTCTCTGAAGATTAAATATTTCATTCATTTCATTCATTTTCTTGTACATGAAAAGACTAGAACTTTGGGAAATACACAAATAAGATAATGGACTTGCACAATCAAATTTCCATAAGAACTAGATTGAAGAGAAAGTTCTGAGGGAAATGACACCTGCTTACAGTTTTTATGTGTACTTTACTCTGAAAATTATTTTTATTAAAAGGTGTTAATATTTCCTATATATTAGCATGATCTTTGAATTTAGATAACTGTGACTGTTAAAAGAAAATAACAAAACCTAAAATATTTGAGCAAGCACAAGGTATACTGAGGTTCTGTACTTAAGTTCCTATCAAATGCTCATATGTCATTGCATGCTGACATAGACTCTGGAAGAGAAATTAAATAACATTTAATGACTAACACTTACAGAAGAGGATTACCAGTCTATTTAAACACAGCTTATACTTTTAATTGTTAAGCATATAGTCATGTTTA
Source organism: Orientallactaga sibirica (assembly GCA_036365145.1). NCBI lineage: Eukaryota > Metazoa > Chordata > Mammalia > Rodentia > Dipodidae > Orientallactaga > Orientallactaga sibirica. Next base: position 10,304,487 of record JAEOAD010000019.1, on the reverse strand, counting down.
AATAATCAATTTAGGAAATTTTAGACATTCTAAAATTTTTGGCAGACCTATTTTTCTCCATTTTATTTCCTTACTCATTAGTCAGTATTGACATGAAGTCTGAGAACAGAAATGGTAGCAGTGTGACAGTTTAAGGCAATACTTGAGATACATTTGAAAATCCCCATCTCAAGTAATTTTACAGAAATTTATTTTTATAAAGTCCATCAAACTGCACTAACTTATCAGCAACTTTACTCTTCATGTCCAGTTACTTAATGATACATCATGAGAAATAAGTGGAAGCACTTATCTCTATTAAATCTCTAAACCAACTCTTCCCTTCATCTAATCATTTGCTCATTATTTTTAACTCCCAAAAAATATGAAACCCTAAAAGAAAAGTCAGACCCAAATAATCACCAACTAACCGCGATAGCTATGTATATTCAGTTTTAAGTACACAATAATGTGCCTAGTATTTTGTAAATCATACATTATAATAAAAAATGCTAAGTAGCACTATTAGCTGTCTCATGGATGCTGTAGTCCACTTTTTGGGCATTGGAATGAAAATTTGATAAAGTTAAGGAAGATAAATGTTGTGGGTGTTGGATCAACAACAGAGTCTCCTTTGTAATCTAGGGCTTGGCTCAACTTTTCATCATATATCATAACCAGTGCTGGAGTTAGGTGGAGGATTTCTGCTGACAGTCCCCGGTCATTACTAAAGCACCACGTAGAAGGAAAATGTTGACTCAGGACAACCTTGGCTGCAGGGTGCTCTTCTCTTTCCAGTCCATCACCTCTACCAAGTCTGAGTTTCCTGACTTGGGAGGCACTATGCCAGCTCCATCTGTTTCCTCTCAGTTTGTAAGGAAAACTGGCTTAAGATGAGTTTGTCAGTGAAAGGATTCTCATATGGATACTAATTACTATTACTAGTATACACTGTTCATTTGTATCTAAGCAGTCAGTATGGATTTGTTCAAATGTTTAAAGAATGGATAACAGAATATATGTTTTTTTTTTTTTTTAAAGAAGCACTATCATTTACATTAATTAATTGCACATATGGTCTCAGAATCCACCCGAAGCCAGGTTTACAGTGAACAGTAATGAGGAAATCTGTCTTTGAATACCTCATTAGAAATTGCTTTAAGTGCTCTTACATTTTAGGGAGGAATGTACATCATGCTTTCTCCTCATAGATTTTAAATTCATAAGCATGCTACTTTCATGTAAGTATTTGTCTTGAAAAAGTAAATCTATATTTTGAGATGACCTAACCATTAATGCATAGTAACATCTTTTTAGGGCAGACCTTAAATCCTTGGAATATCCTCAATATGCATGGACACCTACACATATTCAAATCATATAAGCTTTTAATGAATTTAAATAAAGATTTAAATTTATACTGAATATATTAGCAGGGAGGAAGTCAAAGGATAAAAACCTAAAAAGTTAAGTTTAAGAGTCTAGTGACAATAACACCTTAGCTTTCTTCCTAAAAAATAATTGATGGTAGGAGGGGAACCTATTCAAAGCATGGCAACTGCTCTTACCAGCATCCAAGTTCCCATCACAAGCAGCCTCAGTCTGAACAGTTGGTGTTCTTATATATGAGAAGTCTCCAAAAGACTAAGAGTATTGAAGAAAATGTTCTCCATATATATATATATATATATGGTAAGTTGATTATATTTCTTAGAAAATTTTTCTGACCTTCAAAATGGGAAGATTAGGAAAAATGTCTTTTAAGTCTATTTAGAGGTAGGGGAAGAGCAGGTATGCTCACTAAGCCAGCAGAATCACAGTACAGTTTGTCTCTGATTTACTCTGGGCTATTTGAAGATTATCTCAAGTGAAAATCTTTCACTTTTCAAATTATTATAATGTAGTCTTATGATATTTACATGACTGATATATCATCATATTTATTTCTAAGAATCTTTAACTTTTAATCTGTTTGTTCCTTAGCAAGAAAACAAAGTTGAAATAAATCTATTCTTAAGTCATTTTAAATCTGGCTTTTTCCCAATGGTGGGGAAAAATCAATTCTTCCACTAAGAGAAAAAAAAATATTACAAGAAAACAAATACCTGAATACTGACTAATACTTTCTTTCCTGTATTTAAAAAGGAAATAGTGTTAGTTATGGGAAAAGACATTTTGTTAAATTACATTTGAAGTTTTGTTTTAGTGCAACTGTTATAAATTCTATTAACATAAGCCTGCCTGACAGAGTGACAATGCATATTCTACAATATGTCACATATGTCACACTTATATTTGAATCTAATTTAATTTTTCCTCAACCAGCAGGACATCAGAAAGCAGATGCTTTGAGCAATGTCATACATATCTATTATGTTTATCTCACGTTGTTTTGCTTTCTTTTTTCCATTTTTATTTATTGATTTTGTAACTAGGAGCAATCTTATAATTCCTGACTGGTTCAGTAACTCCACGACTCATCAGATAAACTGCTGTGTAAAATTGCTTGCACAGTCAATCTATATCCTACTAGTTATTTCACATATTGGGTTTAACAAATGAAACTATTACAGATTTAAAATTAAGATTTGAAACAAAGTTAAAACTCTACTAAATGAAACTAGTACTTTTTAGGATCTGAACTCAAGTAAGCTAGCATTATTAGCTTCATATGTCCATGTGCTCTTACCTGAAACTTATAATGAATAAATAAAAATGTAAATGATAGTACTGAGTAGGGAAATTTGAATCATTGTATACTTTAATTTACATATGAGAATAAAAATTTTCCTTTGAAACATAAATTAAATATTATTTATTTTGAAGTTTAATTTATTGTTATCACATGAGTATTTTTCCATATTTACATATATTTTATCTTTAAGTAGTTTCTAAGACAAAGCAATTGGATTATATTATCTATGTAAAGCATTTCAAAGAGGAGCCAGACAAGAGAATCAGATTGACTCAGAAAGGGATACTATCTTTAAAGATGGCAATCTACCAAAATAATACTGATCTAGCCATTAAGGAAAAATTATGTTAAAATAGATTAGTTATATGAGTCTGTTTATTCTTACTTCCAAATGAAATTTCAACAACCAACAAAGCAAAAATTATTATTAATTTATTTATGTAGCAGAACATAAATAAATATTCATTTTAGAATCTTATGTTAAATCAGGGTGAAATATCATTGTGAGCCACAATTGCATTTATACCCAATTAAAATCCTTTCTCCCAATTTTATATTAAAGGCATACAGAACATAAAAATGTATTAATGAACTTGTGCTAGTGGCTGTGAGACTGTTGTTTTACATGTATAAGCTCAATGTAAATGCTTCTATCAATGATTGTGGAACTTAAATATCATTATTAGAAAGAACCCTATATACAGTGTTGAAATAAAATCCATGGGCAGTACAGTACAAAGCCAGAGGATTAGGGTGTGTTATTTTCTATATTTTTTGGACCAAACCCTACAGTCAGGTTTTAGTCAATGAATTTCTGTCCACCTGAAATTTCCTGCCTCTCCATCTTGGTGGGCTCAGAAGTCATATGAAATAGAAAAAGTCCACCATGAAAAGATTGGAGTATCTACAAGCATGAGCACTGTGGAACGAAAGCCTAAAAACACCCTTTCATTATTGTACTTGGTATGCTCACGTGGAGCTGTAGTCTTGGACAGTCTATGTAAACTATTTTATATTTATATATATATATATTCTCTAACCTTTCTCTTATTATTTACAAGTTTTGGTATATCCTACAGAAAAAAAAAAAATACTCTACACTAAATGTATCACAAGCCTGTAACATTCTAAACATGTATAGCCTGTAAAATGAAATAATGTCCACAATATCTTTTTGGTCATGTAGTCTAATACAGACAACGTGCAGCCATGAATAAAACTCATTGTTAATAAGATGGCTTGAGGTTTACAGAAAAAGCACTGCTATGCTTTCAAAACTCAGGTAGATTCTTTTCTTTTGTAAGTTTGTGTGTGTGTGTGTGTGTGTGTGTGTGTGTGTGTGTGCATGGTCTTCATGCAAGCATAGGTATTAATTAATACACAAAAGCAGCATGCTATTGTCATATGTCAATAGTAGAGAAATATATTATTTTTATTATTTATTTATTTATTTATTTGAGAGAGAGGGGGAGAGAAAGAGAGAGAGAGAGAGAATGGACACACCAGGGCCTCTGGCCACTGCAAGCAAACTCCTGACGCATGTGTCCCTTGTGCATCTGTCTTACATGGGTTCAGGGGAATCTAACCTGCTGGGTCCTTTGGCTCTCAGGCCTTAACCAGGAAACCATTTCCCTAGGCCATTGGAAAATATATTATATGGAATTTTCCTTTACAGGAACTACCTTCCTAGTTCTTAAATAAATCTAAAGGTGCTATGAAAAATAGAATATTTTAAAAATATTTTATTCATTTATTTTCAGAGAGAGAGAGAAGAAAGAGAGTGAGATAATGAAATGGGTGCTCCATGCTCCAGGGCCTCTAGGCATTGCAAATGACTCCAGATGCACACACCATTTTGTGCATCTGGCTTTATGTGGATACTGGGGAATGGAACCTGGATCATTAGGCATTATAGGTAAGTGCCTTAATCCCTGAGCCATCTCTCCATCCTGAAAAATAGAATATTTTATAATATAACAGTAAACCTCCACTGGTGCAGTACTTGGTATAAAGTCATCTGTCCCACTTCCAAAAAAAGTATTAACCAAAGAAAGGATAATGGCATCATAGTATTTGTGCGTTTTTGAAACAATAACTGTTTACAATATTATTCATCATTAAAATTTGTACTGTTTCCTCAGTCTTTACAACCCTATATTGTTTCTAAATACTCTGCTTTTTCTCAATGAAAAAGGTAGCATTTTGTCACTATCTTCAAGTTTTCCAATCTATCTTTGCCAGATTACAAAGAACAAAATTTGTGGACCAGTTACTGATTTTTTTTTCACAAAATCCTTGATTAAAAAATAAAATCATGACTGTAAATTTGTGAGATGGAATTTCAACATAGTTTTGATTTACATTTCAGTAATGGCTAAAGATGTTGAACATTTTTTTAGATGTTTATTGGCTATTTGTATATATTCCTTTGTGAGCTCTCTGTTCAGTATCCTACTCTATTTTTGAATGGGTTGATTTTTTTATTGTTTAGTGATTTTAGTTTTCTGCATGCTCTATATATTAAACCACTTTTGAATATATGGGTGCAAGTTTTTTTCTGCATTTTGTAGGTTGGCCATTGAGTCTGTGATGGTCTGCTTAGCTGTATAATAGCTTTTTTAGTTTCCTGAGATCTCAATGGTTAAGTGTTTCTCTAATTCCCTATTTGGAGTGTCCTCCCCCCCCACCCTTTTTTTCCTCTAAATGTTTAAGAGTTTCAGGTCTTATGTTAAGGACCTTGATCCACTTGGCATTGTTTTTTGTACAGGGTAAGAGAAGGGGGAAGAAATGTGTGCTTCCACATGTGGTTATCCAGTTTCTCCTGCACCATTTGTTGAAAATGCTATCTTTTCGCTAGTGTGAATTTTTGTCCTTGTAGTTTCTTGAACTTATGCCTGGATCTTCTATTCTATTTCATTGATCTCTGTGTCTGTTTTGTGCCTACTGTTTTTTTCAATATGGCTTTGTAGTCTCTTGAAATCATAGTGATACCATCAGCAGTCTTTTTTTTTTTTTTTTCAGAGGGCCTATTTTTTATTAGATATGGACATATTTTGTATGTGAACAATACATGTTAGCACCATCCTTTCCCTCCTCCCTGCCCCTGCCCCTTTTCTAATGAGGCCTACCTCAGTGGGGATGCAGGGAACCCCATGGGCATTGTGGGGCATGCATTATGGTGGGGGGGAGACAACGTCTCTGTGCAAAATGTCCCAATTTGTGACACTAACAATCTTTTTGCCCCTCTTCCACAAAATTCCCTGAGCCATGTTGGGTGCATTTTAAGTCTATTTCAGTGATGGGCACTTAGGAGCCTCTGGATCTCTGGTTTGATAGGTGTTGAGTGTCCTCAGTGTCTATCTCCTTCACCCTTGTGCTGATATCAGATTCACTGAGAAAGCAGCACTCTTGTTCATTTCCCCAATTCCTCTGTTGGTTTCAGCTGGGGCCGGGGTGGAGTGCACTGGGTCATTTTTCTCCTCAGGTTCAGCTCCTGTTTGACAAAAAGAAGATTCTCCAACAGAGAATGAAGTCAGCACTGGTTAAATGGGACAACCATTATTAATAATGTTATTAGTTAATGTTAGTGGGAGCTTGACAATAGAAAGCAGAATCATTATCTGGATAAGATTCTTATTTGTTTCCCAGTTCCACATATGGTTTCCTTTTCACTGAGCAGATCTGTTAGCCAAGCTAAGAGCAGTCGGTTACTGTTGCAGTCAGCTTCAGGTTTGCTGAGATGAACTTCCAGACCAGGCACAGTTATGGAGGAAGGGATATTATTTATTGAAGTTCACAGATCCAGGGGAAGTTCCATAATGGCAGGAGAAGCGGCCTGCCTTCACAGAGCCAAGCAGAGAGAGAAAAAAGCAAGCCGCCAGCTACACAGCACACTCAGCAAAACTACAGCCATAAGCCCAGCACACTTCAGGAACTCTTGCTAGGCACACTTTGCATATCTTTACAATGGAATCTCAAACCCACCACCAACACCTTAAGACCAGCCCCCAGTGACATTGCCTCTAGCAAGGTGATTGCAGATGCAAATTATAACTAATAAAATACTGAATATATTGGGGGACATATATTCAAACTACCACAGTTACCCACCAAGGTTGTGTGCTGCTATTGCATTTGTGTGAGCATCATGTCAGGTTGTTTGCTTCTGAGTTGCTTAGACTTGGAGTTGCTTAGACAGATGTTGGCCACTTTCCCCAGTACTTCATGTAGCACCTTCCAGCACTTAGATGGACTAATTGTCTGGGGACTGGCTCTCTTCTGCATTCCAACCAGGTTTCTCCATGGACCATGTCAACAATGTATCGTGTCTTCAAACGGCAGTCTTTTCAATGACAATATTTTTGGCTATCTGAGGCTTTTCGTGCTTCCATATGAATTTTTATACTATTTTTCTGTCTCTATGAAATATGGTGTTGGAATTTTCACTATAATTTCAATGAATCTGTTTATCTGGTACACTATCTTCATGATATTAATTCTTCTGATCCATGAGCCTGGGATGTGTTCCCCTCTTCTTGTTTCTTCCTCGGTTTCTTTCTTCAGTGTATTAATGTTTTCACTGCAGAAAATTTTCACTTCCTTGATATTTCACTTCCAAGATATTTAATTTTTGTGTGACTATTGTAAAATGGGAATATTTCCTCAATTTCTTTCCCCATATGTTTATCATTGGTATATATGCATTGATTTTATATCCTGTCAATTTGCTGAAAGAATTTATCCACTCTATAAGGTCATGTTTTTGATGGAGTCTTTTGAGTCACTTATGTATAGAATCATATAATCTGAAAATAGAACTATTTTAACTTATTCCTTTCCAATTTTATCTCTTTTATTTCTTCTCTTGTTTTCTTGCTCAAGGTAAGACTTCAAGTACTGTGTTGAATAGCAATGATAAGAATGAACATTCCTGTTGTGTTTCACACCTTACTGTGAATTCTTCAAGTTTTACACTTTATCAAAAAAAATCAAATAATAACAAATGCTGGCTAGTGTGTCTAGGGGAAAAGGAGCCCTTATCCTTTGTTGACATGAGTGGACACTTGTATAACCATTGTACAAATCAGTATATATGTTCATCAAAAAATCTAAAAATATATCTACCATTTGATTCAGCTATACCACTTCTGTATATATACATTTAAAGACTCTACTCTTAACTATAGAGACACTGGCATATCCAAATTTGTTTCTGCTCTACTTATGATAGTTAGGATATAGTATCAGCCAGATTCCCATAAACTGAAGAATGCATAATGAAGATATGATAAAATTACACAATTGAATTCTACTAAGAAGTAAGGAAAAATGAAATTTGTAGAAAAATAGATGTAGTTGGAAAGAATATATTATACAAAGTTATGCTGAGAAAGATAAATATCGAATGTTCTCTCTCATATGTAGTACAAGTGTGGAAGAGTTTGATTTGTTTATAAGCTGGGGCAAGCATCAGTAGTATTGGAAAAATGTAAAAATGATGAAAGAGGGGAAGCAGGGAGAGGAGAAAGAAACAGAATACAGTGTATTGGAATGTCTTGCAGTTGACTGGGGTGGATGGAGGGAAATACACACAAAACTAATAATGGCATGAATCCATACCATAGAAACCTACTTTTTGGTTAACTAATTAAAAGATATAACTCTAAATAAGAGCTTAGTGAAATACATGAGTAAAAGTGCTCTGTTCAATTTGCAAAAAAAAATATTCTTAAAATGATAGACTCTTGCTCTCAGGGCCAGAAATGGGTTATCCCCCACAGTGAATTATTTGATAAGGAGGATCTCAATGCCCCCAAAACAGTGCTGGCCATTGTCAAAGCACTTGGTTATCCACCAGTTATAAATGGTAAAACTATATTACTGAAGATACCTCATGTTGTGGTCAAAGGTCATCAAAGAGTTGTGCTGGAAGTGAGAAGAAAGCCAGCTCCCTGCTTGCTATACAGTGATATGGAAGCTATGGAGGGATAATGCTCACCAACAACGTGAACAAGCAGGAAATCTTGCAAGCTACAATATCAGCTATCCAGAAAAGATGTACACATTTGAACAACAGTAACAAATAGGATCTGGAGGTAATCAACTGTTCTCTGGTTAGATATGAGGCCTGCTCAGTGGCTGGGAATTCATACCTGCTACTGACAGCAAGTCAGAAGCTTATGGCTTGGAAGGTCATAGACTAGAGGGAAGCTCTCACTGTTCTTTGGGCAAACAGAGAGGCCATAACTATTAAAATGTCTGTAGATATCTATGCTTATCCCTTTTGTTCTGTGCTGTTCTCACTCTTGACTTGAGCATCTGCTTTTTTACAGATGGTGGTGAACTCCTGTAAGAACCAATACATATCAGTACAGCACAAGAAAAAGACAGCTGACTTCCTATCATTTCCTCTGCCAGGTCCCATGAGTGCTGCTTTCATGGGTAGGTTGACACCATCCTCCAGGGAGATGGCAGTAGACACTGAGGAGAGTGAAAACTCATGAAAGCAGAAAAAAGCAGAGGCTGCTGAGAGCTCGGCACTAAAGGAGACTTATGACACACCCTCCAAAGCTCAGGGAACTTACAGAAGAATAAGTTGAAAGATGGTAAAAGCCACAGGGTGGGAAGAAGTATCCTGAGCCATTAGTCTTTCCCACAGAGACTAACTAGTGCATTCATGACCCTACAGTGAATACCAATAACTAAATTGATAAGAAACAAACTGGGCTACAGGCAAGGAAGTAGGAATAAAAGAGTATAACCTGATGGTGATATAAAAATTTTACAATAAATGCATACAGTAAAGTTGACAATTAATAAAATGAAAAATAAAAAAAAAAACACTGTAGCAATAGAAAAAAAAATAAGAGGAATTGTTCAATAATAGGTAGCACATCCTCAGATGCAGTGACATACCTAAATGTGGAATTTCTGTTTTCAATTTTCACATTTTTTGCACTGTACATGTTTTAATAAGAATAGGAAATGTGCTGTGAGCCAAAAAAGAAATTACCTATGTCCATAATATGGCTTGTGCTTTTAGAGTTGACAAATAAAAACCCCAATGATTAAAAAAATCCCAACTCATTGAAACTGTACTAAAATTAATATCTTCTCCCTGATAGAAATAATAATAGTAAAAGTGGCAATAATAATAATAAATAAAAACAAAAATAAACATACATACTTTCACTATATACATTTCTTTCTCTCCTTCCTAATTTTTAATGTGTTCATATAATCACCTTCTAAAAAAACGTCTATTTAGTATACCTCAAGGTGAAAGATGTTCGATAAGAAAGATCTGATTTACTTAATGCTAAACACATATAAAGAAAAGGCACAAAAGTAAGTGAACATGTAACTAGCCATGGAGATCATTGGGGTGATGTAAACTCAGATAGAAAGCTCAGGTAGGATTTCACAATGTAGCCAAGTAGTTGCGGTTTTCCGGAGTAGGGAATAGATTGTGAATAAGGCAGTTAATTAATATTTGCACATTTAGGAGCGAGGTAATCAGTGTCACTAATTGCACACTTACATGGTATAGGTACAACTCTCAGGGACTAAGACATCTGTCCAATAATATCTCCAGCAGGTGCTCAGCCAGCCAGAGAGTCCATTAGTGGTGCACTACAATTAATATGCTTTGAAATGCTAAGGCTGGAGTTTGACCTTTTGGAAAATGTCTTTGATATGTTTTAGTTCTTAACTGCTATATTTAAGATATAATGATCTCAAATTTGGAAACACTGATATTTGCACAGGACTCTAATAGTAATTTACTGCTTCATTATGAAAGAAAAATATAAAAATTAAGCCACATGAGATGGCACACACCTTTAATCCCAGCACTTGGGAGGCAGAGATAGGAGGATTGCTGTGAGTTCAAATCTACCCTGAGACTACATAGTGAATTCCAGATCAGCCTGAGCTAGAGTGAGACCCTACCTCAAAAAACCAATATATATGAATTTTAACATATACTGCTACATAAAAGAATGGCTTCTACAAACAGGTAGGAGCAAAGAACATAACTTTTAGGAGACAGTTTGCTCAATGCCTCCTACAGATAACTCTAAATTGTAAAGAAATTTGATTTTAAACAGTATCAAAACAATTTTCTGATTAAATCACTATTTATTTATTTTTAACAAATTATTCATCCATATCTATGTTGGGTATATATGACCATCATTCTCAGACTTGGTTCTATAAGATGCTCAGTAATTAAAGTTAAATAACCTAAATCATGGGCTGGAGAGATGGCTTAGTGGTTAAGGCACCTGCCTCCTAAGCCTAAGAATGCTGGTTCCAATCTCCAGTGGTTCCAATCTCCAGGTTCCATGTTTAGCCAGATGCAAAGTGATGCAAGGGCACAATGCCACACTTGACCACAAGGGATTTCATTTGCAGCAGCTGAGAGGCTGCTGGCGTGCCCATCTCTACCTGTGTTCCTCTCCCTCTCTCTCTGTCTCTCTCTGTCTCTCTCTGTGTCTCTCTCCAACATAAATAAAATAAAATAAAATAAAATAAAATAAAATAAAATAAAATAAAATAAAATAACCTAAATGTTGCATGCAGGCAGTTATTTAATATTGATTGCCAAATTCTTTTTATGGCATTGGAGAGGAATAACTGATTGGGCAAAGTATTAATTTAATTTAAAATATACACATAGAACCCTGGCATGGCTCTACATACTTGTACACCCAGTACCTGGGAGATAAAGAAAGAAAATTCTCAAGTTTGAGTCCAGTATATGAAACACAATGTTTCAGGTAAGTATGGGTGGCCATCATTGTCAGACTAAAAACAAGCAACAGTATTATACATTCTGGTCAGTTTTCTTGAATTTCTTAGAGTGCTTATGAAATTTCATTCTAACATGCCTAGCATGCATCCAAGTCTCTTTGTCTGCCTACGAGGTTTCTTCAATATCAAATTACAATGTGTTAAATTTTGTTTTGAGACCCTCAATGTATTACATACAGTGTTATTAAGTAAATCTATGCCAATAGACACTACATAGGTCAGCTGCTAATTACTTCTCCCCCTTGCAACAGCTGTTTATCCTGGTTTCTTTAATTAAAGCTATACATCCCAAAACACTACCCTATGGAGTTTGTATGACCTCCATCTTTGATCAAGCACCCTGCTTTCTGATGGTAATGAATCTGTAAAAGAAATAATGATGTTATGTTATATATTCAAAATGCACTAGTTGCTGTGGATGTTTAATGTACAAAGAAATGCTCTAAATATTCAGTAAGCACTAGATTAATTGTCAAAACCACACAATGATTAGTTAAGGTTTTTAATTCTATTATACTCATTAAGAGAATGAGGCATAGGCTAATAAGGCCATGCCCTGTGTTTGCTAATGACTCCCCAGGTGCACATATGATGGATATTTCTCCCGTCCTAAACTTTGTAAATGGAGAAGAACCTGCTGATTTTTTTCTCATCATAAATTCAAACAAGCTATTTTTATCTCTTTACTTCATATTGCATTTCCTTATACTATTTTTATTTGCTAAGCTTTCTTTAATTTTTCCACTCGTGTTGACAGATTTATCAGCCTACCCCACATTTTCTATAGTACACAGATTAAAGGGATGAACAACACAGTAGATTTCTTCATCACTTGTACATGAATAAAATATTGATATGGGGACAAATGTTTATCAACTCACTGCCACATTTTCCTTCATGAAGTTCTTAAAAGTAAAACATAGGGCTTTTGATCCTTATTTGAATCAGATCAGCTGTCCAGAAGCACGTTATTTAGCATACTTTGATATTCAAAACAACATGAGTCACTATATTAGAACTATTGGCAGACAATATTTGTTGGCATATTGTAAAGAAATATTTTCTTATACAATATTTTTCTGATAATGAGAAAGCATATTGAATAAGTAATAGAATGCCTTCCATTAGCCAAACCCCAGGACAGGCTTGCTTCACTGCTAAATGCTACCAAAATATGAAGGAAAACTAATAGCCATTTTTCTTGAAATCCTTCAAAAAAAAAAAATGGAGCCAGGAGTGGTGATGCATGCCTTTAATCCAACATGCAGGAGGCCAAGGTAAGAGGAACACTGAGAGTTCAAGTCCAACCTGACTATTATTACTAGAAACCAAAGTCTGAAAAATACACTAAAGGAAAAGTAAATTGTAGATCAACATTACCAATGAACACCATGACACATAGCTTCTGAAGGTACTAGAAACCCAACATAAACAGCACCTTAAAATAATCACATAGCATCATCAAGTGGAAGGTATCCAGGGCATGTAAGGATGAAAATAATGGGTTTCATTATGACATTTGCATACATGTATATCCTTGTACTTAGCTCAAAATCACACTCACTACCCAATGGTTCCTTTCTCCAAAAAGTTTCTCTTTCATGGAATTATATTACATTCATACATAATCTAAAGTAGATATATTACATAATTGTATATAATTTAAATCCTGTGTATAATGGAAAAAAAAATCCAAAGGACTCTATGTTAGCATACCACAGAGAAACCTGCACAAGCATGTCTGTTGTGGCCCTCTCCATAATGGCCAATAAGCAGAACTAGCTTTGATGTCCATCAACACACCATTAATCAATGAATATTATTAAAGTGGGATCAGGATCAGTGGAAGTAGAACACATGGGCCATGTCTTTGTACTCTATTTGTCATTAAAATATGTATGCATTGATGATTCATCCTAAAATTGTACTACATTTTCTTTACTTTTCTTTTCTAGATTTTATCCAACTTATTCAGCCGCAAGAATAACACCATGTTTTACATAAAGAACAGAAAGTATGAAAAATATAGAGAACTCACATTTCTTAAAATTTGCTATTAACAGTTTTATTTTTCTTCTCTCTTTAGAATTCATTGTGAGCTTCACTGCATATTTTAATAACATTTTCTAAGATGGTTTCCAAACACAGCTACCTTACTCACCAAGGAAATCTCTTCAGCCTTTAATGTTTGTTGCACTAACGATTAATTTTGGTCAAACTTGAAGTAAATATACAACAGACACCCAGGTAGCATTTAGTTACCAGGTGTAAATTCTGTAAGTAGAAATTAATCATTGGGAACTTGACACTGCTGTTACACTTGGCAGAGACACCAAGCCTAGAGTTGTTTTCTCCATACATATTTTAGCATTCTTTTTGTGACTACAAAGATGGACATATTTTTATTGTTTAATATTTACTAGCATCCTGCAGCATGCTCCAAGATGCTCAGAGACAAACTGCATGCCAAATTACGAGTCCTTTCAGTGTGGCCTGGAGAAATAAATGAAAGGGAAACAATTCAGCTTCAAGTCCCTATCTCATTGTTATACTCACTGCTTGTACCCAAGGCCTTTTCTGTTATCCAAATTTGGCCTTAGGAAAAGAGCAGTTGTCAGCTTGGATATATCACTATGTTCTTTTTTCCCCCAAAGAACACTAGTATTTTCATTTTGACTCATTTTCTATTATAAAATTAAATAGTTTTAGTCAAAATTATATCAAACAATAGAAAGAATATTATAAAAACAAGTGTATAGATATATACTTTTGTGTGGTTTATTTGGTTTGCCAGGAGAAATTAAACTATAGCAAAATTTATTAGAAGAATCTCTCTCTATTAGAGCTTGACTCACTTGAATATGTATTTTTTGTTAAAATGATCATCCTTTTAAATTTTTGTACATACCTAAAAATGAAAAAAGGTAAAAACTTAAATTTTAAATGTGCAAAATATAAATATTATAAATAAACGATAATACAAAACCAAAAAGTAAATATCAATTTCTATTGATATTTATTTTGTGTAGAAACAGTTTATTTGAATTTTAAATTATATGCATTTTCTGATATATTAAAAGGTCCAAGTGGCAGAGTAGAAATTAGATTAATATTTAATAAATTACTTTGTGTTATCCTCCAACAGTAAGAAAAGAAAATAAAACTTTCCAGCATCATCTCTCTGAAATCTTTTTGTAGAAGTGAAGAAGTATGCAAAATTAATTAATTGTTTTCAAGTTTGAGTTATGAATTTTTAAATGTATTTTCCTAGTATAGAAAGAATTAGATTGCATTATAGTCTTTTCAAACATCTTCTTATCCTCATCTTCCCCCACCCCCTTCCCTGCTCCCTCAGAACATATCCTGCTTTCTGCTTTCTAGCCTATGCCTCCTTTGTTCATCACCCTTCTCATTTATTTATTTATTTATTTTTTGCTTCCCTGCCATCATCTTCTTCCTCAGTTCATAAGCTTATAGTCAATGTCACATCCCATTATTTTTTTTCATACAAACATTAAAAGTCATGTTCACATATGAGATATCTCAAGGGAAATTTGTCTTTCTGGGCTTGGGTTTCTGGGCTTGGGTTTCCTCACTTTTTTTTTTTTTTTTTTTCTTAAGAGATTACATTATATGCTGAAAATGCATTCACAAAACAACTATACTTTGATAAAATTATTATAGACTTAGGTTTGTCTTCAAAATACTACATATCTGAAAAAGAAGGATTAGGATAATAAATGATGTGATTAGGTCCTCCCTTCATAAGAATTTAAAAATCTAAGGAAAAAAAAAAAACCATCATTCAGCATAAAATAATACTTCAGTTCCTAGCAGACTGCACTCTACTCACAGCGTCTCTGGTGTGTATGTGTGTACTTGGGGTTTTGGAAGATGTGCATGATTGGCAAAGATAATTATACAGCATGTGGTCACTGGTTGCAAAAATCATCTCTGTAAATTTTATTAAGCATATTTTGAAAATCTATTTTTGAAACATATTACCACATTTATTACAAATGTCACAAACATATTTATAAAGTTAGTTTTTGAAAAACAGAGAAGAAGAAAGCAAGTGCAAAAACAAGAAAAGCTAGGGCTTTGATATTATACTTGAGACACAGGAAGATGGCATCTTTATGAACAAATAGAATTAACTACATTCCTAAAATAGATTTAGTGCATTGTATTTTTAGAAAAAGACATACCCACACCCCCAGGAAAAGTTTCCTGCAACATTGAACAATTTGTGTGAGTACTCAAATATGACCAAACCCCAGTTAAGAACAGTGAGATCTGATGCGTGTTACAGGCAACAGTTGCCCTTCAGCCATTAACAGTGAATCTGATGTAAATGAAGCATTCAGCTTTCTGAACTTTGAGAAAGCAGACTGCATTAGCCATGAGGCTATTTCCAACCTTCATAGACAGTTTTCCTTATACATTCTTAGACTTGTGACAAACAACAGTCAAACTCCAATCAGATACTTTTGGTATTAAGATTAAATTAAACATTAATGTTTTGTTCCCAAACCATAAACTAAATCACCTCTCAGTGCATTAAAAAACAAGGAGGTAGGCAAAAGAATAATAATCATTAAGGCTGAGGTTTTTTTTTTTTTTTTTTTTTTTTATGTGTTCCTATTTTTTTTTTATCAATATATATTTTTTATTTATATTATTCTGATTTTACATTCATAGTATTGGTTCCATTGTCCTCCTCCCCTTCCTCCCACTTTCAAAGGGGCCCTCATCAATGGGGAATGTTTATCATGCATTGTGAGTTTGCTCAAGAGTTCTGGTGGGTAGGCCCCAGTCTCTGTGCATAATGCCCCAACTTGTGACTCTAACAATCTTTCCGCCCCCTCTTCCGCGAGTTTCCCTGAGCCACATTGGGGTCATTTTAGTTCTGCTTCCTTGATGAGGTTTTGGGAGCCTCTGTGTCTCTGGATATCTGGCTAATGACTGGAGTTGGATGTTCTCTGTATTTATCTCTGTATTTATTTTCAAGGCAGGGTCTCGCTCTAGCCCAGGCTGACCTGGAATTCACTATGTCATCTCAGGGTGGCCTTGAACTCACGGTGATCCTCCTACCTCTGCCTCCCGAGTGCTGGGATTAAAGGTGTGCGCCACCACGCCAGGCTTTTTTTTTTTTTTTTTTTTTTTTTTTAATCTGTATACCCAGGCTGTGTTTTGTAAAACTGTTGCTGAACTTCTAGGTTTAAACAAAAATTACTGTCACATAACAAAGTTCTGGCGGTTCTTGACTGTACAATGTACATAGAAGATGATTCCTTCCTATTGACAAGAACAACACTATTGCAACAGATAAATATCTATCTTGTTCTCCCACAAAATAGTATTCATGTGAAACTTAGAAGCCTCTTTGACTATCAGTATTATAGTTTTAGTCCTACCTTGGTTATGCATGCTGAAGTTTTTCTGTTCCTAATCATTTTCCATGTCACTTGGTCACTTGACCTCTGCTTACTAAGGGAAATATTCATGTGGCAAACACAACTTTCCAATCTAGGAAGACAGAACATTGTTACTTCCTCTCCTATTGAAGTCTTTACATATTAAGAAATTTTACCTGACTACTCAATTTAAGATTAGATAGATTGATAGATCTAGAATAAGGATAAGGTTCAGCAATAATAATTTAAAAAATTTTTAAACCTGGACCAGCCAAGATTTTTTAAAATTTTATTTATTTGCAAGCAGAGAGAGAGATAGAGAAAAGAGAGACAAATAGAGAGAGAATGGGCACACCAGGGCCTCTAGCCACTGCAAATGAACTTCAGATGCATGTGCCCCTTGTGCATATGGCTTACATGGGTCCTGGGGAATCGAACCTGGGTCCTTTGGCTTTGCAGGCAAATGCCTTAACCACTAAGCCATATCTCCAGCCCTATAATTTAAATTTTTCAATTTCTTATTTTCTACTTGAATAATTTGTGTTGCCTTTCTTATATTTATTCTAGGTTTAATTTGCTTTCACTTTCTAGCGTCATGAGGTAGAACCTCAGATGAATGGTTCTATACTTCTCTTTTGATATACATGCTTAAATGTATACTGTTGCAGTAAGCACTGAATTGGTAGCATCACTTAAATTGTGATATGATGCATATTATCAATCAAGCATATATTCAAGTTTAAGTCTCTTCTTTGACACTAAAATATTAAAAATATGCTGCTTAAATTCTAAATGGCTAGAGATTTCTATTTTATTTTATTAAGTTGTAATTTCCAATAATTGCTAATCAATTCCAAAGTTAGCAGAGAACAATATGAAATATATTGCTCATTGTAAATTTATGCAAGTTTAATTTACAAATGATATATGATCTAGCCTTAGGAACATTCCCAAAAGTTGAGGTAATATGTATTACATTAGGTAGTATATTCTGAAATTTTTCATATTCTGAAAAAATCCATTATATACCAGGTGCTATATTCTGAAATTTTGAATTAGGGCAAGTTGATCAAAATCTGTATTCATATTCCACATTATTTAAAAATCAGAAATTTAATTATATTTAATTTAAATTTAATTGTGATTTGTCTTGAGTTGATTCCTTCAATTTTTGTCTAATCTAGGTTTTATTAACTTCTTTATATTGTTCAATATAATATTTTGTTGAAATATGGGAAAAGTGATAATTATTTTTCAAATATTTTTAAATCCTATTTTCCCATTTATGGGACAAAATTTGCATAATGTTAAGTGATTTTATGTAGTCATACAGTTTTTTTTTTTTTTTTTTTTTTTTTTACTTTCATCAATTTGAACAATTCTTTTGGATAGCCTACAATTGACAGATCATTAAACATTTTTTAAACTGAAAATTTTGCTAAGTACTCCAGAATTTGTTTCATTTGTTAAGCTTTTTATTTCAAGAACCTCCACTATATTATTTTTATGCATCATTTCTTTGTGTTTTAACCTTACTCTCTCTTGATAATATACATGTATAAATTTTCAGATATACATTTCCTTGTCACGTTTACTTTTCTGTCTTTGTTCTGTCTCATTTTTTCAATGTATTTTGTTTATTAAGTAGAATCTTTTTATGAATATATTAAGTGTTGGTACCATCACTTCCCTCTTCTCTGTCCCATCCCACTGAGGGCACCTCATTTATAGGACTGTGTGGTCCCTGGTCGTCCTGGGGCCATGGCGCCTTGGTGTCCCTGGGTGTCGAGGCAATGAATGAATTGGGTCTTGAGCGGCAGTGAGTGCAAAGGGAAGAAACACCTAGAAGACAGCTTCAGAGAACAGCTCGTGTATTTGCCAGGGAAATGGGTTAATGAGTGTTTGTGAAAGAGTGGGAAGAGGTATGGGAAGGTATGGGTTATAAGGGGATTGATCAGTTCAAAGGTCTTGCTAATGTCTAATTAGCATGTACTGATAACACGGGTGAGTGGGAAAGGGTCACATAGTCTAAGTAGTGGCTGGAAAAGGTATAGGGTACAGGTCATAGGAGGATTGGCTGTGCCAAGGCTGCTGGCTGATACCTAATTAACATATAGGGACTTACTAGGACAAAGGTCAAAAGGCTCTGGGGAAAGTAAAACCTAAGTCTTATCAGGATGTCCAGGTGCCCCAGGCTTGGGGGAGGGAATGGCCACGCTCCTGCCGGTCTTGAGATTATCAGGGTCCAGGCTCACTGCAACCTCGGGGTCCAGGAACCTAGTCATGCCTGATAGCTCAGGTCTGCCTAAACCTCCTGGGGCCTTCAACCATGCCCTACAGGACTATTGGTATCCACATGGAGTTATGGGTTATGAGTTTTGAGAATAGCAGTCAGTCATTGGGAAAGGAAGGGGCACTGCCTCTGGTTATTCCCTCCTACCCTTGGCTCTATTCTGCAAAATTCCCTGAGCCATGGTGGGTGTTTTAAGTGTTGAGTTCTCAGTATCTTCTGAATTTCCACTTTGGTGCAGTTTTGAGTATCCTCGGTGTCTCTCTCCATCACAGTGGCACAGGTTTTCAGAAAGCAGCACTCTTGTTTCTCTTGCCAATTCCTCTGTCATTGCACCTGGGCCCATCTACTATCTACTGACAGGGAGTGAGCTTTTTTTTTTTTTTTTTTTTTCCTAGGTTTCAAGGTAGGGTCTTACTCTGGCTCAGGCTGATCTGGAATTCACTGTGTAGTCTTAAAATTGCCTCAAACTCTGGGCGATCCTCCTACCTCTGCCTCCAGAGTGATGGGATTAAAGGTATGTGCACCACATCCAGCTTGGGGTCAGCTATCTTTTCTTGTCTTGTTGATAGATGTTGGCTGTCCTCAGTTCTCATTGCTGGAGAGTGGGTTCAGCATAGGATAAAAGCATTAAGCATTGTTATTTCAGTGCAATTTTGATAGGTGTAGCCTTACTTTTGGCCAAAGAGTAATGGGAGTTTCTTATTGGAGTGCATATTCTCGGTCTCCATAGGATCTGACTTGCTCCTAGTTCCAGCTATGTGTTCTTTTCCAGTGAGTGGCTCTCTTAGACAATAAGAGAGCCGTTGGTTAAGTACCTAGGCTGTGTGTGTGCACTTGTGTGTGTGTGTGTACATCTTGTCATGTTGGTTGTTTTCATATAGCAGGGCCCCATTCTTGCTCACAATGTTTTTGGCCATTTTCCACCAGAATCTCATGTAGCATTTTTCACCACTATAAGGCTAACCATCTGGGAAATGGCTTCCTATCAGATTCAGCCAGATCTCTTGATGTTCCATGTCAGCTGCATGTGGTATCTTTAGCAATAGGGTCTTACCTTTCACCTCAGGACAGTAACCAAGTGCTTTAACAGAAGCCTATCTTGTTTTGGGGACCTTGTATATCTCTCTGACAACAGCTCAACCTGGGTTGCAACGAATTTCTGGTACTGGGAGTTAAAAGCCAGGGCCAAAGTTTTTAAGAGTTAGGTTTCATCCCACCCTCTCTTGGGTCCTTCTTACCAGAAGATCTCTCCATGTTCCTATTGAGTATTATATCTTTTAGTCTGTTATCCAGGGGGAAGGATTTTATGCCTATCAATTAATTTTGGATTTGGTTCTGTCTTCATAAAGTACTATTCAGATCATTATAGGACCAATTTATACTGGATTTTGACTGAGTTTTATTTTCTTATTACCTGCTATATTATGTCTGCTAATTTTATGCTACTCATTATAGACTTTATGCTGTAGGGAATTTAATTTCCTCCATCTCCACTTGAGATGAGAAAGAGAAAGAGAAAAATTAGTGAAAACCCCTATTGGTCATGTCAGCCTTTATTTTTTTTGTGTGTTGACAGGTCATGTAGATTTAGATTTTGTTTCACTCTGACAATTGGGATATCCTAGGGTGAACTTGTACATTAAAATCTATGGGCAAAATACACTGTTTTTGCATCTGTTTTTCCTTATTTCAAAGGATCCTTTGTGTGGACATACCTATACCTCTATGCTCATATATTCCATATGACATCTTTGATAGTAAGGTTTGGGTTTTTTTTTTTTTTTTTTTTCTGCCATATGGGCCATTTAGGAAAAAAAAAAAAAAACTAAAATAATTACTTCCTGCCAATTCACATAAAATCTCAGCATTGTGGTAATAAAGCTTAGACATAGGCTTTTCTGAGTTGAATGAATGACATGTTATCGAGGTCTCTCTGTCACAATTGGAAGCCTAAAATTTCCAACACTCTGTACGATCTAGCATATTTATTTCATAGTATAGTTTTTGAATTAAGTAATGTGCAGCAATGACATCTGATGAGTGAGCCTTGTAGACATGTGCAGCCCAGCTTGTGGCCAGCTTATTAGAGGAACAACACATAAATTTTATTTCAGTCTGTCTGTATAGATCTCTTATTGCCTAGGTAACTGTCTAAAATTTCAGTCATTTCAACATCTCCAAATTTCTATTTTCAATTGCTCAGATTTGCAAGAGAGCTGTTTTCCACTGGATCTTCACAGCCACATTCTGAAACTAGTATAAGATGAAAATCTAGTATAGAATGTGTTTTTATCTTGTCATAAAGCAAGATTTTACTAGTGAGCACTTCATGCTTAAAAAACCTTCACTTTTCAAGCCGGGCATGGTGGCACACGCCTTTAATCTTTAATCCCAGCACTCAGGAGGTAGGAGGATCACCGTGAGTTCAAGGCCACCCTGAGACTACATAGTTAATTCCAGGTCAGCCTGGGCCAGAGTGAGACCCTACCTCAAAAAAACAAAAAAACAAAAAACAAACAAACAAACAAAAAAACCCTTCACTTTTCATCTTCCATTTTGTATTATAGTCACTTACAATAGAGAGTAAGCCAGCAAAGGGATACTAGTGCATCGTTTAGTATAACTGCAATATTCACTGATTATTCATTAACCATGTGAAAAGATAATTGGATTCTCTTACAGTTAATTACTGAGATTTAGTTATGTTTCAGAAAGAAAGATATTTATGTATCATTCCTGCAACTGCTAAATAATCTACCAGTGAAGAGACATTTAAAGTTTGAGTGCAGCATATAACACTGTGGGATTGATAAGAAAAATCATTGAAGAAACAGTGTTCAAAAATAAATGGAACACGATATTATGTTAATCCAGTTATATCTAAATTTGCTCTGGTACATACTCCTTTCAACTAATTATACAAAATAGTTTAGTAACCCAGTAATGACTTTTATAAAAACTACATTTTGATTATTATATGTAGAAAATATGCATGCATAATTTTTAAATTGATTCAGGGTATTAAATTTAGCTTTTCTAATAATATGTGTTTATATTAATAACTGCTTTTAATATGATGAATGCCAAACTAACCACTAATAATTACACAAATAACATTGCTAATTTTTTGGAGAATTGATAACATGGGAAATTATAGCTAATGGAAACAGTTACACAGATTAGTTCTAGATTAAAATGACAGGATAGTTTGTGTTTTATATTGCAAAGATGACATTTTTAGCTAAACTGACTAGATCTTTAATTGGAGAGCACTATATTTAGCCAGCTTTTTCCAATATCCATGCATATCAATTACAAGCATTATGTCTGTAATTATCTTATTGAATTAGCCTTGATACTTAGATTGTCAAAACACCCAAAACTAATAGTCTCTATATAAAAGCCATTCAAATTTCCCAAACTTATTATAATCATTAGGTAATAAACAGTCCATTATCATATAATAGAATTCTGAAATTTGAAAAAAAAATCTATGCATGTATTTCTGAATAATTTTTTTACAGATTACAGAGTCTTTCATAGACAATTGATCTTATATAACAATTCTGTAACAATTTAATTGACCACTGCTCCAAAACCTCCTGACTATGATCAAATATGGCATAAGAAAGTAACCAGGTCATCTCATAAAAATAGTAAGTTGGGTAAATATTTTCTGCCTCTGTACACTGGCTATAAAATATGCAATTTTTTAAGTATTTTATTTATTTATTTATTGGAGAAACAGAAAGAGAGAGACACACACACAGGGAGATATATTCAGTTTTTATTAGTTTGTAGTTTACATCTGCAGCCACCTGACTGGAGGCAGTGTCACTGGGCAGATACTAAGGTGTGGTGGTGTATTTGAGATTTCAATCTAAAGATAGGCAAAGTGTGCCTAGCTGGAGGTTCTGAGGTGTGCTGTGCTGTGTGGCTTTTGGCTTTTGGCTTTTGGCTTTTTTTCTCTCTCTTTCCTGGTCCTATAAGAGCAGGCCAGCTTCTACTAACATTATGGAACTTCTCCTGGATCTATAAGCTTCAATAAATATCCTTCTTCTATAACTTTGCTTGGTCTGGAAGTTCATCTCAGTGAACCTGAAGCTGTCTGTTACAGAAAGCAACCAGATCATCTCATAAAATAGTAAGTTGGATAAGTATTTTCTGCCACTGTAAACTGGCTATAAAATATTACAAATTAAAAAATATATATTTATTTATTTATTTATTTATTTATTCATTGGAGAAACAGAAAGAGAGACACATGGGGGTGGGGGGGTGTAGAGAATGGGCACACCAGGGCCTCTAACCACTGCAAATAAACTCCAGATGCATGCATCACCTTGTGCATCTGATTTATGTGGGTACTAGGGAATCAAACCTGGGTCCCATGGCTTCACAGGCAAGTACCTTAACCGCTAAGCCATCTCCCAGCCCCCAAAATGTTTTAATACAAATTATATATTTGATTACTATGCTTCATATGAGGCACATAAAAATTTTGAATGATGTATTTGTAAAAAAAAAAAAAATGTAGGGATAGAGGGATGGCTTAGTGGTTAAGGCACTTGTCTGCAAAGCCTAAAGAACCCAGTTTCAATTCCCCTGGACCCACATTAGCCAGATGCACAAGGGGGAGCACACGTCTAGAGTTTGTTTGCAGCTGCTGAAGTCCCTGGCATGCCCATTCTCTCTCTCTCTCTCGCTCTCTCTCTCTCTGTTTCTCTCTCTCTCCCGCTCTTTCTCTATCAAATGAATAAATAAATAAAAATAAAATATTAAAAAAGAAACCTAAATATTTCAGTTACCCAATATATACCATTTATGTTCATGAATGAGAAATAATCAAATGAAAAAAATCACTAAAAAAACACAGAAATGGGCTGGCAAGATGTCTCAGTTGGTAAAGTGATTGTTGCACAAGCTCAGGTCCCCAGCACCCACATAAAAGTCAGGTTCAGTGACTCCTGCTTGTAATTCCAGTGCTACTGAAATTGAAACAAGTGAATGCCTGGACATCTAACAATATTTAACTCCAGACACATATGTTTAAGAATGGATATAGTGTCCTAGGAGTTTGTGTTAATTTCAAACAATGCATAAAAATATTGATAATATGTAGCATTCTAAAATAGGGGAAATTCATGGAGGTATAGTAAATAATGGGTGCTACCAAGAGTTAGAAGTAAGAGGCTGTAGAGATATTGATGAAAATATATGACATCAGTGTCAACAGAAAAGTTGTTTGAGAGACCTGTGGTACAATGTAGGGCTAATATTTTACAAGATTTTATTGTATAATTGAAAATTGACAAGAATATACTTAAATTGTTCTTATCATAGAAAAGTAAATATGTAAGGTAATGCATGTTAATGAACTTGATTTGCTTATACAAAATATACATTTTTCAAAGTATCAGTTTGTATAGAAAAATTTTCACTTGTTTAGCTTAAAAATAAATGAACTAGAATAATGCATAAATGCATTGACTTTTAAAATTCAAGTGTCCTTCTAGCAATGAAGTATACTGGTTATTCTTATTTTAGATATTAAAATAAGCATAGAAATTTCATTTTTTCAGAGCTAAATATTTTTATTTGGAGATGAAATATATGGCTAAACATGCCTTCAAAGTTAAATGAGCCTACTAGAATACACTGTAAAAAGGTATTTAAAAGTGAATTTTTAATACCAAAATGTGAATGTGGATGACCCAATCAATCATGAATAATTTTAGCACTATTGGCTCAGTACATAGTGCTAAATCTATATCTATCAATGCTGGTCTTCTGACATGACACTGACATCCAGGAGCAGTTTTCTTAGTAGTTTCTGATCATTTAATTTGGTCACAGGTTGACAATATTCTAGGATAGGACAAACTCATGGAAGGATAGAGTAAAATTCCAGCTTCAAACAAAATAATTGCTGTAATTCTTAACAGGATATGACAGAGAATTCTATTCTTCAAGCAACCCAATTTCTATATTTACCATTAAAATTTAAATCCAATTGCATTTCTTAAATCCTATGATTTTATTGGAGACAGGATTTTGTTTTCTAGAAAACCAGAAGTGGAAAATATTTAGCTTTAAAAAAAAAATGGAGCCGGGTATGGTGGCGCACACCTTTAATCCCAGCACTCAGGAGGCAGAGGTAGGAGGGTCGCTGCGAGTTCGAGGCCACCCTGAGACTACATAGTTAATTCCAGGTCAGCCTGGACCAGAGTGAGACCCTACCTCGAAAAACAAAAACAAAAAAATAAAAATGGCCTGGAGAGGTGGCTTAGTGGTAAATTTGCTTGCCTGCAAAGCCTAATAACCCAGATTCAGTTCTCCAGGACCCACATAAGCCAGACACAAAAGGTGGCACATGCGTCTGTTTGTAGTGACTGGAGGTCCTGGTGTGATTATTCTATCTGCCTCTCTCTTTGAAATAAATAAATAAAATATTTTAAAAATTAAAATAAAAGGACTGAAAATAAATGCTTATGATTATTTTATATCAAAACTAATACAAATAAAAAAGTAAATAATACAAACTATAACCTAAACATCTAGAAAACGTTCAAGTAGGAAGTCCACATAAAAAAGTAAAAGTTTGGGAGCTGGAAAGATGGCTTAGCGGTTAAGGTGCCTGCCTGCTAAGCCTAAGAACCCAGTTCCAATCTCCAGGTCCCACGTTTAGACAGAGGCAAAGTGACGCAAGGGCGCAATGTCGCACTTGACCACAAGGGGGCACAAGCATCTGGATTTCATTCACAGCAGCTGAGAGACTGCTGGTGTGCCCATTCTCTATCTGTCTCCCTCTCCCTCTCTGTCTCTCTCTCTCTGTGTCTCTCTCCAAAAATAATATATATATATATATATATATATATATATATATATATATATATATATATAAGTTTGGGATATTTAATCAAAGGAGTACTTGGGAAAATTAATTTGACAACTTTTGTTAATTATAAAATCTATAATTTTCTACTCAAAATAAGATAAATGAATATGGTGATAGGATTATTTTTCTGTACATCTGCACAGTAGTAAGTTTACAGCTGTGATTTGCATGACTTTTCTTTATTCAAAAAAAGTACATTTTATGTTACATCCTACCTGCATTGAACAGAGACTGCCTGAATAGCAATTATGTAGCTGTATTTAACAGAAAAATAAAGGCTGTAATTATATCTTTAAAGAACAGTTTTCACTAATACGTGCAGTTGTCCTTGCATATTAACAATGTATGAATTAGAAATGGAAGACAAAAACTTGCCTTGAAGAATGTGGCTATAACTAGGTGAGAAGAAAGATTCCTATGAAATAATGCACTTGTAAACTCTTACTAATTGGTACTGTGATACTGTGCATGAGTTTCCAAGAGCTAGATTGAGGACTTTCTTATCTAGTAGAATAAGCTGAAAATTTATGTCTCATTTAGGGTTTGAACAACAAAAACAACAACAACAACAAAAAAAAAAAAAAAAAAAGCAAAATGTAGGCACATTTGTTAGTTTCTTTGAGATCATAACTCAGTATGTCCTATTTAACTATTAAGGAGATCTATATCATGAAATGTCAAAGATCTTTTTGAAGTTTCTATTAATTGAAAAACTGAAAAGTGTACTCACCTCTCCTGTTTTTCAATTGAAAATATTTTCCAATAAAATCATCAATATTAAGAAATATATTATGATTTAAAATGAATAATAAATATGGAAATTATGGTGCTTGAAGAAATGAATCATTTGGCAGAGCCAGTTAATTATTATATCCAAGCCAGAGTTTCCTCTAGTTTGAGCCAAATTAATAAGCCAAATATTTTCACTAAAGATTTCCTTCTCAATGATCCATAAAGAAACATCTCTGCACAGGAAAAATAATGCATTGCAGTGAAACCTATCTCATAAGGCTAGAGCTCATACAGAATTATTACTTGGTTTGGTACAACTAAGTCTTAGCTGGCATGATTTTCAAAATAATTTATTAAAGCCATATATATATATGTCATAAGTTGATCTTTAACATTCCTTTATTCATTGATACTTGAAGAAATCTGAATGTTTAGTAGTTATTATCATCTATGGAAAAGTGACATCCTTTTATGTGAAAAGAATGGGCTTTATAAAGAATAAAAAGCCCTAATACACATTTAAAATCTCAATGAACATCAGTTTATCTGGTTGTCTTCCATAGATGCAACTACATCCATCTGCATTCTCTGAGACTCTGCTTTCATCTTGAGGGTACTTCCCAATTCATCCTGCATCCTTTATTTTCATATCTCTCCTGTCCTGGCTTTTAAACTCCTTGAGGCTGTGTCTGTATTTTATTTGTTAATGTATACATACCTCTAACATCGCCATAGTATCGTACACTTAGGATATATACACTGTCAAATTTATGACTGAATGTGATTAAAAAATATTATGCAACTTTATAATGCTAAGATTCTATGTGATGAATCATCCTATAATAAAACTAGCCATGTTTTGGGGAACATTACTTCATGGTTAATTTATTCATTAAGCACTGAATTTTTATAAGAACAAAACCAAACACAAACCATAAAGCAGCCAAAAAGAAAACATGTCCATAGTTCATGGTTCCACTAAAACAGTCCATACGCACTCACTAGATCCATAGGCAATATTAAATTATCCATAGTACACATAAGGAAAATACAAAGCTACTCAATTTAAAATTGTTAGAGAACTTGACAATATTTTGGGGTAGGTAAGATGTGAAAATATGTTTGAATAACATGATCATTAAATTTTTTTATGTGTTGATTCCTCTCTATGTCAAAATACAAGATACTAATTAATATTCAGAATTTATTATTAGGGTTTATTATTATGGTAATACAGTTGAAAACAACTAATAAGTCAAGCAACAGTAAATATTTTTCAAATTGTGATGTCTCAAAATTAAAGTAGGGGTAGTTATTTAAAATATTTCCCTCTAATATAATCTAATGAGCCATATCAGAGCTCTTATTAAGGGATTCTGGCTTGTCATTCATATTGGGCATAAAAGTATGCAACTGTGTTGCTGCTGAATATAATTTAAAAAACTACGTTTTGAGTGGTTAATTTGAAAGTTGAACAAAGAAGGACCTTATGATTTAAAATGGACTAATTATTGTTTCTCACCTTTAATTTAAATATATTTTATTTTTATTAATGTTAAAGTTTATATTTTTCTCTATCTGTTGATGTGTCATTTATTATCTGCACAGATCTAAGACTCTAATGCAAAGAAATTTGGTTTTCTATCTCGAGTAATGCATTATAAACACACATGGGGGTATGTATAATGTAGTTGCAAATGTATTTTCAAGTCTGCTTAGGGACTTAGTAAAAAAAAAAAAGATCTTTCACACCATTATAAAGAGTTAAACATCAAATAAAACATTCTAAACATATGTACTTCTATTAATATTTCAAGAATTTGTAGTACAATTAACCCAAATAAGTTATTGAAATAGGGCTAGAAAGATGTTGTATGGATTGAGACATTTGCTTGTGAAACGTAAGGACTCATGTTTGACCCTCCAGGTCCCACATAAGCCAGATGCACAAGGAAACACAAGTGCACAAGATGGCACATGTGTCTGGAGTTCAATTGCAGTGGCTGGATGCCCTTGTATACCAATTCTCTCCCTCTCTCTCTCTCTCTCTAATAAAAAAATTAAAGAATTAAAAACAAAATAATTATGGTAATAACATGAAATATTTTAGAATATTTTAGAATATAGAATGGTTTGTAATATAGGCTCCTTTGCCTTGAGACTCATTTTCCAATACCTTTCTGCTGAATATAAATTATATATTATATATGTATCAATCATATGTATTATATATTATATTATAATTATATATCAATATCAATTATATATATGTATTATATATATAATGTATACCTTATCGATACAATCTTATTTTAGTGAATAAAAAAAGGTTTATTTTGGCTTACAGACTTGAGGGGAAGCTCCATAATGGCAGGGGAAATGGTGGCATAGGAAGAGGGTGGACATCACCTCCTGACCAACATCAGATGGACAATAGCAACAGGAGAGTGTGCCAAACACTGGCAAGAGAAAGCTGACTCTAACACCCATAAACCTGCACTCAACAATGCACTGCATCCAGGAGGGTTTAATTCCCAAATTGCCATCAGCTGGGGAAATAGCTTTCAGAACAGCTAAGTTTATGGGAAACACCTGAATCAAACCACCACACACATGCATATGTCACACATACTATACACAACAGTACCACACACCAAAATACTTTCATCCAAGATTTAAATCTTTTTTTTAAAATTTTTTTTATTAGTTATGTATCTAGTGTATATACAGCCATGATGGTTCCATTGTCAGCCTTCTCCCTGTCCTCCCCCATGGGTAATGTGGTTCTTGTCTTATGGGGGTAGCCATCAGTTATGCAGGAGAGGCAATAACTCTCTGCGTAATAACCCAACTCATGGCTTAATAATCTTTCCGCCCCCTCTTCCACGAGTTTCCCTGAGCCATATTGGGTTCATTTTAGGTCTATTTCAGTGACAAGGTCTTGGGAGTCTCTGGATATCTGATTTTGTAGGAGCTGAGTGTTCTTTGTGTCTATCTCCTTCACCCTTATGCTGGTACCAGGTTCACAGATAAAGCAGCACTCTTGCTCATCCCCCCTATAACTCTATGGCTTCACCTGGTGCCCTGGTGAGGTGCGATGGGCTGATTCTCTCCTCAGATCCTGAGGCCATCTGAAAAAGAGAAGCAGATTCTCCAATGGAGACTGAGGTCAGTACAAAATACACAGATAACCATTATTATTTTAGAAAGAATTTAATAGGTGTAGGCCCTCTTGTATCCCACTATTGATGGGAGCTTGATATTGGAGACCAGGCTTGTTTTTGGATATGGTTCTAACTTGTTTCTGGTTCTAGGTATGGGTTCTGTTCCACTGAGCAGATCTGTTAGCCAAATCAAGAGCAGCTGGTAACCCACCATGGCTGTGTGCCACTATTGCACTTTTGTGAGCTTCACATCAGGTTGATTGCTGCTGAGTAGCTTAGACCATTATTTGCTTAGACAGATGTTGGTCGTTTCCCCCAGTCACTCATGTAGCACCTTCTAGCCCGAGACAAGCTAACTGTCTGGGGACTGACTCTCTTCGAGATTCCAGCCAGGTCTCTCCATGTTCCATCCGAACAGCATATGGTGTCTTCAGCAGTAGGGTCTTACCAATAACCATTGGTGAGTCATTAAGTACTCTGACAGAAATCTGTCTTCTTTTGAGAAACCTTGTAGGTCTCACTGATCAACAGCCCATTGTGGGTGTTAATCTCATCCTGGTACAGGGAGTTCCAGGTCAGTGCCAAGGGAAAAGAAGGAAGAAAAAATTATAAGTAATATGAAAGAGAAAGAGAGAAGAGGGAGTGATAGGGAGAAAAACAGGAGATGATTAAGGTCAGTCTTCATCCTACCCTCTCCAGGCCCTTGTGATTCAGGTGTTCTCTCTAAGCACCTGATGCAAGTTTGACCTTTTAGTATGTCTTTCAGAATATAGGATTTTATGGTACCATTTCCATTTGGGTCCAGTTTCCTCACACACACACACCCTGCCTGCCACCCCACCATCCCTATTGTCTAGTCCTCGAGATGTTTATTAGGTGTGTCAGCATTTTGGGCCAATACAGATTAGGAGCCACAGATGAGTGAGAGCATGTGATGCTTATCTTTCTGTGATTGGGTTAGTTCTCTGAGAGTGATCTGTTCCAAGTTGACCATTTTTCTTCAAATTGCTTTGTGTTATTTTTCCTTAGTGCTGTGTAGAATTACATTGTGTAGATATACCATATCTTAGTTATCCATTCATCTAATGATGGACATCTGGGTTGATTCCAGCTCTTAGCTATTATGAATTGAGAAGCTATAAACATGGTTGAGCAAATATCTCTGACCTGAGGCTCGGAGACTTTAGGATAAATGCCCAGTAAGGGGGTAACTGGGTGTGTGCGTGCCTCTATAGTCATCCTTTTTAGGAGTGTCCATATTGCTTTCCCTAGTGGTAAGCTAAGAAACAGAGAACCAGATCTCTAAGTTGATTTTGTGATTTTGGTTGTTATCCTTCAAAGCTTTTGCTTAAATTTCAAGTATATTTAAATTAAAAATACAAATTCTTCTATTGATCAACAAAAAGATTTTGCATTACTGGAGATACACTACATTTGTTAAGAGTACTTACTGTGCAAGCATGAAGGGCTCACTGAGAAGGCCTGAAATACCAATGGAGTTTGATGCCACATACATAACAGCTGGCTGCTGCCCCATGGATCTGTAGCCCTAGTTCATTTTTAAGAACAATTTTATTTATTTATTTAGTCAGTTATTCAGTCAGTTAGTTAGTTATTAGAGAGAAAAAGAGGGCGGGGGAAGGAATGAATGTAACAGGGACTCCAGCCACTGCAAATGAATTCCAGATCCATGCACCACCTTATGCATCTGGCTTTACGTGGGTACTGGGAAAGCAAACTTGGGTCTTTCAGTTTTTTGGCAAGTGCTTTAAGTGCTAAGCCATCTCTCCAGCCCTATAAACCCAGTTCGGTGAGGCTGTTCAATGGAAAAATAAAATAAAACCACCAATATCTCTGTGTTCAGTAAGAGACTGCTCATGAATGGGCAGGGAAAAGCAATGTAGAATGATACATGATGTTCCCCTACAGCCTTCATAGGCAAGCCTCTAGGCAGATACATGTGCATACCACACATCATACACATACAGGCACACACACACACAAATTTAAAAGAAAAATTAATGTATTCAGCCCTTTATACAAATTAGTAAAAAAACAAAAAGATGCTATCTTCTAATAGCTCTATAATTCAGTCTGGATTAGTGCAAATGATACAGAAGAATTTCAAACAAAGCTATCATGTCCTCTACAGGCAGGGCTCAATGTTCATCAAAATTCAGAGAATAAGTAATAGTTGAGTTCTCAGCACTCAATGAGACATCTTTATCACTCACTCCAAGATTCAGGAAATATTGTTGAAGATGAGCAGAAAGGTTGAATGAGCCAGAGAATGAGGAGGGGTGCTTTGGAGCATAGTCTTTTGGCCATTACTGGGTCATTCCATATGTGACTGCTTTTACCTGCACAAGAGTTGCACAATATTGGTCCCATGAACATTTGATCACAGATGGTGGTGGAGAGCAAAAGAAAAGCCATGACTATTGAAGAGTAACTACTTGGAAAGAATAAAGAATTCAGTGGAAAAGGAATGGGAAAGAGGGGATCAGAGAATCAAAGAGGAAGGGATTATGAACAAAATGCATTATATTATATATAAATATTGCCAGTAAAAGATAACATAAAACACACTGCCTTCAGGAATAATCTTTAGGAAAAATGATTATAGATCCTTGAATATATCACACATTATTTATACAAAGCTGCATTATTTCAGTGGTATCATGTAGCTTTTGCAGACTTACATCTTACAATAAAATATGCAATTGAAGTAATAACAGATGATCAAGAAAATTGAAATGAATTCTTTGTGGATAGAATAAGAGTAGATAAGGAATTCCAGAGAAGACAGATTTGAATGTAAGCTTTAACTTTGGAAGAATTAATTATATGTATAGGAGGAATAAGAAAAAATCACATATTTAATTCAATCATCAGTGGTAGAGCCTTGATCATGGAGTTATGGATTTTAACAACTGTGGATCTGGCTTCATATCATTAACAAATTCACCCATTTATTTTCATAATTTCTCTTTTGTTATCCTCTTACTCAAATCTACAAAGGTCCTACAGACCTTTAATAAACATGAATTATTTCTTCTCAAAAATTAAGTTAATCACCAACTATAGTTGCCTGCCTTTGTAGAAATATTCCTGAACACATGCTGTTTCAAATGATTTGCCTGTTTTCCCAAGAATATTTTACATATACTTTCAATACTATTACTTTCTCATCTCAGATATATAGACTTATAATGTTTCTTGAACAGTTGTGAAATTTCTTTTTATGATAAGTTCTACATATCTCATGTCAAAAATTATTCAGATGGTTAAGAAATGCTCTTGTTCTCTATCTGGACTCTAATGCATTTTTCAGGACAATCTATGTATGCTTGTCATTTGGTATCAATTATTTGTAATATTTCCAAAGACTAAACAAGTTCAACAGAACAAGAATTTATCATGTATCATATGACACTATCTTAATTGTGTTCTTGTTTTATGTGCTAACTTACTAGTTTATCAAACAATGGAAAAATAAAAATCATCCTATCTACTTACTTATTTTTTAGTCTACAGTGAAATTATGAGTATGGTATAAATGATGTAGCTTTAAGCTTACACAATTCATCTTTCACTGTATTTGATCATACAGTTTTTTTTTAATTTTTTTTATTTCTTTGGAGAGAGACACAGAGATAGAGAGAGAGAGAGGGAGAGGAAGACAGAGATGGGCGCGCCAGCAGTGTCTCAGCTGCTGAGAACAAAATCCAGATGCGTGCTCCCCCTTGTGGTCAAGTGCGGCATTGCACCCTTGCACCACTTTGCGCCTGGCTAAACGTGGGACCGGGAGATTGGAACCCCTGGAGATTGGAACCAGCGTTCTTAAGCTTAGGAGGCAGGTGCCTTAACCCCTAAGCCGTCTCTCCGGCCCTTGATCATACAGTTTTAATTTATCTTTCTATGACTTTAAATATTCTAGAAACATATGCATTATTATTTTTGTCTAGAAGTATTTTGACCTCACAAAAAACAAATTCAAATTCTTGACAAGTAGAAAGAAAATAAGGTTGTTTGAAAACTTCTGCAAACATTTTTTTTTTCTATCAATTCTTTTTTTGTTTGTTTGTTTTGGTTTTATTGGTAGGGTCTCACTCTAGTTCAGGCTGACCTGGAGTTCACTCTCTTTTCTCAGGGTGGCCTCGAACTCACGGTGATCCTCCTATCTCTGCCTCCCGAGTACTGGGATTAAAGGTGATCTTCCTATCTCTGCTCCCGAGTGCTGGGATTAAAGGCGTGTGCCA
Organism: Orientallactaga sibirica; assembly: GCA_036365145.1. NCBI lineage: Eukaryota > Metazoa > Chordata > Mammalia > Rodentia > Dipodidae > Orientallactaga > Orientallactaga sibirica. The sequence goes on along the minus strand of JAEOAD010000019.1, from coordinate 10,270,233 downwards.
CCACGCCCAGCTCCTATCAATTCTTTTGAGGGAGAATGTCACAGTGCTTCCTTCAGAATTTAATATATAAATTTATTAAGTTTTCAAAGTCTGTCATAAGTTAATGCATACACAACACATACCATGTTACATACACTACACGTGTATATATAAAAGTGATAGAAGAACTATGGTCATCATCTCATGTTGCTTTCATGTATGTTAGTCTATACTTTTCACTTGCATTGCTCTTCATAGAAATAATGCAAAAGCTATAAGGATAAGAAAGGAAAAAATTGAAGCTTTGTCTTTATAAAATCATGACTCATTAAGAACTCCTTAAGGCTATAACATATATTCAAAGTATTTATGTAAGGAACTGCAGACTAATTGAGTCTGGATTGCAGATAAGAAGTCAGATTGATTGGTTTAAAAATAGACTTTCTGGGAAGAAAATAGTGCCTAAAAACAAAAGAAAGAGAAGCAGGGGAGAAGAAAACCAGCTGGGCAAAGTGGTATGCACCTTTATCCCAGCACTCAGGAGGCAGATTAAGAGGAACTCTGAATTTGATGTCAGCCTGGGCTAGATTGAAACCCTACCTCAAAAAAACAAAACAAAACAAACAAACAAACAACAAAAAAAGCAGACAATAAAACAGCATAATGTAGAGCGAAAATGAGCAGGATAATGATGTCAGGTGCTATTTTCTGAAAAAAATAAAGCCACTAAGATCTCACTAAAAATCATATAAGTAAGCCATATTTCTAGAAAGCACTGTGTGAACCATAGGTTTTGTGAAAATTAGCTATCCAGGAATGCTGAAATCACTAGTCCTTAACAGAATGAAAATAAAAACAAAACATCATTAAAACAGATTGGGAAAAAAAAAAGATTCAAGGATCAGAAACAAACCTGCCTGGTTGTCAGCACTGCTCATCCAATGGACCCCAATGTGGATGCAGGAGATCTACATGTGAGGCAGTCATTGAAAGGTCAGAGACTACTCATGGGGACACTTATGTTTCTACACTACCACTACAAAATGCCCAAGTCAACAGCAATAGGATCCAACCTGATCCCTTACCACATACTGAGAATTTGTGAGGACAACTTGATATTTGATTTATATTGATTATAAAGTATCTTCACATAATAAAAGGAGTAAAACACTTTTACAAAAAAAGTGCCATATTCTGGATATGATTTTTCCTTCCCTGCTTGAAGATCTCAGCCAGCAATACTCACAAATAACTTGCAGAGGGTATAATCCATTGATTCAGAATGTCATGCAATATCTCTTCAAATGAGTACACAGCCTAAGAAGAGTAAAAGTGGTCTCACAAACCATGAAATTCATTTGGAATGTTATATAAGATACAAGCTATAACATACCAGCTGGGCAAGGTCATGACAAAGCTGACTTTAAAAAAGTTATTATAAAATTTTAATACTGGGCACACTGACATACAACACAAATCATTCCCTGATAGGGAAGCATTTCATGGCAATACTTTATGTGACAACAATAGCTGTCAAATGCTTCCTTTTCTGTCACTTAATTCCTAGATATCTTTACTTCATCTTTTCATCTTCACTATGTACTATGGTATGCAGTTTAATTCATGGAGTTAGAACTTTTATATTCTTGGCTTCTAATAACACATGTATGAAAGGAAATGCACTTTGGAATAGTAGCCAAAATGCAGACTTTTTGAAAGGAATAGGATTTTGGAACTGAGATAGTGACATGAAAACTGGTTGGAGGATAAACTAGCAAAGCTGTGTACTAGGAACATAGTGAATGTAATCGGCTTACATGAAAATTCTTACATGAAAATACATGCTGTATTCTGCAGTCCAGAGGTAAGTTAGACACTCTAATACTTAAAGTACTTAATAAGTTATTTCAGTGGCTGAATTCCTTTGTGTGTGTGTGTATGTGTTTTCCTCCTCGAGGTAGAGTTTTGTTCTAGCCAAGGCTAACCTGGAATTAGCTATGTAATCTCAGGTCTCGAACTCATGGCGATCCTCCATCTCTCCCTCCCAAGTGCCAGGCTTAAAGGTGTGTGCCATCGTGCCTAGCCTGAATTCCTTTTATAGTGTTAAACTCTTAATGTATAAAAAAGTAAATATCTCCATAAAAGAAATGAAAACCTGAAAGGTGATTTTCCTTTTCTTAATAAAAGCAATATAGAAAAGAAAAATATTTGTCTGTTTTTATTAAGGATATTTAAAGAATACAGTTTCTTAGAATTGATAGCACTGTCTGTCTCTGAATTAGGTACCACAAATAAATGCCACCGTATTGTTTTAAGTAATGTAAAAGGTAATTAAATTGAAACAATCTGTGTGCAATTATGTAAGTCAATGGTAGCTAAGAGTCATCAATATATGTGAGGTGTGTGGGTACTAGAATTCCCACACAGTCAGAAGTGGGACTAGACAGAGTGCTACTAGAATCCTGCTGTATGCTACCTATACCCAATGTGTAAAGTAGGACAGATAGTATCACATGGATTTAAAGAAACACAATATCAGTAATGTGATAAAACAAGCCCAAAGAAGTTTGTCTATAACAAGATCTTGTGAGGATACAGATATTTGAACAAATTATCAACATACTTTTATATAGTTACACAAATGTATAATTTCATGACCAGCAACTTCAGATGGAATAATGAAGATTGAAATCAAAATACAAACTTGGATCCAAAGGCACACCATCTAGAACATAGAATTGATTCCAGATATATGTACACCACAGTACCTGTGGTGGTTTGGATCAAAAATGTCCCTCATAAACTCCTGTGTCTTTTAATAATTAGTACTCAGCTACTACATTTTGGGAGGTGGAGCCTTACTGGAGGAGACAAGTTCTTGGGGGAAGCTTTAGGATGTTATGACAATAATACAGTATTGACACAGTATTATGCAATTATGATATAATATTGCATTTTTGTGCTTGCATAGAGTACTCTTGACTATGAATGGAGATCTGTAAGGTCTGTGTACAAGTCTTGATTGGCCTTAACATTTTACAATACATTTTTTATAATTCATATTTTATGGTAGTGAATCACAAGACTATGAATATATTATGAATATTCATGTCCTTTCATTTTCTAACTTAGTTTTGATATTTGTAGACACTGTAGTTCATCTCTGAGTTTTCTTTTTTGTAATTTATTGTTATTGTGTGTGTGTTGTGTTTGTGTGTCTATATGTGTGAGTTCTAGCATGCACATATCACAGCTCATGTGTGGAGACCACGGGACAATACACTGCTTGATTCTTGTGTTCCACCTTGTTTGAGGCAAGATCTCATATTGTTCAGTGCTGTGCGTGCTAGGCTGGTTGGACCACAAGCTCGTAGGATCCTCTTATTTCCACCTCACATTCCCATGGGATTAGAGACACTCTCAACGGCACCTGGTTTACCTAGGATCTATGTATCTGAACTCAGTGCATTACACTGGCACAGCAACCGCTTTCAGTCACTGAGACATTTTTCCAGCTCTGTTTCTTCTTTTTCTTGTTTTCATGAAACAGGATCTCACTCTTAGGCCAGGGTAGCCTGGATCTCACTGTGCAGCACAAGCTGGCTCAAATTTGCTTCAGGCCTCCAAATATTTATAATACAGGCAAAGCCTACCACCATGCAAAACCCAAGTTTTCAGAAATACCTAAAAAGAAACAAATCTACATAAAAATTGAATCTGCATTTCAAATTGGTGTAGTTCAAAGAGTAATTTTATGTGCATAAGTATGTGTTTATCTACATATATGTGTATATATGTGTGTGTGTATATTTATAAACAAAATCATATAATACACAAACACACACACATGTATATGTTCTCTTCTCATAGTTTCCTGCTAGCAGCACCTACTGGTATTTTACAAATGAGTGTCATAAATCATATAGATAGATAGATAGATAGATAGATAGATAGATAGATAGATAGATAGATATAGATATAGATATAATCTGTGTGTGTGTGTGATTATATATTACATATTATGTGATTTACGACACTCATTTGTAAAATACCAGTAGGTAGCTGGAGTTCTTTCACCACCATGTGTGTGCTGCATGCCTAGAATGGCATGTCACTCATTCTGACATACTACAGCATCTTCCTTCTCAGTTTGGCAGGTGCCTTACACAGCTTTTCCATGGGAGAAGAATTTCCCAGATTTATCCTTTTATGGGGGGTGGGGGAGGGATGATATTTTGTCTTAGCCCAAGAGAAAGTGGATATTGTCCATATTTTCATTCTTTACAGTTATTTGTAGAAAAGTCCTTCTTGATACTTAATAATTCTATATATAATTGTATTTTTCACTGTATTATTTTTATTCCAATTACTGCATAGTTCTAGCCCTCTGTTTGAAATACTTTGGATATTTTCAGTCTAACAATAAATCTTGTAGGTTGGGTAAATTTTTTTACTGTATCATTTAAGAACTTCAGCATTTTTTTTTTTTTTTTTTTTTTTTTTTTTGGTTTTTCGAGGTAGGGTCTCACTCTAGTCCAGGCTGACCTGGAATTCACTATGTAGTCTCAGGGTGGCTTCGAACTCTCGGCGATCCTCCTACCTCTGCCTCCCGAGTGCTGGGATTAAAGGCGTGCGCCACCACACCCGGCTAGAACTTCAGCATTTTAAATAGTGTACTATGATTCAGTATGGAATAAATATATTTTTACTTAAAAAATCTGTACTTGAAAACAAATATATCAAAGAACTTTAAAATAGTTCTGTCTGAAATATTTTTTTAAAAGTCTGTGGCAATGTGACTAAAATGCATGCCCTTTCCTGACTAGGGGATTTTGAAACGAATATTTTTTTGACAAAAATGTCAGATGACCATATTTTAATTTTTATTTTAAATGTGTTACCTAATGTTCCAGAGAAAGCAAAATAAATCTATATGATTATAAAAATTCTATTTGCAATAACTCCTGTGAATCATCATCAGTTATAGCGAGCATGATGACTCCTTTGTGTACTGCAACTTCAGTAAGTGATTGGACTGAGCAGTTTGACATATACTTAATTTCCTTTCTTAATCTTCTCCACTGTTGACTACTATACCTTCTCTTGGGATTCCTCTTGCTTTGGATTAAATATAAAGATGTTTTAGTAACATTTCCAACCTTTGTTAAATCATGCAAATACTTTGAATATTTCAGTATGAATGAGAATTTAGAATACTGTTAAAATGTTCAACTACTTTTAAATTTAAAGATTCTTCTCAAATAAGATATATACCTGTATGGAAAGTTGTAGCTAGAGAGTTCCCTTAACTGTCCTGATTTTATGTAATCTCTCATTTATTGAATGCTGTCTTTGACTTTTCCAATAGCGGTATGAGTGACGATGTTAGTTTCTGAGGGAATTGGAGGCAAAGGACAAGCCTGAGGTTCACAAAGGGTAGCTGCAATCCTCTTCTATTGCTTTTAGAGAAACCTCTATTATTGCCTTGCTGAAGATGTCTGAATGTTTTTGTTTCAAAGCAAATAATGTCTTTTTGACACCTTTGTCTCTGTGCTAGTGACTTGGGCCTTTTGTATTTTGCATCTGTGTTTCTAGTCATCCACTCTTCCACTGGGAAACATCTGCTGCCCACCTTCCTGGATGACATCATTTCTAGATGAGTCACTGTTCTCTCTGCCTCCCTCTACAGGGCCTACTCCCTGGAAATGTACATCTTACCCTGTAATATGGAAAGACAGAAATTACTGTGTGTGGTTCTTTATTTTTTCATACTTAAGTTAAACTTGAAAACCATTGATCCTCAAGATTCAAGAAACAAGTCAAGCTTTGTAATTATTTCCTTTGAAACACCTTTCTGAAAAGATGAAAATGAGGTCATCATTTCTTTTCCCTTTTTAAGAACAAGATTCTAGCACATTAATGATTCAGAACAAAATTGCCTTAGCCTCTTAAATCTTGTTTATAAGCTAGAAATAACAATTAGTAGAACTAATTTGTTCTCATTTAAATGATCTTAGTGAATGAGTTAGGCCTCTCATTGCACTCTGTATTGTGGAGTTTGTTTATTTGTTTTTTTCAATTTTTTTTCTTTCTTCTCTAGTTTTTGAGCCTCTTGCAAAGCTGAGAAAATGGGGAAAAACACATTTAACATGTAATATGTATTTTATGAACAAAAATGCTGCTCAGTCTTAAAATTCATCATAAAAATTTATTTAAAAATTTAATTTTTCTGGCACTACATATTTCCTTTAAACCAGCACATAAACTAGTCCCTGAAAACCTTATCACACTGAACAGAAGTATTAAATAGCACATCTACATTGTCTCTGTGATGGGCTATGATTTTTAGATCCCAACAAACTCTCCATTAGTAAATATATATTGTTTGTTTGTCACTATATAATAGTAAACATTTTGCATTTGTTAGACAGGCTTAGATATACATGATTCATAGCATCCTTGTTCAACTTTGTAGGGGTGACTTCTAACACAAAGTAGTAATAATCACTGGCTTATTTATAGTTAACCCACTATATGTTAAAATGTTAATAAGTTTGTTTTTTAATTTATATTCCTTCTGCTAATCAAAAATAAAAAGTACAGTTAAAATATAACAAAAATATTTGAGCTATAAATCTATTGTTTTATTAGAATTTAGAATATTTCTGAGAATCACACTAACTTTTGGCCTCTTAGTGATTAAGAAATGCATTATATTTTGTGAAATGCGTAAATTGTATTGCCTTTCAAAGAAAGAGATCACATGATGAGAGTGTCCCTGCACAGTCATCCGATACTGCATAGTCCACGAGGAATAACTGGCTATTGATACATATCAGTAGCAAGTGAGAACACGATAAGCTACAAATGATCAGCATGTTTATCACTGTGCCTAGACATTTACTTATTCTTCATAAAGTACATTTTTTATGTGGTCATTGAGCAATGCAATTGCAAGTATCCGGAGAGCAAGAGACATGCTCATTTCTCTATCTGCCCAATTATTGCAGTACCCTGAAATACAGAGACTGACTTCTGAAGTCGTTTACCCCAGAGTGGGCCCACTGCTTCTTGGAGTAGAACCTGTAAAGAAACCAACTCGTGGAGCCATATAAACCAAGAGTGAGCCTGCCACAGCCACCACCACCACTGCTGCCACAGCTGCTACCACCTTTGTTGTTGCTATCACAGCTGCTGCTTCTCAGGCAGACACTCATCCAGTGTTTTGATTGAACAGCAAAATACCAATACTTGAGTGAAGGACAACAATCTGTCAGTGAGGAAAAAGGAATATTTACTTCAAAAAATTCCTTAAACATTTGCTCAAAGGAAATTAAGAGCAGGACCAGTAGAACTCAGTGGATCCAGAACAAATACACACACACACACACACACACACACAGAGAGAGAGAGAGAGAGAGAGAGAGAGAGAGAGAGGCAACAAAGATGTTATCATTCTAAGCCCACATGTTACATTCAACATTCATGTGGGGTCATCTGTTATTTGTTAACTTCTGTTGCATTCAATGGTAGCCAACATATCTCATGCATGCAAACATTGTTTTGGCCAGGAATACAATTAAGTCACTGGGGAGATAAAACAAAGAGCATGGCTTAACATCATGTCAGTATATCCAACATGCCTGGTCACCTGTGCTGTTCAGGACAAAAGAAATATGAAGCATAATGAACCTGATTGTGTTCTTCTAGGAAGGCTGATACATGGTTGTAAATTAACTTCAAAGCCTAAGTTTAACTTAGTTAGGAATTTAACAGAAAAGGCTTCTCACAGACATAGTCTCAGAAAATTTATTTGTAAGAACCATGGGCATTATTACAATTCTTTGCCATACTTCTTTCCCACATTCAGGATTCTACACATACCACTTGGCATAGGACATGAAACAGTTAATATTTATTTAGTGTTTCATTGTAGTCATATCTTGTCACCTACTCACATATAATGAGTTAGATTTAAAGGGAAACTCATAAAACAATCCAAACTTGAAGTCATTAGGTTTGACACTGTAAACATAGAAAGCAAAAGTGTCATAATAGAAAGTGACTGTTTGGTATTCTGAATTCACACTAAGAGATAAGTCACTCAACTAAAAATCATCTGAAGTACACTTTATGACAATAAGGGGGACTATAAATGACCAAAAAAAGAGAACATAAAAGAGAGAAGCAAATTTTTCTATCAATCCTAGAAGTACTATTGCTAGAAGGCAGGTGAGGTGTCTGGGGAGCACATTAGAGTGTCAACAGAGCTATAATACTCATAGAGAAATAGCAAACAATTTTGAACATGGTGCCAACCAGATTTGAAGGATATGGGAAGGATGTTCTGAGGGGTCTTCAGTGTGTATTTTCCTGTGTCTGAATTTTACATTGTAATTGAATCTATGATACAGAATGCTAAAAGGACCTGCACCAGACAGCATATTGATAAACATTTAGTGACACAGCATATTCATAAACATTTAGTGACAATAGAGTTATAAAACCTCCACCCTGGAAAGCCAAAATTTATTATGTGATCCCCTTTTGCTTCTTTAAATGTTCCCGCTCTTTAAACATTATCCTATCAATAAGTTCCTTACACATATTTTTTTTGAATTTCTATCTCTTCACCTATGTGAATTTATAGATATGAAATGGACACTCTCAGGGTCACCAATGGAACTTAATTGAAAAAAATTTTGGAAAAGTATATTGTACAAAGCATTATCTAACCAATATATTAGGCAATGATGCTTTGTATCCTATAACAAGTTATAGATAACAATGAAAAAATAAATAAGTATGTCTACATCAAATTAAAGTGTCTGCAAAGAAAATAATAAAATAAACTAAATCAACCTATATGAAAGGAGAAAATAATTGTAAAGTGTAATATTATATGGAAAAATTCCAACATATGAGAAGACTTTTTGCACATCAATAGCAAAACATAAAGTCAACCTGATGATACTTTTTTCCAGAGGAGAATTATACCCCTTGCAAATATCTTTAATCTTTTTGAAGTGTTTGACATGGGAGCTGCTTTAAATAAAGATAACTGAATACTTTGATTTTGCCCAAATTTTGACTTTGTTCTCCTTCCTCTCCCTCCCTCCTGCCTTTCCTCTGGTGTCTAGCCCATCACTCTCCCTTACTCATTATGACATTCTGTCCTGAGGCAAACTATTCCATGGTCATCTCATATACTCACAACTGTTTTGACCTCTGCCCAGAGTATTGTAAATAGAACAGACATCTTATGATATTTTTCCCTTTACAATCCATTATTTAAACACTTTAAATGCATACAATTCACACAGGTTTAACAATTAAAAGTTATTACCTATAAAAAGTAGCAGTGTTGCAAAGCTTCGTAAAACATTTGAACTCATCTTTGGTTTATTTTATCATAAGTCTCTATTCCATTTTAAAGGATCTACAACTGTTCTATTATATATTCTTCAATGTAGCTAATATGCAAACTACTTAGTATTTTCAGGATTTCTACTTTTGGCATGCATTATAGAAACTTTTTCTGTATACATTTTTCTACCAAACATTTAACAACCTTGATTTAATTGGGTAAGTGTTAATACCATACACATGAAGTTTTTCTCCCTTAAAAATTGTGTGTGTGGAGTGCTGGAGAGATGGCTTAGCGGCTAAGGTGCCTGCCTGCTAAGCCTAAGAACGCTGGTTCCAATGTCCAGCGGTTCCAATCTCCAGGTCCCACGTTTAGCCAGATGCAAAGTGAAGCAAGGGCGCAATGCCGAACTTGCCCACAAGGGGAGCACACACATCTGAATTTCGTTCACAGCAGCTGAGAGACTGCTGGCACGCCCATCTCTGTCTCCCTCTCTGTCTATCTCTCTCTGTCTCTCTCTCTCCAAAAATAAATTAAAAATTTTTTAAAATTAAAAAAATTGTGTGTGTTATTAATTCTGTGCACAGTATTATAGTATTGTACCAAGAAATTTATAATCTTAGATTATTAGTACTTTATACCTAGTAAACAGCATTTTATCATTCTCACTACAATCAACTTCTGGCAACCACTATCCTGTCTTCTGCATAAAGGTGCATGACAGTGTGAGCTCTTTCAAGGGGAATCTTATAATGCTTGTCCATTGGCTATATTATTTTACTAAGCATATGCAATAAGCTTTCTGCATTATAGAAATTGGCAGTCTTGTCTTCATTTTTTAAAATGGATATTTCATCTTCTTTATTTTTTAATTCATTGATAAATTCAGATTTTCTCTATGTCTTAGCTATTGGTAGTAATATTTCAATGAATATGGAAGTGCAAATATGTATTTGAGATTTCAACTTATTTGGATAAATATCTGAGGTAAAGTTGCCCAGTTTTAGAATTTTAATTTTAAATTTGGAGGCAACTCTTATCATTAGAGAGTAGAATAAAGGCAAAACAAAAATAGACAACTGGATCATTATTGGTCTCAAGAGTCGCTGGATCAAAAGAAGATGGGCAGCAGAGCAAAAAGTTAACCTGAAATAGAGAAAATATTTCCAGTTTCCAGTGTGTGTGTGTGTGTGTGTGTGTGTGTGTGTATATGTATGTATCTGATAAAGGGTTCATCTCCAATATATTAAAAGAGCCTGGCTGAAAGTACTTCTGCGACTTAATAGCAAATATAATAAAAAACAAAAGAGACAATGTACAGATTCTGTATATAGAAATTTCTCCAAAGACAAAGGGCCAAAAGATATGTGAAACAGTGTGTAGTCACAAATTATTAAGGGACTAAAACCAAGGCCAAAATGTCATATCACCTCATAAATAATAGGATGGTCATTAAAATATAACAAATTTTGGGAGAGAGAGAAATTAAATGTATTGTATACTGATAGTGTAGGTAAGATTTTCATGTTAGTACTCTGAGCTTCTTATACCCTATCTTAGTATCAACCCCCCATCATATTAAGACATTCACAATTGACTCTACCCACCAAATATCAACTTAGAGGACTGACACCAGCACCAGGTGCAAAGTTTTTCCATTTAAAACATTTTAATATCTCTATTATTAAAGGAGATAATCTGGTTTTTAATATATTTAGTTTATTTATTTATTTGAGAGAGAGAGAGAATGGGTGATCCAGGGCCTCCAGCCACTGCAAACGAACTCCAGATGCATGCACTCCCTTATGTATCTGGCTTACGTGGGGCCTGGAGAGTTGAACCTGGATACTTTGGCTTTGCAGGCAAATGCCCTAACCACTAATTCATCTCTCCAGCCCAAGATTGACTGATTTTTAATGGAAGCGAAAATATAATCATTTAGTTTGTCAAAGACTCACTTTAGCAAATTGACAAAAGAATTGCTTCTAAATATTTCTTCCAGGCAAATTTCATTTGTAGCTTATTCTGTTAATACAGGCTAACACTGGCATGATAACCTTTACCAAGAAGAAACATTAAGAGGGAAAATTCCAAGATCATTAAATATTAAAGTGAAGTATGCATGAATTTTTGATGTGATAAGGCCCTGAAAAAGATGGTTAGATCAAGGATAATGCCAGCTTTACAGTTGGGATATTGTAGCTATCTTTTTGTTGCTGGACTAGAACACCTGATAAAAGGAGTTGATGGGAGAAAAAAATTTATTCTGGTTTCCAGTTTCAAGGGGAAACTTCATTTTAGCAGGGGAAAGCATGGTCTGGGTAGCTACTGGACATCACCTCTGCCTCACAAGGTGGAGAACGGCAGCAGGAGAGTCAGCTGATCTCTATAGCACATGTCCATTCCTATGATACATCTGATGTTAATCCTGTGTACATCCAAGTATGCATAGGCAAAAGATGTAAATAGAGGATTCTTTCTAAAAGTTCCCACAGAGAACAAAGTTTGACTTCCTGCAAATGAACCCAAAACCAATCCAGCGTGAGTGGGACCCTGCGCTTCCAATCCCAGATATATCTTGGAGCATATTTGAATAGAAACGGCCCACAAAAGGAGAGTGACCGATGAGTCCTGGGAGATGAGAGCCTTAGTTGATTGTTTGAAGTAGAGTGTTCTACTCAGCAATTCTACTCAGGTGGGCCCCTAGGATCGCAATAGTTTCTAGTTCAGGAAATGGGGTTCTTTATTGTCCAAACCTAGTGGTATCCTGGGCAGCTAAATTAATCCCTATGCTTGCCTAAGTGCTGTGTGCTTGTGTGTGTGTGTGTGTGTGTGTGTGTGTGTGTGTGTGTGTGTACCTAGGAACTAAAATATATAGAAATGTATTTCAGTTAAACTTCTCATACATGACAGGAAGCAGAGAACCATTTGGTTTAAAATGTACTCTACCTTGAAAAGCAGTGTGAAGTTCACACATCCACTGGTTACTGTATGATTTCACAGGACATTAGTTATGTGAGATACATAAAATATTACAGCAAGAACAATTACTTCCTCAAGCAAAAGAGTTTTATCTTTTAATACAAAGTGACACAAAATCAGCTAACATTTATTCTCAAAAATGGTTGGGTACATTTTCTCTACTAATTATAATTATCTTAAAGTATTACAATATTGACAATGACATTGTGATAGCTTAGACAAGCAGACACCTGATCCTATTTTAACTTGAGGTATTATTTGCATTTTTGCCTATTTGACTTGATATTCTCCATTTTCATTGTTGTTAGCATGTTTTCTTATTTTGGTATATTTAATTTCATGACATACAATGTTGACAGTTAAGTGGTAGATCTTTCTTTACAAGTGTTTGAAAATCTCCTTCTATTGTCATTTTCAATATAGGGAGCTTAAAAATATATGCAAACACATTTGGCTAATGGTCATAAGTGCTGGGTTTTCTGCTAACATTTAAAATGTATTTCAATATTTATTAAAATATGATAAAGTTCCTTAAAGTTTATCTGCATATTCAAGTAGACATCTTTCATTATACATTGCTTTCTTTAAAAATATGAAACTCACTTCCAATTTTACATTTTTGAAAAGGTTATTTAATTATAATTTTGAAATGAGTGCTATATCTGTTAGTCCTGAAAAGATATTTGTGCATTATGTTTAAAAATAAATATTTTTTAATACTAAAAAACTGTGATACAAAATCAAAGCATGAGTGTAACATTTTCACCTTCATAATTAGGACAACTTAACCAGGGAGTCACCTCAGTATTACTTAACATTGGGAGGTTTTGATTTTCAAAATACAAAAATTGATATTTTTGCTAACTTTTTAAATGACATAAACAAGTTGAGGTTTTGTTGATAGTTTGTTACTTTGTCCTACTAAGGATTGAACCCAGGGTCTTCAGCTAGCTAGACAAGCACATTACTATCGAGTTTCTTCTCCAATGCAGGAGATTGTCTCTTTTAGAAATACATTTACCATGACAAACTTTTTTTTTTTTTTTTTTGATTTTTCGAGGTAGGGTCTCACTCTGGTCCAGGCTGACCTGGAATTAACTATGTAGTCTCAGGGTGGCCTCGAACTCTCGGCGATCCTCCTACCTCTGCCTCCCGAGTACTGGGATTAAAGGCGTGCGCCACCACGCCTGGCCTTGACAAACTTTTTAATGATCCTGTAGATCATTTCAATTCTGCACTCTTTAGCAGCCTAGCTTAGGGAAATTCTTAATTTGCTTGAAGTTCTGTTCTTTTAAAAAAATAAATCACAGGATTATTAGAAAGACCCACTATACCCAGAATAAACTCATACCAGATATTACATTTTCAGAATAAAAAGTAATAAACATTATATATATGTGGAGAAGAAAAAAAGAAATATACTTCAAGATAAGTATTTATTTTATCCAAGCTGTGTTACTGATGTAACACCAGTTACTTTTCCATTTTCCATTTAATTTTCACATTCTGAGAAATGAGAATAACAGTAAGACTGAAATCATAGACTGTCTTGTGTCGCGACCGCCTCGACCAGCAAGGAAGACGCAACACTCGGACTCTTCTTTCAGCCGTTTATTCAGGAACCTTGAACAATCTTCTGACCCCGACTGACTCACTCACTCACTCACTGCCTGACTGCCTCACTCTCTGACTCACTCACTCACTCACTCACTCACTCACTCACTCACTGACTGCCTGCCTGACTGCCTCACTCACTGACTCACTCACTCACTCACTCACTCACTCACTCACTCACTCACAGACTCACTGCCCGCCGCACCTCCCAAAGCTTAAGAAGCCTTTGAACAGCCAACCCTGGTAAGCCACGTGGTGAATGCAGATAGGTCCACATATACGGAAGCAAGCCTAGATCACGGCCCAAGCCAAATAAGGACTTGTTTATCCAGGAGAGCACTTCGGGAAGGCGGAAGGCGGAAGCCAGCGCCATCTTTAAGGCGCGGCACCTCGCAGCTCTCTACAGTTCCCCCTTTTATGTTTTAAAACAAGCCACAGGTAAGAGTAGAGGTCTGATCTCTGATGATGCGTATTTTTGCAACCCTGATGCCTTTTTCTCAGAGGCGGGATCTGGGGCATCAACCCGCATGCAATCAAACATGCTCTTCTCTGGATTTCTAGGGCTAACCCAGAGTGCAGTGCTTAGCCTCGCAACCTGAGCAGGAAGAAGATTAACTTTTAGTTGTAGCCAGCCAGACTTAGGGGGACTGTGCAGCCTCTATGGCAGTAAAGGCTTGAATGATCATAGCTGCATCCCGTCATTGCGTGACCCTGATTTTACACAGACACCACAAGCAAACCAGAGAGACCAGTAACAGAAGGCCTGCTAAAGAGCACCCAAACCCGCCCATTCCTTCAGATGATTCATAGCGGAGATCAGCCAAGATGACAATCCAGAGGCAAAGGAGAGGTCCATGCAGGTAGAATTCACATTAACTACAGCCAGCCTCAATTCTTTTAAGGTATCTTCAAATTCAAGCGACCAATTCTGTAATAGAAAACTAGACAAAAATCTGGATAAATTTGCAGCCCTAGTATAATTTATATATTTTGAGTTAACTGAGCCATGGCGGCTGTGAGGCTAGCATTGGTCAAAACACTGGCAAGGGGAAACTGGTTATAATACCCATAAGCCCGCCCCCAACAATACTCTGCCTCCAGGAGGTGTTAATTCCCAAATTGCCATACTCTGCCTCCAGGAGGTGTTAATTCCCAAATTGCCATCAGCTGGGAACCTAGCATTCAGAACACTTGAAGTTTATGGGGGACACCTGAATCAAACCACCACATTCTGTCCCTAGCCCCGTAAACTGATAACCGTATATGATGTAAAATGTAATGCATTCATGCAAATTTAAAGGTCCCCATAGTTTTTATCAATTCCAATGATGTTCATACGTCCCCATAATCCAAGGTCTTTTAACAACATTAGCAAGGAGAAACTAAAACAATGCAAACTCAACCACCATCAGCAGTCATCAAACTTCTGCAGTTCAAGTTCAATATAGCCTTGAAAAGCAGGTTCCTTCTCCAGTCAGCTCTTTCCAAGAATTTGCATTTTTTACAGTCTTTCCTCAGGCATCCTCTCCATTGTTTTAATGTAAATCAAGTCAGGACACCTTCCTTCCACCTTCCTTAAGATTGCTAATGCGTTGACAATAGCAGCTTCAGTAACCTAAAACCAGTCTCAGTGCCTCTGTTTTTACCTTGCTTGAGGTTTTTCAACTGGAAAATCTCAGTCCGATATCTTTAGCCAAGCACACCAGTCCATTACAAATTTAACCTTGATCAAACTTTCTGGGCCTGGATAGCAGAACTCTGCCATCCCATGTGCTGGGAGCCCAGTTCCAACAAAGTCCTCTGCAGTCTTTCCTTCCCCTTTAGAAAGCCCATAAGACAAGCCTCTTCAATACTGTCTGCACTTTTTTTAATTTTGATCTTTTCATTTGTTTTATGAGAGCCTGCAGCTCTTCTTTAGAATCTGTAGACTCTGAATCTTCTTGTTCTTTGTTTTTGCCTCTTTTTCATTGTTTGCCTGTTCTGACCTTTCTTCCTCGAGGCAGTTCCTCACTAACCTCCAGATCGATCTTACCCGCCCTTAAGCGTGCCTTGGTCTGCTGCAAAATCAAGATCTTCGCCCAAATTTTCCCATGAAGGGATTGTAAGACTTCCAGAGCACGCAAACCAAGGGGCTATGGCATCACATTCCTCCAGGAACCTCTCAGGGTACTCCCCTTTATCTTTAAGTTTTTTGAACGAAGCAGCTCATTCAGAGCCAAAAAATTGGGTGCAGTGAGAAGCGCCCATGGCTAATTTTGCAAAAATTCTTTTAAAACTTTTACTTTTGGTTCGCTACACCATGGCTAACCCTTTTCCTGCTCCCTCTTTTTCTACCGAGAGAGCAAAATCCCCGCTTTTGTCGCGGATTCCCACCTTACCTGGGAACTTACCAGTGCACTGCCCTGACTGCAGAAAGTTCTGAGTCCCTCTTTTGACTCTTCTTTCAACAGTTTATTCAGGAACTTACCACTACTGCCCTGACTGCAGAAAGTTCTGAGTCCCTCTTCGGACTCTTCTTTCAACAGTTTATTCAGGAACCTTACTTTTTCTTTTAGATGTTTTACTCGAGCGCTCTTCTCTCACCTCCTCTAAATTTTTTTTTTTTTAATTGCTTCTGAATCATTCTCGTTTGCCCTATGTAATATGACTAGACACACTACAACACAAATACACCACATGAGGTTAACCAACTTTTATACACTAATAAGACACACGAACAAATATACATTAATTGGCCGGCTATCATTCTTAAGAAATCTTCTCACTAAACCTTATTGTGGCGCCTTTAACCCTAATACTGGAAGATGTATTGCCCATTTTGCTATGGGACCTTATCGTCTCTCTACCGGAAAACTTGCCTTTACCCTTTTTGTCCACTTACCTGGAACTTACCAGCTAGCTGCCCTGCAAGTTCTGAGTTCCCCGTACGGGCCACCATTTGTCGCGTCCGCCTCGACCAGCAAGGAAGACGCAACACTCGGACTCTTCTTTCAGCCGTTTATTCAGGAACCTTGAACAATCTTCTGACCCCGACTGACTCACTCACTCACTCACTCACTGCCTGACTGCCTCACTCTCTGACTCACTCACTCACTCACTCACTCACTCACTCACTGACTGCCTGCCTGACTGCCTCACTCACTGACTCACTCACTCACTCACTCACTCACTCACTCACTCACTCACTCACAGACTCACTGCCCGCCGCACCTCCCAAAGCTTAAGAAGCCTTTGAACAGCCAACCCTGGTAAGCCACGTGGTGAATGCAGATAGGTCCACATATACGGAAGCAAGCCTAGATCACGGCCCAAGCCAAATAAGGACTTGTTTATCCAGGAGAGCACTCGCCATCGGGAAGGCGGAAGGCGGAAGCCAGCGCCATCTTTAAGGCGCGGCACCTCGCAGCTCTCTACAGTCTTGTATATGAAGCCATCTTGTATTAAGAAGAGATAGGTGCACACAATGAGAATTCAGTATTTTTTAACACCTTCTACTGTTCTAGTACGGTATGATGAGATACTTAATGAAATTGTATCCATTTGTTTGTGTTAGTTCAAAATTCATGAAAATAAAGACCACTGACCACAAATTATGGTCAAATTAAAGGAAGTTTTTAAATTGTGCACAATTGGCTGGAGAGATGGCTTAAACATTAGATCTTTTTTGGTTTCTTCCCAAACAGGACCCCGGTTCAAGGCTTGACTGAATAGGACCCATTCATATAGATGCACAAGGGGGCTCATGCATCTGGAGTTCGTTTGCAGTGGCAGGAGGCCCTGGAGCTCGTTCTCTCTCTCTCTCTCTCTCTCTCTCTTTCACCTGCCTGTTTCTGTATCTCTCTCTCTCAAATAAATAAATAAAAATATTTTTAAAATATATTAAATTGTGCACAATAGAGCCGGTCCAGTGGCTGCCTCCCTAAGGCGGGGTGTAGAGAGCAGCCTTGACTCAGCTTCTCAAGCTCTTTTTATAGGGTGAAACCATAGAAATTACAGGGTAGGGCTTTTCAGAGGCAAGCAAGTGTGGTGACCAAAATACACCAGCCGTAATAGTTAAACTACTTCCCGGAACATTATGAATACACAATCCTGGGAACAGTAACCAGGAAACAATTTGTGGCCCTTTAGTTTGAGCTACAAAAATTAGGAACTAGATTTTATTATATAAAATAAAAAATATTCCATGTTTAGTAAGCTGTCCACTATTGTTATAATTTCCGAGGTTGGGCCACTTTTAGAAAACACTGCTAAACTTAGGAACTCACAAATTAAAAATAAGGAACCAAATTGACTATAAAATCATTGCTAGTGAAGTCAAGTTTCAGAATCCAGGTTGAACAAAACCAGGTAAACTTGATTTCTACATCCTATGAAGGCACACTTCTAAGTTGTTTTATTAACTATTATGCTGGGATAAATCTTTGTTAAAATAGCAATAGTAGTTGGATGGTCTTCTATAAGCTTCTATTGTGAGCAAATTATAGATGAATATATGCATGTTTTACATATAATAGTCAAAACCTAAGTTTAAGGCTCAGTAAATATTAGAAGATAATTTTTTTCTTTATAAACATGGCTTTGTAGAAATTTAGATGGAATAATGTTTCCTTATGAAATTATCATTATTATTTAATGAATATAAAACAATAAGACTAGATATGTCAAATCAGGTGTATTTAAATGAGTTCATTTGAGGAAGTAAATTCTTCATGAACCATTATCTTCCCTAAGATCCACTCATCAATGATTCCAAACATGACTGTAATATAGGGTCAACTTGGGCAACTGTTTTGTTCTCATTTTTGGAAAGCTTTCAGTCCAGTATATAGGCTATATTTCCCCTCATTCAAACTCTAATGCCTGGAATAAAATCTGGTTTAAGTAGGTTCAGAGGCTTTCCAAGAAATTTTATTCCTCCTTAGTAATTGAGAATTATAGGCATATGCAGCCAATAACCACAGAAGCCAAATAACAACATCAGTTTCAGAGAGTCCACATGCTCTTAGAAAAACATTTACTAAGTATCTATGCTGATCAAACAGCACATAGATATAATTAATTGGAATTTATATGCAGAGATAATTCCATATGTTTCTGCACGATAGTCAAGAAAAGTATTTTTATTAGAACACATTTATAATATATGGATGTCCACATTGCTACAAAAAACTGATGGACATTTTACTCATATTTTTTCTTTATTTTGTTGGATGATAGGAGAGTGGTAAATATTTCTTTGAGATACATACAACATGGGATTTGAGTCTAATCATTTCTTCCTTATATTAAACAAAATAATTGCATATTCTAAAAATTATCTCAATTCACTTATTGAAGGAAAGGTCTTTTATATCTCTGAATGACTTGGTGCAAAATCATTATCAGCAAAAAGTGGACTAATGAGAATTCATTTTGTTTTGTTATAGTGAAAAGGAAATCACTCAATGTTGTTTGAGCTTTTATACAAAACTTGTAGTTAATCCTCAAATTAATCTATTGTCTTTTGTGTACCCAAGAGCAAAATGACACCTTCATGCATTTCTCATTTTATTAGTGACTTTTTTTGTTTCTTTTTTTTTGTTGTTGTTGTTGCTTTTTTTTGTTTGTTTGTTTGTTTTTTGTTGTTGTTGTTGTTGTTTTTGGTTTTTCTAACTCAGGCTGACCTGGAATTTACTATGTAGTCTCAGGGTGGCCTCAAACTCATAGTGATCCTCCTACCTCTGCCTCCCGAGTGTTGGGATTAAAGGCAGGCACCACCACGCCCGGCTTATTAGTGATTTTTATGAACAGCAGAGTCTGAATACATTTTCCATAAATTCTGAATAAGAAATTCAATAACACAAAAGTGCTAGAATTCTTACATTAAATCTCATTAAGGTCTTATAAATCCAAATAATTACTCTATAATAAATAAGCTCTATAATAAATTTATATATATTCATTTCTTCTATACATACATTCATAATCAGCTTAAATATGTGGGGCATTTTATTATAATAGCATTTTCTCTGTGAAATTCTAAAAGTAAATATCCATGACTAGACACTATAAAATTATTTCTAAATGCTCAATGTTTTAACTAAAAATAAAGTTGATTCATTACAATTTTATTTTCATTTATATTATTTATAATTAAATTTATTTTAAATTTCAATTCTGTTGGACCATACAGAAGGCCTATGAAAAGCATGATATATGAATTGAAACCAAACCATGGGTATTAGTACAACTTACACAACAATAGAACCAATTTTCCAGATCATCCTCAATGTGCTGTATTCTCCAACAAGATTACAAACTGAAATGACTGTCATCTCACTTGCTGACACTAAAATGCCTTGAAAGGATATATTCCAGATAACTTGTACTGCTTTGAAGATCCAAGTTCATGTTCTGCCATGTGAATACAATTAAATTGTCTTTAATATCCTGTGTACTGTCATGGGACATTATAGATTTCTCTTATACATGCCTCTCTAAAAGGAATGGTACTTTAAGAACTGTAAGTTTCCCAGTGAACTTTCCTTTTTAGGTGAGGATAATAGCATCAATATACTGCCAGCATATGGTCAGATCCTTCCATCATTTGTATTGAAATATTTCTCTGGAGTTGATTCCACTCCCCCCACTATAATTGGGTGAATTTTCAGGTGCTTAGTATGTAAGGGTATCTTTCAGAATGGCAAAGATTAAAAACCAAATTACCCTATCCTCTAAAACTCTCCTCTGCAAATACTTTCATCTATGTAAACTGTGCCAGAGAAAAGGCTTTTTTGTGAAAAAAAAAATCAAAAACTGAAAATACAACTCACTGTGTACCTAGCTGCCCATTCATGAGTCATCAAAATGAATTAGAGGAGTGTCTCTTAGTATGGAATATCAGCCTGTTAATTGTGTTCACGTGCTGCTACAGTAGATGGAACACTTTGTAATTCTCAATTTTATATGCACTCAGGACTCCTCTATCTGACTTTTCATTTACTGTGCAGGAATATTTTTGATGTCTTTTTTTTTTTTCCAATGCAAAACATTTTAATACATTGTCAAATATACAATTATTAGGATTACCTAAGTATCACTTATGAAAATTGGTATGTCACATTAGATTATCTATAAAACAATAACACAAATCACACATTGACAACCCTTCAAATCCAAGAATTGTCCCCAATAAATAGTATAAACCATAAACATACTAAAGAGAGAAAACTAGAGACATTATTTAGACAATGAAACCAAAGTAACCACACCAAATACATTCACTCATTATTGGGGTCCCTCCTGGGGCCAGCCCTGGAGGGGATGCAGGGTCTCTGCCAGGTAGGGGGTGAGAGGTGGGTAGTCATGACACAGACAACGGGAGTTGGGTGGAAGCAGGCAGAGGGCCAGCTGCTGCAAACTCCTTTATTCAAGGAAGTATAGGGGTTTTTAAGGGCTTGGCTGGCCAATCATTGTATGGGGTGGTTCCATTCTTTTGACCAATGACAGCCTGTCTCCAGGCAGATCATCTCCCAGCAGGTTGCTCATGGGCATGGGGCTGTAGCTGTTGTCACGCCAGGCCTGTGCAGGATGCCATGTCCACAGAAGCCACTACCTGGTTTTTCCTAGCAGGCGGCCTGGCTAGGGCCTGACCTGCTTTGTGCCGTACAACTCATCAAACATAAGGAAGTCAGAGCTATTACTTTAGTCACCAATAACACTTTTAGGGGCATTTCACAAGCTGTCACAGATCGTCCAGTATTAGGTCCTACAGTAAAGTCTCTGCACACTCCTACACCACTTCATACTGTTTTGCTTCTTCATCCAATTGTTGCTCTGTCCAAAGTGTGACCCCAGAGACAAAATTTCAAAATTTTTTAAAAAAAGCTTCCAACTAGGTACTGATTTAATTGTATGAATATCATCTCCTCTTACTGAAGGCTATCCAAATAGGAAGTAATAATTGAAATATTGACAAAACGAAAAAGGTGTCTTCCTACAAAAGGACCAAATGTTTTAAGTTATAATTACTTGGAAGTCAAGGATTAATTTCATACTCATCACCAAATTTAAAACACCAGGGATTTGAAGACAGAGGTCTAAAGTATTTGTTCTAAATTATAGAACACAAATGTCCAGTTATTTTGCTTGTGAACATGTAATGGGATGATTTTCACAGTATTGTCATGTTAATCACTATGTTACCTACATGTGCCTTTATTGATAGAAAAGAGAGAAAATTAAAGGCTGTTTTATGCCATCTAGTACTACCCAACTCAGGAGCCAAATGACCATGAGCAAAACAATGACTTCCCACCTTGCCTGATTGCAACTCAATACTTACTCTATGTTCACACAAACCCAGACACAAGCTATCTTTAAACACTTGTTTCCTATATCCCTACTTTAATTATCTACTCCCCTTCAGCTACATAGGACATTGGGAATGATCCAGGCCTTGCCTGCTCAGTTCACAATTGTGCTCTTGATGATGGGTAGGGATGCCTGGCATGTGTTACATTCAGTGACTATTTTTGAGTCAAGGAGGACAAGGTGCCTGCCTCCTGTTGTTTTGTTGTTGTTGTTCAGTATTAAGATACTACAGAATTTTGATCAATGTAACACCAAGGAAAAATAAACATGTATAATAGAAATGTTTGCTTATGATTACATTCAAGTATTGGAAACTGGCAGTTTTCTATCCTTTCCCAGTCTTTACAGATTTTTCAGGAAGCTTCTGTTGGACTGCTAAGTACAGCCCACCTAAGAACACTTAGTTCATCCTTGAAGAAACACATTGAATTTGAAGTTATTTAATAGTATTATATAAATTTCTATTTGAAGGTATTTCCAGTTCCATTATGAAGTGTATAAAATAATGGGACAGAGCAAGCAACATGATTTGAAGCCTGCCTCATGGAACAGCTCTGCCTGCAGCAGCGCGACCAGATATTTTTAAAAAAAAAAAAAAAAAAAAAAAAAATTTTTATTCATTCTTGCTCACTATGATCTCCCAAAACAAAACAACAAAATGTGGATTGTCTTTGTTAAAAAAAAATGGAGATAATGGATGAACATATTTTAATATAATTTCCCCAAGATGTTTACTTAATTATATTTCTTCAAAGTTTTTTGTTTTGACAATATGATCTATTCTTGCCCTGAGAGTAGTTTAAACCTGACAATTAAACACTGCCCCCCCCAAAAAAATAGTAGGTTAATTTTTCTTTTTTGTTGTTGTTGTTTTTGTTTTGTTTTTTGTTTGTTTGTTTTTTGAGGTAGGTCTCACTCTAGCTCAGACTGACCTGGAATTCACTATGTAGTAGTCTCAGGGTGGCTTCAAACTCATGGCAATCCTCCTATCTGCCTACCAAGTGTTGGGATTAAAGTCGTGCCCCATCACACCCAGCAACTAATTGTTTTATCCTTAATTCACAAGAGCTTGTCAAAGGGAATTATTATATATATTACAGATTTCTTAATGCCTGCTTTCATTATAAGTTTAGGCTCCATTGTCTTTACTAACAAGGAAGCACCATTAGAACTTGGTTGAAGTGAAACTACTCCAATTCAACCCAGACTTAGGATAGAGCATGAACATCTGTGAAAAACTAAGACCAGGCTATCTGTTCCTTAAG
This sequence comes from Orientallactaga sibirica, assembly GCA_036365145.1. Lineage (NCBI taxonomy): Eukaryota > Metazoa > Chordata > Mammalia > Rodentia > Dipodidae > Orientallactaga > Orientallactaga sibirica. Next base: position 10,246,674 of record JAEOAD010000019.1, on the reverse strand, counting down.
AAAAACAGATGTGATTAAACATGTCATCTAAGAAAATTCCTGAATCCATTGTAACATAGGAACTTTATAGCATGTGATTCCTTGGGGAAACACAATATAGAGTAGAAAATAGAGTGTTTTGATATGAAAGGTGGGTACTGTGCTACATTTTGCCATCACTTCTGAATTCCAAGATTTGTCTTTCTTAACAATAACAGCGCTACATCTCTTGTTTGAGAATAGGAAAATTCATGTTAAAGATAAGGCAAGTCAGAGAACAAACCTTAAAATGGTTCTTCCAAGTACTTCTTGAAGCCACTTTCCTAAATACGCTGTATTTATAGTCTAGCCTCAATGTCAAAGTTATTGCATGGTCACAGAAGATGAAGAGGCAATGTAATGCACCCAAATTCCTTACCTCATTCCCCATGGAACACTGGTTGACCTAAATTCGCTTTTACACTGCATTCACAGATCTGCCCATTGACTAGAATCAGTGCCCTCCACAGTTTTCCTGGTTTGGAAGTTTGCAGAACAGAATGAATCAATCCCCAAATGTTCTTTTCTAGAGACTCAAACCAAGTATCTAAAGAATTTCTTGTTCCATTGAGTTGAGGCAGTTGTGTTGCATGTTTAGGATACACGCGTGCTTCTTGGGTTTACAGTCCTTTCTGACAATGTTAAAACTTTAGTGTGGAGGCTGGAGAGATGGCTTAGCGGTTAAGGTATTTGCCTGCAAAGCCAAAGGATCCCAGTTCAATTTTCCAGGACCCATGTAAGCCAGATGTACAAGAGGGCACATGCATCTGGAGTTTGTTTGCAGTGGCTAGAGGCCCTGGCATGCCCTTCTCTCTCATTCTCTGCCTCTTTCTCTCTCAAATAAATAAATAAAAATATTTTTAAAAAATTAGTATGGAACTAAATAGAAACAGTGAACTATCCCCTCACCATATAGCCCAATGGTTTACTTTCATATATATGCATATTACCTGCTTTATGTCTTTTGTTATGGTATCATATGTGATAGGAGTTACTTTCCATTGCTATTCATATAAAGTATCTTATTGTTTGTATTTTCAGTGTTGATGAATATATAGGTCATTGCAACTTTTTGCTCTGTGAACAAAATTTCTGTGAAATTTTAAGTAAATTTCTTTTAGTGGAAAAATGAATATGTACAATTTAGGGATGCACTTAGAAGTGGATTTGTGTAATCATTTATTTTTATAATCTGGATAGATGTCAACAGTCATTCAAAATGATTATTTCATATGGTCCTTTATAAGTTTAAAGTTAAATAACCTACCTTCTAGATATGGTCACTCATTCCTATAATCCCAGAATTTGGGAAACTATTGCAACAGGTTTGTTAGAAGTAAATTGAAGGCCAGCCTGGGCTGCAGAGTGAGACCCTATATAAAAAGAAAACAGTGACAACATTAGCCAGATTCCATTTTTTTTTTTATTATTGTTTTTCAAGGTGGGTCTCACTGTAGCTCAGGCTGACCTGGAATTCACTATAGAGTCTCAGGTGGCCTCAAACTCCAGGCAATCCCCCTACCTCTGCTTCCTGAGTTCTGGGATTCAAGGTGTGTGCCACCACACCCAGCCTCAGATTCTTTTTTTTTTTTTTTTTTTTTTTTTTTTTTCTAGGTAGGGTTTCACTCTAGAACAGGCTGACCTGGAATTCACTATGTAGTCTCAGGGTGGCCTCGAACTCACAGCAATCCTCCTACCTCTGCCTCCCAAGTGCTGGGATTAAAGGTGTGCACCACCACACCCAGCCTCAGATTCTATTTTATATTGTGATGATTACAGGAAGTGCAGTCATTTCATACTTTCTGTTTTGGAAGTTGAGGAGATTTCACTCTGAATCAAGTACTTTCCAAGAAAGTAGGAACAAAGATTTTTTTTTAATGTCTTGAATCTGTTCCTTTTTATAGAAGATAGGGAGACCCAAAGAGATAAACTACCCCTTGCCCTTCAGCCAAGCTCCAGCTGAAACCACAAAGGAATTGGGGAGATGATCGAGTGCTGCTTCCATGCTGAACCTGATAATAAGTGTAATCAAAACTTACCAAAGCAGAGATACAGAAGTTCCTAAGAGCTCATCACTGAAGTAGACTTAAAACTCACCGCCCACAGCTTAGGGAATTTTGCGGAACAGGGGCCAGAAAGATTGTAAGAGCTACAGGTTGAAACAACATGCTCAGAGGCCTTTCCTTCTTCCCCCAAAATAACTGACTGCTGCTCCCACAACCTATAACCCCCAACCCCATAGGGAGGGTCCCCAGTGGAATTAAGTGTTTGGTTTTCTGTGCCTTGCTTGTTTAATTAGCACAATATCGTTCAGGACATTATGAATAACAGACTTCTAGAGTGTGTATGATTTTATATGTCTGCTTGCATATGTGTGAGCCGGTACATTTGGGGGTAGTTGCATTTATGTGGAGACCAGAGGAGAACCTTCCCACAGTTTTTTAAGACAGGGTCTCTTATTGGTTTGAAAAGCCCTAATTAGGCTACACTGGCTGGCAAGGTAGCTCCAAGTGCTCTTATCACTCCTTCACCAGGAGTGCAGAGTTTACAAACACACAGGGACAAAGCCATTATGTTTTGTTTTTGTTTTGTTTTATTTTTGTACATGCATGCTGGGGATTGAACTTAAATCTTTCTCATACTTGCAATGTAATCACTTTGCCAACTGACACTCTCTGCAGCTCCCAAGACTTTTATTTTTAATGATTACATAGTGTTTCCTTGTGCATATCTACTCACTCATTACTGAGAACTCGTTTACTCCACAAATTGACTATTGGAAATAATTCTAAAATTAATGTAGGGATACAAATGTAAGAAAGCTCCTTCAGAATAAAAACTCATTTAAAAAAAATGCAGCCTATCATTTTGGAAAGCAATATATATGTATATATAAGTTTAATTTATGTATATTTGAAGTTATTAATATCCACATTGTATAAGCAACTCAACTGAAAAATTTAAAAATCCTATAAATATGGGCAAATGACCTGTACAGATTATTCAACAGAAGATATACAAATGGCCAAAAGGTACAAGTATGCAACATAAGTAAATATCAGGTAAAAACAAAATAATTGTATCAAAATACAAACTCGTGAAACAATGAGTTTACTTACAGAGCATGGGTGAAGACTTTTTCCAGGAGTGTGGGAAATTCTAAGATAAAACTGCTTCTTTGCAAAGTCCCAGCTCATGATGATTGGTGAACTCATGGAATCTCCTTTCAGTTAAACTTCCGTTTGCTGTATCCTCTAACAATTCCCAAGATAACATTCAGCTGGGTGAAGATAGGAGAGGGTCTTGTGATCCTCCCTCCATGTACTAGTGAGTGTCAATCATCATTACTGTGTTACATTTCGGCTTTAAAGTTTCCATGGTTACCAGGCCAAGGCATCCTCTACTCAAAGATGGTATCATGATATGCCCATTACTTCTTAAAAAAAAAAAAAAAAAAAAAAAAAGCTCGTTTCACACCACCACTGACTTCAGTGACTACACTGGGGAAGACTTGTTCAATCTCCCCTAATCAGACAAGGGCTCACTCGTCTTCTTACTACCATTAGAAAGAACCTAGTCCAGGAGTTGCTTTATTTTTCTGTCCAATAAGGATTTAGAAAACAGAAAAAATATAGTAAAGCAAGAAAAGTTTATTTAAGCAAAGGTGAAAGAAAATAAAAAGCTCCAGTTTAAGGTTGTGGGAGGACCCTCAGAGCTGAAGTTCTATAGGGTGGGCTTTGCATTAGGGGTTTTATTACAGAGAGCTAGTACCTTCCCTTCTCTCTCGTTAGCCTCTCTCTCTCTCTCTCTCTCTCTCTCTCTCTCTCTCTCTCTCTCACTCTCACTCTCCTTCTCTCTTTCTCTCTCTCATTTGGATATTTTCAGTTTTCCCACTAGCCTAGTTTTCCCCTCATTTTTATTCAGGTCTGTCACAACTTTCCAAAGTCCCATCTAAGTCTCTTTTCTTTCTGTCTATATGGCTGTATAGGAACCTGGCACTGCTGGCTCCAGCTGGGCTTCTACACTTGCATCAGACTGATAAAAACAAGAATCATCTTGATATAATAGATAGATCTTTCATTAGAAAGAATACGTAAACATGCAGACACCTGTATATATTTGGTATTTTTTTATATACTTCTTTAAGTTGCTCTTTAAGCTTTGGTTTTATCTTCTGTAACTGAGCATTGGATTTAGAGGCCTGACAAAATTTAAATGTACGTTGTGTTGTGATGTACCCTGTGATCCCAGCACTAGACAGGTTGATGTATGAAGTTACAAAGGTTAGCCAGATCAAAATTGTGAGCCACAGACTCAACATGAGCTAAAGAGTAAAACTTTATCTCTGAAAATAAATTTAAATAGCAAATGTTTTAAAAGAAACCATGCTTATTTATGTCTCGATATATTATAAAGAAATATTTTGGTTGTACATTGTATTCCAACGAAAAGTTCACAATGGTTGGTGAATATTTAAAAATATATATTATCTTATTGTTAACTTAAATATAACTTAAAGCCTTTGAAACCTTTTAAAAATTGATTCATTAATTTGAAAGAGACAGAGAAAGGAAGAAAGAGTCTGACAGAAAGAAAGTAAGTATGGGCACACCATGGGCCTCCTACCATGCAAAGAAACTCCAGAAATGTGTTCCACTTTAGTGCCTCCTGCTTTGCCTGGGTATAGGGGAATGGAATCCAAGCTATCAGACTTTGCTAGCAAGTGTCTTTAACCCTGAGCCCTCTTTCCAGTCCCAAACTTTGTAATTGACAATTTTTAAACATGAATATGATACATTTTAATCATGATCCCTTACTGCGGCCTTCTCTAATCCTTCTCTCTATCCTATTTCACTGAACCACTTTTTCCCAACTAGTCCTCTTCTACTCTGATCCCCATTTTCTCTATGTGTAAGAGACCCACTGAATTCAATTAAGTTCACCTGCATGAGCTTGGGTGGGGAATAGGTACCGCATTTAAGGGTCTGTTTTATATTTGTTTTACTGTTGTCTTGCTGGTTTTAGATTTGTTCTGGGGGCACATTGTCATTTTCTCAATAATTATCCAATTATTCTACCTTACAGAAAATGTACATGCACAGTTCTACAAATTTAGCTCATATATTCATACTTTTTTGATATTTAAATACTGTTTCTATTTTATTAACTGGGTCAGAACTTATTTTATTTACATTCGTGATTTACTCACAGAAAAAAAATTTTAATTAGTTCTCTTTTCTAATACATAATGCATGATTTATCGTGGCTATTTTTCCTTCATTCTGTTGATTTTGCTTGTTTTACATGTCTTCCCACTGGGAATTTACTTTCATCCCTTTTAGACTTTTCATTTGGGGTATACATATTTAAAGATTGCCCGTGCCTGTGATCACAACTTTAATTGAATCCCACATGTATCAGATATGTAGTGCTTTTATCATTAATATGCCTTAGTAATTCTGTGTCTCTGTTTTAATGTTCACTTTGACTTAAGTTGCTTAAAAAACATTTCAGCATTTTGGTGAAATTTTTTTATAAGTTCAATGGTCTTATAAAAACAAAATTAATTTGATGAATTGATGTTTAAAATGTAAAAAGTTGAATCAGGTATGGTAGTGCACGCCTTTAATCCCAACACTCAGGAGGCAGAGGTAGGAGGATCACCATGAGTTTGAGGCCACTCTGAGACTACATAATGAAATCCAAGTCAGCCTGGCTAGAGTGAGACCTTACCTCGATAAAACAAAACAAAACAAAAAAGTAAAAAGTAAGTGATGTTAATTAAATATAGTGGGATGGACAAACATATTTCTAATTTTTTTGAAATTTAAAATTAGAATTTATGTTAATTCTAGATTTTAGAAAAGGTGTAAAGTTACATTATAGAATTCCTATATACCCCACACTATTTTCCCTGCTATTACCCTTTCATATTATATATTATATATCTTCTATTAAACAAACTATCTTGGTTTGAAGAATGGAGGAGACTGAGACAAGGAACATGTCATCCACTTCTACTAGAGAAGGAGGGGTAAAAGAAAGCGGAAGAGCCTGCATTCTATATTCACTCTTTCAGAGTCTGTGAGTGACCTCTGAATTACACAGCTCTCCACACCCAAAAATTAACCTGTTTCATTTCCCAATTAGAATAGTCTGACCACATTCTCTGCATAAATTAAAATAAACAAAAAACAGTTATTCCCTAAAGGTTGATAAATCCAACTACTTCAGTGCCAATGAGAAGCAAATACAAGGAGCTGAGGAAATATCTCAGTGAATAAAGTACTTGCTTTGGATGCATGAGGACCTGAGTTTGGGTCTCCAGCACACACCAAACATGTAGCCCTCCTGTAATCCCCACTCTCAGGAGGCTGAGTCATCAGATCCCTAGGTGAAGAATCATATTAAGTGAAAAACCTTACCAATAAAACTAGAGAGTGATAGAAAAAGATGTGTGACATCAACCTCTGGTCTCTATACACACAAGCACACATGCATCTGCACACTAATGTGCCCACACACATGTAAGAATGCACATACACATTCAAATACCTACTCCTCCCCCCAAAAAAACCTGACAAAATTGTTTACATTTTCAGGTGCCAGGTGCTAGAGTAGTCATTATTGTCTAATATACCCCTTATTATGAAATGTTTAATGCCACATAGGATATGAGTTACTTCTTATAGTAAGCTCAAATACAGATTCAAGTTTTTGTTCCATTTTTGTAGATTGAGACTTTTCTTAAAAATCCAAAATGCTCTCCCACTTGGTTGGAAGATATGTTCTGTTTTACAGACGACAGAGACCACTGGGGAGATCCATGATTCATCAATAACTCAAGAAAAAAGATAGCCCACTATGACAGTGTAAAGGAAGGAGCTACATGAGCATTACTCTTACTGCTAACCTGACAACCAGCTCCAGGGTGACAGACACTGTAATCACTCAAAACTCATCAAACCAGAAAACCATAGGCTGCAGAGAACTCATTACTAAATCATATATCTAACATACCTTCATGGCTCAGGGAACATTTCACAAGAGGAAGAATTAGTGTAAGAGCCACAGGATTGGTAAGAATATCCTGAGGAAAAGTTCTCCCAACCCTGCTGAAAGAGCCTGACTGAGGCCTTCCTGACCCCACTATGAAGAAAATTACTCCACTGAGAAGCCCTCAGTGGAATGGGGGTGGGAGCAAGGTGATATGTGAGTATCCTTTAAAAAATATTTAGATTATAAAAAAGAAGACAAATTGAAGTTTGTTACTAGATGAAATTAATTTCTTCTCATAGTCATTACTATTGAGCTTTTTCTTTGTCTCTCTTTTTTTATAGCATAAAGTAGGAATGTGCTTCAATCCACTAAGATCATTCATCAGACATGACAGATTATAAGAAATGATGTACATATTTTCTATATGCTGCCTTTTATTTTTTTGTTATAGACTTTGTGACTCTCTGTGAAGAAAACACAAAGATGAGGTTAGGTATAAGAAAAAGAAGGACAGACCTTTTCTCTGCCTTCATACAGACACTGAGGCTAAATTAAAATACTGTTCCAAAGTAGCTGGATAGAACCAACTTACATTGTTAAGTATAAGGTATAAGAAAGTCCAGTAAGAAGACAAAGATTTTTTTTTTTTAATTCTCCATACTGGTGTCTGAGCATTAAAATATTTGAAGTTTTTGAATATGGACATATGAACTTATCAATTTGAAAAAGTACTTTCTAGAAAGTACAGAAATTATGGATAACCAACCAAATAATGAATACTAAAAATCTTTCCTTTTCAGTATGCTCAGGTATTATTTTAATACATGCAGGCTAGAGCAAAAACCTCACCACGTGGTAGTGGTAATGTATAGAGAAGAGTTCTTTACCTGGAATCTGAAAAGGCAGTAAAATTCTCCCAGAAAATCCTTCACATAGTTCTCCATCCAGATTAGCTGAAAAATGAAAACTCAGGACTTATAGAAATAAATAAATCATATATGATATATGTAAAATATTTAAAATATTACCTTTTGTCAAAAAAGAAGCAATTTTTTTAATTAAATATGGACATGTTCAGTATGTAAACAACCCATGTTGGTACCTTCTTTTCCCTCCTCCCTGCACCTTTTCTGAAGAGGCCTTCCTTGTTTGGGATGCAGGTCAACCCCTTGAGGATTGTGGGTTGTGCATTATGGGGGAAGCAGTCAGTTATGGGGGAGAGGCAATATCTCTGTGCAAAATGTCCCAACATGTAGATCTCACATTCTTTCTGCCCCCTCTTCCACAAAATTCCCTGAGCCATGCTGGGAGCATTTTAAATCTACTTCAGTTATAGGCACTCTGGATTTCTGGTTTGGTAGGTGTTGAGTGTCCTCAGTGTCTATCATAATCACCCTTGTGCTGATATCAGATTCACTAAGAAAGAGCACTCTTGCTCATTTGCCCAATTCTTCTGTGGTTTCAGCTAGGCTCCTGGTTGAGTGCACTGGCTTATGTATCTCCTCAGGTCCACCTCCCATCTGAAAAAGAGAAGCACATTGTCCAACAGAGAATAAAGTTAGCACTGGTTAAATGGGATGACCATTATTAATTTAGAGAGAATTTAAAGGGTGTAGACCCTTTCATAACCCAAGGTTAGTGGGAGCTTGACAATGGAAAGCAGATCCATTATCTGTATAAGATCCTGACTTGTTTCCCAGTTCAAGATACGGTTTCCTTTCCACTGAGTGGATCTGTTAGCCTATCCAAGAGCAATTGGTTACCCACAGGGGCGTGTGCCACTATTGCATTTGTGTAAACATCATCTCAGGTTGTTTGCTTTGAGTCACTTAGACTTTGAGTTGCTTGGACAGTTATTGGCCATTTTCCCACAGTAGCTCATGTAGCACCTACCAGCACTAGATGGGCTAATTGTCTGGGGACTGGCTCTCCTCCAGATTATAACCAGTTGTCTCCATGGTCCATGCTGAAAGTGTATCATGTCTTCAGCAGTAGGGTCTTACCGTTAACCTCTGGTGGGTAATCAAGTGCTCTGAGAGAACTCTGTCTTGTTGGTTTTGGGAGATCTAGTAGGTCTCTCTTATCAACAGCTCATTGTGGATGGAAACCACATCCTAGTACAGGGAATTACAGGCCAGTGCCAAGAGAAAAGAAAAATGAAAAAGACAGAGAAGAAAGAGAAACAGGAGAAATTTAAGGAAAGGTTTTGTATCATCTTCTCTAGGGCCCTTCGATTCAGGTGCTCCCCCTAAGGTCCTTTTGATGACCTTGAGGGTTTCACCCATGAGTCTGACTTTCAGGATATAGGGTTCTATGGTACCAGATCAATTGGGGTTCAGTTTTGTGTGCCATCCACATCCTTCCCCTTTCCCCAAGCCTTAAATTCCCGATTGCCCAAGCCGTGAGATGCTATTCATGTGTGTCAGCAACTAGGGCTGATCCAGGTTAGGAACTGCAGATGAGTGAGACCATGCAATGGTTGTCTTTCTGTGATTGTTTGAGTTCACTTTGAATGATCTGTCCAAGTTTGACCATTTTATCTACAAATTTCAACGTGTCATTTTTTTCTTACTGGTGAGTAGAATAACATTGTGTAGATACACCACATCTTCATTATCCATTCATGCCATGATGGGCAACTGGTTGATTTGACAGGATAGAAAACGCAACTAATATGTTCCTTCTTCCCATAATGGAAGAAAATGATTTCCAAATTCACAAGAATGTCAAGTAACTAATGCTTTGTACCAATTTAGAATAGATCATCAACATGCCTATACTTGATAATGAAGAAATTTCAAAACAAGAGGCCATTAATAATACAAATTGAGGCAATCCTTCAGCCTTAAGGAAATGTGCTTCTAGATGAATTTTATGATATTTTTTTTTCCATTTCTGTGAATAATGCCATTGGAATTTTAATGGTTTATTGTATATAATTATAGAAGTTGTCAATTAAAAAAAGTGTGTAGCCAAGCATAGCAGTGCACACCTTTATTCCTAGCACTAGGGAAGCAGGGGTAGGAGGATCACCATGAGTTCAAGGCCACCCTGGGACGACATAGTGAGTTCCAGGTCATCCTGGACTACAGTGAGACCCTACCTGGAAAAACAAAACAAAATAAAGTCTAAAACTATGAACATGTGTGAGAAAACATATAACAATGGTAAGTATCCTCAAAACCTCTCTAAGATTTCCTGTTACCCATCTTAACTATTCATTTGGTGTGCATAAAAAGAAAGATATTGATCATAAAATTTCAAGAAAATGTGAGCACTTTATTCTCTTCCTACCTGCTTTACTATGTACATACTTAATAGGAGGTGACAGAAATGTTATTTTTCCAGATATTTTATGTTGGCTGGACATTCACAGAACATAATTTTCTATTTTCTGATGAACCAAGAAATGAAAGGCTTATTCATGGAGAGCTCTAGCAAGAAGGCAAGTCTGCATTTGTTTTAAAATACAGCTGCTTTCTTGCAGATCTATCACATTTAGTTATGCAAATACTATTCAATATCACCGCAGTCCTAGACTCCCTGTGTAGACCTGCCTGTAAATAGTGCTGCTGTAAAACTGTTCTAAAATTCTGCTGAAAATATTTAGACAAGGGTAATAGCATTTACAAAAACTTAGAAAGGCAAAGTTATCAAAGAAGGATGAATTATCAACAATCGGAAAAACAACTCATGCAATATTTTCTTATCAAGAAATATGTGCCGGGCATGGTGGTGCAAACCTTTAATTCTGGCACTAGGGAGGCAGAGGTAGGAGGATCACCATTAGTTCAAGGCAACCCTGAGACTATATAGTGAATTCCAGGTTAGCCAGAGCTACTGTGAGCCCCTACCTTGAAAAACCAATAAATAAATAAATAATATATATTAAATTCATTATATGTCTAGCCCTATTCCAGGAAATATGTGTTATTAATATTTCCCATTTTAATTGTGCTTTTAAATACTTACACAACAAGAGGTGATATTTATTCAGGGTTGCAAGCCATAAACAAGATATACAATAGAAACAAATATCCAAAAACATTTGAAAAAAAGCAGACCCCATTCAAAATATTAACCTTCAGGGCTGGAGAGATGGCTTAGTGGTTAAGGTGCATGCCTGTGAAGCCTAAGGACCCAGGTTCAATTCTCCAGGTCCCATGTAAGTCAGATGCACATGGTGACGCATGCATCTGGAGTTGGTTTGCAGTGGCTAGAGGCCCTGGTGTGCCCATTCTTACTCACTCTCTCTGCCCCCTGTCTCTAATAAATAAATAAATAAATAATATTTTAAAATATTAACTTTCAATGGAAATGCATTTCAAAAAATATCATTGTCTGTATCCTGTAATCAAAATAACCCATAAAAACTTGAGATGTCATAAATATTGTAAATTAACTATGCAATGCACCTTAGATTTAACCAGTTCTATAGATGAGATACAACACATGAACAGTGAGAACACAGAAAGGAAGAAGGATTCATTACACACACACACACACACAAACATATTAAATTTTGGGTCCTACAAAGTTCATAATGGAATTTATACTTATGTTTGATTCTACTTTAATATTGTGAAAATATTGCAACAATTAAAATTTTGACAGCAATGAAAATATGACAATTTTAGAGGAAATGATTCAATTTGGGGTTTATTTTGAGGAGATGGTTAATTATAATAAGTATTTAAGATATCTAAAAAAATGGAATACCAATGATAATATGCTGAATATAGTCCATAAAAGCATTATTATAGTACACAGAAATATGTAATATCACATAAATATAATATAAACTAGATTAAGTAGAATATGAATGTTCTTTGGCGTTTTTCTCAAATTATTAAAGTATATGTTAAAAAGCAGCCTCTGAAAATAGTATGAAGGATAAAAACAAGTGTTAATATGCATTTTTTGCAAATGTGTGATATAAGTGTATGTGTATTCATAAGTGTGTTAGTGTGCATGTGTGTGGATGCATATGCATTATGTCCACATGGAGACCAAAGGTCAATGTCAACTGTCCTCCTCAATTTCTCTCCTGGGGCTAGCTTGTGATCTTTGAAGTTTCAGTTTTTAAATACATGTTGACCTCTTGATCTCCTCCTTATAGGAATATTTCAATTTTAAGGAATTTTCTATACAATAATAATATACATTTATTTTCTGTTTTTTTGTATATTTTACAAGAGTGTCACCCAATGTGCAATTCATATATTATTATATTTTCACTGGCTAGAGTTGTTGGCCTTGGAGCATATGACTTCACACCACAGATAAATAGAACAGGGGGACTAAAGGATTCTAGACTCAGATAGACTTATAAAATGATCACAACATTTACTACAAAGGTTCTATAATAATCCAAAGGTTAAAGGTTCAAAAAGTACAGTGGGGCTCCAATCAAAACGCTGGTCAACAGGAAGCTTGGTCACCCTGGAAGACTACAAACTAGATATAAAAAACACAAGAAGATATATATATATATATTTCTTAGGGGTAATTGATATGCAGAGACATTCTACCTGGCTCTATCCCAAGATCATACTTTCTGGAATGGATTTCCTCAGCTGGTCTAACAGAAATCATACTTTCTGTGATCAGAACATAGAAGACTGTCATGTGTGGTTATAAAGCTTCATGATACAGCTGGTGGACCACTGCCATCTATGATGTCACGTATTAGTCATTCATTATCTAGATATTAATTTTAAAACCTTTCTACTTAGCGCATAAGTAGCTCTTCACAGACATCCTTTGGACCAGAAATAAAGCCTACAGAAAATGTCCCTATTTTCACTTTAACCAACAAATCCTCAACTTGGATAAATCACTTAACATACAGATAAAAAATATATTCTGAAGGTTATATTATTTCTAAATTTAACATCATATGAATAATACTTTCATAAGCAAACACATGAAATTAATTGAATTTTCTGCTCATAATACAAAAACTTTTGTAATAAAATTGTAAGCTTAAAATATATATATAGATAATCATTCTTTCAGTTTCATGGTATTTTCATATTTTAAAACGTTCTCTTATTGTACATAAAATAATGTATAATAATAATAATGAAGTAATATTTTCTGATTTTGAAAGCATTTCACATTCATTGTAGAAAATTATTTTCAGTACATTAAATGACTTTTGTATGCCTAGTTATGTAATTGAGTTAAAAGTACAAGCTGATTTTTAAAGTAGGATAAAATAAGCTATAGTTAATGATGCCAGAAGGAAGATTTAACTAGTGCATGCTGATTTTATGACAAATATCTGCCACTGAGTTTATTAGTTTTCTAATCTTTCCCAATTAGAAATATGACTAGAGATGTTTTATATCAGTTTCAAAGGCCAAACTACATGGAATAACTATTCTTGGCAAAGGAAACAGCCACTGTGCTAAGGATCTTCTTTTCATTTTTACAATTGCATGTTCATTTTTATTCAAAATTCCCTTTTTTGTTACTAAACACATGTTATGCTAGCTCTAACAGTGTTTTTTTTTTTTTTTTTAATTTCTAGTTCCTATTGCAAATGTGAGATTCTTAAAATCTAACTGCTATGGAAGAATATAAATAGAGTAAGAAATTATGATTTAAATAAAAAACACAGTAAAAATTTACCAAGACTGCCACAGGTAGCTCCCTCCATGCTATACCATCTTAAAAATATTTATATGCCTATCCTAATGATTATCATTTCTTGAATGAACATACTTGTCAATCACAAGTGTACAACACCTTATTCTGCCTACTAATCTTCTATTTTTAATAAGTTTCTGTATTATATAATATACACATTGTAATATTTGCCAGAGATTATTGATGTTTAAATATGATTGCCTTCCCGTCTAATAATGTCGAGTACTTACTTCTAGTCTTATAAAATGAGTGAAGTGAGTTTCTACCTTTTGTAATTGTGAAGGATTAGTATTAAGTCTTCAATCCATTCATACATTTCATCAACATCATTGAATTTAATAGAATGTACTCCATGAAATACATAATATCACAAGTGTCATTTCAAAAAAGAGGGAAAGAGATTTGATACAAATGAACATGAGGGACTGGGGAGACAGAGATACATTTAATGAAGTTGGCCTTGAAAATCAGAGTGATGCAGCTACAGGAAGGTAAGGAAATCAGAAATCCCCCAGAAACTGGAAGAGAAAATAAAATGGAATCTCACCTGGATCCTTTGACGGACATGAAGCCCCATTCACCCATGTGTTCAGGCTCAGTGGTACTGATCTGAGAGAATAAATATAAAGAATTATCTGGAGCTGAAGAGATGGTTTAGCAGTTAAGGCATTTGCCTACAAAGCCAAAGGATCCTTGTTGAATTCTCCAGGACCCACGTAAGCCAGATGCACAAGGGAGGTACATGCATCTGGAATTCGTTTGCAGTGGCTGGAGGCTCTGGCATGCCCATTCTCTCCCCCGCCCCACCTCTCTCTGACTTTATTTTTTCTCTCTCTCAAATAAATAAATAAAATATATTTTTAAAAATTATCTGTTGTCCTAAGCCATCAAATTTGAGCTACTCTGTTTTGATTTGTTTTCAATTAGTAATACTTGTATAACTATGGTTATCACAGTGTTTGGATGTACATGCACATTGTGGAATTGGTGAATCAAGTTAATTAAAACTTCCTTTGCCTCATATCCTCTTTTTTGGTGAGAAAACTGTTTATCTAATCTCTGGTACTTTATTAAGTTATAACTGTAAACTGGTTCACAGACCTGTTCTGCTTCTTTATTTTAGTAAAGTCAATTACTCTAGTTGTGACTTCCCAACACATTTATTCATTTCATCTAATTTAAATAATTAGTTAAAAGACTATATGTCATGGTATCCCATGACAATCATTTTTATTTGTTCATTGTCTACATTAGTATTTCCCCTCTTTTATTTTCATCTTTATAAATTGAAAGCTCTTTTTTTTCCTAGCACAATTAGCTTAAACATTTTCAATTTGTTGGTCTTTCATTGATTTTAACTCTTATTTTGCTCTAATAGTTAGTTTACTATTTTCTTTCTCTTTAATTTTTATTTATTGATTTGGAAGCAGAGAGAGAGAGAGAGAGAGAGAGAGAGAGATAGAGATAGAAGAAATGTAGACAGAGAATGGGCATGCCAGGGCCTCTAGCCACTGCAAATGAATTCCAGATGCATGTGCCCCTCATGCATCTCCTTACATGGGCCATAGAGAATCAAACCAGGATCTTTTGGCTTCTCAGGCAAATGGCTTAACCACTAAGACATTTCTCAAGCCTGATAGTTTACTATTTTCTTTATAATTCTTCCCCTGTACTTGTTTTACATGATTCTAAGTATTTAAAGTAATAGGGGCCGGAGAGATGGCTTAGTGGTTAAAGAGCTTGCCTGCAAAGCCAAAGGATCCCGGTTCGACTCCCCAGGACCCAAGTAAGCTAGGTGTACAAGGTGGCTCATGCATCTAGAGTTTGTTTGCAGTGGCTGGAGGCCCTAGTTTTCTCATTTTTTCTCTCTCTCTCTCTCTCTAGCTGCATATTTCTGTATCTCTCTCTCTCTCAAATAAATTAAAAAAAAACTGCCATTAAAATAATATAATACCTAGATAGTACTTTAGCCAAACCTCTAGGTATTTCTATACCACATATTCATTTTTATTTCCCGTTATACCAATGTCTGATGTCTTGGTCTCACTGGTTACCAAACAGTATGCTTATTTAAACATATTTATAGAAAAAAATCAAGGTAGAAATGCATACTAACATGATTTCTTTCCTGGCTCACCTTCTCCATAGAACCTTTTCACATTGGATGGCGTTAAGAGAGTGCTTAGTCACTTCCTTTATTCTGCGCTTGTGGGTCTTACTCCTCTGTAAAATTCAGTTTTACACACTGTGTCCTCTGCACTTGCCTCTGCTCACATCCACCTCTCTGAGCATCTATGGAAGGGGTGAGACAGTTCATTGTTCCATGGAATCATTCCCTTTGCCTACATGGATCACATTTAGGCTTCTACCATTATGTTTCTGGCTATCTTTGAGGAACAGTTAATTTCGTAAAAAGTTTTCCTAAATCTAGGCCAAATTAATTTAATCAATTATTCCATGAGCATTCCATTCATTTCTTTCAAAAAAATTTTAAATCTCCCTCCCTCTCTCTCTCATATATATCCATATACTTGTAGTAGAGATGCTGTAGCAAAATCTCACTGACCATGTGGCTTAACTAGAAAGTCATTTTCTCACAGTTTAAAGGCTCAAAGTCTAAGGTCAAGGAATCTACAGGGCAACTTCCTCCTGAGAGCCATAAGGAGGATCTGTTACAAGGCTCTTTTCTTGATGCAAGATGCCACTATTTCCCTGTCCTCACCCCGTTTTCCATCTATTTCATTGTGTCAAAATTTCTCATTCTAATAATGATACCAGAGTTTTGAAATCCATTTCACCTTAACAAACTTATTTAAACTTAATTATCTTCTTAAACATTCTATCTCCAAATATGGTAGCATTGGGACTTTAATATTTGAATGGTGCAGGCAGACACATTTTACCCTATCTCTTCCATGAATTCATAAAGTCTACAAGATTGAATGGATGCCCACCAATAGATTAGCTTGTAACTTGGTGTCACTGTGGAAGGGTCTTAGGATCCAGACCTAAGGTCTGGGGGTGTTTCTGAATTCCAGAATAAGGAATGCATAGTGCTGGATTTCTGACTGGGGTTCCTGGAATGTACTTGTTTATGGTGCTGACGGTAGTAGTTCTCTCTTCATGGACCCTGAAGGGGGCCAGATTATTATGCCATTTTGGAACTTCTCCTGCATTTGTAAGGCTGAAATAAATTCTGTTCTCCTATAAACTGTGTCTGGTGTGTGGGTTCATCCCAGCAACATGAAGCTGACTACAGCACCCCATTTACCAGCTTCTGTGTAATCTTCATAAGTGCTATGACCTATTATCATTAAAAAAAACTTATAAAAACATTCAATGAATCAAGGCATTATATTGGACCACAGTTTGAGTTTCCTTGATAAGTAAAGGAAAGGAAAATTTTTTTCTGTGTTTGTTTGTTTGTTTGTTTCTGTAAAGCTGGATAATACTAAACAAATTATGCCAAAAACTTTGGATATTGTTCTAATGAAAAGCCACAGGAAGAAAATCCACAGCAATAGGATAGTGAGATAACTCCAAAAAGGCATTTGTTAGCATGTGTTTACATTTCAAGGGAGGGTGAGGTTCAAAGTTTGAGAGATAATTTTTCATTCTAAACATAAGCAAGGCAGAGTTTATCTGGCACTTAGATTCATTTGCATTCCACAAGTTAAGAGTGAAAACCCAGGGTCCATATTATCTATAATGAAATATTGTTCGCTCCTTGCAAGAAG
Organism: Orientallactaga sibirica; assembly: GCA_036365145.1. Lineage (NCBI taxonomy): Eukaryota > Metazoa > Chordata > Mammalia > Rodentia > Dipodidae > Orientallactaga > Orientallactaga sibirica. Next base: position 10,229,266 of record JAEOAD010000019.1, on the reverse strand, counting down.
AGGCCTTTTCCATGAGCAGATGAAATTAATGGCTCTCTATTGCTCACCTACAAAAGAACTGGCCACTGGGAGGAATTTTCCACCTGGCTTACATTGTATCACATTAGGGTTAAGTGCTAAGTAAAGGGAACCTGACACATTTCGTATTATTTAAATTAAAAAAATCTCTTTCCTGTTCAAAATGATATAAGGCACATATTTTCAATAACCTTCTAAAACCTGAAAAATAACAAATGAAGAAATTTGAATTTTTTTATGTATGTTGAGTACAAGTTTTGCACGTGCCCACCATGGTAGTCTCAATGGATGTTCCCAAAAGATTAGGAATTTATTAAAGCTTGTAATTAGACCTCCAGTGGCCTCGCTGGAGGAAGTGTCACTGTGGGCAGATCCTAGGGTCCAGTGCAAAGGTGTGTTTGGGAGTGGATTGGAAATTCCAGCCTAAATGTATGCAGAGTGTGTGAGTTCTGCTGGATTCTAGGAATGAACTTGCTTATAGCACTGGTGGTGGCATGGTTCTCTGTGTAGACCTCTGTAAAGGGGACCAGCTTCTTCTGCCAATATGGAACTTCCCCTGAATTTGTAAGCTTTAATCAATGCTATTCCCCCTTAAAGTGTGTCTGGTTTGGAGGTTCATCCCAGCCATGTGAAGCTGACTATGACACTCATTGAGGTATTTTGCTCATTTTTCAGTTAAGTTCCTATCAATTTCAACTTTTGGTTTTAGATATGGGGTAGCACTTCCACAGCAGGAGAGTAATTCATGGGAAAGATAATAAAGGATGAAAAGACCTACAGAGTATCAGAAAACAAAGGGAAGAAAGATTATGTGAATAAATTGACAAAAAGTCCAAGTTTATTACAAAGCATGTCAGTAACTTCCAGTGAGTTTCCTGTTTGTGAGGTTGAGAATAGAATAATGATTTTAAAGTTTAAAGCCATTATTGAAAGTTCTCTGGTTTATAAAAGATCAATGACTTGTCAGGCAAATAGAGAATAATTGATTTCCTTTTTTATTGTATGAAAATTCCAAAAGACAGTGAATGAAGGATGTATCTGCTAATGTTAGACAGTTCGCTGCAGTTTATATATATATATATATATATATATATATATATATATATATATATATATCTACATTCTTTATATTCAGGACCTCTGAGGATGGATTAAATAAACAAAATTAATAACTTTCTTAAATACGTTTCAAATCTCTTATTTGTATTAGAAAGCCTTGAAACACTTTCCCAAAAATACATTTTTTATTATGTGAAGTAAAGTGTACTGTTGTAATTTCATCTTTTTGTGGGGGAAAATGTCCTGCTGTTATATAGGACAGAGTCTGCAAATAAACTGAAGTGATGGTAATTTCCCACAGAGCAAGTATTTCAATAGTAAACTTTAACAGCATGATTGAAAAAGGGTGAGCCAGTCCATTAAATTTGCTTTATTACTGTAAAATCTTTCATTCCAAAAAGAAGTAGCTGCTATCATTCACCACCAGTGCTGTAGTTTTATTTAAATAATTCCTTCCTCCTTGTGGGGCAGAATCATGAACTTCACTTTGATTACATGGGCTTTCTTACAGTAAAAAATCAGTTGGACCATTGGCATTCTTCATGTGATGCATCAACTAATCCTGTTCCTGCTGGGAGATATAAGATACTTTCCTGACAACTACATTGGCCTAAAGATGTCATTACTTTAATTCAGAATTTTTAAATTTTACAATGATAATTTTCTGCCATTTACAACCTTGGGCTGGATTTTACTATTAATTTGAGAATTCAAATAATGTTAGTAAATAGTTCAAATATAAGGATGACTGTGCCCAAAAAGCTTTGTTTTACTGTCACCTCTGTCCTTAAAAGTGTTTTCTTACTTGACTGCAGTTCTTAAATTTAATGAAGACCAATCTTCCACTAGTTTTAAATGTTTAGTATATTTTGTACTTTGCATAGCACGTTTTTCTTGTGGTCAGTCACTGGTCCATTTCTATTTTTTTTTTTTTTTTTTTATGGTGGAGAGCACAAATGAAGGAGAAATAGAAAATAGATCATTTTTTGTTTTGTTTTGTTTTCTTTATAGGTAGTCAGACACAAAGGCCCAAAGAGAGAGAACAAAGAGATGCCATCCAACTGCACTGGCAAAACTAGAACTCAGTATCTACTCCAGTCTCAACTAAAATACCTAAGAGCAATTTGTCTGCCGCAGTGTCCCATACTTCTTCCTCAATCTGGCACACATAGGTAAGCTGGCCCCTTTGGGGCCAGCCCCTTGAATACAAAAACAAATTAGATTTAGACACAATCAGTCACCTTACATACTTAAATCTGACTACAAAAGGCCATCATCGTCACCAACTGTATTAACGCTTGTCACATACATAACCACTCACTCAGCACCTCGTACTCTGGACCACTGAACCCCCCTGCATGTCAAATTCTTCAATTACTCAGCCAGTACTGAGATCCAAGTATGTATTAGTATACTGATGATTAAGTGTTTTTAATCTTTAAATAAACTTTAGACCAAGTAATTTCTAGTTCTATTACTGTTTTTATTCTTCCTCTTCAATTTCTTCTTAACATCTTAACATCTTAACATCAGTTGCTTTATTACTGTTGTTTTTACTGTTCTCTTGATTATTTTTTAACTGAACCGTTTGTTTTAGGTATATTTTAAAGGAAAAAAAAAATCGGTTGCCTTGACCCACAATAGAAATCTCTGCGGTATATAAAATTCCCTCCAAAACATCTATGGCCATCCCTTCTATCTAGTACTAACTTTTCTCTCCATTGGACAATTTGCTTATCTTTTTTCAGATGGACAACGAACCTGAAGGGATGATCAGCTAATCACACCTCACCAGGGCTCCAGCTGAAACCATAGAACAACGCAGGGTAAGGGCAAGAATACAGCGTTCATGGCAATCACGACACCAGAAAAAGGCTGAAGGAGATAAACACAGAGAACATCCAACTCCAACTAAGCCAGATATCCAGAGACACAGAGGCTCCCAAAACTTCATCACTGAAGTAGAACTAAAATGACCCCAATGTGGCTCAGGGAAACTCACGGAAGAGGGGGCGGAAAGATTGTTAGAGCCACAAGTTGCGGCATTATGCAGAGACTGGGGCCTACCCACCAGAACTCTTGACGACCCCCACAATGCATGACCCACATTCCCCATTGATGAGGGTCCCTTTGGAAGAGGGAGGAGAGGGAGGAGGACAATGGAACCAATTCTATGAATGTAAAATCAGAATAATATAAATTATATATATAATTTATATTATTCTGATACATATATATATATATGTATAAATCTTTGTGGTGCAAGAATGAAAATTCAATTTAAAAACATCCATTGACAAAAGAGTGCTTCTCCAAGGAGTTTCTACTTAAAAAAAAAAAAAAAAAAAAAAAGCCTGGTAAGGAAAGTTTTTCACTGGTGCGGGCACTTGATGGTTTCAGCCATAGTAAATACAATTTGCAAATTTGGAGACTGAAGCTCAGAAAGGGAAGAAACTTTTAACAAAGTACATCAACCAGTATAATTAGAATAAATAATTTATCTGACTACAGTGTGCCTGCTTGAACATGGTTGAATGCTTGAAAGAATAAGGAAAAGATCTGGTGTCATGAATGTTATGGTAATTTACATGTTGTCCTTGGGATTATACATAATTAGAGGGAATGCTACTAGGAATGAAGACAGAAAAGCCTGTTCTGAGCAGCTTTCAAAGGGAATGAAAACACTCTCTGGTATTGGACAGGAAGCCAATCATGTTACATTCTGGCAAAGCATACGGCTACCTTCTGCTTGTACCATCAACATTTGAAGACAGCTGAATTTAAGATGAATTAAAATGTTGAAAAAAAAAAAAACTAACTGTTTGGCAGAGAAGTTTCAAGATAGTTATAGTTATGTTCATATTGCTGAGATGAAACACCCTACGAAAAGCAGCTTATGGGAAGAAAGTATTTGTTTTTGAGCTATAGACTTGAAGAGAAGCTCTTTAATGGCAAGAGAAAGAATGGCGTGAGCAGAGGTTGGACATCATTTCTACCCCAACAGGTCACTATTGTAGCATGAGAATGAGCCAATTAACACTGGCAAAGTGGGGGTTAAAAAAACCTCAAGGTCCACTGCTAATGACATGCCTCCTCTGGTGAAGCTTCACTTCCCAAATTGTGATCAGCTGGAGGTCAAACATTCAGATCACAAGAGTTTAAAAGGAACACCTATTTCAAGCCACCGCAACAGGGAAGAGCCCAGGTGTGACATGGTTATTATTCAATACCTTTAGCTATGGTTCTAGTAAGAAGGAGGAGAAAGTAAAGTTGAAATATTTTAAAAGTATGCAACTGAGTGAAGAAAGGAGCATGAACATGGCTAAAGCTCTAGATAGGTTGGAGAAGTTTGTTATGGGCAAAAAGAGCTGCATTTGCTAGACATTAACAGCACAGTTGAGAAGCTACACTTTGTACTACAACAATAGAAATGGCAATGTGCCATATATTAAAATCTCGGCAGTGTAATACTGAAAATTCAATTTCAAAACACCCATTGACAGGAGAGTGCTTTTAAATGGAGTTTCTTCTGGAAAAAAAAAAAAAAAAAAACCCTGCTAAGAAAATGATTTCACTGGCTTAGCCATGTAGGCACTTGATGGTTTCAACCTAAGCAAAAGACTAATGTAGGCAATGTAGGGTGAGGTACTCAAGCTCAGTGATGCCCACATGATGCTTTGAAACTGTCATATCAGACATGGACTCACAGACATTAGTGTTTGCCTTTCTGGTTTGGTCTGGCTTTTTTTAAAAACTTTTTTTTTTTTTTTTTGGAAAGAGACACAGAGGGAGACAGAAAAAGAGAGAGGGAGAGGGAGACAGATAAGAGAATGGGCTCATCAGCAGTCTCTCAGCTGCTGTGAATGAAATCCAGATGTGTGCACCCCCTTGTGGGCAAGTGAGGCATTGCACCCTTGAGTCACTGCATCTGGCTAAACGTGGGACCTGGAGATTGGAACCGAGCTCTTAGGTTTAGCAGGCAGGCGCCTTAACCACTAAGCCATCTCTCCAGCCCTGGTCTGGCTTTTTGATCTGTCTTTCTTGGCTATCCTCCTGTTATTCCCTTCTAGAGTGGGTACATTTACTCTGTGCCATATTAAAGGAAGTGTATAGCTTTCTTTTACTATGTTATAGAAACCTACAGTTAAGAGGTTGTTATGGGCAAACTTTTGAACTCTGTTGCAACTATGATACTATGAGAAGTTTTGAAATTGGGGTGATTGCTTTGTGTGTTATGAGATGTCCATGACCCTGTGGAGGCCAGGGGAAAAGTGCTCTAGTTTGGGTGTGAAATGACCCCCAGAAGCTCATGTGTCTAACCACTTGGACCCAATGGTGGACATTCCTTTGAGAAGTTGTGGAACCTTTAGGTGGTGAGACCTTGCTGTAGGAAGTGAATCACTGGATAGTGAGTCCTATGGGTGTGACCCAGCCCTAATTCTGGTCTGAATTAACACTGCTTTCTGACCACCAATACAATGCAGAAAATATGCTCAAGGTCCATAGAGAGTAGCTGATCCCAATGCTGTGTCTCCTAGGTCTTCTCAAACTGTGAGTAAAGATATATCTTTTTGTTCTTCCTTTGCTTTTTATCTGATTTTGGTCACAGTGTCAAGACTAATGTGATAAATTAACTTTGGCCACAAGTCCTTGAAGTGACATAACATGATTACAGTTCAGAAAATTTACTTCCAGAAGTCATAGCTCCAGAGCTTGCTGTAATGGTCTATTATCTCAGGTTGGTACAGACTATAATATCTGTTCATTTCCAATGTCACTGGAAAGTAGATTGGGAAAAGATCGTTTACATGGGATTTCTCAAATTAACATATAATTTAAAACAATCACAGTTTCTAGGTTGAATATTTTATCTCTGATACCCAAAAAACAATGTGACTCACCATGCCTGTACTTCCTGTGAGGCAGGTAATTTGATGTAATATTAATTTGATTTTGAATATAAGAAAGTGACATTAATGGAAATGAAAATTGCACAAAGAGTAACACATGGAAGGGATGTTATTAAAACTGAATTCTGAAGTCCAAGTCATTTACTAACCACTTCACTGAGAGTGCCAGGCTTGATTCTTTTATGCTACATCTGCAAAACTCTTTTTGTCCCAGGGAGCAGTGCCTGTGGCAGGGCAGGTGCACTTTCTCTAATGCACTCCATGGAATGAATATCTGATAGACTCATTTTTGTTCTTCAGTCTCAGCTGTTACATGTAAATAGCAATTAGGCAAAGGCTTAAAATGAAAAAAAAAAAATGTGCTTTCCAATGTTTCCATTTGGTAATACCCAGTGCTATAAAAATAATTCTTTACTGACATTCATCTGTTCAGATGTCTAAGGTGAAGGCCATAAATTCTAAAAATCACTGACATTCTTTCTGAGAAGGAAAGGTCTGTTAAATCTGTTCTTACTGATGTACGAACATGTAGTAATATCACATGTAGTAATGTAAGAAGAATTTATTCTACTGCCATTATTTTTGGAACTGAAATATATAGAAGCCAAACAATAGTCATTATCAAAAGGTACAACATAAATTTAACATATCATATACCAAATATTTTTATATGTATTTGCTTCAGTATTCTGGGTAACTCCATGTTCCTTACAAAGCAGAATTGGGGGACTGAGAGAGGACTCAGTAGGTAAGAGTGCTAAGTGGGTAAGAGGACATAATTTGATGCTAACAACCCATAGAAAAAAAGCAGCGCATGGCCACCCTTGCCTAAAAAACACTGAATTCCAGGTTCAGTGAGAAACTCTGTCTCTGGGAAATAAAATGGAAGAGTGAAAGAGGTGGTTATCTAACATACTCCTCTGGCCTCTGTGTGTGTAGTCATGGGACAAACATGCATGCATATATCACCCATATACCATGCTCACTACACACAGATGCCAAAAAAGCAGATTTGTAATGGAAACCAATTGAATAAATTAGAAGACTATGACATGACTATCAGAAATTAAAGCAATTGGGCCTAAGCCTAAATTGGGAAAGAATTCTGAATCACAAATGTAAAAGCTTTAAAAAAGTAATTATCATGGCTGTAGAGATGGCTCCAGGGTCAAAGGTTCTTGATAGAAAAGCCTGCAGGCCTGGGTTTGATTTTACAGTACCCATGTAATGCCAAATGCACAAAATGGCACATGCATGTGGATTTTTTCTGGTGCACCCCTTTCCTTGCAAATAAATAACTAATATTGAAAAAATATATTATCCACAGGACCAACAGTATAATTTGCTAAATAAATGCTTGAATATTCCATTGCAGTAGAGAAAATAGCATGGTATGTGAGACTTAATGTGTTTTATTGCTGGAGCACAGGAGGAATCACAAAGTCTATGACATATGCTGTGTAAAGACTTGTGGGCCAATTTTAAACTGTATTTTGTGGCTGGAGAGATAGCATTTGCCTGTGATGCCTAAGGACCCAGGTTTGATTCCCCAGTACCCACATAAGGCAGTTGCACAAGGATGTGGATGAGTCTGGGCTTCCTTTGCAGTGGCTGGAGCCTCTGAAATGCCCATTCTCTCTTTCTATCTGCCTCTTTCTCTCTCTGCAATAAATAAAAATAAATAAAATATTTATTAAAATAAAACCTATTTGTTAGGCAAGAATGAAAGTGGAGATAATAAAGTGGGATATTACAGATTAAAAACTATAATATGTAATAAAAAGTACTATATGGGACCTTGATCTTTCATGGATAATCCAGAGTATTGATAACTGTAAAGATCACAGTAATCAAACTGTTTCAATTGGCACAGAGTACTGGTTTATTGAGTCACATCCATGCTTTTGTGAGATATTTAATTGAGGGATTAAATTCACAGATCAAAGCAGTAGTGACAATGTCTACTTTGACCTTGTGATATTGATGGAGTTGGGAGGTCATCGAACTATGAGACTTGTAAAACATATTTGCAAGAAGGGAACAAAATATAGGGTTCATTTTAGACACAGTGAATTTAATTAATTTTGAACTGCTATAAGGATATGTGCACTTCTAAGACTTTAAGGAGAAATATGACTTGTTAGAATTGGTAAGTAGCCTTCCATGGTAGTAATAAATAATATTGTTTTCAAGGCTAATGTTTGATTAATTATTCATGTTAAGGGCTTCTAATTAATGTCTTTAAAATCACTCAGGGACCAATATATTAGAATTATCATGATGGTAAAAAAAATAAATTCACTTAATACAAATGTGAATCTTTTGAAATATCAGAAGAAAAATAACTTTAATGAAAAATATTGATTGTATGCTAAAAGTCTTATGATGCATGATTCAATACTAAGAAAAAAAAATCTATCTATCCTTCTTCAAATTCTTCACAAAGTGAAACTGAACTAAATATATATAAATACAAGTAAAACCTAATTTAGAAAAAAATAAAAATAAAAGATGAAGCTTGGTATGATGGTTCACATGTATTCTCAGGACTCTGGAAGTTGAGGCAGAATGATTCCTAGATGGAGGCCCACCTGGCCTACATAGCAAATTTGAGTAATTGTTGTCATGGTACAAACACACATGTGTATATCACACATACACCATGCCTACTATATACAGATGCCAAAAAAGCAGATTTGTTATGGAAACTGAATATGAATATTGTATGAGTGTGTAGTGAGAATTTCTATCCAATGGGAGAGGGGGTGGATGGAGCAAGAAAGGGAAGGAGGAAGGATAAAAGGATGAGAGGAAGGAAAGAAGAAAGAAAAAAAGGAAGGAAATAGAAGAAGGAAGGAAGAAAGAAAAAAAAAAGAAAGAAAGAAGTGGGGTCTGGTGTTGCACAAATAAGACCATCAACTCCCGGAATGTGAGGCAAAGTTTTATTGGGTAAAAAAGAAAGAAAAGAAAGGGAATAAAAGCTGGTGCACACCAGGACTACACCCAGAGTTTGGGTTCTCAAGATGTAGCATTGTATTGTTTGGAGTGTCACCTTTTATTGGAAATAACCACATGATGTTCATAAAAAAAACAGGATGGGGGCTGGAGAAATGGCTTAGTGGTTAAGGTGTTTGCCTTTGAAGTCAAAGGATCCTGGTTTGATTCTCCAGGACCCAAGTAAGCTAGATGCAAAAGGGGCGCATGAATCTGGAGTTCGTTTGCAGTGGCTAGAGGCCCTGGCATGCCCATTCTCTCTCTGTCTGCTATTCTTCTATCTCTCTCTCTCTGCTTGCAGAGAAATAAATAAAAATTAAAAAAAAAAAAAAAAAAAAACAGGATGGGAGTTAAGCAATAAATCACAATTCACATGTTGCAGTTATAGCTGTAAAAGTAATCTTTAAACATAAAGGGGAATTTGCATTAAGGCAGGGACATTCCATTCTAGAGGATTAAACAAGCTTGTGAATAGTTCTATTAGTCAGTTACAGGAAGCGCCTGGGGGCGGGGGGTGAGCCCAGAGTCTCCCTGTCTCTTGCTTATCTGTCCTTAAGGATTTTGCAAACAATGCAGGCCCAGGGTAATAATAACCTGAAATGAAAGGGACAAGAGACACAAGGAACCAACAGCAAGACAAAATTCTGATCAAGCTGCGAGTTTTATTAATCCCAGGGTGCCTTTTATACAGCAGAACAGGGAAGTTTGTCAACAGTTTTAGTATTGCTACAATTCCAAATACCACAGGTCAAAGACCCCAAAGCCAGAAGATGTTTCACAGGATAAGGATCCGGCCCTAAAACCACAAGATAACGACTTCCTCAATCTCTGTGGGTCATTGTTCTTTGTCTGTGCATGGGTTAATAGATAACTGCAAACCTTGCAACTTCCCAGAACAGATCAATGGAGTCACTACTCAAGGAGAAGGCACTTTTGGTTACCTAGTGCCCAATGGTTCCCCACATCTCCTCCCTTTCTATTAGTTTTAGAAGGTGTTTTTGTGGTGGCCAATTTTTGTAAACTTTATTAGGACTCCCAGGGTTCCGTGATGTCACGGTGGGCCTGTAACCAACTGGGGGAGCATTGACCTGACTCCTCCCGTGGGATTTTTATCCCACCTCTTTTGGCTCTTGGTACCTTTTGGGGAGGGGAGGCAGAGCCAACACAGAAAGTACGGTACCAACCTCCATGCAAGTCAGGTTTGACTCTCAGGGAATTCAGAAGCGGTCAAAAAAAAGGGGGACCTTCCCTTGCAGTGTTTTTCTACACCCACGTTGGTGCCCATATTGTACTCACACATTTATGAGCCAATATGCATAGGTCTGACTCCTATGCGGTTCCTGTCGGAGGGGAGTCGCTCAAATTATTTTAAGTTTAGACAAGTGCCAATAAGGGAGGAGATATGGGATACACCTTGCAAACTAGGGCAAAGGTTCAGCACCTAGGCCAGGGGGCGGTCGCAGTGGGCTGTCATAAGGCAGGTCAGGCCGGAGGCAGGTCCTCAGTCGCGATTCCTTGGCTTGTCAGCTCCAGTCTGTTATCAGCAATCTGTTGAGCTGCTGGAGCACTTGAGCTCTGGAAGCCGCTACATTTAGCCTCTGTAACATTGTTTGCTCGCCTGACTCAGGCACAGCCATTCCTGTATGTTGAAACTGTTGTAAACCAAGTTAAAGTTTTTTCTTTTTTACTTAGAAGACATCATTTAATAACCAGATGACAGTACTGCCATTATAGAACAGATAGTCATTAAGCCCAGGTCTGACTCAGATAAGGAACTAGCTCTGAGGAATGTGTTAACCTCTAACTCTGTAATCTATGTTTGTTCGTTTGGCAGTAAATTCCCCCCTGCTTAAGCCAGATGAGAATCTGAGAAAGAAACTGCTTGGGAGATACTTAAGGCATCAAAAAAATCCTTTTGCAGCCTTAGCAGGACCACCAAAAGACAAATGACTATATGAAATAACAAATATATGTATATATATATATATTTTTTTTGTAAACCTTGTAAATATATGTTAAGATTATTATGATTTTAAATACCCCAAATATGATTTTTGATCTTTTACCATACAGTAGCAGTCCCATTGTAAGATAAAGGAGTAATACTTATGAATTAACAATTTACATGACAAAACAATTGCTTTTGAACCACCAGATTGACAACCTGCCTTTTAAAATACATAACAGCATTTTTTAGAGCATCTAACCTGACTGACAGCTTTTTATCAATATCTATCTGTGATGAAAAAGTTTGAGAAAATTTTAATCAGTCCAATAACATAGCTTTTGGGGAGTTTTCACACTTGTAGGACCTTCTAGAGATACTCAGCCATGGGAGCCTCTGGTCCTTGTAACAGACAAATTTTGTAAACCATTTATTGACCTGAGATGTAACTCCCAGTCCCCATTCCCTCCCCCACACAAGAATTGGGACCGAGGCTTCAGCGGTGGGCTTGGTGTCTTTTTTGGCTGTGGCTGCCAACACCTGTGAAGAAAGGAGTGAAAAAAAGGGTGGGGGGTTAATTAAATTTTTCCAGGTCACGATGTATGGGATCTGGTCTGGATGTCTGTTCCTAGGACAGAAAACATTCTTTTTAATATTTGAATGAAGGGTGTCCTCTGATAGCCATTGAGGAAAAGAAATAGATACTCCATTTTTCTGAGCGATGTCCTTGATTTTTGTCCTAAAGAGGGGGAAGGGAACTGTCCCATGTTATTAAGTCAAGGGAGAAGCGTCCGTCCATAGGGAAACAACATACAGACACACAAATATGACAGAAACACATAGGGCCCAATAACACAGACACACGAATATGACAGAAACATAGAGGGCCCAATAACATAGACACACGAATATGACAGAAACAGAGAGGGCCCAATAACATAGACACAAGAATATGACAGAAACAGAGGGCCCAATAAACAGAGGGCCCAAGAAAAGCTATGCGCGCTTCAAAAACCAAATTTAAAAAGGAGAAAGAGAAAGAGCGCTCAGATACTCACCAGACCGGTCTGAGAAGAATTTTTCGAGTCTTGAGTCTTGGGTTTGCTTGGGTTTCTTAGTTAGGGAATCAAAGGAAGTGTTAAGTCCCCCACACGAGTGTTTGGGGACCCCCAGGGTTGTGTGACATTTACCAGAATCATAACAAAGGCAGTTATGTTATCAGGAGCATATAGTTGGATAGGAAACAATTATCACAGGCAATGGAGAGAGATGTTAGGCATTTTTTGTATATTAGTTATATTATCCATGTGAGAGAATTAAATATTAATGAACCAATTTTAACTTTAAGATATAGTTAAAATGTTGACAAATAGGAACTTAATTAACTTTATTGGGTACTCTAAATTTAGTCTTTTTTAACCATCATCATGACCAGATTAATATCAACAAGTTAAAGTTGTAAATTTACAAACTGAATACCATAGTAACCTTCTATCAGCTAGAGCCATGCTTTTATTAGTCTGATATAGGCCCTAGAGTTATATTACTTTATTCTATCTTAAAAAATCTGCAATCTGGTTAAGTGTTTTGTCTTTAACCTTGTTCAAGTTTACTTAATATCTACAGTTACATATTTTTATCTTACAAACTATGTAACCATTCTGTAATAATCTTTTTTATCAAATAGTTACCAACATTTAAAGTTTTTCTCTTTAACAGTTTAATAAACTTTTTATTGTTTTTACCATGAGGCTTTTAATAAAAGGTCTTATGAAATATCTTTAAAGAGTCAGACTTGACTTTTGAAACACATTATGAAAGTAGATTTGAACATTATTAGAAATTTTCTAACAAATTTAGTATTGAGTACATATTTAAGTTTAAATATAATCCTTGAGACTGTTTTTTTTTGTTAGTAGTCCCAGAAAAGCATAAAGAGGCAAAAGTGAGCTTAAAACAGTTGTAAATACTTATAAGAAATCTACATCTATTTATAGTAATTTGGCATTTACCCATATTTCGAGATTTTTTGTGTTTGTAGTCCCCAGGTTCTGCAAGCCAGGGAAGCTAAGAATCTTGCCATTTTCAGTTTTTTTTTTTTTTTTTTAAATAAATCTATTATCTCCTTGTTTACCCTGTTGGGCGGGTGTGGCTGGAGGGTATCAGGCCGCCTGAGCCCACGTGGCATCAGCCAGGCCCCTGGCGCCTGGGCCCTGAACCCAGCTGTGAGCAGGGAGAGAAGCAGGGGGGGCGCTCTTTTCCCCTCAGGTGTAGCTATTGTCTCCTCTGCTGCCTGTGGCGTTTTAGCAGCCCTGGCTCCAGAGTGGAGCGCAGTCCAGCAGCCTTTGCCTCTTGTCAGCCTGCCGCGGCTTTGGAGCATGGGCCAGCAGCCACAGCGACTGAGATCTGGAGGACTTTTTCCCAAGATTCCAATAAGAGTAGGCAAAAACAGGGACCTTCTCAGGGCTGAAAGTATCATAATAATCGCGCAAGCAATCTCCAACTCTTAACCAAGTTTTTGCATTTATAGTCCCCTCCTTTGGGAACCAAGGACAAAGATCACCAATATAATCTAAGAATATTTTTAAGTCTTTTCTTTTAACCCTAGTTCCTCGTACCTTGAGGGCTTGTTTTAGCCCAGTCACAAAAGAGTCCTCTATTGAAAATGCTTGTCCCATGGTAAAAAAATCTTACCTCACCGTCCGAGTGTTCACGCGGATCTGTCTCACGGGCGGGCAACTCCGTGGCGATCACAAGCGGGCCAGTGTCTAACCCCCTCTTTGGGTCGCGGCGGCCTCGGTGCGGGATCCCCAATGGGCAGGTGGCAGACGGTGTTTCAGGCGATCCTGGGTTCGAGCTCTCACGTTGGGCGCCATTTGCCCCGGCCAGCGGGGCTTCAACGGGAGCAAGGACCCTAGAGAACCTGAAATGAAAGGGACAAGAGACACAAGGAACCGACAGCAAGACAAAATTCTGATCAAGCTGCGAGTTTTATTAATCCCAGGGTGCCTTTTATACAGCAGAACAGGGAAGTTTGTCAACAGTTTTAGTATTGCTACAATTCCAAATACCACAGGTCAAAGACCCCAAAGCCAGAAGATGTTTCACAGGATAAGGATCCGGCCCTAAAACCACAAGATAACGACTTCCTCAATCTCTGTGGGTCATTGTTCTTTGTCTGTGCATGGGTTAATAGATAACTGCAAACCTTGCAACTTCCCAGAACAGATCAATGGAGTCACTACTCAAGGAGAAGGCACTTTTGGTTACCTAGTGCCCAATGGTTCACAGCAGATCCTCAATAACTTTAAAAAGAAATGAGGAAGTAACAGGTATACTCTTCATTGTTTGATTGTAACAAAGATAAAAATAAAAGAAAACAGAAAGACCTCCCCACCTAGAAAGTTTAAAACTAGCCTTTAAAAAAATCGTGATGAATGAAATGCAAATGAAACATTTAAATTATCCTGATTAGATTGATAAAGGAAATGTCTCATTTCAGAGCCTTTAAGAAGCAGTAGAGCAAAAGTTTCAGGAAATTAGCATGTTAAAAGCTTATGCTAATGAAAACTAAACAACAAAGTAGAAAGTATTCATCTCAGAAAGACAATGTCAAGTTATCTTGAAAACATAGAGAACAATAATATATACAAAAGAAATGGAATTTCAAAAGCGCATATTTGAAAAATATGGTAAGAAAGGTAAGTTGGAAGTTGCTTAGCCATTGCAAAAAGGTATGTGTTTAAAATTTAAGAGCTAAAAAAGTGCAAAAAATACAGTAAACATATGCTGCAGTCAGGTTCACAGAAATTATCTGACCAAGAGCAACTTGTAGGAAAAAAAGTTTATTTTGGCTTACAGACTTTAGGGGAAGCTTCATGATGGCAGGGAAAAATGATGGCATGAGCAGAGGGTGGACATCACCCTCTGGCCAACATCAGGTGGACAATGACAACAGGAGAGTGTGCCAAACACTGGCAAGGGGAGACTGGCTATAATACCCATAAGCCCACCCCCAACAATACACTTCCACCAGTAGGCATTAATTTCCAAATTGCCATCAACTGGGGTCCTAGCATTCAGAACACCTAAGCTTATGGGGGACACCTGAATCACACCACCACAATATATTATAGTAGTGTAAACATTCATGAAGTTGACAATGCTTATAGGTGTATAATTTATCAAGATTTCTTCCAGAAACAATATTCAACCTAACTAAGTAATTTCCATATATGATATACAGAAACTATTCCATGAGTAGCTTCCCAAACTCCAAGTGTTTTCACAAAAATCAACCAAAGCTCTAGGAGGCAGGTAATTCTCATGCTATTTACATGATTTTAGAAGACAGGTGTGGTAGTACAGAGCATAAGAGGATCCAGAGTTAATATACAGATGATTCTATGTTCCTGAATATATGCTTGCTTATGTCCCTAAATATAAACAGACTATTTAATGACACTAAGCATCTAAGCCAGGGAAATGGATAGTTACAGAAGCATACACTTTATAAAGCTTTAAACTAATTTATACTTGAAGTATACAATAGATTATTAGTAACTAGATTTTTGAAAAACTAGCAGGAACAGTCAATACTGAAGACAATTTAAGTAAACTGAGGAACAGGATGAGTGAAGTGTTTTTATTGTTATTAACATATTGGTGGGATTTGTCAATTCGGAAAACATTTTGAGCAGCCCTGCTTCAGTGAAACAAAAAAGCTTCATTCGTAGCTTTCCAAAATTACTGCACTATTTGTTCCTTCTCAAATACTAAGTACATAGAAGTAATGGAATTATTGTTCAATGGAATGTGCTATTTTAATTTAGAGTTATGAATATTTCATGATCTTAAGAGGAAAGGAAACCTTCTGAGTACTTGATCAAGCATTGACAATTACTGCCTTAAACATTTCATCATCTGGTGGACATGGAAGGCATGTGTTTCTAACAATGCAATTACTAATACTCTCATAAAAATGACATATATAATTATAAGCATTGCAAGAAATGGTTTGCAGTAGAAGCGAAAAACTTTTGTGTATGTGTGAGCTTCAGATCACATCTTGCTGAAGTAATACCATTAGTCCTTTGAATGACCTACATTTTTAATTTGGCATGAAACCATTGGAAGCTATGTAGTGAAACTAATGAGGCTGCTACCACTGTGCAAAGCAATAATCAACACTTCTTTATTGTGGAGACTTATTATGTCCATACATAAAGTGAGCTAAGATAGCTTTGGTTTAAGAAAAGAGACATATGTTTCCATTACTTTTCTGAATAGAAATAAATATTCCAAATGTGAATGATGTCTGGACAAAGTACAAGAGCATTAGTTATTTTCAAACAAATGTGCAGCTCCAATTGTCACTCAATTCAGTGACTATGGAGATAGTTTTAGTGTTTCTTGTATTGTGTAATGTTTCTCCGAGTATTATGGAAACAATGGCCTGGTAAGAAATTATGATTAAAGTCAAAAGTGCCCTCTTTGAATTTAGACTGGGCATAAATATGCATGTCCACAAAATAGGTTCTTATCTCTAACCAAAATAATCTGAACAAAAGGGCAGATTACTTCAAAAGCAGTAATGATCACTGATGGTAAAATTAAATATGTTATGTAAACAAATAATAAAAATATCCTAATAGATAAAAATGAGCTCATGTTTACCTAATCAATGAAGGAAAGGTAACAAAATACCATTGACTCCCTCTCTTTCTCAGTATTTTTAAAATATATTTAACTTATTTATTTATTTGAGAGAGAGAGAGAGAGAGAGGGAGCGCCCGGGCTTCCAGCCACTACAAACAAACTCCAGACCCATGTGCCTTCTTGCGCATCTGGCTTATGTGAGCCCTAGAAAATCGAACCAGGAACCTTTGGCTTTTGCAGGCAAATGCCTTAACCACTAAGCCATCTCTCCAGCCCTCTTTTGGTATTTTGAGGTAGGATCTTGTTCTAGCCCAAGCTGACCTGGAATTTACTATGTAGTTTTAGGCTGTCTTTGAACTCAATGATTCTCCTACCTTGGCTTCCCCAGTGCTGGGATTAAAGGAGTGTACCAGTATACCCTGCTAAATATTATTTTATTAAAGTGTTTTCTTTCTTCTACAGAATGTTAGCAAAAGTGTGTGTGTGTGTATGTATGTATGTTTAAAAATTACCTTCTCTTGAGCTGGGGAGATAGCTCAGTATTTTAAGTGTTTGTCTTGAAAGCATTATGCATACCTCCATAAACTGCCAGGAATGGGAGCTTGCACCATAATCTTGCACTGTGAAGGTGCAGACAGGAGGATTCCTGGGCCTTATGTGCTAAATTGGCTAAACAAACTGGTGAGCTCCGAGTTTACTGAGAGATCCTGATTCAAAGTATGTTGAAGAGTGACTGAGAAAGACACAGCATTCACCTTTGGCCTCCACATGTATATAAACACATGTACATGAACACACACACACACACACACACACACACACCACACCAAATAACATATAGACATGTGGTCAGAAAGGAACCAGGCTGGGAAGATGGCTTAGTGGATAAAACAGTTGATGAATAAGTGTGAGTTCCTGCATTTTTTTTTTGTTTGTTTTGTTTTGTTTTTCAAAGTAGGGTCTCACTCTAGCTCAGGCTGACCTGGAATTCACTATGTCATCTCAGGGTGGCCTTGAACTCATGGTGATCCTCCTACCTCTGCCTCCCAAGTGCTGGGATTAAAAGTGTGCACCACCATGCCCGGCTTTAAGTTCCTGCATTTTTATTTCAAGAACCAAGTTAAATGCCAAAAATTCTGGCCATCTTGGCAGGAATATGTAATCCCTGCCTGCTTATAGTGAGATGGGAAGCAGAAGGAGAATTTACAGGAAGCTCATTCACCAGCTGGTATGGTGAATACAGAAGTATATACCAAAAAGAATGGAAGGGACCAAACTGACGCCATGAGAGGCTTCAGTAAGGTGCCACCCTAACTAGGCCCAAGTTTCAATTGCCTGGATGGGCTGGTTCTGGGGGCTGAGTCAGTTCCTGGATACATGTCCAAACATGCCAAGGCATGTCCAGACATGTCCCTTTGGCCCCAACCAATCAAAGATGTACAAATGTAACTGCTGCTTGCTTAGCCAATCATGTTAAAAGATTACCTAACCAGCTTGGAATTCCCCCTAGCTGTGTTTAAAAGGGGCCTGTGTGCTCCTCTGGGGGTCGCCATTTTGTACGAATGGTTTACCCCTGAATGCTGGCCAATTCTGCAGAATAAACACTCTTTGCTTTTACATAATATTTGACTCTGGGGGTCTTTCTTCAGCAATTTTCAGATCCTTACATTTGCGGGCTCATCTGGGATTGCTGGGGACCCCCCCCCAAGACTCAATAGTGGAGTGTTTCTAGAGGAACAATTGGTTCCCTGCCAATCAATGAGTCGGAGAGCACCTATGTACTGTGTGTCTTTGTTCTACTCTGTTCTTTGTTCCGTTTTCAGTAATTCTGGGATCTGCACACAATCTGAAGGCCCATGGAGGTAAGGCTGATGAGCCACATATTACCTTGGGGCTGGAGGATTCCGAGGACACTCCGAACCTCCTTCTGATGGAGCCAGAGGACTCCCATCTGGTGGAGCTGGAGGGTTCCCATCTGATTCTGGTTTTAATAGACACTGATGGGTCGCACCCATCTGGCGGAGCCTGTTCATGGGATAGGCTGCTGTCAGCACCATTTGAGTGTCTTTTTCACTTCCCAGGAAATTTGTTTTTGTGTCTGTGTGTCTGTGTCTTGTTTGTCCTTTTCTACTTTCTTGAAAGTTTCCTTGAAAGGTACTATGGGACAGGCAACAAGTTCCACCTCACTGGACCTAGTCCAGTCACACTTCAAGGATGTGTGGCAGACAATCTGAGTTTAACACTATGGCCTTGAAAATTAACCATCTTTTGCAGGAATGAATGCCTGACTTTCAATGTGAGATGGCCAGAGGAAGGCACCTTCCCACCATTTATCAAGCTAAAGGTATCATGTATGGGAGTCCTGAGCATCCTGACCAGGTCCCATACATTACTGTTTGGCAATATCTGGTGAAAACCCCCTTCTTGGGCATTTCCAAGTGTGTTAGAGATATTGATAAAGATTATCCCCAAAATGGTTGTCATGTTTTCATAGAAAATGTATTTCATGGAGTTTATTAATAAGAGCTATCTCAAATCAATGGGTTATATAAAATCTAAAGGTATATATATTGGTATTATAAAGCAAGTTTGATTGTCAGGCAGAGATTTTTTTTTTTTTTTTTTTTTTTTTGGTGACCTAAATACTAAGACTTTTTCTCTGCATATTTCAAGTAGTAAAATGTTTTAGTTTTTGAAGCCAAACTACTTGCTCTTAGTCACTAGATAGTAAGATTAATAGATTTGGTATAATTTTTAGTCTTATGAAAATATGGTTAATTACAGATTGAGATTAAATTATTAAAAATACTGGGAAGGTATTTGTCAATGTTGAACATAAAATGCTTATGCTTTTTTTGTATGAACTTAGATCAAAATGTTAAAGTAAGTGGATAAAGATATGCAGCTATAAAAAGAATGTAAGAGATCTAAAAAGACCAGATTGTGCCTAAAATTAATTTCCTTTTAAAAGGAACAGAAGCTAATTTTCAGGCTAAACCTAAACACCATGCCTGAAGTTAAAGATTTTTTTAACTGTTTACAGACTTTTAAGGATGCTCTAAAGATTTTACATAGGTCACAGACTTAATGTAAATTTTGCTTACATTAACACAGGTGATGTCCTAAGCTAGGTGGGTCACAAAGTCATAAACACAGATGTAAATCATATTCTTTTGAGTTCTAACCAGGTTAGACATAGACAAGACCCTATCACCTTATGTATTACAAATGGATAAAATAAATTAACTAGGTAAAAACAAACAACTTTAGAGTAAGAAATGCCAGGATGCTTAGCTCTCTGCTCTGTCATTTCCTTTTGCTCTTGCTTACTGTTATATGCTATTTAAAGTCATGGCAAGCTGGACTCTGAAAAAGGGATTATGTCCCCTTTATCTCAGACCCCATGCAAATTTAAGCCATATGTCCCCCTGACCCTGTCCAGACAAAATGGCCAATTGTCTCTGACAAGGAAAAGGGAATAAAAAATGGCACATAACTTTGTTTCTCTATATGGCTCTCTTTTGAACACCTATTCATCTGTTAGATAAAATTTCTCAGTAAACAAAAGATTAAATAGGTAAACTGAGTCAAGGTACTTAATCACGTTACAAACTCCATACATAAGGCAAACATCAGACTTACCTAAAACATATATTGGGATAAAGACATATGATATAAAAAGAAGAGCATCAGAGGCTGGAGAGATGACTTAGAGGTGAAGGCATTGCCTACAAAGCCTAAAGACCCTGGTTTGTTTCCCCAGCACCTTCATTCTTATTGCTAAGCCTAAATCTAATTTAAAACAGGTTCTCTGATATCCCTTCTCAAGACAGTCTTCTATACCCATCAGCCCACATAGGAGGACTGTCAGCAACTTTTGCAGATCCTCTTTACCACAGAGGATCATGAAAAAATAAAAAAGGAAAGCCAAAAAACTTGTGTTGGGAGCTGATGACCCCCTCATGGAGAACTCTAAAGTTATTGTCAAGGTTTTCCTTTCCACACAACATGACTGGGATCCCAACACCCCTGAAGGTAAAGGTGTCCCTTAACCTCTTTCACTGGACTCTGATGGGAAGTCTCCAGGCAGATGCTTGCTTGGTGCCCTACAAATATGTCTAAGGTAGATAAAGGGACCCAAGGGCCCACGGAGTTCCCCACTGCTTTCCTAGAAAGACTGTAAGAAACATGTAGGACATACCCCTCCCCCCTCCATAGATCCCAAAGCCCCTGAGAATAGGGGTGCTATTAACATTGCTTTTGTAACTCAGTCTGCACCAGATATTAAAAAAGGAGGTTCAGAAAATAAAAGGCTTTAAGAGTAAATTTCTTTCAGAGTTAATAGAGGTTACTGCCAGGGTATATAATAATAAAGACACTCTAAAGATAGACAGGCTAAGAAAATGACTAAGGTTATAGTGGCTACCTTCCAGAAGGGACAAGGCCCCACAAGACAGCCCTTGTACTTTGCTTAATATGATTCCACCTGAAAGACATACTGTGCTGGACCTAAAGGACGCTTTCTCTAACATCCCATTGGTGAAGGGAAGTCAACCCATTTTTGCCTTTGAATGGACAGACATGGAATGAGACACCAGTGGGCAATTGACCTGGACTAGACTTCCACAGGGATTTTAAAATTCCCCTACTCTCTTTGACGAGGCTCTCCATAAGGATTTGCAGGTTTTTCACAATGAGACACCTGAGAAAACACTCCTGAAGAATGTGGATGACCTCCTTCTAGGAGAGGAAACAGAGGAAAAATGTCTCACTGTCACAGAGCATCTCCTGGACACCTTACAATATCTGGGCTATCCTGTGTAAGCCAGTAAGGCTCAGCTGTGCATGTGTAAGGCAACCAACTTGAGATATGAACTCCAAGGAGGTAAGAGGATGCTGTTGGCCGCTAGAATTTAGGCCACTACTCAGATCCCCATGCCTCAGATTAACAGACAAATCTGAGAATTCCTTAAAACTGTGGGGTATTACAAAATTTGGATTCCAAGGTTTGCTGAATTAGCCAAGCCTCTATATGAGGCCACTAGAGGGGAAAAAAAAAAAAAAAAAAAAAAAAAAACATGCTTTAATTGGACTGAAAATGAAAAACAAACATTCCAAAACTGCCCTGATGCTTCCAGACTTAAGCAAACCCTTCCACTTGTACATAGATGGAAAGAAGGGGACAACCAGGGGCATCCTAACCCAGAAACTGGGACCATAACATCGCCCAATGGCCTATTTTTCTAAGAAGTTAGACCCAGTAGCCACTGGTTGGCCCCCTTGCCTCTGGGCAATTGCAGCTGCTGCTATTCTAACAAAGGACACAGAAAAACTAACCTTGGGACAGACTTTATCAATTACAGCCCCACATGTGATAGAGACTCTTCTAAAAACCCCTCCCGATTGATGACTCTCCAACTCCTACATAACCCACTATCAGGCCTCGCTCTTAGATCAACCAAGGATACAGTTTCACCAAACTGCAGCTTTAAATCCAGTCTCCCTGCTGCCTGAGACTGATAAGACATCAATTCCCGTGACTGCACAGAGATCACCACCACCTTCTATGGGCTCTGCCCAGGTTTGAAAGATGTGGCTTGGCTGGACCCTGATCTGGTGATGTATTCTGATGAGAGCAGCTTTGTCATGAATGGAATCAGGTATGCAGGGAGAACTATGATGACTTTGGAAAAAACTCTGTGGGCCGAGGCCCTGCCTCAAGGTACATCTATTCAGAAAGCTGAACTGATAACACTGACCAAGGCTCTGATTTTGGGAAAAGACTAAACAGTAAATATCTACACAGACAGCTGTTATGCCTTTGACACAGCTCATGTCCATGGGGCCATCTACCAGGAGCAAAGGCTATTAATAGCAGAAGGCAAAGACATTAAAAATAAGCTAAACACCCGGGAGGCAGAGGTAGGAGGATTACTGAGAGTTCGAGGCCACCCTGAGACTACATAGTTAATTCCAGGTCAGCCTGGACCAGAGTGAGACCCTACCTTGCAAAACCAAAAAATAAAAAAAAATAATAAATAATAAATAAATAAATAAATAAATAAACTAAAATTTTGGACTTATTAGCTGCCATTTGGGAGCCTGTTAAAGTGACTATAATTCATTGTCTGGATCATCAGAAAGGGGAGACCACAAAAGCAAGAGGAAATACACTGCAAACCTAACAATAAAGAGTGCTGCCTTTCAGCATCCACCAGATTGTCTGCTCAGCCTCCTGGCACAAACTCTTCCTGGGAGACCAGCATACATGGAACAGGACCTATAGCTCACCTCTCATCTGATAAAAGAATAGACCCCGCAAGGATGGTACCAACTAAAGGATAGGCGACTGTTGCTGCCCCAAGCCCTAGGGCAGAGACTGGCTAATCACTTAGACAGCAACAAGCTTTTCTTCCCAGGTATGGACTCAGTTATCAGGCCTGCTAAGGGACAAATCCCTCCTCTGGTAAGGTACCACCAATAGGGGTGAGAGAAAAAGGGAAATAGAGCCAGGAAGATACTGGGAAGTTGATTTTACCAAGGTAAAGCCAGGTCAATATGGATATAAATATTTACTCATTTATGTTAATACCTTTTCAGGATAAATAGAAGCATTTACTACCAAGTCTGAGACAGCCCATATAGTAATTAAAGAATTGTTAGAGATAATTCCCCGCTATGGGTTGCCCCTCAAGATAGGATTGGATAATGGGTCTGCCTTTATGTCAGAAATCACTAGGAAATTGACCAAGATACTGGGGATTAATTGAAAATTACATTGCACCTATAATCCCCAAAGTTCAGAACAGATAGAAAGAATAAATCGGACCTTAAAGGAGACTTTAACTGAATTAATTCTAGGGACTAGCGAAGGACAGAAGGAGCTCCTTCCCTTCGCCCTGTTAAGAGCCAAGTATGTTGGGCCTTGCTAGTAACAGGCTGGACCTGTGAAGAGGCTGGCCTGAACTATTGGACATGGCCAGGGACCCTGGGATGTGGGGTCAAAGCTGGCCCTCTGTCAGGAGTCCCTGGAGATGGTGAATTGCCTTCCCTATGTTGTAGGGTGTAGTGAGCTGTCATCGCCCAGAGTGGGCAGAACTGGCGAGGCACTCCCCCCAGGCCCCAAAAAGCTCTGACCATTCCATAAGTCAGACTTTGCCCCCCACAGTTCCTTACCTGTGGCTAGCTGCCCAAGAGACCCTCATGTAGCTAAAGTCACGTAGCCTTCTCTCCCCCCAAAGTTTTGAAGTCACAGCCTCCTATTAATCTCCTCTTCTGCCCTTCCCCCTACCTTGCCTTATCCTTCCCCCATAATTTTGAAGTTACTAGTCCTTCCTCTATCTAGATAACAGCCCATAAACTATGCATCCAATTGCCATATAGTCTGTATGTGTCGTCTCAACCTTCCCCAAGTGTTTATAAACCCACCCCCGCTTTGAATAAACAAGTGCTGTCCATCAGACGGTCTCCCGGGTGCTCATTGCCCCGTCATGTGTTTGTATGTTCGCATCACACTCACCCGCCCAGCCAGAATGACCCTGCTGCTTTCTCCCTCACCCAGGACGTCAGTGGCCAATGACCTGGGGGAACGGGAATAGAACGAGACCCCACAGAACGAGACCCACACAAGTGTACCCTTTATGTAAATGTGTGGATACCCCCCATTCTGCCCTGATGGATATTAAACAGATAACTGACTTTACTAATGAAATGCTTCTTTCTATCCAAATCTTAAACTTACTTTTAATAAAACAAGGGCCCTAAGGCTAGCCATAGATACAGACCTAGAACAATTTTAAAAAATCTATTGTACAACTACAAGACTCCCTCTCTTCCCTAGCTAAAGTAGTTCTACAAAACAAATGAGATTTAGACCTACTATTCCTACAACAAGGTGGTCTCTGTGTTACTTTAAAGGGAAAATGTTGTTCCTATGTTAATCATTCTGGTTTTGTAAAAGAATCTATGGCTATACTTAAAAAAAAAAAAAAAAAAAAAAAAAAAAAAAAAAAAAAGGGCTTCATGAAAAAAAAAAAAAAAAGGAAACAATCCCAAAGCTGGTACAAATCTATGTTTAACTGGTCCCTGGTTCCCCGGGCTAAAAACTTTAATTTCTGCCCTGACAGGTCCTCTTATCCTTTTGTCACTTGCCTTCACTTGTGGGTCCTGTATTATTAATGCCTTGGTCAAATTTGCTAAGAATCACTTAGGCACAGTACAATTAATGGTTCTAAGACAACAGTACCAACCTTTAAATTCACCTCAAGGATTTGAGATGGAACCATACTCAAGGGGGGGATGAAGGCACCAACTGATGCTATGACTGGCTTCAATAAGGTGTCACCCTAACTAGGCCTAAGTTTTGATTTCACAGATGGGCAGGCTCGGGGGCTGAGTCAATTCCTGGAGACATGTCCAAACAGGCCCAGAAATGCCCAGACATGTCCCTTTCACCCCAATCAATCAAAGATGGTCAAATGTGGGCCGGGCATGGTGGCACACACCTTTAATCCCAGCACTTGGGAGGCAGAGGCAGGAGGATCGCCATGAGCTCGAGGCCACCCAGAGACTACATACTGAATTCCAGGTCAGCCTGAGCTAGAGTGAGACCATGTAACTTGCTTAGCCAATCATGTTAAAAGATTACCTAACCAGCCTGGAATTGCCCCTAGATGTGTTTAAAAGGGGCCTGCATGCTCCTCTGGGGGTCGCCATTTTGTATGAATGGTTGACCCCCTGCATGCTGGCTGATTCTGCAGAATAAACCCTCTTTGGTTTTACATACTATTTGACTCTGGGGTCTTTCTTCAGTGACTTTTCTTTTCTTTTTTTCTTTTTGTGTTTGTTTGTTTGTTTGTTTTCCAAGGCAGGGTCTCACTCTAGCTCTGGCTGACCTGGAATTCACTATGTAGTCTCAGGGTGGCCTCGAACTCATGGCGATCCTCCTACCTCTGCCTCCTGAGTGCTGGGATTAAAGGTGTGCGCCACCATGCCTGGCTTTTCAGTGAATTTTGGACCCTTACAGAACAAGGTAAAAGGTGAGGACTAGCATTGATATTATCCTGTGACCTCAACATGTGCACCTTGGCATGCTCCCACCTTCACACACATGAACATTTATGCACACACAACATATGCACACCAAAATAAAATGATTTTTTTGGAATAATTGTTAACCCTGGAATTAATTTTCAATTCTTACTGTTACCTGATTTCAATTTTGAAAACTATACACAAAGGTTATGAGATGAAGCTAACTAAACAAACATACCATGGGTGCTTTCATTCATTCAATGCCTACCAGGCCAATAACCCATTCATTAATTCTGCTGACTAATGGATGGTTTTAAGGATCCAGAGCCCAAGGGAGGAAGAATAGTCCTACTACTCTGTATTCTGACTTTAGGAAATCTAAGACATTTGGGTTGATGGTTGGTGTCTCAATGTGTTGCCACTGAACTATATTAAAAGTTGACTCACCCAGGTGAATAAGGCAGTACAAACCCTGTTAAAGCCATGTGCAGGAGCACAGAGGGAAGAAATGTTCAGGCTTTCACTGTGTGGTAGTTTGAATAGATGTCCCCAATATATTCAGTGTTTTATTAGTTTAGAGTTGCATCTGCAGCCACCTGGCTGGAGGCAATGTCACTGGGAGGATCTTAAGGTGTGATGGTGGGTTTAGGATTTCAATCTAAAGATATGCAAAGTGTGCCTAGTGGGGAGTTCCTGAGGTGTGCTGTGCTGTGTGGCTGGTGGCTTTTCTCTCTCTTATCTGGTCCTGTAAGAGCAGGCCAGCTTCTCCTGACATTATGAAACTTCCCCTGGGTCTGTAAGCTTCAATAAATAATATCCCTTCCTCCATAACTGTGCCTGGTCTGGAAGTTCATCTCAGTGAACCTCAAGCTGTCTGCTACACACTGGGAATCAGGAAATGAGCCTTGCCTCTTTGTTAGAATCATATGCAGTAGAAGGGCACAAAGGAAAGCAAGATGAAATACCTTTGAATTTGTGCATTTTAGAAATAATGTGAAATGATAGAAGTCTCCAATGTAAAAAATAAATAAATATAATGAAAACAGGGCTGGAGAAATGGCTTAGTGGTTAAGGTGACTGCCTCCTAAGCCTAAGAACGCAGGTTCCAATCTCCAGCGATTCCAATCTCCAGGTCCCACGTTTAGCCAGATGCAAAGTGAGGCAAAGGCGCAATGCCGCACTTGACCACAAGGGTGCGCACGCATCTGGAGTTGTTCGCAGTAGCTGAGAGGCTGCTGGTGTGCCCATCTCTATCTGTCTTCCTCTCCCTCTCTCTGTGTCTCTCTCTATCTAAAAAAAAAAAAAAATGAAAACATCCTGCCAAAATCTAAAACAAATTATAAGAAACACTTTGAGTAATATGCCATGCTCAAATTTGCACTTAGTCTTGATCTTTAAAGTCATAATGCCTCATTTATCTTTTATTAGATTAAATTGTGCTTTAATAAAAAATAAAAGTACCTGGTAAAGTATGTCCTATATTGGGTGACACCACTTAAAGAAAATTATTTCCATTATTTAGCTTGGCAAAAAGATCATAAAATTTCTTTTCAGTTATTTTAACCATAAGTAAAGACAATTAGAATATTATAGTGCTTAACTTTACATACCTCCCTATATCTACTTTTTTGTTCATATGCTGTATAGTTCAGAGGTTCCATTACCCTTACTGAACCCTTCAGTGACAGCTTACAAATAAAATATGAGTGATTATGCTATGGTGCTATTCATTTAATAGTCTTTAATCCTGAATTCAACATTTAAACAAATGACTATATCAAATCAATTTGGAGAAAATAACTTACTGATATGGTCCCCTCATGCTTTTCATACCTATCACATTCACTTTCTAAGACTAAGTATATACAAGCTATAAATCAATTTTAAATAAAATCACTAAAGAGTAGAAATGTAAAATAGAATAAATGGTTCCAGGAATCCTATAGTCTATAAAAATTCAATAAACTTCTTAATACCACCTAGAAATGCTTTGATTAACTATCTGAACAGCTGTAATAAACAGATTTATATATCACTCTATATGATCACTAGATTGCCCACTTTCTTTTGCCAACTATTCTTGAAAACTGCTAAGATTTCCTAATTAAAAGTCTGGCTCTCTGACTGACAAATCTGTATTTTTAAATTTTTTCTCTGTCATAGAACTTCTTTTTCTTAAACAAAGTTCTGATCTTTTTTATACCAATGGTAATTTTTGTTGTAACAATTAAAATATATTTTTTAAATTTTATATTGACAGCTCCCATAATTATAGACAATAAACCATGATAATTTCCTTCTCACCCCCACCTTCCCCCTCACAAATATACCCTCTATCATATACCTTCTTCTTCACAATAAGTCTCTCTTTTATTTTCCAGTCATCATCTTTTCCTCCTATTATAAAGACTTTGTATAGGTAGTGCCAGGCACTGTGATGTCATGGATATCCAGGCCATTTTGTATCTGGAAGATTGCATTGTAAACAGTCCTACCCTTTCTTTGGCTCTTACATTCTTTCCATCACCTATTCTGCAATGGAACCTGAGCCTTGGAAGGTGTGATAGTTCTGAATCCTTCACTGTCATTTTTCTCAGCACTGTAGTGACTTTAGGTCAACCCAATAACTGCCATCTGAAAATAGAAACTTCTCTAACCAAAGTGAAAGTAGTATTAATATATGGGTATGAACATTAAGAAAATTACTTAAAGGGCAGTTTGGTAAGCATAATATATGCATTAAGCCAGACAACAGCAGTTGTTACTCCCCTATGACTCATGACCACCCCCCAGCCATAGGCTTTTGACTAGGTTTTCAATAGCAGGCATGTATTCCTTGCTAAGGAAAGGGCCTCCAGTCCAGTTAGAGAACAGTTGGCTTCCCCAAAATAGACATGCACTATTGCAACTGTTGGCACTTTTATCCTGACTGGTCAATATAAGGATCACAATATCCACTGCTGTTACTACCACTGATGAGTTCTCTTTTCCATAAGGCTGCATGCAACATAGCTTATTCTAACTTTCTGTCAGCTGGTCCACAGGAAAGTGGTTTTCAGCTCAGCTTCAGCAAGATTTCTCAGTAACATTGAAGCCAAAGCATGTAGTCTTCAGCAATAGGGTCTTAACATGTATTTCTTTTGGGAAACCATGAACCTTGCCAATGGCCTATAATGTTTTGGGGGCATCTGGGATCTCCTTGGCCAACATCTAAATGGAAGGTATTCCATCCCTAGCACTGAAATTTTTCTAGTTAATAATCTATGGCTTCTGGGTGAGTCCTTATCCAAAGAAGTAGGTTTCCATATGGTTTATTCATAATATCTTAAATTTTTAGAAACATTTAAAATATTTCTTATTTTTATTTATTTGAGAATAAGTCAAAGAAACAGGCAGGTACAGAGAGAAAAACAGAGAGAGAAGAGAAAGAGAGAGAGAATAGTCATGCCAGGGCCTCCAGCCCCTGCAAATGAACTCACAGATGCATGTGACACTTTGTGCATCTGGCTTTATGTAGGACCTGGGGAATCAAACCTGGGTTCTTTGGCTTTTCAGGCAAGCCAGTTAACCACTAAGCAGTATCTCCAGTCCAATATCTTAAATTTTGATTAACCCTTCTTCCATCCTTCCTTTATTCAATCCTTTCTCATACCTCACTGGTGATATAGTGGCCTAAGTGAGGTCCAAATTCTAATTTTTAAAGAGAACAATTAAAAGAAATGATTACCATTTTTGTAATGTATACTTATAGTACAATCAGGCACAAAATAAGTGTTAATGTATGTCATGTATTGGAAATAAAAGTAAAAAGCAGTTACTTAAATTTACAAATATGTGGCCTCCATAATTTTTGTTCACTGAGTTCTTTCACTTTCCTCCATTTTCTACTTCTATAAATATTCCATGATTATTCAAGGTACAATTAGTAAATTTCCCTTATGTGTTTTTTTTCTCTGACTATTGAAAATTGTGATAACTACAAGATTCCTTATTGTTCATCATGGATACCACTGAAAGATGTGGCCAAAGATCAAGAAGTAGGATTTGTCTAGTTTAAATGTTCAGTTAGTAAAAAATATATTCTGAATTTCAAAAGTAACTAATAAAGCAGCATATACAGTTATATGTTTGAATTATATGTTATAGATCAGGCTTTTTTTGGTAACATAGTTAGAGAACAAAAATTTCATGAAAAATAATATGTGCTAATTTTTAATTTTTTCACATTTACCAGAAACTTTAAAATTACATATGGGGCTGACAGGTATATGCTTCACTCCACTTATATTGGGAATTAATGATGTGGATTTTTAGGAAGACTAGGAAAAAAATTAATAATTTAAATATGTTGGTATTAATGAAGCATATTTTTCCACAAAATATTAACCTGTTATTTATTTCTAATATTTTCAACATATTACTATATTCACACTTGCTTCTCCTCTTCTGACCTATTTTTGGAGAAGTTTAAAGGTAAAGAAGGCAGTGTTTCTTTCTGTCACATGGAACATACAAAGGCTGTTTCTAGAGTGATACACTTTTTGCACTTTCTCTCCCACAAGAGCATTTTGTATGGAGTATTACTAGGAAAACTTCAAAGAGTGTATTCTGTGTGTAAAAATGCTTGTTGTGTAAACATGGGAATCAGAATTCAAGTCTCTGCACCCTGAAAGAAGCCTGGTGTGTTTGCACACACCAGCCCTGGGGCAAGAAATAACAAGAAGATTGCTGGGATTCACTGTAATGTGTAAGTGTAATACTGTGAGCTTCTCTGGCATGTCCACATATACACATCTATACACGTACATCTACACACACACATGTTCATATAACACACACACACACAAATACATAACACATAATAGGCCACACACACATTGAAAAAATATAACTCCCAATAAAATTTGCCATTCTAAAAAAATGATATTTGGAATATTGTCAGTGCTCAAATACTATTATAGTGAGTAATGCTTCATTTTCATGTCATACCAGATCAGCCTAGGATAAGCCCAATATCACTATAGTGCTGACAAATATCACTCTCCACTATCTTTTAGCATTCATCAATCCTGTGTTAATGACTCCTACATTTATAAAGGCTACTCTAAATTTAAGTGAACATAGTCATTCCATTTGAATTTTGCCTCATAATCCCCAGCAATATCTCTACTATTGGGTCCAAAGCAGATTTAAAAATTCCATTGTTAAGCTGGAGAATGTTGGCTCAGTGGCTAGAAAAGCTTGCTAGGAAAGCTGGATTCCTCAGTTGATACCTAGTACCCATGTAAAGCAAGCTGCACAAAGTTATTTCTACTTAATACTGTCTTCAAAGTTAAATTCCATTGTAATGTCATTACTACCATTTATAATTAGGATTTGGTAGTCCAGGTACTAGAAGATCATTTTGGTTGAATTAAGAAACTTTTCTTTTGGCTTTACGTTTCAGATTTATTTTCTGTCTTACATTCCTCCTTCCTTAGTGTTGAAAATGAACAATAGTGAAATAGCTCCCAAATTATAGTTTAAGATTAAACTACAATGTCCAATTACAAGCAGCTGTAATAAATAATGGACTCATTCAGAAGCTATGGGAGGTATATTTGATAAAACAGCATGCAAATGAAGCATACAAAACTGGCAAAAAATAAAATTCAAAAATTTTAAAAGACATACAATTTCTTGGGAGGAAAAGATTTGTTAAAATGAAGATATTACAATGATTTTAAAGTGCTTTACTCGTTGTTTGGTCTTCACTAAGTAATTACCACTAGTTATTAGTGGCCCTCAGCTCTTGATCTGAATCCTGATAACACTGATCATTAGGTATAAGCTTAGCAGTAGATATTTTATGCAGTTTACTTCAATTATTCAAAATATAATTTATTCTTAAACTCCCCTTTTGAATAGAAAAATAGTCCTTAAGTCAATATACAATGAAGCTGACACGTTAAAATGAAAACATAAGGTTTCAACTCTAGACAATTGGAGACTAAGGACAAAAATCTTGTGAAAGATGACACTAACACACTAGATTCTCCAGGATCATAGAACTTAACCAGTGTTAAACTTACCAAATAATCTTAAGAACACATGACTGAGAAAGTGTCACAAAACTGAAATGTCAAGGGCTTCTCCCAATTGTATTCCCATGTTGGACAAGCTGCTATAGTCTACAACACATAAACTTCTAAATAAGTTTGGCAGGATCGCCTCACAGAAAGCTATCTTTCCTGGTATAAAAAGTCGCCACCCTGTAGTCCATCTGTGCAGCCTTTGTGGGAACATCCAGGAGGTGAGGTTGAGAGAACATGAGTAACTTTTAACTGAGACTATCTAGCCAGAAACACTTCAGAGATAATCTCTTTTCTTCCTGAATGAACACCATTAGTCTGTTTACACTGAGGTCAAGTCAACAAGGGCTATAATACAGAAGACCAAATTCACATATTGCCCTGATGTCTAAGTCTATCCCCCACTCAAAAGGAGTGAATGATGTATTCAGATAGCAAACAAGCCTCTAATAAACAATGAGTATATAATCAGGAAATATCAAAGCAGGACATTGAAGGATATTTACTTATTTGGAAGTCTACTATTGACAAAGAAAGTCAGAAGGAGAAAAACAACATTATCTAGAAGGCAAACACCAGCGTGCAGAACTGGGTGTAGGGTCCTTAGTCAGGGACTGTAGGGGCACTCCATATGAAGAACATCAAAGGAAGAGCCAAATGACACCACAGCATGGTCAGAGGAACTCAGGCGAACAGAGGCTTTCAGAAGACAGCAAAACTTCCCCTGCACACAATAATCCTGAAACTGCTTGATAGTTTTTTTGGCCCTGGCCCAGGCCCAGGCCCAGGTCCAAGGTTTCTAGTTGATCTCTGATGAATATAGCAGCTAATCCTACCATACCTTACCTGGTTTTTACAGGTGGAAGGAGATGACTGGTACCAGCTGCCTGGAAGCAAAATGCCTGAGAGAAAGCAGAAGTTCTTATCTAGTAAATGGAGTCTGCTGGTTCTGAAAGAGGAAAAAATTTGGGCTCGTCCTGAACTCAATCAAAATCATATAATTTTCAAATGAAAACATTCCGTAGTTCCACTGTGATCAACGGTTTCATTTATACATTCTAATTTAGCCTCAGGTTTTGGCCCACATAGTAAACCCCCATTAATTATCACCTCATGTTAACCAGAGTACTTATAATATTACTCATTTGCCACAGTACAGGTATGTTCTTATGGAGGATGAAACCTTTCAGTTAAAGACACAACAAGCCAGGAAATCATTCTCTTATGTGGTGATTAAATTTAAGACTTCTGGTAGTATCAAGACCTTTAGAATCATGATCTATAAACAAATGGATGTAGAATTCTGATGTGCAATCAAAAGATGCTCAACATATCGTGTCTGTTTTTCTTATCACAGGATGGGAAAGGAGTAAGATGGGACTGACTTTACAGGATGTGTAAACACATTCATCAGGGATCAGCATCAGAGGGGATAACATTAATTCTCATTGAGAATGAAGAAGAGGAATATCAATTTACCTAGGAATTATACCAATGTACCTTTGTACATTTTTGTTTATTAAAAACTATATTTAAGAGGTGAGTAAGAAGTTTTCTCTTCAGAAGATCTCTCATAAAATCCAGCAGTAAACCTCATCATAAAGTGTCAGAATGTTGCAGTTTTACCAGCTCCATTGTCTTCCTCTAATATCATTGAGTGACGGATAGAGAATGCAGTCAGGTTTGTGAATGATTAGGACACTCAGCTGTTCTCCAAATCCCTCTGAATTTTGTGGTAAATTATGTCTACCAGCTCTCCTGAGGACTCTTATCTGTTGTTTTGGTTTCTGAGGCTGTCACCCAGTTAATATTCGAGGAACTCCCACATTAGTAACAATACCATAATTAATTGCCTCAAACAATCCAGATCCTAAGTTAGTTGTTACATATATCTACGGCAACTGAGCCCTGGATTCTTATCTGAATTTGTGCAAGTCACTTTTGTATCTTCTATTCTATTCTATTCTATTCTATTCTATTCTATTCTATTCTATTCTATTCTATTCTATTTATTTATAAGAGAAAGAGAGAGAGAGAGAGAGAGAGAGAGAGAGAGAGAGAGAGAGAGAGAGAGAAGGTGTGCCAGGACCTCTAGCCACTGCAAACAAACTCTATATGCATGCACTGCCATGTTTATCTGGCTTACATGGACACTGGGGAATCAAACCTGGATCCTTAGGCTTTGCAGGCAAGCTCCTTAACCCTTGAGCCATTTCTGCAGCCTTCATTTTTCTATTTACCTCTAAAGTTTGTCATTTCTTGTCTAGTAGAACTCACATACTTGTAAATCACATTTGATTAAAAAAATAATTATAGTAATTCAATGCAAATGCAAAGCTGTATCATTGTTTGACCTTTCAGAGTCCCTGTGCTAACTGCCCATTCCTCAGCTGCTGGTACCCTTGACAGAAACATTAGGAGGCAGAGCTTAGTTTAGGAAGTAGGTTGTGGAGGGCTTGTTTATGAAGGGCATTTAGGACCTTGCCTTTTCCCTGCTCCCTGCCTGCTGTCTGTCTGCAATGTGAGCAGCTTTCCTCCCCTTCTTCCACTTCTGCTATGCTGTCCTGCTTTACCACAAACCCAGAAACAATAGAACAAAGTGATCATGGATTGGCCCTCGGAAATCATGAGCCATATACATCTTCCTCCTTTAAGTTGCTTTTATCACAGTGATGGAATGGATATGAACACAGAATATGGACATTAAATTAGTATAACTATGAAATTTTGTATGTATCCCACCATTATTTTTAGGTTATTTTGGTATCTTCACCAGTGAAAATCTTAGTCTCTATAGGAACTTCTTAGACATATTTACCACTAAGCTATGAGAACAAAAAAAGTAGTATTTCTCTGTAAAATAAAACAATAAAGGGTAGAAGTGAGATAACCTAGGGCTTCTTGTCAGTGTGTCACTAAAGATCTGGAGTTCATCTTAGTGCATATGTAAGCCACCCTGTGCTGTACTGACAATTCTAATGCACATTTACTCAGAACACTTAGAGTGGAACTTGCTTTTGCAATTTTCTCTTATGATTTAGTATTCTAAAAAAGAAACGAGTAGTATACCAAAAGCAATGGTGCACTTTTTAAGGGATTATGAGCAGACAGTATGTTGACTATAGCAAGGATTTCTCAGGCTTCTCTATACTGACATCCATTATTGGCCCATGTGGAGAGGGCTGTGTCAGCATCTTCACTAAATAAGCAATCTTCTTTCTGCTGAGCTGCTAATACCTTCAGAAACTATATCCAGTGACTCAACCATGCACCATAATCGATGAAGGAAAAATGATGTGTTTTATTTGGGGGAAATATAAAATGCTGAGTAAACACAAGATATCTGTTCCACCATGGTGAACATTAACTTCCAATGTGTACCACATGCCAGAGGAAAGATCCAGAGTTCTTTTTAAAATATATTTTATTTCCTTATTTATTAGAGAGAGAGAGAGAGAGAGAATGGGCACACTAGGGCCTCTAGCCACTGCAAATGAACTCCAGACACATGTGTCCCCTTGAGCATCTGGCTTACATGGGTCCTGGGAAATCACACTGGAGACCTTTGGCTTTGCAGGCAAATGCCTTAACCTCTAAGCCATCTCTCCAGCCCACGCCCAAGAATTCTTGAATATGTGATGAAAACTGAAATGAGACACTGTAGCAGACAGCTTCAGGTTTGATGAGATGAACTTCCAGACCAGGCACAGTTATGGAGGAAGGGATTTTATTTATTGAAGCTTACAGATCCAGGGGAAGTTCCATAGTGGCAGGAGAAGCGGACTGCTCTCACAGGACCAGGCAAGAGAGAGAAAAGCCCACCAGGCACATAACACACAGAGCAAAACTATAGCCCAAAACCACAGCACACTTCAGGAACTCCTGCTAGGTACACTTTGCATATCTTTACAATGGAATCTCAAACCCACCATCACACCTTAATATCAACCCAGTGACATTGCCTCCAGCAAGGTCACTGCAGATACAAACTATAAACACTGAATATATTGAATATATTGGGAGCCATATATTCAAACTACCACAGACACTATATCCAAATCATATGTTTATATTGAATTTATAGATATGTGGTTTAACAGTAAAAATAAATTAATAAAAATAGTTAAAGAGAATACTCTGTTTCTCTTCATATCACATGACTCTTTCACCTTTTACAAATAATTAAAAATAATAGTTCAACAATAATAGTGATAGTTCTAAAATTATCTGAAATTAGGGTTTCACCATGTTCCCCTCTTCCATTCAAGGAATCAGTGATTTAGAGAAGAAACCAATAAATGCTGACACACAATGGGATGCAATGTAGCTACTCCCCAGCCAGGCATTTGGGAATAAATGCCATACCACCTAGTCCAGAAGCCAAGAACTAGGGATGATAGCATCAAATCTCAAAGACCTATGTAGTGAATAAATGAATTGGTTCAACAATAACAAATTTTGTTGAATAAAATCTCAAACTTTGATCTCTTCACTGATGAACTCTATAAATATTATAGAAATAATGCCAGTATTAGGTAAACAAGTCCAGAAAATAGAGAAAGAGGGTTCCATTAAATTTATTTAATCCTGACAATCCTCCTCTAAAGTGACTTATTTATCTTTCTCTAATTTTTTTTTTTTTTTTTTTTCGAGGTAGGGTTTCACTCCAGTCCAGGCTGACCTGGAATTAACTATGTAGTTTCAGGGTGGCCTTGAACTCTCAGCGATCCTCCTACCTCTGCCTCCCGAGTGCTGGGATTAAAGGCGTGCACCACCACGCCTGGCTCTTTCTCTAATTTTAAAGTTGAAGAGACAGGCTCAGAGATTGTTGTATTAACCTACTGTTTTTCAAGTGATAAGAGACAGCAGCCTCATGCTTTCCCAGTCATAAATTGTGCCCTGAAAAAATAATAAAAATTAAAACAGTAATGTGTTTACTTGTTCAAAATTTATAGATGAATGTCTTGTGACAATGTGACACCATCATGAATTCTGAGATACACAAGACACCTTTAATGAGCACTCAGGACACTCTGATCACCAAGCACATGTGAAATCTCTGTTCATTCTTTTTACCAATTATTCATGCAATGGATTTTGATTCCACGTGTACTGGGAAAGGGTACTCTGTTACACACTTAAAGTAGGCTGGAGGTAAGACACAATACCTGCTGTTCTGGTTTGGATCTGGAATGCCTCCCAAGATTCCTATCCTGAAATCTTATTGAGAGTTGATGAATACACAGTGACAATTACCTCATCAATGAATATCTTGTCCCTGATATAATAATCCCTGCTTTCTCTCCTCTCTCCTCCCTGGCTTTTAAAAATTGAGCAGCTTTGCCCCACAGTATGTCCCAACCATGATGTTTTTATTCCAGCCATAAACAGTGGAAAATAAGCAGTCATGAACTGAAAATTCTGAAAGTGTGAGCCATAATAAACCATGCTTACTTTTTATTACTTGGTCATTTTATCACAGTAACAAAAATCTGACCAAAGCACTTACCTTTATGGAGATTGATGTTGTGTGGTGGTTTGATTCAGGTGTCCTCCATAAACTTAGGCATTCTTAATGCTAGGTTCCCAGCTGATGGAAATTTGAGAATTAATGCCTACTTGAGGCAGAATATTTTGGGGAGTGGGCTTATGGGAATTATAGCCAGTTTCCCATTCCCAGTGTTCGTTATACTTTCCTGTTTCTGTTGTCCATCTGATGTTGGCCAGGAGGTGATGTGCACCCTTTGTTCATGCCATCATTTTCCCCTGCCATCATGGAGCTTCCCCTCTACTCTATAAGCCAAAATAAACTTTTTTTTTTCCTGTATGCTGCTCCTGGTCAGGTTATTTTTGCCAGCAATGTGAACCTGAGCGTAAGATGTTTTGAATTTATAATTTTTTTTTTTTACTTTTTTTTTCAAGGTAAGGTATCACTATAGCTCAGGATGACCTGAATTCACTTGGTAGTCTCAGAGTGGCCTTGAACTCATGATGATCCTCCTACCTCTGCCTCCCGAGTGCTGGGATTAAAGGGTGCGCCACTACACCTGGCTTTCTTTCACATTTTACTTGTATGTTTAATATGGTGTGTGGGGGTGGTGGTGTGGGTGGGAAGTGTTTTATGTGTATGCTGTGTGGGTTATACATATGTATGAACCCCTGTGGTGTCCCCCAGTGTTTATCTGCAGCAAAGTATGCTCAATATTTGGTGTGCAGAACAGAAAGATGTGTATTCTTCTCTATCATTCTTCTGCCTATTCATATTTGAGATTGGCTTTTCCTATAATCTCCAATAACTTCTGAGTTTTTTTTACCCCATGGGACTGAGGTTACAGATGAATGTGGCCAAGCCCAGCTGTTTCATGTGGGTCCTGGAGATGGAATTCCAATAGTCTCTCAGTCCTTCAAAGCTTGTACAGGAAGTGTTCTTAATCACTTGGCCTTTTCTTCACCTGGAGTCTACAACATTTTTTAGTGTATTTATATATTACCTTCAGGACAATGTAGAGGAAATACAGACCATGACATCAAAATCAATGACAATTTCCAAAAAAAATAAATAAATAAAAATAAAGAGCAAAACATAGGAGGAAAGTGGGACAACTTGCAAAGACTAAAATGTTCGAATTATGAGTGAACAAGAAAAAGAAGAACCCCAGCTCAATCATCATAAAAAATATACTAAATACAACCTTAAAAGAAAATTTTCCAAATCTAGGGAAAGAAAGGACCATCCAGGCACAAGAGTTATATAGAAAATAAATATCTACACATCTTGTAACAGTCAAAACAAAATATACCAAATAAAGAAAGGCTATTAAAACTGGCAAAAAAAAGGCTTCTCACATATAAAGGCAACCACATTAGAATAATAGCTGATTTTTTTTTTCCAGTGGAAACTCTAAAATCCAGGAGGACATGGAATGATGTATTTCAAGTATGGGAATACTATGAATTACTACAGGAATTACTACAGCTGCAAAACCAGATTACTATACCCAGTAAAATTATCTCTTAATACAAGGAAAAGGAAAAGTTTTCTGTGTTATAAAAAGACTAAAATGATATAGAATAACTAATCCAGGCCTACAAAGAATACTGAATGGAGTACTGGACATTGAAGAGAAGAATGAACATATTCAAAAGCATGCAGGAGGGAAAAAGTAAACATAGTACATACTATAACACTTGTTAAGCAACTGTAGACCAAGAAAACAACAAAAACCAAAAAGTTACCAATGTGATAGGAATTAAGTAATACTTTTCAGCACTAACTATGAACGTTCATGATCTTAACTCCACAATCAAAATTTATAAACTGATAATCTGGCTAAGAAAATAGGATCTATCCTTTTTAATCTGTTTATTTTGTTTCAAGACACTTACCTCACTGTGAAAGGCAGACACTACCTTAGAATGGAAAAAATATATTCTAAGCAAATGGAATTAGGAAACAAGCACATGTGTCCATTTTAATATCTAACAAAATAAATACCAAACAAAAATTAAACAGAAGAGAAAAATTTTACTTCATACTAATCAAAGGAAAAATTCCAGAAGAGGAAATGACAACTCGAAACATATATGCACCCAAAATAGTTTTCCCAGATTTTATAAACTTAAATCTACTAGAAAAAAAAAATGTCAGAGATAAACATCAATTCAAAAATTGTGGGTGACTGCAAAACCCAACTATCAGCAATGGACTGGTCATATAAGTAGAAATGAAGTTCAATGACCCCAAAGATCAAATACCATAACAGATATTTACAGTGTTTTCCATACAGATATTTATGAAACATTACATAATACATATTCTTCTCAGCATACCATGGAACTTTTTCTAAAATAAATCACTTATGAGGATATAAATAAAGTCTTAACAAATTTTAATAAAATTGAAATTAGTTCTTATATCAGATTCAGGGGAATAAAGTTAAAAATCAAGAGAAACTGCAGAAAATACATAAAGTCCTGGAGATTCAACATTACCCTTGCTCAGCTATATTTGTTTATGCTCCATTCACAATTCTAGGAAATGCAATCATCTAATATTGGATAATGAAGTTATGGTGCATATATACAATGGGATATTATTCAGCTTTAAAGAAAAATGAAATTTGAAGAAAATATTCTAAGAAAGATAACTCAGAGTCCCAAAACCAGATGGTGCATGTTCCCTTTCATATGAAAATCCTAACTTTGAATTTTTAGATGTATATATAAGTTGGAATAAGAGTAGTAATAGAGACGAGGAAGCTAGAAAAGGTCAGGTGGGTGGAGGAGGATGATGGGCATAGTAGACATGTAAGTAGATGTATAAGGACAAGGAAAGAAAACAGGGCGAGTAAGACTGTAATTGGGGATAGTAGACAAATATGGAGTAGAGGAAGGGATAGTAGGAGATTTCCATAAAACTAAATAGGTTATGAATATGCCATATAGAAACATAAGTCTATGTCAGCTAATTGAAAATAAAATAAGCAAAAAGAGTTTGGCTAGAAATACCATGCTGTGTTGGAGAATGTTGAGACCAGATGCCACAGTTTGTTACAAGAAAATCACAATACCTCCAATAAGCTGCATATCAAGGAGCCCCATGACTCTTCCCCCCTAGAAATAATTAGAAGTTATTTTCAATTCCTTTTTTTTTTCAGGACCTTTTCTGTTTGGCTTTATTCACTTGGTACAATGTTTTGGGGTTCATTCATGTTGTCCCATATCTATGCATCAGGCTTCTTCAGCATTTGAAGATTGATTCTAGGCTCCTCATGGATGCCAAAAGTGAAAGATGCTCAAGCCTGTTCTTCACATGTGCATTTAACTTGCACACAGCTTCCCATGTACTCAAACATCTCTAAATTAGTTATGCAGTGTAAATTCAATGTAAGCAGGTTTTATTTTGGCTGGTTTAACAAAATTATTGACTTAGGTTGTCAACACAAAGCACTGTTATTTCCAGGCAAGCCTCCCTTTATTTTTTTTTTTTATTTTTTTTTTTGCTTTTAATGTTTATTTCCATAATCACTTAGTTTGATTATTTGTAATAATCATGTAGCAAAATCAATAATAGCATGCTTTTTAGATAAAAACAAGACTATAAAAAAACAGATGCTAGAAGTTTTATAAGTCACAAAATAGCTTTCTACTATGACTCAGCAAACTTGAGCAGATACAAAACCAAACTTTCAGAATCTGCAGTCATGTGACCAGAGCTGGATGAGAAATTCTCGTATCTGAATGCCCTCCCCCTTCTATGCTTGAGGAAGCAAAGCAGCCAGCCCAGTTCCAGAGCTCTCCTCTCCTACAGGCTCACAGCCTCTTTGCTCCCTAGCACTATTGGGATTTTTGTCAGACTAAGCAATCAATAGAAAATGTGCTGAGTGGTTTTAATTTTTTTTTTTTTTTTTTTTAAAAAAGAATATAAGCCCTAACTATTGAGCCCAGATATAGTCTGAATTTACTAAGTTGCACCAATACTTACAAAGCCCTTTAATACTGGGTGTAGTTTTATAGGCCCAAAAGATCATCTACACCAATCAAAACGATGTCACTGCAGCTCATTTGTTTGCATTCTGATTAAGACTCACAGTAAGAGGGTCAGATAATCAACAGTAGACTGATATGTAGTCCAGGGACTATGGGTTACAAACTCTCCAGGCTTCAAAGGCAGCTATGACATTTGAAAAAGAACTCCTCCTATGTGTCTATCAACTGTTTGATAGAAAGTTCTGTGTGGGTGTTAGAGTTTTTGCTTGTACAAAACTGTCATGATGTGACCTTTTGAATTTACTATTTAAGGAGTTTTGCTATGAATAACCGTGGAAGTTTATCTAGATGCCATTTAATAGAAATTCTCAAATTCTTTTTGAAATGAATTCATTTACAATTATGTAATAGAATGTAATCAAAAAATTACAAGATTTCATGATTCCCACCCCTGCTCTAAATTACTGTGTCAACATTTCTAAGTTCTCTTCTCTTCAAAGGGCTTCTGTTTCTTTTTTGTTTGTTTGTTTTTGTTTTTTATGATTATTATTATTTTTATTGACAACTTCTATACTTACATACAAAAAAAAAACACCTGATGTTTCCCTCCCCTACCCCCCCATTCCACTTTAGAACTCCAATCTCCATCATGTCCCCTCCCTCTCTCCATTAGTCTCTCTTTTAATTTGATGTCATCATCTTTTTCTTCTATTTTGAAGGTCTTGCAGAGGTATTGCTAGGCATTGCAAGGTCATGTATATTGATGCCAATTTCTGTCTGGGCAGTTGCATTGTAAGAAGTCATACCCTTCCTTTGGCTCTTCCATTCTAACGGCCCCCTCTTCCGCAAGGGTCCCTGAGCCTTGGCGGGTGTGACAGAGGTGTTTCAGTGCTGGGCACTCCTCCATCCCTTCTTCTCAGCACTATGTTGCCTTTTGGGTCATCCCAGTGGTCATCGCCATCTGAAAAGAGCAGCTTCTCTAACGAGAAGTGAGAATAGTGTTAATATGTGAATATGAACATTAAGTGTAGTACTTTCAGGGCAGCTTGGTGGGAATAATATATACATTTAGTCAGACAAGAGCAGGCTTTATACCCCTAAGGCTCATGATCTCACCTAACATAGTCTTTTGCTTAGGTTTTTCAGTACCAGGTATGTATTCCCTCCCAAAGAGAGGGCCTTCAGTCCAATTATGGAGCAGTTGGTTACCCCAAGAGCAGACATGCCACTATTGCACTGGTTGAGTCATTGGGCCTGTCTGGTCAAACTTGAATATTCAGCATCCACTGTTTTCACTGCTGATGACTTCTGTATCCCATATGGCTGCATGCACTGCAGCTTTTTCCAGCTTTCAGTTGGCTGGTCTACAGGGAGAATGTTTTCTGCTCAGCACCAGCTTACTTTCTCAGTGACCTTGCCTCTCAGGCAAGAGATGTCTTCAGCAATAGGGTCTTACTATCTGTTTCTCAAGGGAAACCAAGGGCTTTGGCAAAAGCCTTTAATGTTTTGGAGGCTACCGGGACCTCCTTGACCAACAACTCACTGGAAGGTATCCCATCCCAGGCACTGAAAATTTTCTAGTAACAGTCTACAGCTTCTAGATGTGCCATTATTCAAAACAGTAGGTTTACATAAGTCTTATTCACAATATCTTGAATTTAGATTGACCCTCCCCCTGCCCTTCTTTTCTGCGTTCTCTTCCCATGGCCTCGCTTAGGACATTCCCCTCCCTGTAATCTGTTCTTCTCCTTACATATGTGCAATACCATACACTTAAGTCCTTCCCTTTCCTCCCTCCCTTATAGCCCTTTACCAGCTTACTGCTTTCTGGTACCTATTTTTGGTTCCAGTTCACACAGAAGTCTATACATTTGTAGCTAGGATCCACATATGAGAAAAAACATGTGACGTTTGGCTTTCTGAGCCTGGGTTACCTCACTTAGTATAATCCTTTCCAGATCCATCCATTTCCCTGCAAATTTCATAACTTCATTTTTCTCCAACTGAACTGCTTACATATCACCCAGTGGCTATTTCCATAAACTAACCCATTTTACAAATCTAATGACCTTTTTTTTCTTGCATTTGTTAAACTCCCATAGCACCATGTAGGCTACCAAATTTATTAATCCAGGTGAGAATAAACTTGACTTTGAAGAGCACAAAAACAACTTCAGCATTCTTCCCACTGTCCCATGAAGATTGGCTGACCCAATCTTCAAGGTGGTAATCTCTAAAACAATTTCAGCTGAAGTGTGCTATAGTCTCTGGCCCAAACATTCATTTCTTTCTGTGACACATCCTTCTGCCCACACCAGTCCATTTCTTCTAAATTCAATCCTGCTCAAGTTCTCAGTAAATGGACAGTGTATTCCAATTACTATTTTTCATACAAATAAAGTTTCAGAGCAACGAGTCTTTCATACAAACTGCTTCCAGATCAGTCCAGTCCAGATAATGCTCTTTTACCATTTATAAGTCAAATCTCTACATTCCATAGTTTTTTCTTTTTTTGGGGGGGTGGGATTCGAGGTAGGGTCTCACTCTGGCCCAGGCTGACCTGGAATTCACTATGTAGTCTCAGGGTGGCCTCGAACTCACGGCGATCCTCCTACCTCTGCCTCCCGAGTGCTGGGATTAAAGGTGTGTGCCACCACACCTGGCTTTTTTTTTTTTTTTTTTTTTGCATATAGATCTTTCAACTCAGACTAGAATGATCTACCAAACCCTTCTTACAGTACTGCAAGACATTTCTAAATCTAAAGTTGTAGACCTTCCAGTTTCCTCCAACAAAGCATTTCCAAAATATCAAAGGCCATAAAATCAGATGTCTAGCAGCAACCAACAAACTCCTCTGGTGAAAATTTTCTATTGTAGTTACCTTTTATGTTGCTGGGAGGAAACACGGGACAAAAAGCAGCTGATGAGAAGAAAAGTTTTCATTTTTCCTTTACAGTCTCCAAAGAAAGCTACATGATAACAGAGGAAATTATGGCAAATAGCAGAGACTGGACATTGCTACTGCCACAATGAAAAACATGAGCAAGAGAGTGAGCCAAGCTCTGTCAAGGGGAAGCTGGCTATAATTGTCCAATGGCCAGCCCAGGAACAAAGCTCCTTCAGCAAACCTGCACCTCACAAATTGCCACTTGATGGGGACCAAACTTTCAGAACCCATGAGTTTATGGGGGCATCTTATTTAACTCAATGCAGTGCCTCTCAAAATTCATTAATGAAACCCTCTTTCCAACATGTTAGTATTTGGATGGAAATGAAGCCTTTATGAAGCTCATGTAGACATGTGAATCAACTCTGGTGAATAAGAACAAAGTCCTTTACACAGCCCACAGAACGAAGCTGCCTTCTTTCGGCCATGTGAGCACTCAGATCAGTCAGCAAGCTGAACTGTAGAAATGGACCCTCCTCCCCATCAGACTCCATGGCCATCCTCATCATTGACATTTAGATTCTTACATACAGGGAGAAATATACAAACAAAAACAAAAAAAAAAAAAGTAATGACTACTTTTATTTAAAGCACTAGAAACTTTGCTTGGTCTAAAACATGGATTGTTATCTAAAAGAAAGAT
The DNA here is from genome assembly GCA_036365145.1 of Orientallactaga sibirica. Lineage (NCBI taxonomy): Eukaryota > Metazoa > Chordata > Mammalia > Rodentia > Dipodidae > Orientallactaga > Orientallactaga sibirica. The sequence continues at coordinate 10,184,499 of JAEOAD010000019.1, read as the reverse complement.
AATTGAAAATCAGTATCATGCATGTGGATTTGATGGCAAATATATTAACTATTATTTCACACACAATAAGTTGCATTCATATTTTCATGGCACAAGTCATTTTATTTCACAATATTCAACAGGCATTTTTGAAAGAGCTTTTATTGTACTGAGCAAATAATCCATTTCTTCATGATCACTTTTTTTCATATTCATATTATTTAATGTACAGGTTTTAGATTTTTGAAGTGCCACATACTAACAGATGGTCAATTTCAAAAGTTTTTCCTCTTACAGTAAATGTATCTCTGTCCAGATGGACATCAGGTTTCAGTGCCAATATTGTACCTTGACCATATGGACAGAAGATTTATGGCAGGAAACACTATGTTCAGTTTTGTACTTCAACACAGGTAATGTTTGATTAATTGTTACCCATCATTAACTTTGGTATTCAGAGAAACAGCAGGGGATGAGACCATTTAAATAAAATATCAAAAACATTTACATCAAAATATCTTGCCATATATATCAAACATATTCTTTCCAATTGTATTTCAAGTTTTACCCTGGTGCACATAATCTAATGTTAGTCACATATTGAAATATAATTTACTGAGAGTAGAAGTCACCCATTTGTGGATACCATTCTACAACATTCCACAAAATTAAATAATAATGTAATCCCCACTGAAATGAAGAGACAGAACTTTCCACTAAGAAGAGACAGTATGATTCCACTAAGAATTATTCACTCATGGCATTTCCTAATATGAATTACTTTCTCTGATTTCAAAATATTATAACCACATTACTTTACGGGAAAAAAAAATCTTGCTTCATCCTGAGTTGTTATATTTTTATACTTTTTCTTGATTTAATATATTGAAATTGTTTAGAATTCCTGTATCTATTTTCAAGACAGGTATTGGTCTTCAGTTTCTATTTTTGAAATTTCTTGTATTAATTACAAACTACATATAGTTCTGAATTCAGAATAAATAGAAGAATACCTCTTATTTTCAGTTTGTTTGCAAAAACTTATGTAGAAATAGCATTTCTATTTTAAAATGTTGACAACTTTCCTAAACTTTTCTTTGTAAGAAGCTTTCTAATTATATGTAAAACTTCAGTAAACAAAGGACCTGTCAGGTAATTTATTTCTTTTGTTATCTTTAATTACCTATTTCAATTAATTGGCTATTTCAACACTATATTATAATAGTAACTATAATTCTTCAAATATAGAATTTATACTTACTTACTTACGTTATCTCTTTCTCTCTTTTCTGGCTAATTTGTTTGATTGGTTTTGGTTTTGGCAGCACTGCGGATTAGTCTCGTGGCCTTTGGAATGCCAAACAAGCCTGTACTAACTAGGGTTTATCCACAGCCACTTTTCATCTTGATACTTATATCTTGTTTTCTCCTTTCGTTTCATGAGCAGTCCAGTTAGTGGATTATAAACTGGTAGATCTCAACAAAGCAGCTTATTTGTTTCACTGATTTGTATCTACCTATCATCTATCTATTGTCATCTATCTATATTCTATCTAGGCAAACTTTATTATTTTCATTTATTTCTTCTGTGGTATATATTATTTTCTTTCTTCTACAAATTGTTGGTTTAATGTCTTGTCATTCACTTAATTTCTTATAGTATGAATTAAGGTCATTGACTTAAGATTTCTTATTCTCTACTTATGCATAGGAATGCAGTATTAATCTTAGTAATTCCTTCAGCATCTTCCCCAACATTTTTTTTTTATATTTTGTCACAACTTTATTTCAGTTTTGAGATATTTTCTTGTTTTTGCATTGATATGATTTGGTCTATATACTATTTTAAACTGTTTTATTTATTTACTAGGATCTAGGGATTTATTTTGCTAGATCCATAAATAATGATGTTGATTTCCAACTCCATTCCATTGACAACATATTTTGTGATTTAAAATATTTTAAATTCATCCAGAATTGTTTTATTGCACAGGATATAATCTCTCTTAATGCACTGGAAAATACGCATCTCAGTGTTGTTGGATAGTGTATTTGTCTTCTCATTGATGAGATAAATTATCTGACAGAAGCAACTTGGGGAAAGTAGACTTTCTTTTAGCTCATAGTTCTGTGGTACAGGGGTCATGGGCTGTGTGACCTGCTTCATCTCAGGGGAGGCAAGAAGAAGAGAACTCAGGTGGGAATCAGGGCCAGATCTACTCCTCAAGATCCTCCCCTATGGCTCTATATCTCTCAGCAAGATGCCATATCCAAAAAGCTCCACAGCATACTCAACCTGTTCCACCAGCTGTGGAGCAAGTATTAAAACACACATGCCAGTGAAAACATTGTGCACTCAAACTATAACAGGTAGTTTAGTCTATAAGTGGTACTTGAGTCAAATCATTGATGTTGCTGTTTGAATAATCTCTACTCCTATTTTATTTCTATTTGCTTTATCTATTATTGATAGAATATTTGAATTTCCAAATAGTGATTGTGGATTTCTGTATATATTAAATTTTTATCATTTTTTCTTTCATACATTTTGTGTGCATAAATATTCAATTATTATTGATTTTCATGCATTATTTGTTATCTTTATTAAATTATCTTATTAATAATTCTTGTTTTGAGATAAAAGTAATTTGATATTACCATAGCCAATCCAGCTCTTTTGAATTTTACTTTTAAGTTATATCTTTCTAAAAATACTTTTCAAAAATTTATGTTTTTCTGTTTGAATTATGTTTCTTATAGCTAAAATATGTTTAGTTTTCTTAATAAGAGTATCAATCACTATTGGTTTTCATGTTTAATTTAACTAGGAATAATAAGACAATATGGGCCTTGGAAGAAGGCTCCATGATTAAAGGTGATTACATGCAAAGCTTTATGGCCTGGGTTGGATTCTGAGTACTCATGTAAAGCCAGATGCACAATGTGGCACATGCAACTAAAGTTCCTTTGCATTGGAAGAAGGGCCTACACAACTCATTCTCTCTGTCTTTCCAAATAAGTAAATATTTGTAAAATAGACATATCTTACATATCACAAATAATATATTTATACAAAACCAAAACTGTATCTAGTATCTCAGTGTTCATAAATTAGTATTTATAGATACATACTTAATATGGCACTACCATTCCATACTCTAATTTCTTCATAATCAGTCTATTAAAAGTCATGAGGCTAGAATTCAGACCATGGACTACACATTACATAATTACTCCTGCTAGATACAGGGCATGAGCACATAATTACATATCCTAAATTTGCTGTAATAAGATGTGATTATTTAAACCAAACTATAAAATTAATTATCCTATAAATAATAATATGTCAGTTCAAGTCAGGTTTTTCACCAAGATAAATGATAGAGCTTTTTAGATGCTGAAGTTTTCAAGAGGTTTGTGATTGTATTCATCTCAATCAAGAATCCATTTAAAACTTACAAACGTGTATGAATTGTTTTTTTTTTTAATTTACTTTAATATTTTCTTATGTTCTAAGAAGAAGGTCAGTGGTTTAATTCATAAATATATCTAGCCTTTGCTATAATTTGTGAAATATCCTACTAGAGGAAGAGAAAGTAGTTTATAAACAATTACATTTTCATTGAATAGAGATGTGGTGGTTTGATTCAGATATCCCACATAACTTACTGTGTTCTGAACGTTTATGTCCCTAGCTACTGGAAATTTGGGAATGAAAGCCTCCTGGATGTATTGTTGGGGGCAGGATTGTTGACGTGATAGCCAGTTTTCCCTTGTCACGGTCTGGCAAACTCTCTTGCTGCTGTTGACTACCTGATGTTGGCCAAGAGGAGATGTCCACCCTCTGCTCATACCATCACTTTCTCCTGCCATCATGTAGCTTCTCCTGGACTTTGTGAGTCAAAACAAGCCCTTTACTCCCACAGGCTGCTCTTAGTTGGGTGTTTTCTGCCAGCAATGTGATGCTGACTGCAATAGCAAAATTTGTACAGAAAAGTGGTGCCGTTACTTTTTTTTCTTTTGGGGCTGATTTCAGTGAGAAATGTGGAAAAATTTTAAATCTTGGCCTAAGAGATACCTTCCAGTGTTGTACATACAACTTGATGGACTATTCTGGTCAGAGTTGAAAGACCTGAATGCAGTAAGAACTATGGACTGTGAGGTTTGGCCTATGACGGTGAAAAAGAGCTTTGTTGGGCTAGGATATAAGCAATTTGTGTGAAAGGCTTGCTGATTTCTTCCTGCCTATTTCCTGAGAACTTGTGCAGGGTTGCATTGTATAGAAATGGACTGATGTGAACAGAAGAATATGGCACAGGAAGCAATGCAATCTTTGGGACAAAAGTGCTGCATGTTCAGCCCCAATTATTTGACAGATTGTAACTATTGACATTGGGCCATATGATCTCCACTGGAACAGCAGGAAGAATGCAGACTCTTTTCCAGTAAGGGACCTGAATGCTAATTGAGTTTGCTGTTCTTCAAACCAGCTTTATTCTTACCTGGATTAACAAACTGGTAGTCTACAAGGCACTATGGAGTAACAAATGGAGGAAAGAGTCATTGTATTTGCAGCATGATTTTTTTTTAAGAAGTAGCCATTAACAGTATGAAGCAGACTTGTTGAATTATTTGAATGGTGGCCAATGAAGCCATAAGGATGAACCGTGGGTTGCAGTGGAGACCCAATGGAGATGCCAGGAGTATGGGCTGGCTGCCAAGGAGATTTGCCAGCACCCAGGTGAAGTTTTCTGGGACTGTGAGTAGCCTAGTTGGAGGGTCATAATGGGAACTCTGGAGAATAGGCATTGGTTAGAATCATTGGCCTTACAGACTTGTCAGTGGCTAGAGTTGTCAGACTTGGAGCTTCAGAGTTTAATGTTTGTTCTGTTTGTTTTAATCATGTATTGGTTCATTTTTTCTTTATTATGTCCAATGCCATCTTTTGCAGTGTGAATATTGATTCTGTGCCATTTTTTGTCAGGGGGGGTGGGTAATTATTGCTCCATTAAAAGACCTTGGACTATGGGGATGTTTGAACAGCACTGGGATTAATGAAATTATGAGGACTTTTAAAATTAGACTGAATGCATTGTATTTTATATCATGTACTCTTATCAGTTTATGGGGGCCAGAGGCAGAATGTGGTTATTTGATTCAGTTTTCTCCCATAACTGAATGCTTAGGTCCCCAGCTGGTGTCAATTTGGGAATTGAATCCTCCTGGAGGCAGTGTATTGTTAGGGGCAGGCTTATGGGTGTTATAGTCAGCTTCCCCATGCCAGTGTTTGGCACACTCTTCTGCTGCTGTTGTCCACCTGATGTTAACCAGGAGGTGATGTCCACCCTCTGCTTATCCCATCATTTTCCCCTGTCATCATGGAGCTTCCCCTCAAGTTTAAAAGCCAAAACAAACACTTTCCTCACATTAGCTACTCTTGGTAGCTATTTTCTGCCAGCAATGTGAAGCTGACTGCAACAAGAGAGGAAGCTAGATTCTGGCAAAGGAATGGCACAGTTAACATTTTTGATCCTTTTATTTATCAGGATACCCTACTAATATTCCCACAGGAAGTCAGTTCTATCCTGGTGGAGATGGAGCTTTGATCCTGTGAAAGAGCTTAAATGGAGCAATTATCCTAGGTGATCCTCAAGAAGTTCTAAGAAATACGTTACTGGTTGCCTCCAATTAAAATTCACTTTGTAAGTGGGTAAACCTGCTACAGATGTGAGATTATATACACAATTCCACACTGTCATGATTATCTATTGTCAATGGATATGAGGTAGATATCATATTCACCTGTAACAATGAAGAAAGATTGTCCTCCAACTACCTAGTATAAATGCACTGGATGAACAGGTTCTTCCTTGTTAGTAAGAAACAAAGCAAAAGTCAAAATGTAGAGCTGATATCTGTTTCCTTAAAATATGATCAGCAGACCAGTAACAGAAAATTGACTTATGAGGACATGTAAATTCTTGGACCACTGATGACCATTCAGAAATTACGAAATGGCCCCTAACAATCATCACAATAAGAGTGCCATTCTAAACTATGGGCTAAAGTTGTTTGTTCTCCATTATACCTAAGAATGTACAGCCCACAAATTTCTCCTTCAAGTCTCCTCTATAAATGGACCAAATGAGAGAGGACCAGCCAATCAGTGTAGTGTTCTTTAACTAGCTACTTTTACCACATTTGGAGCTGCTTGAAATTTAGAAACTGAATAATCTGACCCAGGCAGATATTGAGTGACCTCTCCTTGTGGAAATGAGATACAAGGCATCATTGTAAGTCATTTGTGAAAACAAATGATGGAGAAAGTAAGCTGATTGTGGTGGTTTGATTCAGGGGTCCCCCATAAACTTAGGTGTTCTGATTGCTAGGTTCCCAGCTGATGGAGATTTTGGAATTAATGCCTCCTGGAGGTGGTGTATTGTTGGGGGGCAGCCTTATGGGTATTATAGCCAGTTTCTCCTTGCCACTGTTGGGCACAATCTTCTGCTGTTTTTGTCCACCTGATGTTGGCCAAGAGGATATGTCCATCCTGCTCAATCCATAATTTTCCCCTGCCATCATGTAGCTTCTGCTTGAATCTATAAGTAAAATAAACATTTTTTTCCCCACAAGCTGCTCTTAGCCAGATGTTTTCTGCCAGCAATGTGAATCTGACTACAACAGTAAAGTTGGTGCCAGAGGAGTGTGATTGCTGCTGTTAGATACCCAACTGTGGCTTTGGCCTTTAGGAACAGCTTTGCAGGAGGATATGGATGAATTTGAAATCATGGCCTAAGGGATGTCTGGCAGTGCTTAAAGTAAAGCTTGATGGACCATTCTGGTAAAAGTTGAAAGACCTGAACACATGAAGAACTATGGGCTGTGAGGTTTGGCTTGTGAGGGTGAGAAAAAGCTTTGCCTGGACTGGGCTAGAAGCAGTTTGTGTGAGAGGCTTGCTGTTATGACCATGTTCTGAGAACTTGTGCAGGGTTGCATTGCATAGAAATGGGTTGGTGTGAGCAGAGGGATAAAGCACAGAAAAAAATAAAAGTAATCTTTGAGCTGAAACTGCTGCCTACTCAGCTGCAATTGTATGAGATATCACAACCATTGAGAATGGGCCAGCTGACCTAAATTGGGATAATGGAAAGAATGTAGACTCTTTGGAAGAGGCCTGAATGCTGAAGAAGTGTCCCATTCTTCAAAGTCGGCTTTATTCCCTCCTTGGATTAACAAATTAGCACCTCACCTGGTATTATGGAGTACAAGAAATACAGTAAAGAGATGGTCATTGAATTTGCAGCATGGTTGTGTTTTGAAAATGGCCAAGTATGAAGCAGATTTGCTGGCTTGTCTGGATGGAGACCTGATGGAGCTGTGAGGATGAACCACTGGTTGTAGAGGAGATCCAGTGGAGATGCTGTGACCATGAGATGGCTGCTAAGGAGAGCTGTTATCCCAGATGATGTTTTCCACAACTGTGAATAGCCTAGCTGGAGGGGCGGAATTGGAACTCCAGAGAATTGTTTCTGGCTAGAATTATAAGACTTGGAGATTTGTTACTGAATAAGGTTGTTAGACTTTGCCTTGTTTAAATATCTCTTTGCTATGCCCAATGACATCTTTTCCAGTGTTTTTATTTGGTGTCATTATGTTTTGTTTTGTTTTGTTTTGATTTTTTTTTTTTGTTTGTTTTTGGTATTATGGTTCAGTTAAAAGATCTTGGACTATGGGAATGTTTGAACATCACTAGGACTGATTAAAAAAAAAAATGGGGACTTTTAAATTTTTAAAGTTTTAAAACTAAATGCATTAAATTTTATATCATGGATAGTTATCTGTTTATGGGGACCAGGGGCAGTATGTGGTGGTTTGATTCTGGTGTTCTGAATGTTAGGTTCCCAGCTAATGGAGATTGGGAATTAATGCTTCCTGTGTATTGTTGGGGCAGGCTTATGGGTATTATAGCCAGTTTCACCTTGCCAGTGTTTGGCACACTCTCCTGTTGCTGTTGTCCACCTGATGTTTGCCAGGAGGTGATGCCTACCCTCTGTTCATGCCATTGTTTTCCCTTGCCATGCCATCATGGAGCTTCCTCCTGAGTCTTTATGCTAAAATAACCCTTTTTGTACCACAAGATGCACTTAGTCAGGTGTTTTCTGCCAGTAATGTGAACCTTATTGCAACACTGATTTAGAAGGGGGGAGGGTACTGAATAGATTATATTTAATAGGAAAAAAGCACAAATAGTAAAATAATATAAAATGAACTTTAAAGAACTTTTAAATGCAAATATAAGCATTTTCTTAGCTGGAAAACATGGCTCTAAATTACTTATTATTACAAAAATTATAATGAGGTTGACTTCTATTAATGATATGTGCATTTGAGTCAACATATAGCTCTATATCATATGTGTATAAAGTGAGACTTCCATCATTATTTTAATGTTTCTATTTTTTATGAGAGAGAGAGAGAAAGTGTGTGTGTGTGTGAGAGAGAGAGAGAGTTGGTTTGCCAGGGCCTCTACCTACTGCAGTTGGATTCCAGATGCATTTATCACCTTGTGCACATGTGTGACCTTGTGCATCTGGCTTTATGAGTCTTCTGAGAAGTCAAACCTGGGTCTTTAGGCTTCACAGGAAAGCACCCTAACATTTAGGCCATCTCTCTAGCCCCATCTCTTTATTTTTTAAATTTTCATATGTTAACTGTTTAAGAATTGATATTATCTTAAATTTATATTATTTATAAAGTATTATACATTATAAAATTAGTTATATATTTTTCTTTGAAATTTTTGCTAAATTTAAAAATATTAATTTATGAATATATGTCAGGGACAATTTCCATGTTTGAAATACTATAGACAAAAAGCAAGATTCTGTCCAGATGAAATATTTAAATTCAAATAAAACAGTTTTAGAAGTATTTGATTTAAGGAGGAACATTTTAAATCCTTTCCATGCAGTAGGGAATATAATTTCTAAACTAATAAGATTTTAGTTGTAACTAAGATGGATACACCACTACTGACTGATTTAGTTTTAAAGAAATTTGTAATTTAAGAATAAAGACCCAATAAAAACATTAGAAAATACTACTCACAGGTAGAATTTGGGGAAGGGGAGAAAAATGTTCCCTCTATTTAGAGCAGGTTGTTGCTGTTGCAGTTACTTTCTCATTGTAGAACAAAAACACCTGACAAAAAGCCGCATATGGAAGTAAAGTTTTCATTTTGGCTTATTGTCTTCAGGAGAAGCTTCATGATGGAAGGGAAAAGCATGGCATGAGCAGAGGTTGGACATCACCTCCTTGTCATAGCATGTAGAAATAATAGCAGGAGAGTAGCTAGACTCTAGCAAAAAGGAGCTGGCTATACCAATCCTAAGACTACTCCTCATACAAACTTCTCCCAGCAAGGCTCCTCCTCCCAAATTGGCATCAACTGGGGACCAAGTATCCAGAACACATTAGTTTATGGGGGACTTCTGATATTCAAACCAGCACATTCCACTTTGGGCCCCATAAACTGCTTCCCATCCATGATTGAAAATACAATACATTCAGTCCAACTTTAAACACACCCATAGTCCAAGATCTTTTTAATTATGATCCGGTTAAATCAGAAACACATAATAGCACAGAGAAATATTCACATTGTAAAAGATGGGTTTGCAAGGAAAACTTTAACCAATACAGGATCTAGAACAAACAGGGAAGAGATAAAATCTGGTAGCTCCAAGCTCAACATCTGTAACCAGTGATAAAGTCTTGGGGTTTTAATTATGCCCTCTAGCTGGGCTGCTAACATCCCAGGTAAAACTCCATCCTTAGCAGCTCTCCTTCATGGCTATTCTAAAGTCCTTTGACCTCCAGAGAAATTTTAGGGTCCCCAGTATTATCCACGGTTCTTTTTCATGGCTCCATCAGCCCTCCTCACAGTGACTCTAACAACCCTGCCTCACATGGCTCAGAGGCCATTTCCAAACACATAAACCACATTGCAAATCCAGTGACCCTTTCTTTCCTGAATTTTCTATACTCCCACAGTACTGTAGGCTTCCAAATTTGTTAATCCAGAATGGAATGAAGTTGACATTGAACAGAAGAAAAACTCTTTCAGCATTCAATCTCTCTACTTTTAAATGAGTCAGCATTCTTCCTCCTGTCCTATTTCAGAACAGATGATACAGTCTCAGTGACAGTGAACTCACAAACAATTGCACCTGAAGAAGGGCTGCTGTTTCCTTCCTAACTTTTATTACCTTCTGTGCTATATCTTTCTGTTCACAGCAGTCCATTTCTTCTAAATTCAACCCTGTTCAAATTCTCTTCACATAAGCAGAATGCAGCAAGCCTCTTACAAAAACTGCTTCTAGTCCACTCCAAACAGAGCTTTTTTTTTTTGTGCCTTCTTGAGCCAAGTCTGCACAGTTCATTGTTCAGTGCATTGACGTCTATCAGTGCTAACCAAAAATGGTCCATCAAATTCTGTTTGCAGGACTTCACAGCATCTATTAGGCTAAATTTTAATATCCTTCCACAATCCTCCTGAAAATCAGTTCCAAATGCCAAAAGCCACACAGTGAATTTTCTAGCAGCAAGAAAATCTACTCCTTTGGTACAAATTGTCTTTTGCACTACCTTCTTGTTGCTTGGACAAACCACCTGACCAAAAACCACTGGTTGGAGGAAAATTATTTTAGCTTACAGTCTTAAGGGAAAGCCTCATGATGGTAGATGGACTCATGGCATTAGCAGAGGCTGCACATCACCTCCTTGTCACAGCAGGTGGAAAACAGCTGCAGGAGAGTGAGCCAGATTATAGGAAGAGGGACCTGGCTATAACACTATGCTGGTTAAGTTTTGTTGTCAACTTGATCTGTATAAGAATCCACAGACATTCCTCTTGGGTGGGTTTTTGAGATTGCTTCCAAGAAGGATTGACTGAAAGAGGAATTCCTTTCCACAGAGTGAAGCCTACTTCCCACTGCTGCCAATGCTACTTACTGCCTTCCCGAATGGACTGAAGACAAATGTGGATTGAAGAACAGCTCAGACTGAAGACCAGTGACTCTTCAGGAAGGCTTCAGGGCTTCAGTGCTCGATTGGAACTGCTGAGGCATCCCACCTTGTGGACTGAGCAGCTATCTAGTTCCTTGACTTGGGCCAGAAGACTGCTATTGTTGGACTGCCATAAACTAATCCAGTAAATCCCCCTTTTTAATACAATCCATTCTATCGGTTCTGTACCCCTAGAAAACCCTGACTAATACATCAATTAGCCCACTCCCCAAAATACAAGTTCTCCAGTAAGTCTCCACCTATCAAATTGGCATTAGCTGGGGGTCAAGCAATCAGAACACATGAGTTTATGGAAGACATCTGATTCAAACCACCACAGTTGCTAACTTTGTTTGTTTGTACTCACCCTTACTAAAAGTTCAGCTTTGTTCTAACTCAAACTTTGTATAGGCTGGGCATGATGGTACACACCTTAGTACAAGCACTCAGGATGCAGAGATAGGAGGATCAATGTGAGGTCAAGGCTAGCCTGAGAGTACATAGTGAATTCCAGGTTAGCCTGGGCTAGAGCAAGACCCTACCTCGAAAAAAATATTCTTGTGCAGGACAAGTTATTCTGTTTCTTAAAACTCTTTGTGTATCTACTGTCATTGAGAAACTAAGGTGGTAAGCACTTCAGAGGCCTAATATCATCATGGAACAAGTAAAATATGTTTTTAAATGCTCTGTGTACATAATAGCATTCATATATACTTATATTTCCTAAACTTAGACAATATTTCCCTCTTAGGTAATATTTAATATTTTAAATGCCCTCACAAACAATTCTGGTCAATGGAAAACTGTGGTACAATGTTGTTCTGTTTAGAAATGCTGTTATGGTTTTAGATATTTTCTGCTTTCCCTTATCTGAAGTCTCGGCAGCTCTGATTAATTGTTGTCATTGTTGGTTAGTAACAAATGCATAAATATTTCCTTAGAGTGGATAAAATGCATTTGATTATATGCTTTGAAGGTTCACTTATAAACAGAATGAATGCATATTTTTGTTATGGGTGTAATGTGTTTGTGTGTGTGTGTGTGTATGTGTTGTGCATGTACTGATATTGTGCCTCAAGTGCTCACCTACTCTGTTCAAAGGAGAACTTTTGATGTCTCTTTCCATTGTTCATAAGCCTGTGTTTTCTTTGGAATTGAATCTTACACCAATTTCAGATCTTGCCGTTCCAGGTCCCCTTGGGCCTTTATGCTTGACCAAGAATCACATTTATCTGCTGGCATATCTTTCCATCTCCAGAGTATGGATATTCAAAACTTTTATATTAACTTCATTTTCTTTCTATAATGCTAAATTACATCCAATGTAAAACTTTAATATGAATAAAACATATTTCTTATGTCCCTTAACAGGTTACACAGATATCTCTTAGAGGTTTCAGGATTAAGGAAGAGATATTCAAATATGAAATATCAGTAAGTCATTAATTTTCTAGAAAAAAATATGCTCAATGTTGTATAAATTATTTGTCATAATTTGAAACTGTGACCAAAACTGGTTAATTCATAAAAGTATACAAATCATTAACAAAACAATAAAACTAAGATAAATGGTATTCAAAAATGGCAGTTTTAGCAATAATCCAGCACAAGTATAGAAAATAATAAAAACCATGACATAAATAGATTATTTTACTGTTTAACAAAATTTTCTCTCAACAAGAAAAGCCTGTGCTAATGCTAAAAATAAAGATAAAATATTTTTTATTGAAGAATCTGAACAGAACACCATGTGTTTTATTTAAAAAGAAAGAGTTCAAAGCAGGAGCAGAATCTGCATGGAAAGCTTAGTATGAACATATTTAAATAAACATCATGAACATTGCAGCAAGTAATGTATGCAACACACTGTGTATTTGATAAAATTCTTAATATTGTTCCTGGTGGATAGGTAAGATGAACATTTTTAAATTGTGAGGGAATTCATCAAGTTTCATGTGTTTACTCAGTTATTAAGTCTTATACCTGCAATAAAAATTCTCCTGAGTTTATGCTCCATTGTTATGGTAATACTTTCCTAAACTGAATACCTGAAATTTCACTGATATCTATGTGGATGTGCTCATACTTGCAAAGATACTTAAGTCCAAAGTGTATTAAGAAGCCAGCATTTACACAAATTCAAGGCCATGATTTTCTGTTTCCCAGCTATTCAGCCCCAAGTTTATTAATCTTGGATTTGTGTTTGCAATGCACATTGTCCATAAGTTAAATACGTCCATGTATTAATTTTTATTCTGCTTGCCTGGGAAGCCTAAGGACCCAAGTTTGATTCCCCAGTGCCCATGTAAGCCAGATGCATAAGGTGGAGTATACATCCAGAGTTCATTTGCAGTTGCTAGAGGCCCTGGCACACCCATTCTATCTCATAAATAAACAAACAAACATAAATAAATAAATAAATAAATAAATAAATAAATAAATAATATAAAATAAAATAAAATAGTTGGGGCTGGAGTAAAGGCCTAGTAGTTAAGGTGCCTGCCTAGGAAGCTTAAGGACTCATGTTTAATTCTTCAGGACCCACCTAAGCTAGATGCACAGGGTAGAGTTTGTTTTCAATGGTTAGAGGCTGTGGTTGTTTGAATAGATGGCCCCCAATATATTCAGTGCTTTATTAGTTTGTAGTCTGCTTCTGCAGCCACCTGGTTGGAGGCAGGGTCACTGAGCGGATCTTAAGGTGCAGTGGTGAGTTTGAGATTTCAATCTAAGGATATGCAAAGTGTGCCTAGCTGGAGTTCCTGAAGTGTGGTGTGTTGTGTGGCTTTTGGCTTTTGGCTTTCTCTGTCTCTTGCCTGGTCCTTCTTCCTTAACTCTGCCTTGTCTGGAAGTTCATCTCAGCGAACCTGAAGCTGTCTACTACAGAGGCCCTGGCATGCCAATTCTCTCTCTCTCTCTCTCTCTCTCTCAAATTAATAAATAAATAAAATATAAAAATAGGTTTGTTTATTGTTTGGTGGTTTTTATTTATTTCTCTGTTTCTAATGGACTTATGTACATATATGCATACACATTTATATATATAATTCTGAGTGTGTGTGTATGTATAATAGCTATATATACTTTAATCACTAGACACAATGAAAATGTTGAGTCTTTTTGCCTGTTCTTTGCTGTTTTGAATTACAAATGCTATCATTAAAAAGCTAAGTAGTACAAAATTGAAAATGTTTAATGTAAATTTTTAAATTCAAATGCTCAGGATCTAGTGCTTTTCAACAACTTGATTTTATTTTTCAGAATAAATTTTCCAAGAAATACAAATGAATAAATATTATTTAAAAAATGTGTTCTTTGTGGTAATGAAGTACAAATGAATAAATATTATTTTAAAAATGAGTTCTTTGTGGTAATGAAACAATTGCAATGAAACACATTTCTTCAACAGTCATCATTATTTTGAGATTTAAAAATTGCTGTATTCACAGACAGAGGAAATGAAGAGTCAAGAAATGAATAGGAGGCAAAGATGAATCTCTTGATCCTCAGTTTGGAGCGGACAAAGCAGGCTTGCAGTTGTTTAGGGATAGTCTGTCCATTCATTACTGCAAAATAAAATCAGTACTTTAGGAAAAATGAATTATGCTCACAAGCTTGACAATTATATTTAACACCATGAGAAACTGCTTATTGAATCCATCTGGGTCTCCTCAAAGAATCTGAGACAAAGAGTGTGAAGTCTTAAATGTTTCTTTGTGGAGTTCAGTGAAAGGAAAGAGGACACTTGCTTGTCATTTTCAGGATGGCATCTGTTTCTTAGAATAGCGGTAAGTGAACTAAAAGGATTACCAAGAAGTGAATATTCTGCAGAAATCAGGAATGAAGAATGCAGGCACTAGCAGCTAGGTAGACAATTGTGGTGGAGACAGAAGGTTTAAATCTGCAGAGCATTTGAGAGTCTATCAAATATCAAAATTGGTTATTAATCTGTATGTTTATGAGTCAATTCTACAATTTTACATCCAGAAAGAAAGAAAATTCTATCCAAATTCTGAGTAGCATATGGACTTTTATGTGTCTAATTAAGCTTATTAAGAGCTGCTCAGAGCCTCTCTACTTCTTTCTAGATTATTTGCTGTGCTATGAGGATTTGAAAGAATTTGATGAATGTCTGATGAATACAAATCATCTTGAAAGCCAAAAAAAAAAAAAAAAAAAAAAAAAAACCTAATAAAATATTGTGTAGAATTCAGGAATGATTGGGACCAAATGAAAATTTAGAATTTTCATGGCCAAAACAAAACATACTGTATTAAAGGGGTAATTAAAAGAAAAAAAAAAAAAAAAAGGGGGCTGGAGAGATGGCTTAGCCACTAAGGAGTGTGCCTGAAAAGCCAAAGGACACAGTATGATTTCCCCAGGATACACATAAGCTTGATGCATAAGGTGCCACATGCATTTCGAGTTCATTTGCAGTGGCTAAAGGCCCTGGCATGCCCATTCTTTCCAACCCCCATCTTCCTCTACCCCCTTCAAATAAATAAATAATAATAATAAAATGAGGGCTGGAGAGATAGCTTCAGGACCCATGTTCTACTCTCCATATCCCACATTAGCCAGACACACAAAGGTGAGGAAAATGAAAGGTCACACATGCCCACTAGGTAGCTGGCACAAGTGTCTGGAGTTCGATTTCAGTGGCTGAGGACCTGGTGTGCCAAATCTTTCTCTCTCTCTCTTTCACTATCTCTAAAATAAAGAAAAAAGAATGTCATATTAATATTTTCTCAAGTCCCTCATTTTTCAGCTTTTCTACTGATATCCAGATTGTGGTCTCAGATTTTTAGATGTCCTTAAATAGCTTTTCCTTGAAAGTTATAAATTTATTCTCTTTCAGTGATCACAGAGTATTTGTAGATCGAGAAACTTTTTAAAAGAGTAATTCTTATCACCTTATTTTTTATTTATTTATTTATTTATTTATTTATTTATTTATTTGAGAGAGAGAAGAGTGAGAGAGAAAGAGAGAGAGAGAATGGTTGAGCCAGGGCCTCTAGGCACTGCAAACGAACTCCAGATGCATATACCACCTTGTGCATCTGGCTTACATGGGTCCTGGGGAATCAAACCTGGGTCCTTTGGCTTTGCAGGCAAGCACCTTAAACAATAATCCATTCCTCCAGCCCCTAGAATAACTTTTTAAAGGACAATATACTCTTCAAAAATATACTGCATAAATAAAACTATGTGCTGTTTGTTGCTGTCTCCAATTGACCATTATAATTTGAATCTCCTCCAGTTCTCCAAATATCCAGCAATAAAAGAAATATCCATGAAATGGGACCCTGTATCTTGATTTGGTAGTTCCAAGCATACTTAAACAAATGATGAACTAAATAAACAAGACATGTGGTAGGTATTAATGTCTAAAATAACATTTTATTACAGCTATCTTGCTTGATGTGGTGTTTGTGCATTCTTGCAATTCCAGCAATTGAGAGGTGAAGGCAGGCTGATCAGGAGTTGATGGCCAGATTTAATTATATAGTAAATTGAGACCAGCCTGAGAAATATAACACCCTATGTCAACTACATAAAACAAATACAATAATAAAAACAATGTAACCAAAGGAAAAAAAAAAAAACATCATGTATAGTGTTATAGATAATTTTATATCCACATCAATACTAGTATTTGTTGTTAGTTTGTATGATTCTACTTGGATTGAGCATAAATCTCAATTTAGTGTTGATTTGCACTTCCATAGTAAGGATATTAAACATGATTTTCGCAGATGTATTGATGCTGTGTAATTGTCTTTTGGGAACTATTTAAATCATTTGCACATTGATGGGTGGTATTTTCAATGTTTAGTTTTTTTTTTTTTTTTTTTAGAGTATGTATATTAATCTCTAAGCTGCTTATCCGGCAAGGATTTTTATCATCTTCTGTATGTAGAATGTACCCACAGTTGGTTGTTTCCATTGCTGTGCAGAAACTTTTTAAATTTCAGATAATCCCATTTGTCAATATTCACTAATAGTTCATGAGCTATTAGAGAAAATGCCTATTCCATTGAAATCCCTACCATGTAATATTCTGTTAGTTTTAGAGTTTCTGTCTTAAATTAAGGTCTTTGATCCATCTTGAATTTATTTCTATCCTAGTCTAGACATGGAGATCTGGTTTCACTTTTCTGATTGTGGACATTTACTTTTCCCAGCACAATTTAAAGGGACTATCTTTTCTTTGTAATAGTATACTAGCATAATTATAAAGCAGGCATGGTAGAACACATCTTTAATCCCAGCACTTGGGAGGCAGAGGTAAAAGGATCACTGTAAGTTCAAGGCAGCCTGAGACTACATAGTGAATTCCAGATCTGTCTGATATAGAGCGAGATCCTACCTTAAAAATTAAAATCAAAACCAAATCAGAGTAACTGGAATAATTCGAGAAAATCAGAAGTCTTTCGCTGTCTAGGTTTCTTTCTGGATCCTCTCGTCTATTCCACTGGTCTATATGTCTAGATTTGTGTCAGTACCATGTTGTTTTTGTTCTATACTGTAATTTGAATTATGAGTTATTAAATCTCCAGTATTAGTATTAGTTTTTCTGCTTAGGATCCCTTTGGCCATTCAGAATCCTCTGTGATCCCATATGAATTCAAGGGTTTTTTAAAATTATTTATGTGAAAAATACATTGGAATTTTAGTGAATATTACATGGAGTCTGTAGTTCATTTTCAACAATATAGCCATGTTTACCATATTAATTCTGGCTACTCATGAACTTGGCACATCGATCCATTTTAAGGATGTACTTTAATTTCTTTCTTCGGTGTTTATAGTTGTCATTGTAAAGGTTCTTTTCACCTTGTTTGATAGATTTCCATGTTTTTCTTTAGATGAATCTTGAAGTTCCTATGAAAAGCCAAATTGTTTTCTTGATTTCTTTCTAATTATGTTCATTACTGATTTTTTTGAAATGCTGAGGATTGTTGTATGGAGATTTTTAAATAACTGTTACTGGTCTAAAAGTGTTTATCTGGTGGGGTCTTTTGGGTCTTCTAATATAAAATCATATTTTAAAATGGGACAATTAGTCTTCTTTTCATATTTGTATTCTTCTAATTTCTTTATATTACTTCATCACTCTGACTCAGTCATCCAAAACTATATTAAATACACGTGGACAGAGTAGACACAGTTGTCTTAGTCCTTATTTTTGAATATACGCATTACATTTGCCCGTTGATTTCAAGACTTATATCTCCTGTTTTTACTTTCTTCAGGTCTTTTATCATGGAGGAATTTGATATTGCTATTATTAATATAATACATTTAAAAATATATAACAGCAATGAAGATTGAATGTGTAGCTAGCTACTTGTTTTATAGTTGTTTTAGCCTTCAGTATAGTTTTGAACTTATAATTTATATATTTCAAACATAAATTTTATATTTCTTTCATTATGCAGAGATTAGAAAATACATCGCTATGTTAGGAATAATCAATTTCTTGTATAGAAAAAATCATTTATCTTTTTTCTTCAACATAATTTATTTTTTTAAACTTAAAAAAATTTTTTTATTTTTTTGGAGAAAGACACAGAGAGAGACAGAGAGAGAGAGAGGGAGAGGAAGACAGAGATGGGCACGCCAGAGTGTCTCAGCTGCTGCGAACAAAATCCAGATGTGTGTGCCCCCTTGTGGTCAAGTGTGGCATTGTGCCGTTGCATCATTTTGCATGTGGCTAAACTTGGGACCTGGAGATTGGAACCACTGGAAATTGGAAACAGTGTTCTTAGGCTTAGGAGGCAGGCGCCTTAACCCCTAAGCCATCTCTCCATCCCAACATAATTTCTTTACTTCTTTAAATCTCTCCTCTCTCTCTCTCTCTCTTTCTCTCTCTCTCTCTCTCTCTCTCTCTCTCTCTCTATATATATATATATATATATATATATATATATATTTAAATTAAATGAACTGAGTATGGTATACTATATGAAACACTATATAGTATACTAGTGTACTGTATAGAATGGTATATTTATACTATATGGAATTGCATAGCATATTATACTATATAGAATAGTATATATAATATAGAATAGTATATTTTATAGAATAGTAAATATATATTGTGTAAAATAATACATATACACTATATAGAATAGTATGCTAGTATATAAACATGATATTTTTATCTTGTCTGTATGTTTCATAGATATTTTATCAAATAATATTGGCATCATGTTAATAACGTTATTTATGGGTATCAGAATTAGGAGTGATTTTTATTTTCTTCTATTATCTTGGCTGGTTGTCTGAATTACTTTTACAGATGTGCTATATTTGTTTTTAGAAAGACCACTTTTCTTTAAAATATTTTAAACCCCACATAGACAAGAAAATAGTATTCATTACAGTTATCATATATAACTTAAAACAACCTAAATATAAGGAAGCAAATAATTATACATAATAATATTAGCAAAAGATTGACCAAAAATCATTAATTTTCCACTTACTGTTTTTTTTTATTTACCACACTGAATTATTAGCTTTTTTAAAAAATATATTTATTTATTTATTTATTTATTTATTTATTTATTTAAGAGAGGAAAAGAGAGCGAGGAGAGAGAGAGAGAGAATGGGCGTGCTAGGGCCTCCAGACCTGTGCCACCTTGTGCATCTGGCTTATGTGGGTCCTGGGAATCGAAACAAGGTCCTTTGGCTCTGCAGGCAAACGGTTTTGCTGCTAAGCCATTTCTCCATCCCCATTATTAGCTTTTGTATACTTGCTTATCATATTAGACTGTAGGCTATCAGAAAGAAAGCATATTATTAAGTTTTGTATCTTGATAATTTAGTACAATGCCTGCCCAAGGAGATTTCATTAAATGTTAAATCCTAACTCCTACAATAACAACAAAACATAAAGAAGGAAAGAGGGAAAAAGAGACAGGAATAATATGGTAATATATTTTTAATAAAAATTATATTTTTTTAAACACAGAGTCATTAGGGGACACCTTTGACTCAAAACACAGCCTGGAATTTGGGTAAACATCTATTTTTCAATTCTAGCCAATTACACACCATCTGTTCAACAAATGGGGATTGTGAACCCAAGCTGTTCCATGCACCGTGCTTGATGATGCTACTGAAGTGTTTCCCAAGAGTCTACATTCATAGCAAGTTTATAAATGGTTTAAATTACAATGTTCTATATATTATACTTGACTCGCACATTCAGACAGTTAAGAAAATGACACAGGGATAGCATATTCAATGACAAAAACGGAAAGTACTTATATAACCTTTCCTCAGACCAGTGCTCATTCAGATATATTTTAGTCACTTCACCCTTTTTTGAAGCTTTTTGTTAAAAGACAAAGAGCAAAAGTATCTTGCATAATTCATGAAAGAGTGAGATAAAATTGGAAGAAATTATAAAGAGAAGTTAAAAGAGTAAGCAAGAAAAACATTAAATTCACTGTGAGTTTTAGAGGAATTCTGGAATCAGATATATTTTCTGATAAATATAAACTAATAACATTGCATATTTTATAATGAAGACAGCTTTAAATGTTCAAGTCTTGACTTTTATTCAAATTGTAACGATGTCTGCCCATATTCTGCAAGAATCAAGGATAGATAACTGATGACTATACATTTTCTTATTTATTCTTTTGCAGCCCCTTTCTCAGAAGTGACTTGGCAATCCCTCCACAAGGCTAAAGGTGAGGAGGAGGGTATCTTCCCCCACAAACTCCCGAGGGCAGTGAACATCACCCACTGGAAAGGAAGCTGGATGTGGGGAGATGCACACATACTGAGATTTCCACAGTGGACCAACCTGCTGTCAATAGGTATCATTTGCAAGCGGCAGCTATGGGACATTTATGAAATTTTTTGTCATGAGGGCAGCAGGAAAGTAGGGTGCAGACTCAAGTTGTTAATAGTGAAGGTTATTTTTCACACTTAAGCAATCATGGGGGCTGAAGAGATGGCTTAGCACTTAAAAGTGCTTTGTTTGCAAAACCTAATGGCCTAGATTTGATTCCCCAGCATCCATGAAAAGCCAGATGCAACAACATATCATATGCATCTGGAGTTTGCTTCAGTGGAAAAAAGGTGTGACCTGCCCATTTTCTCTCTCTTTCTCTCTTTTTTAAATGAATAGCAAAATTTAAAAAAAAAAAAAAAAAAAAAAAAAAAAAGCAGTCTTTGGCTAGGGTGGTAGCTCAATGTGTGAAGTGTTTTCCTTGCAAATATGAGGACCTCCGTGCCGATCCTAGCTACCATGTAATGTGGCATGTGTTGACACATGCATGTAATACCAGCACTGGGGAGGCAGACACAAAAGGTTTCATAAGGCTAATGGGCCAGTCTGTGTGCACTAATTAGTGAGCTCCAGGCCAATGAGAGATCCTGTAGTTAATGGCATTTTTAAGGATAACACCTGAGCATTTTCTCTCGTCTCTACACATAGAAATGTGCATGAACATCCACACATACCCATTCTCACATATACCACACACTTGCAGAAACAAAATAAGCAAAAATGAAGCAAATGAAAATCATTTCTTTAGCTATTAGCCTTAGGAAGGAATGGGAAAATTACTTCTGGAAAACAGATCTGCAAAGAGGAAATGAGGAAAATGTATGATTATCAATCACCTATCCTTAACTATTGATTATAGGGAGAAATGCTGAAATTTGAATAAAAGTTAAGGCTTAACAACAAAAATATTATGTAATGTGGCTTGAAATAGGAAAAGTACAGACAAAATGGAGTAGACTATGAAATAGATAAACAGAAAAGAAAGATACCAAAGTATAAGATGGTAAGGAAATGAAATGAAATCACAGGAATCAATGGGAAACTAGAATAATGGGCAGAAACTGCAATATGGATAAAAAGGAATGTAGGCAGCAAGCCACTCTGTCTGTGTATTTTTTATTTTTTGAATTTCCTAAGATAGCCATCAGTGTGCCTCTGAGTAGACAGGCAATGTTCTTATGCCAGCTCCGCAGGCCTGTAGTTTTTAAAGCCTTAAAAATTTGTCTCTAAACATTTGATATAAAAGACAGATAAGAAAGCTTGTAGTTCAACTCCAAAGATAAGCAAACAGGACATCTCATCATTTGAAAAATACAAAGTCTCCCACATTGGATGTCAATGGGCAAATCCACTTAGGTCACTTTACCCTTCTCACTGCAAGGCTATTTGCTCAGTCTCAATGGTAGAATTTCTGATTCTTTGTGCAAGAAAATAGAGTATAGCCAGTGAAAAAGGCAGCATGGTAATAATAATAATAATAAAACCAGGAAGCTGCTTTAAATTCTTTGGTCGCTTATGAGAAGCCACACAAACTCATGGTTTTCTCTGTTTGCAATAGAAATTGAAAATTGCTCTGTGCTTCTGAAAGTCAGCTTCGTTGAGTGGGACTTGTTATATAACAGAGCTACTTTTAAAGATAACATTGTATAGCAGGGCTACCACCAGCCACTAACCTCGTATATAGCCTACGTAGAAGTGCAGGCCAGGATACTCTAAGGACATCTGTGAATACAGCTACTGAACTGCGATGAGAGTCAGGCAGAGTTAGCTACTACGATAACCCCTGTCCAGGCTCTCAGGTATGTAACATGTAATTGCTTTACCTCTAGTATGATTTATCACCATCATTATTATTTATTTAAGGATTACTATAATACCAAAAACAGAAAGGGATAAATCTTTCCTAATTTCCTTAAATGATGATTATATAGTATCTTTCTATCCTAATGAAACCCAATCATATACTGAAGTAGCACTAAATATGTAAATAATGTACATTCACTAACATAATCTACTCACTGTAGCTTATTTGATGTTATAAAACCCATACCTATTTGTCAGTAATTCCCCATTCTCTCCATGCTCAGTTCTCTTGTACCCAACATAATTTCTTTACTTTTTAAATCTCTCCTCTCTCTCTCTCTCTCTCTCTCTCTCTCTCTCTCTCTCTCTCTCTCTATATATATATATATATATATATATATATATATATAAAAATTAAATGAACTGAGTATGGTATACTATATGAAACACTATATAGTATACTAGTGTACTGTATAGAATGGTATATTTATACTTTATATGGAATTGCATAGCATATTATACCATATAGAATAGTATATATAATATAGAATAGTATATTTTATAGAATAGTAAATGTATATTGTGTAAAATAATACATATACACTATATAGAATAGTATGCTAGTATATAAACATGATATTTTTATCTTGTCTGTATGTTTCATAGATATTTTATCAAATAATATTGGCATTATGTTAATAACGGTTATTTATGGGTATCAGAATTAGGAGTGATTTTTATTTTCTTCTATTATCTTGGCTGGTTGTCTGAATTACTTTTACAGATGTGCTATATTTGTTTTTAGAAAGACCACTTTTCTTTAAAATATTTTAAACCCCACATAGACAAGAAAATAGTATTCATTACAGTTATCATATATAACTTAAAACAACCTAAATATAAGGAAGCAAATAATTATACATAATAATATTAGCAAAATATTGACCAAAAATCATTAATTTTCCACTTACTGTTTTTTTTATTTACCACACTGAATTATTAGCTTTTTTAAAAAATATATTTATTTATTTATTTATTTATTTATTTATTTATTTAAGAGAGGGAAAGAGAGCAAGGAGAGAGAGAGAGAATGGGCGTGCTAGGGCCTCCAGACCTGTGCCACCTTGTGCATCTGGCTTATGTGGGTCCTGGGAATCGAAACAAGGTCCTTTGGCTCTGCAGGCAAACGGTTTTGCTGCTAAGCCATTTCTCCATCCCCATGATTAGCTTTGTATACTTGCTTATCATATTAGACTGTAGGCTATCAGAAAGAAAGCATATTATTAAGTTTTGTATCTTGATAATTTAGTACAATGCCTGCCCAAAGAGATTTCATTAAATGTTAAATCCTAACTCCTACAATAGCAACAAAACATAAAGAAGGAAAGAGGGAAAGAGAGACAGGAATAATATGGTAATATATTTTTAATAAAAATGATATTTTTTTAAACACAGAGTCATTAGGGGACACCTTTGACTCAAAACACAGCCTGGAATTTGGGTAAACATCTATTTTTCAATTCTAGCCAATTACACACCATCTGTTCAACAAATGGGGATTGTGAACCCAAGCTGTTCCATGCACCGTGCTTGATGATGCTACTGAAGTGTTTCCCAAGAGTCTACATTCATAGCAAGTTTATAAATGGTTTAAATTACAATGTTCTATTTATTATACTTGACTCGCACATTCAGACAGTTAAGAAAATGACACAGGGATAGCATATTCAATGACAAAAATGGAAAGTACTTATATAACCTTTCCTCAGACCAGTGCTCATTCAGATATATTTTAGTCACTTCACCCTTTTTTGAAGCTTTTTGTTAAAAGACAAAGAGCAAAAGTATCTTGCATAATTCATGAAAGAGTGAGATAAAATTGGAAGAAATTATAAAGAGAAGTTAAAAGAGTAAGCAAGAAAAACATTAAATTCACTGTGAGTTTTAGAGGAATTCTGGAATCAGATATATTTTCTGATAAATATAAACTAATAACATTGCATATTTTATAATGAAGACAGCTTTAAATGTTCAAGTCTTGACTTTTATTCAAATTGTAACGATGTCTGCCCATATTCTGCAAGAATCAAGGATAGATAACTGATGACTATACATTTTCTTATTTATTCTTTGCAGCCCCTTTCTCAGAAGTGACTTGGCAATCCCTCCACAAGGCTAAAGGTGAGGAGGAGGAGTATCTTCCCCACAAACTCCCGAGGGCAGTGAGCATCACCCACTGGAAAGGAAGCTGGATGTGGGGAGATGCACACATACTGAGATTTCCACAGTGGACCAACCTGCTGTCAATAGGTATCATTTGCAAGCGGCCGCTATGGGACATTTATGAAATTTTTTGTCATGAGGGCAGCAGGAAAGTAGGGTGCAGACTCAAGTTGTTAATAGTGAAGGTTATTTTTCACACTTAAGCAATCATGGGGGCTGAAGAGATGGCTTGGCACTTAAAAGTGCTTTGTTTGCAAAACCTAATGGCCTAGATTTGATTCCCCAGCATCCATGAAAAGCCAGATGCAACAACATATCATATGCATCTGGAGTTTGCTTCAGTGGAAAAAAGGTGTGACCTGCCCATTTTCTCTCTCTTTCTCTCTTTTTTAAATGAATAGCAAAATTAAAAAAAAAAAAAACAAGCAGTCTTTGGCTAGGGTGGTAGCTCAATGTGTGAAGTGTTTTCCTTGCAAATATGAGGACATCCGTGCCGACCCTAGCTACCATGTAATGTGGCATGTGTTGACACATGCATGTAATACCAGCACTGGGGAGGCAGACACAAAAGGGTCCATAAGGCTAATGGGCCAGTCTGTGTGCACTAATTAGTGAGCTCCAGGACAATGAGAGATCCTGTAGTTAATGGCATTTTTAAGGATAACACCTGAGCATTTTCTCTCGTCTCTACACATAGAAATGTGCATGAGCATCCACACATACCCATTCTCACATATACCACACACTTGCAGAAACAAAATAAGCAAAAATGAAGCAAATGAAAATCATTTCTTTAGCTATTAGCCTTAGGAAGGAATGGGAAAATTACTTCTGGAAAACAGATCTGCAAAGAGGAAATGAGGAAAATGTATGATTATCAATCACCTATCCTTAACTATTGATTATAGGGAGAAATGCTGAAATTTGAATAAAAGTTAAGGCTTCACAACAAAAATATTATGTAATGTGGCTTGAAATAGGAAAAGTACAGACAAAATGGAGTAGACTATGAAATAGATAAACAGAAAAGAAAGATACCAAAGTATAAGACGGTAAGGAAATGAAATGAAATCACAGGAATCAATGGGAAACCAGAATAATGGGCAGAAACTGCAATATGGATAAAGAGGAATGTAGGCAGCAAGCCACTCTGTCTGTGTATTTTTTATTTTTTGAATTTCCTAAGATAGCCATCAGTGTGCCTCTGAGTAGACAGGCAATGTTCTTATGCCAGCTCCATGAGGCCTGTAGTTTTAAAGCCTTAAAAATTTGTCTCTAAACATTTGATATAAAAGACAGATAAGAAAGCTTGTAGTTCAACTCCAAAGATAAGCAAACAGGACATCTCATCATTTGAAAAATACAAAGTCTCCCACATTGGATGTCAATGGGCAAATCCACTTAGGTCACTTTACCCTTCTCACTGCAAGGCTATTTGCTCAGTCTCAATGGTAGAATTTCTGATTCTTTGTGCAAGAAAATAGAGTATAGCCAGTGAAAAAGGCAGCATGGTAATAATAATAATAAAAAAACCAGGAAGCTGCTTTAAATTCTTTGGTCGCTTATGAGAAGCCACACAAACTCATGGTTTTCTCTGTTTGCAATAGAAATTGAAAATTGCTCTGTGCTTCTGAAAGTCAGCTTCGTTGAGTGGGACTTGTTATATAACAGAGCTACTTTTAAAGATAACATTGTATAGCAGGGCTACCACCAGCCACTAACCTCGTATATAGCCTACGTAGAAGTGCAGGCCAGGATACTCTAAGGACATCTGTGAATACAGCTACTGAACTGTGATGAGAGTCAGGCAGAGTTAGCTACTACGATAACCCCCTGTCCAGGCTCTCAGGTATGTAACATGTAATTGCTTTACCTCTAGTATGATTTATCACCATCATTATTATTTATTTAAGGATTACTATAATACCAAAAACAGAAAGGGATAAATCTTTCCTAATTTCCTTAAATGATGATTATATAGTATCTTTCTATCCTAATGAAACCCAATCATATACTGAAGTAGCACTAAATATGTAAATAATGTACATTCACTAACATAATCTACTCACTGTAGCTTATTTGATGTTATAAAACCCATACCTATTTGTCAGTAATTCCCCATTCTCTCCATGCTCAGTTCTCTTGTAGAATCTATTATTATTATTATTTTAAATTTGTTCTTTAAATGTTTTTTTTAATTATTTTATTTATTTTTGGAGAGAGAGAGACAGAGAGAGAGAGGGGAGAAGGAGACAGAGAATGGGCGTGCCAGCAGTGTCAGCTGCTGCCAATGAAATCCAGATGTGTGGGCCCCCTTGTGGTCAAGTGCAGCATTGCGCCCTTGCGTCACTGCATCTGGCTAAACGTGGGACCTGGAGATTGGAACCAGCGTTCTTAGGCTTAGCAGGCAGGTGCCTTAACCATGAAGCCATCTCTCCAGCCCTATTATTATTATTTTTAACTACTCAGTTAGCTCATATTAGTTATGAATCATATAGTACTTGTGATGAACACTGGGTCAGGCAGATTTCAATCTATACAAATGTTCAAAAAACTCACCTAAGCCAGGTGTGCTGGCACACACCCTTTATCCCAGCACTTGGGAGGCAGAGGTAGGAAGCTTACCATGAGTTAGAGGCCACCTTGAGACCACATAGTGAATTCCAGGTCATCCTAAGCTAGAGTGAGACCTTACCTCAAAAAAACAAACAACAACACAAAAGCTCACCTACATTGTAAAAAGTTGCAGAATCAGTTTTCCTTTTTAAAGGTAAATGATGTTCAATGGTATCTATATAGTGTATGTTCATCCCTTGTCATTTCTGGGCTGCTTCAACAGTTTAGCTGATGTGAATAGTTCTGCTATGCTCATAAGAATAAATATCTCTTCTACACTGTTTTGTTCATTTGGGCAGATACTTAGAGGCAGAATTGCCGAATTACAAGCCATAGTGGTTTGACTCTACATTGTTTTTCAACAGCTGCTTGTGCCCAGGCTATGGAGCTATTTGGGGAGACTATGAAACCTTTACCTTTAGAGGACAGAGACTAACTGTCGTTCGTAGGTCAATAGGGAGCCTTTGATGATTGTAGCTGGGTTCCTGCTTCCAGCCCCTCTCTGCCCGCTTGTCTCTTATGAGGTGAAGAGTCTTCACTTCACATTCCCGCTACCCTGGGACTTGCGATTCTTCTAGCAGTCTATGGTCATCTGAAGCACAATGAAACATATGCTCAAATGATTTTTTTCCATGCAGTTCTTTTGCCAGGTATGTGGTAACAGTGTCACAAAAGTAACTAATACATAAGGAAATTCTGTTTTTAATTTTTGGAGGGGCCACTGTACTGTTTTCCATTTTCTGTTATATCCATACTGCACAAATTTCTGTTCACACTGGTTGTTTTCATGTTTGCTGTGTGTGTGCGTGAGAGAGAGAGAGAGACAGAGAGACAGAGAGAGACAGAGAGAGACAGAGAGAGATGTGGGTACAGTGTGTATTTTTGTGTGATGATGGTATATGCACATGTAGGTATCCTTTTAGTGGCCCATGTACTTGCCTCCAGTGAGGGGCGTTTTTTTGCTGTGGCTGGAGCCCAACTTTGGGTGCTCCCCTCCATGGTTCTTTTGCCTATTCTTCTTTGAACCACATTCTCTAACTGATACTGGAACTTCTTTACTGCAAGCCTGGACAATTCCCTCTTCTCCGCTCCCCTTTGTTGGATTGGGGTTCCAGGCATGTGGCCATACTCAACTGTTTACATGGGATCTACAGATTTAAAAGTTGGATTGGTTTCAGGCCCCATAAAGCCCTCATGCTTGCACAGGAAGCAGACTTGCTCAGTGAGCCTTCTCTCCAGCCCTATTTTTCATGTTTTTGCCATTACACATACTAATATGTGTGTGCTGGTAGTTCATTATAGTTTTGATTTAATAGTTGTGATATCAGGCATCTTATCATCTATTCATATGCCATGCAGACCTCTTTTTAGGGTTAAGAATATGAGTTTAGATCAAAGAGAGAATTTTAGATCCCAATGTTAAATTCCATATTTTTTGGAATCAATTTTATGCATACACAGGACCCATTTGGTAAAGAGGGTTACCATGAACATTGCATGAGATAATAGATGTGAAACACTTATTCCAATGACTAATAATAAGTATTAACTGACTCTCAATGAAAAAATAGCTGTTTTTAACTGCTGTCAGATACCTTAAAAATTCTATATTTATTATATATAACATTTTTAATGTTTTTGAGAAAGGTAAAAGTTGACTTAAAACATAATCTCCCTTGTCAGTTATTTAAAATATGCTTTATTTTTTCAAAATTTAGACTAAATTTGGAATTATTTAGATAAAATTTTCGTTAATATAAAATATTACTTAGAAAAGCAAAATTGATCATTTATTTATCTACAATATAAACAAGATATAAAAATTATCTCCCATTGTTTATATTAACCAGTTCATAATAATTTCTAAAATACATATGAAAACATTGCAAGATAGGAGACTAATAAAATGAGTTGCAAGGTGTAGCAGACAGCTTCAGGTTTGCTGAGATGAGCTTCCAGACCAGGCACAGTTATGGAGGAAGGGATATTTATTGAAGCTTACAGATCCAGGGGAAGTTCCATAATGGCAGAAGAAGCTGGCCTGTCATCACAGGACCAGGTAAGCAAGAGAGCAAAGCCCCAGCCAAAAGGCACACAGCACACTTCAGGAACTCCCACTAGGCACGCTTTGCATATCTTTACAATGGAATCTCAAACCCACCATCACACCATAATGCCCAGTGACATTGCCTCTAGCAAGGTGACTGCAGATGCAAACTATAAACTAATAAAACACTGAATATATTGGGGGCCATATATTCAAACTACCACACAAGGTAAGTAGAATTATTGGTTTTAATTGGCTAGGAGTAGACAGTCCCTTTTCCCACTTAAAAGAACTGAGTGACCAGCAATGCTTGCACTTAGTCATTTCTCAATATTTGCTCGATACTTCATTGTAATAGTTTTCAAAATGAAAACTCAAATGAATCCAATATCTCAGAAAATATGATAGTGTCTTTCAGATTCTGCCTATACAAACTACAAGTGAATGTTATTGTTTGAATGGGACATGTCACCTTTGATTAAGATAATGTTAGCCATGAATGACATCCATGTATCACATACATGTAATAGCTTGACATACTTCTACTAGTAAATATCATGCTTAAAATAATTAAAGCCAGGTGTGGAGGCATATGCCCATAATGCCAAAAGGAGTGAGATGGCAATAGAGGATCAGGAGTTTGAGAATCAGCTATATATCAAGTTCTAAGCCAGCCTAAGTCCTAAAATCAAAAAGTCAAAATAATTGAAGACAAGTCAATGAATCAGTATATAAATTTGTTG
Organism: Orientallactaga sibirica; assembly: GCA_036365145.1. Taxonomy (NCBI): domain Eukaryota; kingdom Metazoa; phylum Chordata; class Mammalia; order Rodentia; family Dipodidae; genus Orientallactaga; species Orientallactaga sibirica. Next base: position 10,154,210 of record JAEOAD010000019.1, on the reverse strand, counting down.
ATTTCATAGTCTTGATTGCATTATGAACTAATCCAGATCACTATTCTCTTTCAATGGAAATGAACCAGTAGCAGTTTCATGAGATAACATTAATTTTTCTTGGTGCATACAGAAAATTCTGGGGATGCCATATGCATAAGGACTTAAATACAAATGCATATAGATACATATGCAAACATATATTCATGTATGTGTATAAATATTTGAAAAATAGTATATATTCTTAAAAGATAGTTGATACAATTTGTGTCTTAAGTATGGTGCTATATAATCTTGGCATTCTAAACATGGTGAGATCATACATGTCATATAAAATATTATAATACATAAAAAATGAGATTATATACTGGGACTGTACTAATATGTTTTAACGTAACTGAAATATACCACTTGTATTTGGAATATATTTAAATATAATTTAAGGATACCAAGTATATATATATGCCCTCACTTTATGTGTAATGCTCAATATAAATAAAAATGTACATGTGTTTATGTATACATCTATAAATATATGTAGTTGAAAATTAAATTGTTGTGTACCCACAAATAAACAGTAGCTATGTATGATAATTTCTGAAGAGAGTGTGCCAAAAATTTTAGTAGGGTTAATGGATATAATACAACCATTTTGGATTTTGCCAAAAATACATAGTAATCTTTAGAATCTAGTGAAAATGTGCTAATTCATTAGAAATGAAGTCTCTTATGACTTGTTTTTCTAGTTAAAAATAACTTTTAGAACAACTTACAATGCTAATTGCTGATTGCTTTCTTGTGAAAAGAATTACATAAAATCAGTGATGTGTTGGTTTTACTTGCTAAAGCCTTATGTGAGGGAATAAAATCTACGTTGCATGAAAAGATCCTTTTTCCTATCAAGTTCTTTGTTACTTTTAAACTTTATTATGTGTCTATGAATGGAAAATATAACTTATAGGAAAAGAAACATGAAATTTTGTTATCTCAATTCTTTCTAATGTGATCATGAAAGTGTTCAATATGTACATAGAATGAAATAAATTAATGATATATAAATTCAGGCAAAATATTTTTTTTATTATTTATAAGAACATTTCCCAAGAAAATTCATATGCAACTGATTAGGTTATGTAATTCAAAGCACATGCTTATTTTATAACATCTTTTACAAGGAGAAAAGCAAAACTAATTATCCATTGTGTGTGATTACATACTGGGAATTATAAAGTAAAATTTACTAGACCAATATACCCTTGAGAAATATTTTAACAGTTTTAGCAAGAAATAAAACTAAAAAACAAAATTTGAAGAGTAACTTTGTCATTTTGAGGGTTATGTTAATGACATAGAGTTTGTACCTTAAACCACTTTTCATCTACCTTTGCAATTAATATAAAGCACAGAAGTTCTGTATAAGATGTCTTTTTCTTGATTATCCTATTAATTCCTCTTAGCAAGATTTGTATGTTTTTTCAGTAACAAATATAAAATTGATGCAAATCTACACAAGTGAGAACTAAATAGAACTTGTGTTATTTCTGAATCATATAATTAATTACTGCAGTATAACCTTGCATTACTACCTGGTCAGATATTTTTTATAAAGGTTTTAAAGGCATTTTTAAATTTTTATTTATTTATTTGACAGAGAAAGAGTGAGAGAGGGAGAGAGAGAATGAGCATGCCAGCACCTGCATCCACTGCAAACGAACTCCAGATACATGTGCCCCTTGTGCATCTGACTAAAGTGTGTCCTGGGGAATCGAACCTGGGTCCTTTGGCTTTGCAGACAAATGCCTTAACCACTAAACTATCACTTCAGCCCCTGGTCCTATTAACTTGGCCTATGAGGGCTCATTTGCTACAACTGATAACAGTTACCTGTCTCCTCCTCTTTCAAAGACTCATAATCTCTAAACTGGAAATACTATGAACCAAATTTATAGATAATACTCATGTGAGGGCCGGACATCACATCCAGGGATTATGCTGAGTGGTAAGTGTGCCAGCAAATCCAGCACATGGCATAGAAAGTAAATAACACAGGAAGGTGTCAAATAGACAACCATGTCAGGTGATAGGTACCAAGGAATGAGGTTGGTTTAGTAGAAATGTACCAGATTCCCAGGCTTTAGTTAGGATTAAATAATTAACCTATGGTTCTAGAAGGACTTATTGCAGCACCAGGTAGGCTCGCACTGCCTGAAAGGAATCCCCGCAGACAGCACATGGTTGACTTGAATTATGTTTTCTCAGTTTTCTAATTACACTGAGACATTTCCTACTCTGGCCCAATATTCTATCGTAGGTGGATTTGTTTATTTTGTCAATTGCCATTGTAGATATGTTTCAAAGTATCTCAACAGGATGCTCTTGGCAGCCTGCCTCTTTCTCCTTGTGAAGCTCAGTTGACATGAGGACTCTTTCAGTCACTTACTTCTTAGAGCATTTCATGATATGGTACTCCACATCACTGTTTTTCTGACTAGGTGGGGGAAAAAAAAGCACCATTGCTCGCTGTCATCCACCTTTGCACCCTCTGGAAAAGCAGGTGCATATGTCACCATCTACATAGGTGGCTCCACTGTTCCCAGAGCCCTATCACATGTGACCCTTCCCTTTCTCCAAAACAACTCAATATTTCTGGTCTGGATATCAGTATATGCTCATGACTTTGTGAGTCTTCAAGGGGTTAACACCTGCAATATGTCCTTTCTGCCTTAGGTCTGTTTCAAATTTAAATCCACTGCAAATTGGAGAGTGGCTGTTATTCTCACAGCAGAGATGAGGAAAGGAGGCTCCAAAGATTAACAGACATCCTCAAGGGCACACAGTTAATAATACAGAAGCAATTTCCTGGCTTCAAGTCAAGCATTTGCACCAACTATATCTGTTCTTTCCCCTTGTCACAAATTGCTTAGTGTAGTCATAATATTTCCTTCTTCAGAATGTAAGTACCAAAGCTGTGTGTCTCCTGTGGCATTTAGCTCAGTAAAATACATGGGACATGGGACCCACAGTGTCTGAGTTACCATTCTGCAAATACTAAAATATAGCTGAAAAAAATCATTTCTGAAGTTTAAAAATAAGAAATTTCAATTGAAGTCCATGACAATCTTACATTTGGAGAAAACACAATTTCATAGTGAGATCTCAGTCCCCTTCTCTTCTAAATTGAAAGAAAACTATGTCCTTGAATCTCTAATTTGTAAATGTCTGAAAGACCAAATACAAAGGAAAGAAGACTTTTCTGAGTGCTCACTCATTCAGTCAGCAATCATAGAGAACCTGCTTGGTTTGGTCATAACTGATTCTTGCCTGGTGACACACTTTGGTATAAATGTGAAGGCTTAAACAAAGAACAACCCATTTTCCGCAACTGTAAGGGAAGTAGACTATCTTGAAATTTGAGCTAATGACTGAAATGGAACTGGCATATGTTACATACATCATATATACCAGGTATTATTGAAATTATTCACTGGAATTTCTTCATTTAAAACTCAAAAGCCATGAACAAAAATTAACTTAAGTAATCAGTACAAATTTCCCGACAATGGAGTCAGCATGAATTCAAATCAAAATATGCTGGAAGGAGCACAAAATGACTTTATAGAGTACATTTTACATGTTGTTTAATGAGTTTTTTAATTCTTTAGTCTTTTTTTTTTTAATTTTAATTGTATGAACGATACAAAAACTTGGAAGTATTTCACAATTAGGGCTGAAGAGATTGTTTGGTGGTTAAGAGCTTGCCTGTGAAGCCTAAGGACCCTGGTTCAAGGCTCAATTTCCTAGTACCCACATAAGCCAGATGCACAAGGTGGCGCATGCATCTGGCAGTGGCTGGAGGCCCTGGTACACCCATTCTCTCCCTCTCTCTCTCTCTCTCTCTCTGCCTCTTTGTCTCTGTGTCTCTGTTGCTAATAAATAAATAAACACTTTTTTAAAAAAGTATGTTACGGGCTGGAGAGATGGCTTAGCGGTTAAGGCGCCTGCCTGCTAAGTCTAAGAACCAGGTTCCAATCTCCAGGTCTCATGTTTAGCTAGATGCAAAGTGACACAAAGGTGCAATGCTGCACTTGCCCACAAGGGGACACACACATCTGGATTTTGTTCACAGTAGCTGAGAGACTGCTGGCGCGCCCATTCTCTATCTGTCTCCCTCTCCCTCTTTCTCTGTCTCTCTCTCTGTGTTTCTCTCTCCAAAATTAAAAAAAATAAATAAAAATAAATAAAAAAGTATTTCACCATTAAACTGGCAAGAGTCACTAAGCCAGCACCAATAATGGTTAGCTTTGCTGCCTTCTTCTCTATTTCCAATGATTGGAGGCAGCACTAATTAAAGAAACTGCTAAGGAAGAGAATTCTCTTTCCAGATACTCAGTGTGTAGATAGGTGGAGTACTGTGGCTGGGGATGCAGGAGACTGGATGATGAGCAGTACAAGGAAAGGTCTGAAGGGTATATATATGGACAACATTGAAAGCAAGAACAAAAACAACAACAAAAAACAAACACTGTTTCCAGGAGCTTGTGTCCCATTATCAGTAAACAGTACCCTTGTCCTGACAATATCAATAATTATGTCATTGCCACATAGAAACAACCATAAATATACCATACCTCATTAATCAGCAGAACATCTGCACCAATTACTCATGCCGTGAATCATGATTTAGCAGCTGTGCATGCTGGAGTAAGGCTTGTGTGAGATTTCGAAAATAGGGATAATACTTATATCATCTTGACAGAAACTCCAACATGTATGATTTATTTTACTCTCTCTAGGAATAAATACAAATTATCTCTCCTGAAGAAAGCAAATAATGATTTTTCTGCCTTAAGCAATGCCCGTAGTTGTTAATATTATGGGAGCATACATTTGGTTAATCAATAAAACAACCATAAAGTAAATTGCTTCTTTGTAGTTTATTGGAAAGGTTTTCATTTGATTCTAAATTTATATCAATTCAATACTTTTAGTAAATATAGAACTTTGCTGTGATTGAAGACTTTGTGATATCTCTTGTCCTATTTCTGTGTTATGTGATTCTGAACATAGAGCAGCAATGAGACGGTCCATATTCAAGTCCTGGCCCTGCTATTATAACCAAGTACATGATTCTTCTCTATTTTTCAGGACTTAATTCTTAGCTTCTATCTTTGAGCCTCTCCTTTCCTCATTCTTTCATTTAGTATTTTCTCTCATCATTTAATATAGCACACCCCTGTCCTAACTCATGTGACTATACTGCCCCGCCCATCTCTTCTGATTTAGTCAGCCAAAATCCTTGTTTATGCTCTTTCAACTTCATCTCATTCCCAGTTAGTCCAATTTGGCCGAATCTGCCTTCACTGAAAAGCTTCTTTGCATTTTTATGTGGGTGGTTATATTGCTGTGATATAATATATCCTTAGTTTCCCTCCAAATTCTATTTATTGTGTTCCTTCCCTTTGAATCATCTTGATATATTTTTATCCTAGGTCTGTCACAAGTAGAAATTTCTTGACGAGGACACCAACAAGGAAACTTTGGAAGAAGGTGATATTTAAAGGTCCTTATCTGTGAAAGGAAGGGCAAAACCAGCAGAGAGCAGGTGAGACAGAGAAATGGCTGTAAGATATAACAATGCCATGCCCAACCAGAAGTGATATTCAGAGTACCTGTTTCTCTTTGGTATGTAGAACTTCGATCCATGAAGTCCTAGCTGTTTTCTTCTGTCAACTGTTCTGAATGAGATGTCTTGGGAAGTTCTTGACCTTGTACAAGGATGGATTCATTAGCAGAAGACAGCTTACAAAAGATATAGCTGGAATCTCTGCCTACTTCCTGTGGACTCCTTCCTTCTCTGAAGGGATATATGAGAAATTCACATTCATATCTAGAAAAAGTTTCTTTGTGTTTTTTCTAAATTAATCTTTACCTCATGTAAATGCTGACCCCTATCTATAAACTGGCGAGTCACAAGTCGGTTCTACCAAACTGCTCTCCTAAGCTCTTCACTTAGAAATTCATCTGCCATATGAAATTCAGTTAGTGTGGAGATAAATCTACCATGTACTGCATTCTCAACATAGTTTAAAAATTTTCGCTAAACCACATTCAGAACAAAACACAGAGATAGATTTCCCATTGTCAATAATTCCATTCTATCATGATGGGACATTTGTTAAACTTGATGAACTTATCTAGATACATTGTGTAAGCCAATAGTTTGCATTGATGCTCATTTTTTGTGGTGCACAGCCTATGAATATTAACAACCTGAATTTGCCATTAAGTAAACATACAGAATATCTTCAGTGCTCTAAAATCCTCTGCCAACTATTCTCATTTTGTTTATGTTTTTGTCTTTTCTAGAATAAGACATTACTGAAATAATAAAATATGTGGAATTTTATGATTGGTTTCTGTCACATAGTGATAAATATTTAAGTTACTACTATATCATTTCACAGTTGGATAGATCATGTCTTTTAACAGTGAATAATATTCCACTGTCTGAATTTACTAAAGTTTATTTACCCAATTACAATGACAGGGATGTTTTTTGGTTGCTTGCAAATTTTAGTCCTTATGAATGAAGTAGTATAACCATTTGCTTGCAGTTTTTTTTCATGCCTTCATCTTTTTTTTTTTCATTTTTTTATATGTTTTTAACAGATCATACTCCTTCATTCCCTTTCCCTTGTCCCCATTTCCTTATGAAATTTACTGTGGGGTCAGGAAGGCCTCAGTCATTCCCAATAGGGTAGTGGGGGGACCATGCCTCAGGATACTTCCCCCACTCTGTGGCTCTTACAATCTTCTGCAATGCTCCCTGAGCCATGACAAGCATGTTGGTGGTCTGTTTTAGTGGTGAGTTCTTTGTAGACTCTAGATTTCTGCCTTGATAGGTTTTCCTTGATCACTGTGTCTGTCACCATTACCCTGGAGCTACTTGTCAACCTAGCAGTAAGAGCAGTGTTCATGGTGCCACTTCTACTTCAATTATTTGCAGTTTTTAATTGATGTAAGTATTCAATACTTTGAGGACATAGCAAAACTCTGTGATTGTTGAATCACAAGTTTAGTATACATATTTTCTCAAGGAACTAAGTACCTTTCAAAGTGAATTTAACATTCATTCCCAGTCAATGAAAAATCCTGTTGCCTTGCATCCTCCCACACCTGTGTTTTCAGTTTCTGATCATGGGTGTTCTAAGAGGTGTTCAGTGGTATCGGATAGGGTGAAGTGGTATCTCACTGTTTACTCTGTTTTCTTACTGTGCATCCTTGTGATGATGGGGTGCACTACTTGATATGTCTGTGACATATATCATATGTATATAAAGATTAGTGAGTTGAAAATATGAGATTGGAAGTTTTAGAATTTATTTGGTTATGAGCTTGTTTTATTACTGTTGGAGTTTTGAGTTCAAGACACTTCAAATGCTTTTACAAAGTCTGTGCCACATCTTTTGTGTCTCCTAGAACTTAATTGAAAAATTCTATGAAGTATATCTTCACACCAATTTCTTTCATAGATCCTGCCTTTGATGTAATATCTAAAATGTCACAGCCAAACAATAGGATATCTAGATTTTCTCCTGGGTTGTGGTAGTTTTATAGTTTTGTGTTTTCCACTTATCTAGATCTATGATGTGTTAACTTCTGTGAGGGTCTAAGGCCCAAGCAATGATAAATTTTTGTACCTCAAGTCTCAGTCTGTTCTATTTGTTGAAAAGATTATCTTTGTCCCACTGCATTGCCTTCGCTCTCAAAAAAACAATCAGTTGCCGAGATTTATGTGGTCTTGTTTGGAGCTATTTCTTTATTAGTTGATCTAGTTGTCAATTCTTCTCTAAGACACTACTGTTCACTTAGATTTAGATTTAGACTGAGTATTAAAGATGAATTGTGTTAGTTCTCCAGCTTTTTTTGTCATTAAGCATTATGTAGTTTTTCCTGAGCCCCTTTCCTTTCCATATTGACCTTAGACTCAGCCTGAGGATCATTGTAGCTATGGATTGATTTGAAAATAGCTATTCAACAGCACCAGTATAGGACATCTAATTAAATTTTAAACTGATTGTAAAATTGTAAAAAAAATAAAATAAAATAAAAATAAAAAAATAACTGATTTTAAAATCAGTTTTATATATTTTTCATCTGATTTATCCATAAATACTTAAATATTTTGGGGGTATGCCTAGTAAATGATGTTGTATTTTTAGTTTAAATTTCCATTTGCCCTTTGCTAGTATATAAGAAATTGGTTAATTTTGGTATATTATCCTCATATCCTTCAGTCTATCTGCATTTGCTAATGTTTGTTTTATTTTTCAAAGTGATCGTTTGTGTATAGGAATGTAATTCAATCTATACTGTATGTGCCCAGGTGTTAAGTGGTTCTTTTGCTTAAAGTCAATGTTTTATTTGAAATAAATGATTTTATTTCAGAAAAGAAAAGATGAGGGGATATAGAGATGGCTCCATTGATAAAGATGCTTACTTGCAAACCTGCAAACCTGGATTCAGTTCTTCAGCTACCCATGTAAAGCCAGGCAGTTATTCATTTGTTGTGGCAAGAGACCCTGGAAACCCCTGGTACACACACACACACACACACACACACACACACACACACACGCACATACATGCAAACACTCAGACATATGTAAATAAATTAAAGACTAAATGTACATACTTTTGAAATGGAGATCTGGAAGGATAAACTATATTCATGATCAATAAATAAAAGTTTATATATCTAGTTTCCTTAAGAATATTTGTATATGTGTCTGAACATTTAACCAGTTTTAAACAGTTTGCAAACATTTAAAAATGAATACATAACTTAATTGGCAGCAGCATTAGAATTGAGATAAAATAAATCAATGAGGTAAATATCTAATAAATAAATGTATTCATTTTATAAAGATATACTTATTTGAAATGTAGTTAAAAAACAGATTTTTAAAATGATAACTTGATTCTATATGGAACTTAATCCAACTAATAAAAATTGACCCCCACACTTTTTAAAAATGTATTTCTAAAATTTCTACATGAGCATGTTGTAAATTAGTCATATTCCCACTGGATTGTACTTTTATGCCACTATCCCCTAAACCCATTCCACTGAAAGCTCTCCTCAGTGGGGTCTTTGGTAATCACTTTTGGACTTAGGTTAAGGCAAATCACTCTATTTGCATTATAATATTATTAACAAAAATAACCAAAAAATTTCCTGAGAATTAATGATGAAACATTGAGCAATCATATAATATTGTGCTTGTGCTTAGAATTAAGAAATTCAGCATATTTTTCCAATCCCTGCCCCTTTCCATAGTATTCTACTAGAAAATGTGTTTTCTCAGGTCTGGCCTGAGTCAGAACCATTTTGTTTTTAAAATAAGATTCAGCTCTGAAAGAGGAAAAGTCTTCCGAAAGGCAGAGAAACTAAGAGCACAACAGTCTCCATTCTAACTGTGAACGCCATCCTCTATAAACCAATCTGACAAATAAGTGTGGTCCCTAAGCTTTCAACTTCCCTGACCATCTGCTTGTATGGCATGGTGCCCTCACAAAAAGGTCACTGCCAATTAAAAATATACAGTGAAGATTAGGTGACTAATTCTCCATGCAGAAGCAAGACAAAAGGCAGACCTGTAGCTGAGCTTAGTTTGGTTTTTATGGAGTATTAGCTTTGCTCTTACATTTCCTTTGTTGGAAAAGAGGAGAGGGCACATTAAGTAAATTCTCAAGTAACATGGGGAAAGGGAATACTCAGAACAAAAGAAATGGTTACCTCCTCATTAAAACCAGCAAGGTGTGAAATTCCAAGCATTGTTTTATCAATGTGATGATCATCTGAGCAATATAATCCTCTTTACTAACTCATGTTACCTATTAAAAAATCAACCTTAAAAAAGGAAATGAGTTAGAATGAGATTAAGAAAGCCCAAAAGTGCTTCACAAAGGATTTTGCAATTAGACTTTAGGCAATTCAAGAGCACAATAGAAGTACCATAGGAGATAAAGGAATCAACTAGCAAACACTTTCCAATGAAGTCCCTGGAAACACATCTCCATCCAATCAAACATAAACAAAGCAATAGAAGTGATCTCAACCAGGAGCCTTTTGTAATATTGTTTTGGCTTCACATTTTTTTTCTTTCTTCTTCTTCTTCTTCTTTTTATTTTATTTTATTTTTTTTTTCAAAAAGTTGAAGAACTTGAATAATAGGCCATGAAACTCTAAATCTTAGCAAGCCAATAAATTTACTTGACGTTTTGGGACATTCTATCTCCTGCTCCTCTTCCTCCTCCTCTTCCTCCTTCTTCTTCTTTAAGATTGGAGTTGTAAATTCTCATTGATGGAAACAAAACAAATCATTTTACCCAATGGGTTTTGATCTCAGCTGTGGTTCAGGTCAACTGTACAACAACCTTGGCAGATCGTGTATTCAAGTGATGGTCTCTATGCTAATGACATACTGGGTTTTATGCAAGAAGCTACATTATAAGGAAGAGATTATTATTGCTCAATATTGTTTATTTCATAATCCAATCTTCATATAAATTCTATGCAATTTAATGTATAAATATTTGATAATATTTATAGGAGACAGAAATTGATTAGGCAGTCAGGGTAACAGAACCTCAAAAGTGAATGGTGTTTTTATTACTTGACTAAAAGCTGGAAAAGCCACTAAGTTATAGAAACCTGGTTGTTACACCCTCCAGGAAAAAAAAAAAAAAAAAAAATCTCTCAATTAAGCTTGTACCCTTCCTAGAGGACAGAAATTCTAATCCTTATCTAAAATTACTGGAAAAGCTGTAAAATCTGATCTTTGTCCATAGTAACCTACCAACCTGGTCTTCCTCATGTAGCCACTCCCCATTAAAAAAACAAAAAACAACAAAGAAACAAACAAAACCAGAGCTGAGCCACAAGGTGGGCTTCTCAACCCCCTCTTGCCTCCCTGGCCAAGGGCTTTACTTCACTTCACTTCTGTTATGTTCTAGGCTTAAGCTCCCTTCTCTTTGTCCCCATAAAGCTTTAATCTATAATAAAATCTTTCTGAACCTTATCCTCTGATCTTGGGATTTTGTTCTCTAAATTCATAGGACAAGGATCTGGGAACATCCTAAATTAGTGGTGCATTTGCATATAAGAATCAAAAATTCCACTATCAATATCTTATTAGGACATATTATGATACAGGATTTTATCACTTATTTCTCTTAACTGATACCACTAAATATTCAAGTATGAAAAACATACAAACTCACAACAGAGGCAATGTTGAATAAAATGATTTCTAAACTACAATATTTTTGATTGATGGTATTTTTGTAAACTGGTAAATTAAAACAAATTTCTCATTTAATATGCCCATATGTGAATTTCATTAAAAAATTATAATTCCAAGTACTCTGAAATGTATGCAAATAATAAACAGCATTGTTGGGTTGCTGGTAAGGATGCTGCAATCAAAGACTGGTGATATCTAAGAGGTAAAGTATACTGGAACAAAGAAGTAAGGCTAATATGAATGTTAGAGAGGGAATTAAGAATTACCCCTCTATTGCAGAAACACGAAGTAAAGATATTACAAACATCCACTTTGAAAAGGAACTAGTCAGACAGCTTGATTATTAGGTAGCCAGTTAGGACAGGGCTCTGTAAGTTTTTGGAGTGACCATGACCACGCAAAACACTCCAAGGAAAAAATGAAAGCTTTTTGTTTGTTTGTTTGGTTTTTGTTTGGTTTTTCAAGGTAGGGTCTCACTCTAGCTCAGGCTGACCTGGTATTCACTCTGTAGTCTCAGGGTGGCCTTGAACTCATGGCGATCCTCCTAACTCTGCCTCCAGAGTGCTGGGATTAAAGGCGTGCACCACCATGCCCTGCAGATGAAAGCTTTTATTCAGGAAAAGCACAAGCTGCCAGGGCTGGCACCATATGTAAGGTTTAGGAGTGACCACAACCACACAAACTACTCTGAGGCAAAGATGAAAGCTTTTATTCAGGAAAAGCATGAGGTACCAGGGCTGGCTCACAAGAGAGGAACACAGCCCACCTGAGTTCCTTAGGTAGTGGGCTTTACATGGTCAGTGGGGGGGAAGGTGAGGAAAGGAAAAGAACTCCTTTGTTCTTTACATTAGCCATTTCAAAAAGCTAGGGTGAGAGACCAGAACAGTGACTAGGTGACTTAGGAGATAAGGAGGTAGGAAACCATGCCTGGGGGCATTGTTAGGCAAGGAAGGGATAATGGCTGGGCAGTTTCTTGAGGAATATGGGTAATTCCCTTCCTTATGTCTTTGTCACCATCCTCCTGTCCTTGGTGACTCCAGTTTGGGACCTGTCTGACCTAACAGGCCCAAAATAGGGAAGAAGAAGAAATGCTACACCACCTGTCTGGCTCAATAGAATCTGAATGAAGCATCTAATCTAGTCTCATCTGATATTCTCTCTCTCTCACTCTCTCTCTTCCCTCTCTCCGTCTTTCTTTTTCCTTTTTGTCCTCTACTCAGGTGGGCTTACCTGAGTAGCCCTCTGAGCATAGTCTAATCAGCTCTATCTCAGACTAACCTGAACCTGAGGGTAATCCAACACAATAAATTATAAACTGTGGTTTGAGGGGAGGGGCAACTTGTTTTATCTATTTCTCCTTGGCTGCTCATCTCCCCAAGCTTCAATTTCAGGTCCCAGTGCCAGTTAGATGAGAGTGGGAAGGGATATTTTTATAATTCCTTCTTATCTTTTACTCTTTTATTTAAGCTCTATCCTTTTTAATCTCCTTGAGAAATTCTTTTTCATGTTTCTTTCCAGGCCCGTGTTCAACTTTTGGATGGGCTCTCAGACAACATGGATGTGTGTGTGTGTGTGTGTGTGTGTGTGTGTGTGTGTGTGTGTGTGAATCCAGCCTCCTCCCTTCACTCACAGACTCCTGTGAACCTCCTTGACTCCCCTGAGGAAACATAATAGATTATAATCTTTCCTTCTCAGTCTGTTTATTTCAATTCTTTGTTAAAAACAGATAAAACCCCAAGGTTTGGAGTTTCAGGAATTTCTCTGAACCCCCAAGAATCCCATTATAACTTGACTGAAGTCCTGTCTATGAAGAGTCCCAAAGCTCTTAACATTTTTTACTTGCTTAAGTAAGTAAGTAAAGTATAAATCTAAAGGCCATCAATTGAAGTTGACATAAGAAAAGGAATACGGTGTTCAGAAAGAGAAGACAGACTAGTGATAGGAGACAGCAAATGGCTAGGTGGTCAGGGGAACAGAACCCCAAAGTGGATGTTTTCTTTTTCCTCGTCTAAAAATGGGGAACTATTACTAAGCCTGCAAAGAAAACCTGTACTTTTTCACCTCTTTTCTTCCCTGAAAAGTTACACTCTCTAGAAAAGTGTTCTAGATTAAGCTTGCATCCTTCCTAGATAGCAGAAACTCTGATCCCTACTTAAGAATTCTGGAAATGTTGCCCTATTTTAAATAAACCGAGTCTTTCTCAGCTAGAAACTGAAATCTGGTCTTTATCACATAGTAATCTGTGAATCTGGTCCTTGGTACATCACAATCTGTTCCATGTTCCATGAAAAACACATCCAAGTCACCCAATGAGTTCTCCTCCTCTGTGGAGGCTCCCTCTTCCCCTGTCAACAAACACAAGTCTTTCATTTCTATCAAGGTCTAAAAAAAACTTCTAAAAACTATATTTCACACTCTTGTGGCCCAGGAATCTCATTCATTGAATTCATAAGACATGAACCTGAAAATGCCACAGAATCAATGGACACTCTGTGTGACCCTGAGTACCTGGACCTTAGCTCCTGCATCACAGCCTACCTAAGAGCCAAGATAAGGTTCCCTCATTCTGAAGGACACTCCAAAAGTTCTGTGTCAATATGGAAAGTTTTCTAAAAGAAAGTAGAGTGGCTTTGCTATAGAAAAAGTACTGAATCCCAGTGTAGTCATGAATACCAACTTCAGTTGTAACTGGTGAAAATTCCAGGCTGGCTACCTTCCAGGTTCTGAGTTCTGTAATAAGTGTAAGGTCCTGACCAGCAGGTTAGTTAGCTTTATATCTCTCACAAAGGAAATGCTACAGAGTTAAGAATATTTGTAAAATGTAATGATTGTTCATGTTGAGTCTAGTGTTGCTTAAGAAGGAATTGAATTTAGACAACAATGAAGTTACCCAGATGAATGTTACGCCATTTCCACAGTGATTACACAATGTAGAGACGGTTTGGGCAATCACCAAAAGTTTGGTAAAAAACAAGGTAGATACTGAAGAGTAGAGCAAAGTAAATTATTTCACACTGAGCTTCAAATTAATATTTGTTTCAACGCGTATGTAATAATATAGATATGCTCAGAGGCACAAATTCAATCATTTACATATTAATAATTTTGAGATGCTATGGCTGTAGGACCTGAGAGCATCGGTGTGGGTGCATGTGTTTAATCTTCCAAGTGTAGATAATTTAGCACTGTAACAAACTAGGATTTAAAGAACAGCTATCAATGATTCAAACCTATTCTTCCACAATTACACAAATGCACAAACTGTGAACTTAATAATTAGAAAATTACTCACAAATAAAATATATGAATTTAATGAAATATATTCTTCTGGGATGAAATATTGTGTCAAAAGACTTGTAATTGATTAGTAATTTTATATATTATCCTCAAAATTCCCAAAATACACGAAAAGCAAAAGATAATATTTAAATCCATTGAAAAGCAGCTTATCGACAGAGAAATACAGGATACTCATTAGGATTTGCATACTAATGCTCCATCCAACTAACTCTTCAATGGAATTCATTTGTTTTCTTATCTTACACTATTATATTTCTCTCAAAATATAAGTTTGTAGTAGACCATATGAAATATTGATATATTTAAATAGTAGGCTAAATGGAATATTATAGTTCAGATTAAGAAAGAAACTTGGTATTAGTATAAAAATACTACTACTTAACTAGTCTTCCTAGTAGATTTTTTCATTACTTCTAATTGTGTTAATGCACTAAAATACTAAATAAAATTATACATTACAAAACATTACATGATACCTTTTTACTATTATTAAAAATTTTACAGAAACCAATCTAGTGTCTATAGACATAAGTTAATACATCATTGACTAAAACAACAGAATTTTAATTATGAATATTTTATCCTTTCAACACTTATTGAATTTAAATTAAAAAAGCATTAGTGTATTACTTCTTTATTAGATTTAAACATTTTTTTCATTAATAAAAAATAAATTTAAGGGGCTGGAGAGATGGCTTAGTTGTTAAGGCCCCTGCCTCCTAAGCCTAAGAACGCAGGTTCCAATGTCCAGGTCCCACATTTAGCCAGATGCAGAGTGATGCAAGGGCGCAATGCCACACTTGACCACGAGGGGGCACACGCATCTGGATTTCGTTTGCAGCAGCTGAGAGGCTGCTGGTGTGCCCATCTCTCTGTCTTCCTCTCCCTTTCTCTCTGTCTCTCTCCAAAAAAAAATAATAATAAATAAATAAATAAATAAATAAATAAATAAATAAATAAATAAATTTAGGGGTTGAGGAGATAGCCCAGTGGGTAAGAATGTTTATCACACAAGCTTGAGGACCTATGAGGGCCTGAATTTGAAATTTGGGAGCCTGAAACAACAGTCTTGTGGGAAACAGAGACAGGATTATTGATGGGTGTTGCTAGATAAACAATTTGACCAAAAACGGTAGCTCTGTTATCAATGAGTGTCTCTGTCTAGAAAATATCATGGAAGAGTGACAGAGGGCACATAACATTCTCTTGTGGTCTATCTGTGTGGCACATAGGTCACACACATCTGCATAACTCTGTGAATACATTATACAGACACATACCACATATACAGGTAAAATTATTATAAAAAGTAAATTTAGGGCCGGGCGTGGTGGTGGCACACACCTTTAATCCCAGCACTCGGGAGGCAGAGGTAGGAGGATTGCCATGAGTTCAAGGCCACCCTGAGATTAGTTAATTCCCAGGTCAGCCTGGGCCAGAGTGAGAACCTACCTTGAAAAAAAAAACAAACAAAAAAAAGTAAATTTAGGGCAGAAGAGATGGATTAATGGTTAAGATACTTGCCTGAGAAGCCAAAGGATCCATATTCAATTCCCAAGTACCCACTTAAGCCAGATGTACAAGGTAGCTCATGCATCTGAAGTTCATTTGCAGTGGCTAAAGGTTATAGTGTGCCATTCTCTCTGTAGCTCTCTGTCTTTCTCTCTATATCTTAAATAAAATATTTTTTAAAAAATTACAAAAAAGTAAGTTTAAAATCAAAGAGTATGTTGTTAATCATCTTTTTTATAACTTGATTGCTATACTATACAAAAAAGTTACAAGTTGTATAAAATAGCTTACTGGTTGAAAAATATTGACTTTTCTGATTTTAAACTTTGTTTAGTTTGTGAGATGGACAGAGGTCAGATGAATGTCACACAAGTGAGAAAATAAAAATCATTTTCAAAATTCTGAAAAAATCATTACTATCAGAAATAACATTTTAGAGCTAGGCTCAGTGGACACAACGACTACCATATAAACATGAGACTTGAATTAGATCTATAGCAACTGAATAAAAGGCCGGGTGAGGGACTGAACTCCTATATTCTCAATTATAGGGCCTAGAGACATGAAATCTCTGAGGCTTGGTGGCCAGCAGGTTTAGCTAAATGAGTGAACTCTAGGCTCAGTGAGAGACCAATCTCAAGGAATCATGGGTAAAGTGATAGAGGAAGACACCCAATGTATACTTCTGTCATCCACATCCACATGCACTGACAAACATAGGAAAAGACATTCACACACATATGCATGCCACATACACATCAAAAATCAATCCTTTAATGGTGAAATGAATAAACCTATCAGTTATGAATATACATCCTGTAATGGATACAACCCAAAACTGTCCTCTCCCTATAAGCAGTCTGTGCTGTAAGCAACAGGATGAGAAAATATGAATCTAGGTCAATAAATTTATCCTTTGAAATATACATAATGTGACAACATCTATAAACACTTGCCTCATATTTATATCAATTAAAAATAGGGTTAGTCCCAGGGTATTCATAAATTCCTCCCACCTTTTTCAGCAAGTTCTTGCATCCCCACACTCAGACCTCTTCTAAGATTTTCTCTGAATTGATTACAATGAAGATATACCATGGAGGCCTACTTCAAGATGGACCGGGAACACATAAATGCCTGGGTCCAAACTAAAACATAATTGGAAATCTACCTATGGAGACAGGAGACAAGCAGATCTATTTTGTGAGTTCAAGGAAATTGATTCCTTGATAAACAGCAACTTGTGTCCCCTTGCTTTCCTGTTCTATTGATTCTTCTCAACACTGCTCTGGAAATATCATTGCCTCCTTCATTAATGTAGGAAAGAAAAGTAGTACTGTCTGCCCTTTGCTCACTGTGAGCCATGAACCAGCATTGAGCAGTAGCAGAGCAAGGTCTTTTGAGCAGAATATAGTGAGGAGGAACATGATAGGCTCTGAACATGCCCTGCTTCATGCAAGCTCTGCATACCAAACTAACCTATTACCATGATTTGGGTCATGTAAACTGTGGGGGCATCTCTAAGAAAAAGTGTGATATCCACAAACTGAAAAAGAGAAAAATATCAATCTCTTGACCCCATAGTAAACCTCCTTTCCTCTTCATCTCTGATCTCCATCTATATCCCTATACTATACTTTGGTATTTTTTCAATACTGCAAATTCACATTATCTCATGAAGTAAGTGCTATTTTCCAAGACATTTATATTTCCACCCAGAGAAAGTACTGGGAGATCCTAACCACCATAAGTAAGACAACTAATTTACCAAGTACTTTTATGGTTCCCTTACTTTGTCTAATAATTAGGATTCATTGTGTCCTCAATCTATACCACATTCCTCCCTAAACTTAAAATAATTACTCTAATAATCTTGGTAAGTCTTTTCTCCTTTAAATAGGAGTATTTTTCAAAGTCTTTAAGCAGTTCCATAATCCTAAAACATGTTCCTTTCTCTTAGACCTAGGAAATATCTTATTGAAATGCATCCTCAAGGAACTTATTGGTCAAATTCCCTTGTTTATGTGGACAGGATAGGATTCTAACTTCATCAGGGCACATGTTTCTGGTTCCAAGTTTTGAACTACCTTCTATGATAACAATACAGGAAAAGTGTATTTCCTTTGTGTAAACCAGTTAAACAATGTAGGTGACTTAAGATATCCTCACCTGATATCTTTTTAAACCTTATCATGTTTTCTTTCAGCAAAGATGAATTAACATACATGAACAATAAACAGAATTTATTGGCAAAATATAGTAATTTGAATAAATAATAGAAGTAAATTTAATTTGATAAGGAAAAATGCATCATTCATGGAGCATGCAGTCAAAAAATGTTCAATTGGAGTCACTGCATGTGCAAATATTAATGACTGAAATAAATTATTCAGCAGAATGATTAAATAACACAGTAGACATAGCTTTAAGGGAAAGTAGACAGAGGAAAAAGATTTAAAAATTCACCCAGAATAATGTAGAAAAGAAATATTGTGTGGAATATGTGAAAGAAAATGAGGCACATAGAGGGAAATATCCTTTATGGTAAGGGTGTACTTCAGAAGTATGAATAATAAAGAACCACAAACGGTATAAGTAAGTGGGAATCTGCAATGACAGCTTAAAACAGTGACAGCCTGACATAAAAGAACAAAGTCTTAACAAGCCAAGCACAAACAGGAACCCAGGATAAAAGTGTATGAAATGCTTATATATACAAATATATGTAACATGTTACATGCAGAATGTGCAAATAGTTAACACAGTACTTTAAAGAGAAATATAGCTTTGAATATGTTATTTATTTTTTAAAACACAGATATAGGTCCTAAGTATATTTTTTACCAAAACCACAGTTTTACATTCAACATATCAGTTAGAATAATAGGAAAGAAATGTCATAAAAGAAATACAAAAAAATAGTAAAATAGAAAGGTATAAATGAATAATAAAATTAATCAAGGGAAAAAAAGACCTGTGTTTTGAGGCTGGATAAATTATTTTCTGGCAGGATTCATATAAAAGAAAAGAAGATGCAATAAGGAAGGGGATAAACAAGTTTGAATAGATAAACACAAACATACATTTTAGAAAATGTTATAACTAAATTTCCTGAAAAACAGAAAATGCCAAGGGTAAATAAAAAAGTAATAAAAATGTGTAGAAATAGCATAAAAATGGATGAAATAATCATAATCTACTTTTCTAAAACAAATACCATGTCTATTCAACATTTTAAATGGCTTATATAAAACACTCAAACATGTAATTGGATTTGTATCTGTTGATAAAGATAATTTAAATATAAATAAATCAAAAGTATGAGCAAAATTTGCAAATCAGGGTATAAAATCAGTATAGCTCTATAAACAATAAACTATGAGAAGCAACTCTAGCCCAATCAATATGCAAATGTGCATAATAAATTTTTATGAATAATATTTTTCTACTTCTAGGCAACACTGCTTCCAGCATCATCTCTATATAGTGTTGATTCTTTTAAAGAAGACAAGATATTATCCCTCTGTTGTTTCAGTACATTATTTATAGACATAATTAAAGTATTTATAACCTCACAAAAGTTTGTCCAGTATGTCCCTTCACACTTACATGTCTTTTCTTCCTCTACTATCTTCTTAAACTCTCCTGCAATTCACTCTTTCATCCACCCCAGTCTCAGTTCTCATGCACCACATACCCAGTCTGGACTTCTGGTTATTGTCAAATGTTCCATTTTACTGTAACTTTTCCTCTTGTTATTCCATTGGCTCATTCCTCTATTTACTCAAGTTATGTATTTTAATAACACAATATTAGAAACTGTTTCTCCAATACATGTGGCAGAGGAATATAGTCCCTATATACATTGTCATTAATTGCTCATATATATTAATGAGAACAATTGGTCTGTTTGGCCCACCAACATGTATCTGCATTAATAGAGAAAATGGGAATACATGAAAATACAAATTGTTCTGAAGTACATATATCAGAAGTGTAGAAAACAGAAGCTGGAATTAAACAGAATGAGTTCAACTTAACTTCTAACTTATTCAAACTGTGTGAATCACAAGCATCACTTAACTTTTCTGAATCTTAGTTTCCAATATGTGTAAAAAAGGTAATAACATTTAGCTCATAGGTGGATTTTTTTGTTCACTGTAGTGAGGACTGACCTGATATATCTGACTTACAGGGGTACCTGAAATATATCAACTGTAAAAGAAAATTTGTAAAATAAATACATACAATACTTAAAAAGGATGGACTATCTCTAGAGAACATCATATTAAACAAAATAAGCCCATTACAGAGAGACAAGTACTGTGTTTCTAAACTCAAAAAGGAAATGAACTGAAAAGTTAAAAAGAATGTTAGAAAAGGAGAATGGGGCAGGTAAAAAGAGGGAAGGGAGGGAAGAGAAGACAGTATAATGGACAAATACATATTATGGAATGAATTATTGATATCATTAATTTGCCCAATCAATAAATAAGTTTTAGCAATATGATAAAATAAAGATCATTTAAATCCTATAAATCAGATAAATTCTAATTTATATCTAAACAAAACAGGAATTTATTGTACTGAGAAATTAGTAAATCATAAAATACAGATTCAGATGTAAGAAAATTAAATATCTAATGTAGATACTACAAAAACTTTGTAAATACTTGTGACACCACTCAGAAATGTTGAATATGGTTATACTCAATGAATCACAAACTTTATTGCTAGGCTCACATTCCCCTCATGCACACAGGCATAAGACTGGTCACTGGGGCATTGTTGGTGATAGTGTGAAATATGAGGAGATGCACATGCCCATAATTGTAGTGGTATGTAAAATTAGAAGAGATATTTCATGGAATATTAATGAAAAATCAGAATTTTATAAACAGCATTGGGAAAAATCTTCGCTAAAGACATATCCATACATACATCCTTATATATTAAATATGTTTGAAGGTGGATATAGAGTCAGGGGGACTGAGGTTTGCAATAAGGAACAGAAAATAATTTAAGAAAATAGATTTTCTTTAATAGAAAAAGAGACGAGAATTCTATTGCTGGGAGGAAAAACACTCAAATAATTGAGACATTGTGCAACTCCTTAAACCATGGTCTCACTTTTTCTTACAGCTTGCCATGTAAGGCCAGTCCTGCACATTCTGGATGTCTCTAGAGCAATAGAAATATTTTGTTATGATGAACATTTTTTTTTTTATTTTGTAGCAACAAGAGCAAAAAGAGAAGATTACAAATGTGTCATTGTGAGATTTTGTATATTCTCTTCTTAATTGTTTTTGTCTAATAACTAACTTTAAACCCAAAGGATTAAAGCACAGAATTAGTGAGACATTGCAGAAAAAAATAAATAACTCTTCTAGTTAGTCATTGGAAAAAGGCAAATGGTATTCAAGAGAAATCAGAATTACTGTATTAAATTTCATAATTATGTTTCGGAAAATTTCTCAGTGTTAGCATTAACTTGCTAAATTGCATTTCTGATATCAAAAACTCAAACCATTGAGTGTCTTATATGTTACATGCAAGTACCATATTATTCTGGAAAAACAGTTCATCACAGCATTTATTATCCTAAGTAAATACATGGACAAATAAGTTTTTTTTTTTTTTTGTTGTTGTTGTTTTGTTGTTGTTGTTGTTGTTGTTTTGTTTTGCAAGGTAGGGTCTCACTCTGGCCCAGGCTGACCTGGAATTAACTATGTAGTCTCAGGGTGGCCTTGTACTCTCGGCGATCCTCCTATCTCTGCCTCCTGAGTGCTGGGATTAAAGGCGTGCGCCACCATGCCCGGCTCCAAATAATTATTTTTATATTTCTTTTCAACCAGAGTTTATCTCCTAAATACTTAGATACAGTATTCAAACCACCTGAAATTACTGAAAATAGTTTCATATGTATTATAAGCTCAGTCTTTAGTAGTTAATCAAAAAGAATTCTCATGTAAAACATCTTTTTCTTAAAGTTTAGACTTTATTGTATTATCTCACAATTCTTTTCATTTCATTGAGATAAAATGAGGCAAAATTATTAGAGCTTTTTTCATACTGAATGGGGACAATGATAAACTATGCTAACAAGAAGTTTGAATTTTTAGTGTTTTTATCAACATCACTGCATTCCTTTCATGAATGTGTAATTACTTGAAGTTAGCCTTACAAGAATCAGGGTACTGCGGTGAAGAACTACAAAGGGCACGCAGGGGAAAACAGCAGCCGAGCCAGTAAGGGAAAAAAGCATCTGGTCTGTCTTCTTTTATCCAGTGGTCAGTGTTGCTCAGATGATCTCTGTCCCTGGTAACATATATGTATGCACCCAATTTATTTTGGAGAAATCTCCATGTTCCAAGTGCTATTGAGATACAACCTGAACTTATAGCAAGATAAAATTGAATATATGTAAGATATTTTTTGTTGTTAGTCACTAAGAGAAAAAATTAAATATATTAATGACATATTTAAAGGGTAGTTATTTCATACATTTTAATGCTAATTGGTAGGGTTTTTCCCCCCACAGGTAACATATCTTCATTCATGTCCATCTTATAGGCATAGAAATTAATGCACATAGACTATCTCAGATCCTAAAGTCATATTCGACTTTTTTAGAGTTATAAGTTTATTCTTTTGAGGTGAATCAAAATTAGTTCTTAAATATTTTATTGAACAGGAATAAAGGCCAATAATATATACAAATCTTGGATACTTCATAGGCAAATCATAGAGGTGTTTGTGAATACTCTATAGGAAAAATGTGAAATCACTTCTAGCTCTTCCTAATATAATTTTTAATATAAATTTGAAAAAAAATATGTTAAATTTTCTTTATTTATTTATTGGAGAGACAGAGAGAGAAAGATATAAAGAGAGAGGGAGACAGGGAGAAAGAGAATGTGTGTATGAGGGCCTCTAGCCACTGCATACGAACTCCAGACACATGCACAACCTTGTGCATCTGCTTACATGCTTCCTGGGGAATCACACCTGGGTCCTTTGGCTTTACAGGCAAGTGCCTTAACTACTAAGCCATCTCTTCAATATCTGTTAAATATTCTTATACTAAATTCCAATAGGACAAAAACAGTTGTTGAATAATTTCTCTTGTCAATATTGTTGTTCTATACATATTCTTAACAATGAAGCATTGAATTAATGTTTAGTTACAAGATTATAGTTATTCTTAATAATTTTAGAATGGGGCTGGTGAGTTATCTCAGAAATTACAGGTGTTTACTTACAAAGCCTGGAGGCACAATTTTAATTCCCTGGTACTCATGTAAAGCCAGATACACAAAGTGATGAATAAGACTGGCGTTTGCTTGCAGCAGCAAGAGGTCCTAGAACATCTATTCATTCATTCATTCTCTCTTTCTTCACATATAAAAGTGTTAAAAATATTTTAGGATTATTTATTTTTGCTTTGTATTCAGATCTTTAACATATAAACATACTGAAATTTAGCCTTATTCCTGTCATTTTATCCCCTTTTGTTTTCTTTCCACAAGGACCCTCCTCTTACAAGGTACTATTTTCTCTATTTTGTTGTCTCATTCCTTTTCTCCTCCTCTGTATTTTATGTTAAAATGTTGATCATCCCACAATAGGTTGTGTTTTGGAGGAAGGGTCTTTACCCACAACCACTATGGGGTCACAAATATGCCAGTCAATTCATGCCGGCTAGGTCAGGGAACATTGCAAACTGGCAGACAAAATATAACTACTAGTCTCATTGTCAGCCAGAGAAGCTTTTATATGGTGTGGTAGTTTGAATATATGTCCCCCAATATATTCAGTGTTTTATTAGTTATACTTTGCATCTGCAATCACCTTGCTAGAGGCAATGTCACTGGGGGCAGGTCTTAAGTTGTGGTGATGGTTTGAGATTCCATTGTAAAGACATGCAAAGTGTGCCTAGCAGGAGTTCCTGAAGTGTGCTGTGGCTTTTGGGCTGTAGATTTTGCTCTGTGTGCAGTGTGGCTGGGGGCTTTGCTGTCTTGCCTGGTCTTATGAGAGCAGGCCGCTTCTCCTGCCATTATGGAACTTCCCCTGGATCTGTAAGCTTCAATCAATAAATATCCCTTCCTCCATAACTGTGCCTGGTCTGGAAGTTCATCTCAGTGAACCTGAAGCTGTCTGCTACAGTAAAGTGGTACCAGGAGTGGGGTCAGATGAACCAGACCATGTGGATATTCGTCTTTTGGAACCTTTGTTTTGGAGGAATGGGCATGGACTTGGTGCTTACAACTGAAGATGTCTTCTGGAGTGGTAAGCCAAATTTTATGGACTATTCTGATGAGAGTTTGAGAATGCTAAGTACAGACAGTATTGAACTTCGAGGCTTGACTTATGAGCTTTCTAAGTGGAAGGAAAGAGTGCAGAGGACTTTGTTGGAACTGGGCAACTGGCATAAGGGATGGCTACGTACTGCTGCCCAGGCCCAGAGTGTTTGATCAAAGTTAAATTTGTAATGGACTGATGTGCTTGGCTAAAGATACCGGACTGAGATTTTAAGATTTTAAGTTGGAAAACCTCAAGCAAGTTAAAATGAGAGACACTGAGTCTGTTTTTAGGTTGCTGGAGTTGCTATTGTCAACACATTAGCAATTTTAAAGAAGGTAGAAGGAAGGTGGCCTAAATGCTTTACATTAAAACAATGGTGAGGATGCCTGAGGAAAGACTGTTAGAAATGCAAACTGTTTTAGAAAGAGTGACTGGAGAAGGAACCTGCAGTTCAAGGCTATGATTTATTTCATCCCTGGATTAAGAATATGGCTTTGTCCTGCATACCTGGTATTAGTTTTGGAAGCATGAAATATGCATGGAGTGGTCATGAATTGCACATGGTTCCAGGAGCCGCTGCTGAGATGCAGCATAAGACAGGGCATGAAGACACTCAGGAATAGGCTGGAAGAGCCTTTGGAAGATGGACCATGGTTTTCTTGGAGACCTGAAGATGTTTTGGATATATCAGGACTGTGCAAAAGGGCTTCCATGTAGTACAGTGTTGGTCTGGGATCAAAGCTTTCCCTGGCTACTCTGCCCAGCTGGAGGGGCTGAATTGGAAAACCTGGAGACTGTCAGTCTCAGGTTATATTGAACTTGAACTGCAGAAGTTTGATGATTGCTGATGGTGGCTGAGTTTGCATTATTCTATTCTCTCCTTGCTATGCCTTATACCAGTTAAAAATGTTTACTCTGTGCCTTTACATGTTGAAAGTATTTAACTTGTTTGATTTTACAGGACTCACTATCAAGTTGGTCAAGACTGTGAGAACCTTTGAAATTGGACTGAGTATAATTTAGAATGTGTGATAGCTAAATCTATTGGGGGCCAGGGGTGGAATGTGGTAGTTTGAATATGTGTCCCCCAATATATTCAGTGTTTTATTAGTTATAGTTTGCATCTTCAATCACCTTTCTAGAGGCAATGTCACTGGGGGCAGGTCTTAAGGTGTGGTGATGGTTTGAGATTCCATTGTAAAGATATGCAAAGTGTGCCTAGCAGGAGTTCCTGAAGTGTGTTGTGGCTTTTGGGGGCTGTAGTTTTTGCTCTGTGTGCAGTGTGGCTGGGGACTTTGCTGTCTTACCGGGTCTTGAGAGAGCAGGCCACTTCTCCTGCCATTATGGAACTTCCCCTGGATCTGTAATATTCAATCAATAAATATCCCTTCCTCCATAACTGTGCCTGGTCTGGAAGTTCATCTCAGCGAACATGAAGCTGTCTGCTACATATGGAAATTACAGTAAAGACTAAGTAGATACACAACTCATCAAAACTGAAAATAAGAGGCTTCTGAGAGTCCAACACTTAAGGAGATTTGTGTCACACAGTATAAGGCTCTGGAAACACTGCAGAGTGGGCAGAAAAATTTGAGAGGTACAAGGTGGGAAGGAGTACTGTGGATCACTGTCCACCTGACATGAACCAACTTTTACATTCATGACTCTATAGCAATTAGTGATACCGCCAGAAAACCTGAAATATTCTGAATCCATGTACATTTTCACATAGAGGACAAGAGGAATGAGACATTTTTCAGATTTACTTTTCTACACAGTTTGTATGCAGTAGACTTACAGACATAATGAGATGCTATGAACATTTCAGATCAAATGAACTGTTGTGCTAATGTTTAAACATTTAGAGCTAAAGTCACTCAAATTATGACATCGAATGCCCTGTAGAATATGTCATAGATATTTTAAATTATGATCCAGTTTCTTAAAATGGTTCAAAAGGTATCCTACTTAAGAAAATGGTGTATAAACAAAAAAATGGTTTAGCTTTAATGTGGTGGTGGTGGTGGTGGTGGTGGTGGTGGTGTGTGTATGTGTAGTGATTTGGAAATTTTAATAACAAATTCTCATATGTTCCAATATATGAGATGCTTGCTGTTTTTCTGTATTTTGCTCATTTTGAAATTCTCATTTTTTCAGTGTTTGATGTGTGATTCTCCAGATTTCACCATATAAATTTGTATCACTTCCAATACATTGAGGCAATTCCATGACTTCTCTCCAAGAAAGTACTAATTTCATGCTATCATTTATAACAATATAATCCCCAAATTGCTAGCCCTGAGAAACCATTGAACAGTTCTCTGTCACCATATGATTGCTTTATCAGAGGTTTTTTTTTTTTTTTTTTTTTTTTTTCCTTCCATGAAATGTACACTTAAAATATTTATTTCTGAGCTGGAGGGATGGCTTATTGGTTAAGGCACTAGACTGCAAAGTCAAAGTGAAAGGATAAAAAACATCTTATAAAATAAGTTGTTACAGAATAGTTACAAAGATGATTGTAATGTAAAAGCATATAGATGGAAGTGTAGGATGATAGAGAATGTAAGCAAGAAAAGCCCAAACTAAAGTAACGCCATGACAGGCTTTAAGGATATTCACAGGCCTGAGTTTCCATTTCCAGGCAGAGCTGACACAACACTTTTGCAGTTACTGGAAAAACTACAAACTGCCCAGTACCCAAAATAATCCTTGTAATGAGCCAGTCAGAAGAAACCAAGCAAATGTTATACATACTTATGGCCTTCATATTATAGATAAGTTTGCTCAAAATGCCTCAGCAACTAAATAACCAATGAGCTTACTACATGTACATTCTTGTTAACTGTTAACCAATCATGTTATGAATTCTCCTCTCCTTTGTTTGAACCCAATAAAAGTGTCCTGGTTCTGCACTTGGGGCCTCCAGTCCTCTACCCCTGCTTGGCGTATGACTGGGGGCCCCAGCACGCTGGAATAAAAGTCCTCTTACTGTTTGCATCAAGACCATTTCTCGTGAGTGATTTGGGGTGTCGCCTTTCCTGAGACAGAGCCCAGGGAGTCCCCAGATTGATCTTTCAAAAGGACCCAGGTTTGTTTCCCCAGGACCCATGTAGACCAGATATACAAGGTGGAGCATGTTTCTGGAGATTGTTTGCAGCTGATGAAGGCCTCATTCGCTCCTCTCCCTCTCTCTCTCTCTCTCTCCCCTTTCTCTCCCTGTAACAAATAATATAAATAAAATGATTAAAAAAGTTATTCATTTCCTTTAAATTCAGTCTATGTTTTTAATTTTTTATTTATTGACAAACTTTTGTAATGGTAAATAATGTTAAGAAAAATGGTAAATAATTTAAGTAAATAATGTTAAGACCATAGTCTGCTTCCATTGCCTTCTTTTAACACCAATATACAGACCCTTCCACTGATTTGTTTCTTCCCAATTATTTTGATCCCTCTCTCTCTCTCTCTCTCTCTCTCATATTTGGAAGTGACCCACTGAGTTTAATTATGGGCACAAAGTGGGGATTTTTAAAATCACCATTAACTACCTAAAACTTAACTATATAACTATATAACTTCTCAGGGAAATAGGAGGGCTTCATGCTTTCTGCTGTCATCCATGATGAAATGTTGATGGTCACAGTATTATATGGTTCTTGTGCATGTTAGGACACTCACTGTGAAGTCATGAATGCAACGGCCATATCACACTGGAAGACAGTTTTCCACTGTGAGGATGACACTACGAGCTAAGAAAAGCATGTTAGGTGAAACTTGATGGTTTAACAATATATACATTCTACCAAGCAACAGTAGCAGCTTTCCTCTTACGTAGGTCTTGTGATCTCCCCAGCCAATGCTTTTGACTAGGTTTTCAGAATAAGGTATGAATTTCCCTCTCTTGGAGCAGGCCTCACATCCAGTCAGATAGCTGTTGATTAACCCCATAACAGTTAACAGTTATGCCACTATTGTACCAGTGGCCACATTTTGCATGGCTGATTTGTCATATCACTGCAGGATCCATTATTGCATAAGATTGTGAACTTTTTCACTCAGTAGCCTGCATAACACCTTTCTATGACAACTAACCAACAGGGAGCTTTCAGCTCAGTGCCAGCTTATTTGCTCAGTGTCCTGCAACTCAGAAAAATGGTACTTCAGCAATGGGGTCTTACCATCCATTTTGGTGGGCAACTAAGGGCGTTGACAAAAGCATATATTGTTGTAGGGGATTAGGACTTCCCTGAAGAACTCACTGTGAGGTGTCCTACCTCTGCCACTGAGATTTTTCTGCTAACAACCTATGGTTTCTAGGAGCAGCTTTATCCACCCACATAAGGTCCTTCTGTTCAAACTCTTTCAAAAAAAAAAAAAATATATATATATATATATATATATATATATATATATATATATATATATATAATCACAAAGAAGTAGGTTTCCAAGTGTTTTTTTCATACACCTTAAGTTTTGATTTAAATTAATGAAAACTTTGTTTAAAGATTTTTATCTATACTTCGGAACAACTTCCTAGGGCAATTGTTTCCTTTGGAATAATTTTCCTTTGTCATCTATAAACTTATTTTATCCTATTTCTTCTTTGTAAATCAGTATATTATGCATTTTCAAAATTATCTTTATGATTAGCATAGAAAGTGATGGGTTCCATAATAGCTTCTTCATGTCAGTATTTTGAATACTTTGAGTTTAGGCCCTATTTGAAACATGGTCTTCTACAGAAGGGACAAAACTGTGTTTCAGGTTGGTGAGGAAGTATTTAATTTTATTTTATGTAGTCTTCACTTATGCCCGAGATATAATTTATAGGAAAATTTGAAGTTCTTAGTAAGAGACAATTTTCTTTTTCACATCTCCCATGGATATTGAATATTTGCAAATGTTGCTTTTTGTGATTGCACATTTACATATAATACTATATTCCTCAGAATTGCAATCTATAGACAATTTGAAAGAAACCCCCACCTGCCACAGCAAACTTTGAAAACAGGAGGTTTTTTTTTTTTTTTTTTTTTTTTTTTTAATGCCAATCCCTTCCTAAAACGTAATTCATTGAACTCTCCACAGGGGGCACCGTGGCTACTTTGAGCACTCTGTCATAGGTATTTTACTACTCTCCACAAGCAAAGGTGGTCCTTGCATTTATGTGAACACTTGAAGAATTTGTGGTATCCTAATGTAATGGGGAAATTGGGGGTCTGGGGTGCTTCCTGGAACTCCAAGCCCTGAGTTCATATCTGCAAACGAACCAAAAAAATTAGCAATTCCAGATTCAAGAGAATGTTTTTTTTTTTTTTTTTAAATACCACATTTTATTCAGATTTTACAAAAGAATGTGGAAAGGGGAAGGCTGGGATGTAAGGGGAAATAAAGTTGTGAGAAGAGAAGTATACCACGTGGAGAACAAAAACCCATGTGGGCTACATGTAGCTCAGGAGTCCATGTGACCAGATATGAATCTCAGTGAAAATCATGTAAAAAAAAGAGAAAAGAAAGTTCAAGGAGCTCCTGCCATGTGGGGAGCTGGAGGGGATAAAGAACCCATGCAGAGAGTAAGGGCTAGGGTTCCTTTTCAGCCAAGGCCCAGCCAAGGGAAAAACTCACCCACAGCTGAAAGTTCCCAAGTGATCAGAGAGACACTGCCCTCTGCTTGCAAAAGTATTTATAACCTTAGAATGGTGGGCTTTCTTTTGGCCTAGGTGAACCAGAGGGCCAGATGGTTGGATAGGGCTAGGGGATGTCTTAGAAAGAGATTAGCTCTAGCACCAGCTTCCAGGGGCTGAAGTTGACCAACCACAATATTTAAATCCTATGAAAGAGCTCTCTCCCAGGAGAGGTCCTGAATGTTTGTTGAAAAACTGGTCTCTAGGGAACTAGGCAAAAGAGAAGTCAGGTGATCTTGGATTTCTAGCAAGTGTTAACTTCTCTGCCCTTTTTACCTTCAGGGGTCCAAGTCACCCTAACTCTACCCCCCTCATTTCCCTCTCTCATTAACAGACACTCTAACTACTGTTAGAGGACAAGGAGTGATGACATCAGATCGTTAACAATTTCCTGCTGAATGGAGCATGAAGTTGTGGCAGTCTCTCCCAGAGAGGGGAACTACTTTAACAGGACCCTGACAATGTATTGATGGAGTACAAGAAGATAATCTTGGAAGAGATTGTTAGGAAGAAAGAATGAAAGTAAGAAGTTAATGAGAAGTGAGTACACAGAAATTTGGTAGCCTTCAGGGTTGTCTTTCTTGTGGACTTCTAGGTTGGGGAGCATTCAAGGGAACCCAGGTAGACAGACTTGGATTGTCTCAAGATCATCTGAGCATAAGCTGGCTGAGATTTTCTTCCAGAGCTGTTCATCAAATGGCACAATAGTGTCTGACAAAGTCAGAATCTGTTTCTGTATGGCTTGTAAAATAATATAGATATGAGCAGAGTTATCAGAAACATATACACAACATTTAACTTTGATACCATATTTTGTATAATAACCTTCTAGATTGTACCTTTTTAAATTTGTCCTAGGAGTATCCAGGGCCAAAGATTGGTATCATAGAGTCATTGGTTGTCATTAAAGGCTGTACAAATATATTTTTGATATTATAACTTATTTAAGGATGTCCTGGCACAAGTTAGAAAAGATTCACCATCGTTCTCAGTATAAGGAAGTCTTTTGAATTAAGTGACCTTTGGTCAGAGTCATCTATATGTATGTATGTATGTATGTATGTATGTATGTATGTATGTATGTATCATATATCTATATTCTAGACTTGAAAATAACCCTTTTGACATCTATGGTTGTTTTTCCTTATTATAGAATTAGAACTATTAGAGCTGGGGACAACATTCCTTAAGGCCTTGCTTGTTTCCCGTTTTGGAAAGCTTGTCTTATACTACTTAATGGGCCATTCATATATCATATTCATATGTGAGGTATCCCTTTCTCTTTGGTTATACATTTCTCTCTGAGTGTTTAAGACCACACAAATAGGAGAAATTTAATCAAAGATTAATATTGGAGGTCACTAATGGTGCTCCAAAGGAGATTTTAGGGACCCAGGGGTAGCCTTATACTTTCTCCAATACTGGTGTTGTCTGTTAGAATGAGTCAGGGCCATGCTGGCCAAATAGGCTTCCCTTCTTTGGGAAGTCAGGAGGACTGACTTTCCTCAGTTGTGTCTCCCCTATTTTATACTGTACACCAATTCTTTTTGGGTCTGCATATCCTTCCTGACCAGGAAGACAGTTGACTTACCAGGGGGCCAGTGTAGAAGTGTCCCATCATCTCCAGTGGCCTCATGACCTGGGAGCACAGGCCAAAATATTGGCCTTTTAAGCTCCAATGATTGCAGTTTGCTTTGGCTTCTACATAAGCTGTTAATTCACTTAGAAAGGGAGTTATACCAACCTGGATGTCTGTACATATAGAACACATTTGATTTCTGAAACAGATTTGTATAAAGAATGGCACAAGGGCTTAAAGTCATTTTGTCCCTCCTTTTTTTTTTTTAAATTTAGTTGTCCTGTGACAGATCTAAGGCACTGCAAGTAGGCACATCTTATCCTCTAAATATCTAATAGCTATAATTGCAGGCAAAACTTGTTAGCAGGTCTTGAAAACAATACAAATCTAAACCAATTAATTTAACATAGAAATTGTCAGCAAAAAGACAAATAAGACAATATAAATTCTGAGCACCTGTGTTTGAAAATATCTTGGATTAGTCCAGATACCTGTGTGGGTACCAATTACTCAGGAAACATTGGAAACAGACCCACAGAGCTTGAAATTATTTCTCTCAGATGAGGCCCAATGTTTGAGCATGAGGCTGGACCTTGAAATAAGGAATACATCTTAAGAGTTAATTTTGCTTTAAGTACTGGAGTTGAGATGCCAGAAATGAGATAGTTACTTTACATATAATAGAGCAGAATGTGGTCATTGTTGAACCAAAACAGCTAAGCTCTAACCCAACCTTGATAAATCTGTTTTGAAAGAGAAAACACCACTTGACAACCAATGGTTTTTAGCTTAATCTTGATAACAATTGATTTTATGTACCTCTGGAATTTTTATTAACATAAAACAATTTTATGTCTTACCCATTACCTAAAATTGATAAAGCTTAGGCAAACTATCCCAACATATTTTACCTAACAGGAAGATGAAAGTTATCCTTACTGAAATTAAATCATTTGGACCTAAGGATTAAATGACTTAAACCTAGTGATGACAGTTCAACAGAATTAGAATAAAACAGAAGCTGCCTTTAAAGTCACAATGTCTTTAAGAATTAGTACCTCATCTTCAGAAATTAAACACTTATACTTGAACCTTTGTCTTAAGACTGAGTTTCCCCAGTATTTAAACTTTAGTGAATAGAGGAATGTAATTTACTGAGAGTCTTAAAGCTAGTTTTTATAATCCATAAGCCATAACAGTGAGCTGTTAATGAGTAAGGCCTTAACTATAAAACTCAGTTTCTCTACTGATTAAAATTTTGGCATCAGGTAAACATTAGATTTTATCCAATTAAATGTCCTTCCCTGAGCAACTTTCATTACCCTTATGATGTCCTGGTGACTATCCTTTTTACTTTAGCCCACTCCCTGGTCCCTTTTTTACTTTGCTTCCTGATCATAATATGCAGAAGTTGACACCTGGAGCAACTGTTGTAAGTTCTTATCTGGTTCTACTACCAATCTTTGTAAGTCTCTGGGGAAAAGTAATGAGCAATTCTTCTTCTTCCTGTATTATTTAAATGAGCCCAGATTCTCAGGAGACAGGCTAGCAGAGACTTTGGGGCTATCCTGGAAGCCAATTTGTTTCCCATCTGAAACAAAGTGGAAGAAAGTGAAAAGAAGAGTCTAGAATCAGGTTATGCCTACTCCTGGCTTTCTTCTTCTCGAAGAAGGGGGGCATCCCTCCAGACCATATTTAGGAGAAGAAATTGGGGCTTTACAGAAGTCCTCACCAAAATTTCCCTGTTTTCTCCCTAATGAAACGGGGAACACATAGTGCTGTCTATGTGCCTCTGGGAGCAAGGAAGGTCCAGGACAGGATATCTGTGCTCATCTTGCCTGGCCAGCTTCCAAGCCTGAGTACCTCTAGCAGTCCCTCAGCCCTGCATGTGGCTTACATCATGGTATATAATATAAAGAGTGCCATTGGCAAGACAGGCCCAATGTGAAGACTTCTGCATCTACTCATCTCTTGACAGCCTATATGCCCTTCAGGAGGAGGGGTTTCCTGGAACCACTTTCCTTTCTCTGTTCTGTGGGAGCCTGTGGGTTCTCCCACATTTGTGAATGTTTCAGAAGGGTCTACAGACCAAAGGGTGTTATTTTAAAGGTAATATTTCATTTTATTACCTTAAATATAGAGATCCTAACTTTTGTTAATATTAGAGAGAAAGAGAGATGAGAGAGTGCCAGTGGTTTCCAGCTACTACAAACAAACTCCAAACATATGTGCCACCTTGTGCATCTGGTTTAAATGGATGCTGGGGAATTGAACCTTTGTCTTTAGGCTTCCCAGGCAAGCATCTTAACCACTAAGCCATCATTTACTTGATGCTTTTTTTTTTTTTTTTTTTGTATCATATCTGTTTATACCCTGATATACATTTTAGGTAAGCCTGATGTTTGCCTTATGTAAGGAGTTTGTAACCTGATCAAGTAACTTGACTCAGTTTACCTATTTGACCTTTTTGTCTAGTGAGAAATATCATTTGATAGAGATAATTTTAGGTGTTCAAAAGAGAGGAACTATAAAGAGAAACAAAGTTATATGCTGCTTGTCATTCCCTTTTACTTGTCAGAGGCAATTGGCCAATTTGTCTCTGGACAGGGTCTGAGGACACATGGCTTAAACTTGATGGGATAAAGGGGCTACCATCCCTTTCTCCAGAGCCCAGCTTGCCATAATTTTAAATAGCATATAACAGGAATCAAGAGCAAAAGAAAATGACAAAGCAGAGAGCTAAGCATTCTTACATTCCTTGCTTTACTCTGAAATTGTTTGTTTTTACCTAGGAAATTTAATTCACCCATTTGCAATATGCAAGGTGATAGGGTCTTGTCTATGTCTAACTGGTTACACTTCCAAAGAATGTGAATAATATCTGCACTTATGACTTTGTGACCCACAAAGTGGCATCACCTGTGTCTTATGTAAACTGAATTTAGATTAAGTCTATGTCCCTATGTAAAACTTTTAGAGCACCCTTAAGAGTCTGTAAACAGTTGAAAGATCATTAACTTTAGGCATGATGTTTAGGTTTAGCCTGAAAATTAGTGTTCTGTTCCTTATAAAAGGAAATTAAATTTAGGCAAAATTTGGTCTTTTTAGGTCTCCTATATGCTTTCTACATATGCACATCTTGATCCACATACTTTAACATTCTGATCTAAGTTCCACTCAACAAGCATTTTTTAACAAGCATTCTATGTACAACATTGAAAAATTCCTTCCCATTTCCTTCAGTCATTTCATCTCAACCCATATTTAACCATCTTTCTCATTAAGGTTATTACGAGAAACTAGACCAAATTGATTATTATTACCCACTGACAAAGAAGCAAGTAGTCTAGCTTCAAAGATTTAACCATTTTATTGATGAAAATTTGTAGAGAAACAGCCTTAGCAGAAAAACTTACAACTTCTTTAGTATTTATGCCATCAAAAATCTCTACCTGGCTACCAGACTTGACTTATAATACTAGTATATGTACCTATATATTTTATATAACCTATTGATTTGAGATATTTCCTATTAATAAATTCCATGAAATATACTTTTAAGTTACAAGTCTATGGATACAGGCAAAACATGACAACCATTTTGGGGATAATCCTTATCAATCTTCGAACACAGTTGGAAATGCTTTTATTAAGAGTAACGAAGACAATTTTTAATTTTTTTTCTTAAAGCAGGCTGGCCTAGAATTCAGGCCACTAGCCTCCTCCTTTTAAGTAACAGGACATTACGATCTTTTTAAATACCTGGCAAATCAGGGGCCACCACCTCAGAGAATTTTGTTGTTTCCAATAATCCTCTATGTCAGTTGAAGGTGACCTAGAACATAAGCTCAGTAATTATACTTATGATATCATGTTACAAAGCATGGCTTTGTTTACATAAAAGTTTAGGTCACCACAGGCTTTAGTTAAATCTGACTTTTAAAGATAAAAAACAAACAATCTTGAAAACAATCAAATGCCAACAAAGAGACCTGTTGGACCAGTTGGATTAATAAAGAAACCAAAAGGTGTCTACAAACAACATCTTATTTGTTTAAAGCCCAAACAAAAGACAAAACATCAAGCACAGTTCAAGTTAAAATAATGAGCTTATTTTTAACCAAGCAACTTAGAAGTCACGTGGTTTAAGAATGTGGGGAAAACTGTTACCTTGGAACCTTGAATTGGTGATCCTCCTGTCTCAGCCTCCAAAGTAGCTAGGATAACAGGCCTAGCTCCATTTATTGTTTATAATACCTGCATGAATAAATGATTTACAGGCTGTGTAAAGATATATTTGTCATAGAGCACTTTAGCAGAAACTCATAGCAGTTACTGAGCACCATCAGGCATGTCTTTCCCATTGTCTCTCTGTATTTTTTGAGACAGAGTGGTTCCTTCCCATAGCTGGTTGACATAGCCACACACCTCACCTCCATAGGGGGAAGGAGGCATGTGTTTGGGAACCAGGACTACTGAAAAACCCTTTCCAGCCAAGTGCTTAGATTCGGGACTTGGCTGGAGCAATTTCAGTTTCCCCTTCATTTAGGCAGCCAGAGACCCACAGTCTGGCTGGCAGCGTGGTTTAGATCTGTGGTGCAGGATGGGTTGAGCCCAGATCAGGAGTCAGAGCTCCCTTCTTCTACACCCCACAGGGGGTCCTGTGTCTTGTGGCACAGTGGCTTGTAATGGAAAAAGGAAAAATCCCTAGAAGACATTCAGGTCATGGGTTTTGGTTCCAGAGCCTCCATGTGGTCATGAAATCCGTCCCCCTCAGTTCAGCAGAACCAGCTCCCAAGCTCTGGAGGAGTTCAGCCTTGGGGGGGTCTTACAGTGCATCTTCCTAGAAAAGGTGTCAACTTTACAAAAGAGTCCCACCTGGCTTTATACCAACTTGGCCTTAGGTGGTAGCACATGTAAATAGGGCTCTGATCCCAGCAGGTTAGGCCAAGAAGCCATGGCACAGTTAGTCAAGGGAAAGCAAAATGCAAACCATAAATCTGATTTCTGTTCAGTTTCTATCTTCCTCAGTGTGAGGCTACAAGAAATGAGTAATATTTTGGAGGAATTTGTTTACTCCCAGAAACTGCTAAAGTGTAAAGGATCTGGGGTACACATGGAACCGATGGGAGGAGCAGCCAGAGCATATCAGCAGCTCAGAGAAGTAAAGTGGGGAAACCAACTAAAAATGTGACTATTTGTATAAAAATCACTCTCAAGATATCTCTGTGGAACCTCCATTATGTAATGGGGAAATTGGAGTTCTGGGGTGCTTCTTGGAACTCCAAGCCCTGAAATCATATCTGAAAACTAACCAAAGAATTAGCAATTCCACATTCAAGAGAATGATTTTTAAAATACCACATTTTATTCAGATTTTACAAAGAGTGTAGAAAAGGGAAGGCTGGGAGGTAAGGGGAGATAAAGTGGGCAGAAGAGAACTACGCCACATGGAGCCCAAAAGTCCATGGGGGGCCACGTGTAGCTCAGGAGTCCATGTGATCAGATATGGATCTAGGAAAAAAGCATGGAAAGAAAAGAAAAAAAAAAGTTCAAGGAGGTCCTGTCATGTGGGGAGCTGGAGGGGATAATGAACCCATGCAGAGTAAGGGCTAAAACTCACTCACAGTTGGAAGTTCCCAAGTGATCAGAAAGAGAGAGACACTGCCTTCCACTTGCAAAGGTATTTATAACCTTAGGGTGGTGGGCTGTTGTGGTGGGCTGTTTTTTGGCCCAGGTGAACCAGAGGGCCAGATGGTTGGTTAGGGCTAGGTGCTATTTGAGGAAGAGATTAGCTCTGGCACCAAGTTCCAGGAGCTGAACTTGACTACCCACAATATTTAAATCCTATGAAAGAGCTCTCTTCCAGGAGGGGTCCTGATTGTTTGTGGAAAAATTGGTCTCTAGGGAACTAGGCAAAAGAGAAGTCAGGTGATCTTGGATTTCTAGCAAGTGTTAATTTTTCTGCCCTTTTTACCTTCAGGGCTCCATTCATTGTAACTCTAGCCCCCATCACTAAGTACTCCTAACACAGAATTTATGACATTTTGGTCATTATGCTTTTATTTTGGGTATCTTTGCATGAAAGCCTGGAAGATTTGTTGATGCTATTCCCTGTGCATTCAAAGGAAAGAAATCAGCATACAGTCTTTTGTCAAACATCTTCTCATAACTTCCAAAGTCCCTCACAGCGGACCCTGAACTCACAGAAATACCACGTATATGATGGAGTTTGTTCCAACCTGGGTTACAAGCCAATCTGTTCATACTTGAGGCCTATATAGTTCTTCAGGAAGATTAAATAGAATTTGTGAACACCAGTTTCTTTCATTTTATTTTGATTGTAAGCATTTGAACGTTCAGGAAAACAAATAGTAAGAATAGAAATGTGTCCTCTGGAAAGTATTGTACCAAGCAATTTTGTAAGATTTATTTTTTTAGAAGCACTTAGAGACAGCTCTAGTTACTAAGGCCCCGTTTGTTTTATCACAATTAGCTTCTACGTTCATTCACGCGATATAGACAATGCCAGAGTGTTCCATGAGATTTTAATTAGAATGTGACTATAAATGATATAGAATAACCAAGAAGTTGACACCCAGTAATTACATGATTATCATTGCTCCTCTTGAGATTTTTACAGTAGATGCTGAAATGTCCCAGGAACCCACTTTATAACCATACACACAATAAAGATTAACTCAAATTAAATGAGATCATTATAGCAATTACTTCCTTTTGGGGAAATCATATAGTCATTTTATTTATTTATTTTTAATTTTTTTTTTACTTTTTATAGATACTGAGAGAGACACAGAGACACAGAGAGAGGAGAGATAGAGAACTGGCACTTCAGGGCCTCAGCAAATGCAGTTGAGCTCCAGATGCTTGTGTCACCTAGTGTGCATGTGTGACCTTGCACTTTCCTCACATTTGTGCATCTTGATAATGTGGGATCTGAAGAGTTGAATGTGGGTGCTTAGGCTTCACAGGCAAGCACCTTAACTGCTAAGCCATCTCTGTAGCCCAAGAAATCAGATAGTCTTTTAGTTAATGTATATAGAAATTCATAACTGCAAGAATTTTTTTCTCTGTGTAGCTCAAAAGTCACAATAGTAATCTGTTAAGACAACATATATATCAAAGGTGTTCTTAATACTTTGAAATCAGTTATAAAAGTTACATAGTTAGTGGTTTCATAAACAGTGTCTCAAATACTGTTTTATATCAGTTCTGAAAGTAACCTCCGTAGTGCTCCACCCATTCATATACACATAAATATGCTCACATGGAATGTGCATATATAAATGCACATGAGTAAGAGTGTATTAAAACTGTGTAATGTATGCATTTTATCTAATAAAAGACTAATTTCACTCCCAATTACAAGACACATTCCCATAATATAAAATGAAATTATGTTATTTTTTTCCTCAAATAATCCATCTATATGACCGATGGTTTTACTATATTGACATCCATCTTCCAAGATGAATTTTATGTTATACTCTTTTATCCATATGAACATTTTATAAACCTACCAGGCATAACTCATGTAACTTATAACTGGTACATATATATATATATATATATATATATATATATATATATATATTTTTTTTTTTTTTTAAGAGAGAAAGAGAATTGGCACACCAGGGCCTCAGCCACTGAATTTGAACTGTAGGTGCTTGCATCACCTAATGGGCATGTGTGACCTTGTGCTTGCCTCACCTTTTGTGCTTGTGGCTTACATGGGATCTGGAGAGAGAACAAACATGGGCCCTTAGGCTTCACAGGCAAGTACATTAACCGCTAAGCCATCTCTCCAGCCCTTAAAGTATAGCTTTAATTACATCGTGTGATTCTTACCATGTTTAACATAAAGTTTACTTCATGCTGTTTTCAACAATAGAACCTTCAACTACTGCATGTTTTCTGCTTATTTTCCCTCCCTCAGCTCCTTAATCTTTCTCTTCAGTGCTCATCTCTGGACTCCATATTCTTTAGTATACAAAGGCACAAGTTTTCTTAGTAAACTCTTACATTTCCCCAGTTTTACATTTCAAATTGTTCTTACTTCTGCCTTTTTCTTCTCTGTAGCTATTTTTGTTCTTTTGAGACAAGCCCAACAGACTGGCCATTTTTTTTTTTTTTTTTTTTTTTTTTTTTAATGAGAGAGCAAGAGTGAAAGCAAGAGAGAGAAAGAGTTGGCATACTAGAGACTCTAGCCACTGGAATCAATCTTCAGATACATGTGCCACCTTGTGCACATGTGCAACCTTGTGCATGTGTCACCATGTGCATCTGGCTAATGTGGGATCTGGCGAGTTGAACATGGGTCCTTAGGCTTTGCAGGCAAGTGATTTAACCTCTTAGCCATTTCTCCAGGCCTTTGTAGTTAACATTTAAGAATCAGTGCTTATTCCACTCATTTGTAAATTATTCCATGAGCTGTTCAGTCCAGAACATTTGATTAGAAATCCTTTCTTTTCATCATGTTCAATGATGTATCTACGTATGAGATTAACCTTCAACACAATATAAATTGTCCATAAAAGTAAAATTACTATTCACACAAAAATAACTTATTTTGAATGAAGCTTCCTGTTAACATTTCAGTATGAATATTCATGACTTAGGATTTTTTAAATTAATATCAAAAGAGCAGATCAGTGTGTATTGGCATTGACTGTGTGGAGAAATTTCAAACCAGAGAGCCAAATATCCCTCACTCATGTGTGCATGGCCACGGAATCTTATGGACTATTCAAAAGTATATTCCTATGAGTAACCTTGGAATAGTGCAACAACATAATATATGCTGAGTACCTAAAACAATAGATATTTATTTTCCTTAAATAAAGGGCTTGCAATCCTAATCCAGGTGCCAACAGTTTCAGTATCTGGCAAGAGCAGTATATCTTGCTGTGTTTTCACATGGCAGATAAAGAGTTCTGAATTCTAGTCATCTTCCTATAAGGCTACTAATACTCTTCCTCCTCCACTACTTATTTTTTTCTTCTTCCTCTTCTTCTCCTCCTTCTTCTTCAATGTTTTTTTTTTTTTTTCTGTTGTATTTGTGTTTTTAAATACCAAGCAAAGTAATAAGTTTCATTATGCATTGCAATACATAATTTTTTAGGTTGGCCTCTGCATTTCTTCTGTGCCATATCTCTGCCCCTCCAGAACTGGTAAGCGTCCAAACAAAAAGTTCCCTTTACAGCTTTCACAACACATTGATCACTCCCACTTACCTTCTTTCTCATGATGTGTTTTCTAGTTTCATGGTCTATATGCATAGATATAGATAGATAGATAGATAGATAGATAGATAGATAGATGATAGATACATACATACATACATAAATACTTAGAAAAAGTAAAGTACACATATTAGAAGAACATACACAATTTTTTGTTCTGTGTCTAAGTTATTTCACTTAATTTAATAATTTCCAGATCCATTAAACACAAATAAAAAACCAATTCCATTTCCACATTTTCAATGATCTGGGAATGAAATTCAGAAAAGGTTCTGTATATAATGTCATCAAAATAGAGTAAACATATTGAGAAACCAGCTGAAATGCAAATCTTACTCTGTTTCTGCTAAAATTCCTATGCTGGGAGACTAGCCCCAGGTTGATGGTATTAGGCTGTGAGCATTAAGAGAAGAGAGTTTACCAGGTGGCCAGGGCTCTCATGATTGAAGACCTTATGAAAGAGATCTTGGATATATAACTAAATCCTTTTACCAAGTTTAAGTTTAGCTTAGACAGGACGCACAGTCCTGACCCAGAAAGCTAAAATGTATGACAGCATTAGAGTTGTATTACATCTTAACATTTGTAATCAGTTTTCCACAGCAATATCAGAACACCTGTTGCATGTTCCCCTGAGGATAGGCTTTATCTTGTCTTGGAGTGAAATTTTAACAGCTGTTAGTTTCATTAAGGGTCAAATCCTGTAAGGACTCAGGATTATGCTACAGATCCTGGGCACATAATTTGTTAGACTTTTCTTTCTCTTTGAACAAGGGTCAATGTTTTATGAGGAAATTGCAGGACAAAAAAAAAAAAAAAAAAAAAAAGCAAGCTAGAAATAAAGGAGAAAAAAATTGCTAATCCTAAGGACACTTTCATGTTATGGAAATTTTTCCACTTTAGTTGTCCACTTTAAATAAGGAAAAATAGTAGAAAAATGACAGATGATCATGGTACTTTGATTTTCCTTGTTTTATGCCTTGTTTCGTTATGTTTTTGACAAAGAACAAAAGTGGGAGTGAGTTCCATAGCTCCTCAAGGTGTTTTAAGTTGATATTTGAACCATTATGTAATTATATTATTCACATTTGACCTGTGTTAACAAAATCTAAACTTTAACCTTATATAATAAACCTATAATAATAGTTTTTCTTACCTCATTATATGACAAACAAATTATGTAGTTCATGTCCACTTTCATACACAACTTAGTGAACTGTCTATAGAAAAGCTATTCCACTTGGATATACAAACATAAGAAAGAAATTAACGTGATATTCAAACTCCCTGCAAATTTCCAATGAGCAGCAGAATTGTATCCATCAGTTATTCACCTCAGTGGTTATGTAAAGATAGTAAGCATGCAAGTAATGTAGAAGGCCATTTGCTTCTTGTCAAACAAAGGTATCTGGAGTAATCATTTTACCGATCTAACATTGAGTGCCAGAGTTGCTTTTGTCGGTGAAGCAAAGCACCATTCTCTACATACAGAGAAACCAGCTAAAGCCCTATAATTAGTAAATTGTTCTTTATAATTTTCTGTAATAAAAAATTAAAACAGTTTATAGTTTCACAGGTTTCATACTGGAGTCTGATCTGACTTCATCTGTTTCAATAAAATTTCTAGCAACCATCCCCAGTGAGAGGCAGGTGGCCCGTTTGAATGACACACTGGTAATGGCAGCCAGCTGCCAGGAGTGAATGCATTTACCGAGCCACTACTCAATCCCCTGATAATATTTTCCATTTTGGGAAATCAATTATTGATAGAGTGATAGTTAATTTAACCAAAATGAATGAATATAAAATTCATTTTCCTTATGGCACTGACATTGTACATTCCAGCAGCAAAAGTGGGCATTATAAACATATACGAGAACAACACAAGTGTGGATGTATTATTTATGAGCATTAAAATCAGATACTGGGGAGAGCACCTAGAACAAATGAATTCAGGTGTATTTTGTGACAGAGCTTTCTTTCCTTACTACATGAGAAGGGATGTGGATAGGAATGGGATAGAGTATAGTTTGCAATATCAGCTTCCAAATGCTTATGGCTAATCACATTCCTGTACCATCATTTGCAATAAGTTGATTTTTTTCTGTTAAATGCTTGTATCCATTATCTAAAAATGTTACCTGATAGTAATAGGTGTCATTGAATACACTAATACTCAGAGAAACATTGTCCTTACCTTTATTTTAATGACTAGCTGAGACAGATTCAACCGTTTAATTTGTACTGGAGAATTCTGGTGCTATTGCTCATCCCATAGGCAACAGAAACAATTGGTTTCTTCAGCCTTTCTCACATTTATGGACCTTTAAAACAGTCCTTTTTATTTTTACTTTTTTACCATGAATTGTTTCCTGTTACATCAATGGACATATTGTTCTCTTTAGAAACAACTTGAAAATTTCACT
Source organism: Orientallactaga sibirica (assembly GCA_036365145.1). Taxonomy (NCBI): domain Eukaryota; kingdom Metazoa; phylum Chordata; class Mammalia; order Rodentia; family Dipodidae; genus Orientallactaga; species Orientallactaga sibirica. The sequence continues at coordinate 10,110,848 of JAEOAD010000019.1, read as the reverse complement.
TCATGTGTGTACAGCTCTGTAATTCCTATATTTAAGGAAGAACTCCTAGGTTTATCCTTGGACATCTAAACTCCAAATTTGGCATGGTAAGAGTTAGGTAAGAACAACTTTGATCAATTTGGGAGATGTGAAAATGTCACTGTAATTATTCTAAACATTTCATCTTTGTCACCACTCTAATCTTCAGAAGGTACCTTCAACATATAAAACACCAAAACACACAGTCTCCACACATTGGTCACAAAGGAACCTATCTCTACATTCAGTAACAATAAATGATTAGGTAGGAAAAAATAATCTTCCTACATCAAAGGAGTACAAACTTCTCTGCCTTGGTGGTCAGCTCCAGTGAACTTTGAATAAACTATGAAGGTTAAGTGTAGAAAAATAGTAGGAACAGTGGTGCTCAGTAAAACTTGAGGCATAGATCCTTATAAACTTAATAAACTCATAATTTGTTTAAAATATTCTAAAGTTGATTTCAAGAGTACATGCTCACAAGCCTGTGCAAAAACAGGCAGGGGCCACACTGCCCACTGGATTCTTGCCCTTTCTTGCTTCCTCCTATAGTCCTCCTTCTTGGCTCAAGTTCTAGTCCCACCTGCTTTGTGACCCACTGGCTGCTCTTCTCACCCCAATCTTCAGTGTCCTCCAATTGGTCAAACAGACATAGCATCCATTCTCTGATTACCTCTCATTCAACAGTTCTATCTATGAAGTAGAAAATGTCCTTCAACAGACCTGGACAACAAATTCCTTTTTATAATTACTTCTATTCAGGACTCCCCTCAGCTCTTCTTTCTATCTTAATTCTTTGATCAAACTTTGCTATTTGGAGGTAAAACTGCACAACAGTTCAAGAACAGAGAGGAAGGTATAGTGCCATTCCTTCCCCTTGGTGATTCAAATGATCACTTAGACTTATTTTCTGGGACCATACTACTGGCCAGTGGGACCAACTCACTGCACTAAAAGATGACTTGAGGGTTAGACCCAGCCTATTGAAGGCTCAAGTTAGTGGGAATGTTAATTCTTTTGAAAGGAGGAGGACTGGAGGAAGAATGCCAAGAGAATTTTCTTGTTTCCCCTGTTGAGCTTCATTCCACAAGGGAAAAAATAATTCTGTACCATTGCCAAAGTGGTACTGGCTTTTAGAAGTATGAAAAATGCAGGAAATAGAGGGTCAGAGAGTGGTTCCTGGGAGCTGGTGATGCTAGGTAGTGTGAGGCATGGGAGGAATCCTTGCAAGGAAGCTCTATGAGAGCTATTGTGTGACGCTGTGAAAAGAAACTATAGGTTCTTGTGGAGACCCCACAGTGTTGGAGATTCCAGGACTATGGAAAGGCTGAAAAGGAAAGTTTCTGGGGTGGATTTTTTCTTTCCAAGGAATAAAGCTTGGAGGGGCAGAGCTGCCTAAGCTTTTTGGATCACAAATGCCAGATATGGAGCTGTAGAATCTGAAGTTTGCCCAACTTGTTTCCTATCTTACATTGGTTTAACCATTTCTTTATTTTTTTTATTTTTATTTTATTTTTATTTTTTGTTTTTTGAGGTAGGGTCTCACACTAACTTAGGCTGACCTGGAATTCACTATGTGGCCTTCAACTCACGATGATCCTCCTACCTCTGCCTCCCAAGTGCTGGGATTAAAGGCATGCGCCACCACGCCCGGCTGGTCTAACCATTTCTTGATGTGCCCCCTATCCTTCCTGTGTCATTATTGTTGGAAGTATGTAATTTAGGTTTTGACTTTAGCAGACTCACAGTTAAAAGACTGCCTTGAGGATCAGATGACACTCTGGACTTTGAACTTTTAAACATATCTAGGGTTCATAAAGCCAATGATGGAGTATGTAGGTTTCAATGTAAAATGTTACCAATATTTTCATGTCTGGTGATTAAGACTCATACTTAATCCCTGGCTGTTTGAGCCATTGGGAGGTAAAGCCTTGCTTAAGGAGGCCTTTTGCTGGGGATGGATTTAGGGGTGTTCTAGCCAACCCTTCTTCTGGATTTAAAGTTTTCTCCTGCTTCCTCTTTGCTGATGTTGAGATATGATCCCTACCTATTCCTGCCATACTTTCTCTACAATGATAAACTTCCCCTTAAAATATAAGCCAAAATAAACCCTTTCCTTCCATATATTGTTACTTTTCAGGGGTTTTATCCCAGCTATGTGAAGATAATAGCTACAATATGACTGAATATTTACCCTTCATCTCACAAGGTTTGTTCACCAACACTAAATTTATGCCTTGCAATTGGCTAGAGAAAGATTATTTCTAATCACCTAAATGAGCAAACACTATCAACTCAGGCTGGCCCCTTCCCAGAGAGCCACTTTGTAAACATGTATATTGTACTCTATGTAGTTATGTGGTTATTTGTGTTAATTCTCAGTGACTGTAATGTCAGAGACATCAACATTGGCAGCTAATATATGAATCCAGCAGATGGAGACACAAATGTAAGCTGTATTCATGATGAAGCTGTCTATAGAAGCTACACTTAGGTCCACAGCCTAATGCACTTTTTATTCCTTTGCTGTATAGTTGGAAAAAGCTACTCCTGATTACCAACCCAGCTGACGTCTGCTACCTCCCCTTGAGCCATCAGTCTTTGATGCAGCCATTCTGTGGGCATAGAAAGCTAAAGGTAGGATAGAGATGAAAGCCTAAGCAATCAGGAACAACTTTTCACACAATTAGAGGGAGAATTAGTTTACATAGTTTTGCTCTGCATAGGAAACCAAGATAACAATGGCTAAATCAGCCCATGTCCTAGCAACTAGTAATCAGTATTACATGAGTGTTCTGACTCTATTTAACTTGCTTCATGAATTTCTAAACAAGTCACATTACATTTCAAGTTGACTGTCTGAACAACCTTTCCTTTGCACTCAGCCGGGAAGAGAGAGACACTAGAGTAATTTGTTAAAAGTGGGAGCACTCCAAAACTATACTGAGCTCCAGATTTTAGCAGAAGTAGCACTAATATCTCACTACAATGACAACTGAATATATCATACTTGAGTTAGACACAAAGACAATATTAATTTCATATTTCATTACTAAAAGTAAGAAGGTGAATGTTTGAGATTTCTTTTTGGTATGATCAGAAATTACATGGTTATTTGAATCAAAAGACTAGTTAGAAGTATATCAATGTAACTAAATGACAATATAGTAATATAAAACATATTAAACAATATTCTACCAAGCATCTGCTTTCTTACTACCTGAATCCACTACATTAAAAATAATTAAAATCTTACTCCTAAGGCTTTACAGTATATATTTTATTGCAAAGAAATTGCAAGAGAACATACTATTTTTATGAAGACCTATAAAAACTAAGGATTTGAATTACTACATATGAGTGATCCTTGGGTTTTAGGGAGAGAAATTAGATGTGCATACAAATTATCACATATTTAACAAAATATTGCTTCAGTGATTTTTAAGAAGTATGGAATAAGTATCTATACCATAGGAAGACTAGCATATAGTATAATCCAGGGAGGATAATGTAATTGAGTGTAAAACATGCATTGTTCCAAAATTTGGGTTAAAATTGCATGGTGACCCAAGTATTTAAGAATGGGCTATAAGAGATGGATAAATGTAATCTATAAACACATAGATTGGTTTAAACTAAACTTTATTTTCCCAAGAAACTAGAGGTCTTTAACATTTTTCTTAAGCAGTTTAAGATTTATAATAGTAAGCATTTGTGTAGCAAATACTTTCTTTATAGGTATATAGGTTTAACTATCACTTTAATGCTTGTCTACATTTCAGCCAATTCTGAAACTCTGATGTTTGAATCAATGAGTTTTTCCTCTAAACTCTAAGTTTTGCATGACACAAAAATTTTGTCATCAGTAAAGCACTTTTTAATCCTTGATGAAATGCCTGAAATAAGTACTGTATCATTATAAAGTAATTCCAGCCCGAGGAGAATATTGAATATGCCTTAATATGCCTCGGTAATGTGACTTCACAGTACTTTCACAGGCATCAATGCAGAGGCACTTAACATTATGGTGTTAAGTTAGCATGTTTTAAACATTTCTAGTTTTATGGAACTTGCAGTAAATCAGCATGTTTGCAGATGAGGCTAAGGAAGAATAATTTCCATCTACAGAACAGAATTTTTACCATTTGCCAAATACTGTGCCCTGCTCTGATATTTCTTTTGCATTGAACTTAAACATATGAATCATTTTTAATCAGAGAAAGTAAGCATGATAATCAAATGCAAAGTAGCATCAAAGAGAATGTTTGTTCTAATGAGAACTTAACTTCTGCTTATGTCAGATAATTTACCTCTCAAAGCTATAACTGACTATTAAGCCAAGGAAGATTCTAAGCAAATCTATACTAAATTCCTCCAAGAAGCTAGAAAAAAATTCCCCTCCAACCTTTGTATGTATTCTCATCATTAAAGAGGTGACAGTTTTTCTGGAGCTACAAGTACACCCACATCCCATGCCTCATGAATTCTTAGTCTGTGTACAGCCCTTCAGTTAATATCCAGGATCATGTTAGAAACACTAACAAAAACTCATTTGATCTAGCTATACTCATTTGTTGAGCCTGCAAGGTTAAATAAGTCTAATTAAATATGGTGGTAAATTTTAAATGATTTTTTTGTCTTTTTTTTTTTTTTCTATCCTCTAGACATTGTTCAAAAGAGCTGAATGTTAACATAGTCTCCAGGCTCACTTTTAATGGCTTAACCCTTGTAACACATGAGAGAGTGAATGAACTCCTATAAAACAAAACAAAAAGAAAAAAAAAGGGGGGGGGAATACCTAATATCATGAGAAATGATTAATTTGTTTTCTTGAGCAGAAAAGGTAAGCATTCAGCTGCCCTAAATTACTGCTGGACACTAAGACAGGTTTTCTTTTTAGTTGCTTTTTGGAACATTGAAAACAATACTTCAAATCAAGTGTGCTTATAAAATTATTAATATGCATTTTAAAATAGTATATCTTTATTTTACTTGTTAAATTGTGATGATGAGAAGGACCAAATCAATTACCAAAAGAAACAACATGGAATAAAGTTGAGAGAGCCACTTTTGTCTTACTGAAATAAAATGATCAGATTGTCCATTTCATCATACATAATTGGAAAAATTTAGACAGATCTTCTGAGTGTTTGGGTTGACACTACATGTGATATTGAACAGAAAACAGAATGAACAGTGCATTTTGAAATAAAGAAGTGAAATAATATCAAAAGCCAAGTATAGACTCTGGCTTCCTCCTAAATGTAGGAAATCTTTCCAATATTCAAACAAGAAAAAAAAAAAAAAAACTCATAATCTACAAAGTCTTTATTATTTCCTATTTACATCTGCCTCAGAGCTGGAATTATAATTCACTCAAGTAATGTTGGGGGTTTTAAAGAGTGTAGTTTTGCTTAAATCCCTCCCTGATCTGGTTTGGCGTGGATCCTATGCCACCATCTTACCCGGAAGTCCCAAAGATAACATTTGTAAGGCACCACAGCCTGCATGCCAAAAGTAACATTTGTAAGGCATCACATCCTGCATACCAAAAGTAACACTTCCTTTTGACATTTCCTTATCCATCACATTCCCTTATTTCCTTACCCATCACATAGAGGATCCCTTTTCTAGCTCCACCACTTGAGTCTATGTTTCAATAAAGATTCAGACAATTCAAAAATAAATGGAGAATAGAAGAGACTATTTGCAGAGCCCCAAATGATGAAAATCAGCAGATAAAGGAAAATAGATCAAAGACTTGCTTGAATGACTAAAAAATATGTAACAAAATAATAATTTTTAATCCAACTGTATTAATGTTTACATTTAATATTACATAAACATTCCCTCTCAGATTGTATGAAATGCTAAGTCATATCTATTAACTTCTTAAAGAACCTATGAAATGTTTAAAGAAAACTATGCTTTAAAACTAAAGAATGAATAGTAATACTATGGAAAATTTATAGTGAAAAAAGCAAGAAGGAACAACTAATAAATAAAAACAATTTGAGAATGTGAAAATTAAGAAAAATGAAAATATTACCTCATAACAAGGGAATAATACATTGATAAAAATAAGATTTATAATCATGTGATAATCTAAATAGACTATCCAAAACACGGAAAAATAGAACATGATAGAATTCAAAGGAGACTTTAAAAAAGCCTGTGACACTCCAATCCTGGTAATAATAAAAACTTATAACTAATAAGGGTGGTAAAATCTGGAATGAGGTTATCAAGGAACTTAACTTCATTGGAAACAGATAACCTTATGCACAAGAGTCACTAGATTTCATGTCCAGAACATATGGGGTTATGGGGTCCGGTGTCACACAAGTAAGACTATTGACTCAATGAATGTGAGGCAAAGTTTTATTGGGTAAAAAAGAAAGAAAATAAAAGGCAGTGCACACCAGAGCTACACCTAGAGTTTAAGCTCTCAAGATGTGGCATTGTACTGTTCAGAGTATCAGCTTTTATTGGAAATAACTACATGATGTTCATAGGAAAAAAAAAAAAAAAAAAAAAGGGGTGGTAGTTAAGCCATAGATCACAATTTACATTCTTAGAAGATTATAGGGAAAAAACAAACAGAATGAACTTGTGAACAGGTCTGTTGGTCAGTTACAGGAAGCTCCTAGGGGACATAAGGTAGGTCTGGTCCCCTTATCAGTCCTTAAGGACTTTGCACAATAATACAGGCCCTCTGTAATGCTATTCAGACCAGCAGAGCATTCCGTTTATCTTCCATACCCAACTGTTCAAGTTATCTACCAGCCCCACCTGTTCCAGCAAGTGTTTCATCCCATTCTTTTATGGGCTCTTACAAGGATTTGACTTCTATTTTTCTCTAAGCTTGCTGTAAATAAATAATAACATTTTGCCCTCTTTTCAATGGAACATTAGAATAAATAAACAATACCAAAAGCCATTTCCCCACCCCCAAAGAAACCTATGGATAATATAAAGTATATTCTGACAATAACAGAAGTAAATTATACAGTAATATACATATATAGCTAAAAATCCTAAAAATATCTGTAAATAATCTTCTAAGATAATCGGCAATTCACAAAGGCATCAAAATATAATTTAGAGATATTTAAGTTAAGTAAAAATTAACTATATTTTCTGAGATAGGTTGGTTTCAGTTCCAGTGGTTTTATCAAGAAATAAATCACATAACAGTGAATGCTTTCCTTGTGCTGCATTAGGAAAAAAAAGAGAGGCCTCAATCAATGATACAAGTTTTTATTTTATAAAACTTAAAATTAATTGAACTGAAGGCAAGCAGCTGGAAGAAAATGGACACAGCTAAAAGGCATTTGAAAATAGCTTGTAAAATATTAGAGAAAATAAAACATAATTAATAGACAAAACAAAATTTACCAATGTTGGGAAAAATAATACTCTTATTAAAATAATTTAAGTCATAGTACAAAGCTAAAACAAAAAAAATGCATACAATTTAGGTAACTTAGATAAGATGGAAAAATCCATTGGAAGACACTGCTACCAAACTCACATGAAATATATATATAAATATGTATGTATGTATATGTCGTCATTTATTGCTATGTGTCTTGAAAGGAATTAAATCTGTCATTGAAAAACCTCACAGTCCTCCATTGCTTTCTTAAAATGTAAAGAGAACAATTCAAGGAACATACAAGTTTAAGAATCCTTGCTCTGTTTTCTGTAGACACAGTTGGCAGAAGTTATAGGTCATAAGATATATCGGGGATTTGAAATTTTTGGAATTCCTAGACCAGTCCACTAGCTACATCATTTGTTTGAGCTGAAGATGGTAGGGTAACAACTAAGAAAAGCTCATGGTATTTTCCCAAATCAGTGGTTCTTAGCCAGACTCATAACAAAATAAGAACTACTGGGGATGAACTGGGATATTGGTAATTTTTAAACTCTTCAGAGAGTTTTGTTATAACTCAATTTGGAGAAATGTTATACTATTACATGGGGGCGGGGGGACTCTTCCTAAGAATATAGTTAAAGCTTCTTTGGAGAGATTGTTCATTGGTTAAGGGCACTTATATGCAAAGCCTGATGGACTGGCTTTTGTTCCCTAGAACCCATGTAAAGCCATATACACCAAGGGATACATGCATCTGGAGTTTGTTTGCAGTGATAGGAGACTCTGGCACATCCATTCTCTCTTTGTCTCTGTCTGTTTGTCTCTCTGATTGCAAATTAATAAATATTTAAAAAAGACATATGAGTAGCATGTTTTTATATTATGTATTTTTTTAGGTTATTTTATGTTTTTTTTTTTTTTTTTTGTTTGTTTGTTTTTTTGTTAGGTAGGGTCTTGCTCTAGCCCTCAAATTCACTTGGTAGTCCCAGGCTGGCCTTGAAATCATAGCCTTCCTCCTACCTGTGTCTCCCATGTGACATGTTTTTATAAGCAGTATTTTAAGCAAGCAGAAATAAATATTTACCTCAATTTTAAAGGAAAACATCAGTGGATTTACCTAAATGTTTCCCCCATATTGAGAAGAGAAGCTTATCTGTCTAAATATCCCGGTTCAATTACCTAGTTAGCATTGCTGAAGTATCCTTTTACATGTGAGATTTTTGCCCTAGATATACTTTTTTTGTTTGTTTGTTTTTGTTTTTCAAGGTATGGTCTCACTTTAGCCCAGGCTGAACTGAAATGGTGCTGTCAAATTTAAGGTGATCCTCCTACCTCTGCATCCCAAGTGCTGGGATTGAAGTTGTACACCAACTCACCTGGCTTGGATATACTTTTGAAATGTGTAAGGTTAGGGCAAAATTTACTTCTACCATATTAATACTTATCATCTGAGCCTGAGAACTAAATTGAAATGAAACAGATTAATAGAAGAAAACAATACAAATTTATGGAATGCAAGTTTCATGCAACACAGGAGCCCTCCTATAGAAATAAAAATCAAAAGATGCACTTGGAGGTTAATGCTTATAGAATTAGACATAGTGTAGTAAATTGTGGAAGTGAAACTAAATTATGTGCAAAGGTTAGAAGATGAGAGCGATTTTTATAAGGTCAGAGTAGAATCCTCTGAGGCTCAACTTCCATCTTCAATGTTAAGAAAGTTATTTTCTTTCTAAGATAGGAAAGCATCTTTCACATGGGAGTTTCAGATCCTGCTTTTAAAGAAGCATGAAGGTCAGAGCAATCTTCTTACATGTGCTATTTTTTAAATTCTTTTAATTCAAAATACTCAATATGTTAAAGTGCTGTATTTTTGATGAAACATATTCTTAACTCTTTCAATGCCATGGAATTTCACATCAGATAAAATTAAAGTAAAAATCGTGGTGAAAACAGAGCTACAGAGGGAAGCAAAATGTATGATCCCGAGAGTGAAAACTAATGCATCATAAAATAAAATAAAAATGCAAATAGCAATTTCTCTATTTTTGAAACTAGGTTTTTATTAAATCTAAAACTGCAAAGAATTTAAGTAAGTAGAAATGAGGAATAACTGTATTTAACTGACAAATGTTACAGAAAAATAGTAAAATAAACTAAATAAATGGAAATATGGACTATATCCCTAGGTAAGCAAATAATGTTTAAAGTAGCCTTTCTTCCTATTGATGGGCAGAGTCAATGCAATCCCAGTATTAATTCAAAGACCTTTTGTATAAACTGACAGAATTATGCAAAAATGATATGACATGCAAAGCATTTGGAATAGAGAAAATATCTATGAGAAATGAGACTGTAGAACTAGAACTATCTGTAGGTAAGATTTAGTGAAAAGTTTGGTTTATACAACAGAGCAGAGATACATATATTTGATATAGATTTTGAGGCCAAGTAATTCTCTATTCAACAAATGGTGCTGGGACAACTGTTTCTTTTTTATATTTTACCCTCCCTGGAAAATAAACTACATACCTACAATATATACTTCTCACATATGGAAAAAGGAACTGAAAATGTACTGAAAAATAAAATTCATAATCTAAGTTATATAATATAAATGAAAATAGAATAAAAGTTTTGTGACAGGGTTACAAAAGAAATTTCATAGATATGTTATAAAAGTAAAATCCACTAAAGAAAATAGTGATTAAAATTAGATGTCATATTTTTAAAATATATTTTGGAAAGACATCATGAACAAAATGAAAAGATATGGGAGATACTTAGAGAAAAGTTCAAGTTATGCAGCAAAGAAATTTTTCTGCAAATAAGGAATTCTATAATGGTATAGTAATAAAACAACCTAAAATTTGAAAACCAAGTAGAAGTTTTGAAACTTCATCTCACTAAAGAAGATATATAGATGACCTACATAAAACTATGATAAGGAAGAACCTAAATAAATTTCAGAGAAGAGTGGATGGGCACATGACCTCAATGACAATTATGGTTCTGGGGTATACAAAAGACTAGCCTAACTGTATATTATCTGTGGATACTTACAAGAATTATATACCTCAGTGAAGCTGAGAAAATTCACATCAAAGGAATAATCATCCAAAATAGATCCTAATAAACTTTTCAAATCATTAAACATGCAAGGCTATTGATAAATATCAATATACAATAAAAAGCAGTAAGGAAAAATAATGAAGAAAAACAATATAAAATAAAAATATAATTTTAATTTTCAAGTAATACTTAATGCATCAACATGTTCAGTCAGTGTTACCACAAAAATGCATTTAATGCTACCAAATATCTAAGTGAATTAAAACTTCAGCAAATTACAGAGGAGCAACACAGATGAAATTACAGAGGAGCAGGCAAAGATGTTCATGAGATTATAGTAATAAAATAAATAAAAGTAACTGAAGAAAAAAATATTTCCTTGAAGAAATTACAACATATGTTAGGATGTGAGAAAACTAATTATTCTAGAATCAATTTATTTCATTGAGTCAACTCAAGTTTTTATTTGAAACCATGTCTAATTGTTAGTATTTTCAATATCATTGAAAATACTAAGGAAAAGATAGCATCTGAAATAAAGGAACTTGTCAGTTTTGTGAAGGTTTTTTGCTGAAGTAAAATGAGTATCATGAAATAACTAACTTCAGTAAGAATATGAGCTTCCTCTGAAAGCATGCAGTCACATAGTCTTCATTATATTTCTTCAAATCTAAAAATGGGCCTGAAGAAGTTGGTTGAACATGGGTTTAATGATGTCACTGTGGCAATGCTATCAGATACCTCTTGGCTATAAGAAGACATCTGGGATTGGAGAGAATAAAACAATCATTGTTTTGTCCACAGTTTGGATCTATGGTAAGTACTTAAGGTCTGAAAGATGAAATTTCTTTATTTGCAGATGATTGTTAAAATTCCTCTCATGTATGTAATTCTTAGTATGATGACACAGTAGTCATGAGGATAAGCCAATAATTTGAGTAATTCATGTTAGTTCAGTAAGTAGAATAATAAGTACAATGTCACAGTAAATGAAAAATAAAAACTGAAATACTTCTCCTCTGCTGCAGAGAGTGAAATGATATTTTGTACTGCTGTAGAAAAATGGCAATTGAGTGCAAGAATGCCAAAAGTATAATTGCAAGTGAGAGGGCTTGCTAATATTGCACATGGCGTGATATGAGTATCCCTGTGAAGTTCCTGGCTCTTTAGACAGTGTAACTTCGTAACCCTAACTCCATTAGGATGGCGCTGAGGAAATACAGTGATCTTGTAGAAATTCAGTCTTACAGAAAAAGTCTACTATATAGGTATTAAGTTGATAGAAAAATATAACTTATATATTGTTTATATTATATATATGTTTAAATAAATAGTTTTGCTACTGTTTTGAACTATAAAACCTAATAAAATATGAAACATTTTCTGTTCATTGTCTTTATTCATGTAAATTATACTGATCAATTCCATTTAGCATCAGTCACACAGAAGTGAGGGAAAACAATGTAGAAAGTCTGAAGGTTTTAGAATGAGTGAGAATATCCTTGATATCACAGAATAAAATATAAGGATCTTTCTGAAAGTCTGATTATGTGAAGTCATGCCAGTTGCAGTCAGATGTTTTTCTGCTTTGGTACGTATTATCTAGGAGATTATCTAAAGTGAGAGAGATGATTTTGGTTTAAAACTCACTTTTTCATTCAAAGTAAAGAAATCTAGTCAATATAATTTGTATAAACTGTAATCTGATCGTAGAATTAGTAAAATGCAGAGAATTCAAAACTAAACATTGAGTTAGAGTTTCTTTATACTCCTGCATGTAAATGTCTGACAATAACAAAATGACATAAAGGAAAACGTATGCAGTCTATAAATTAGATGTCTATTGACTTTTAAGAATTGTAATATAGGAGGTGGTTAAAGAGATAGTTTAGTGTCAATAAAATGCTTACTTTGCAAACAAGAGAAGCCAATTTTGATCCCCATTATTCACATAAAATGCTAGGGAGTGTAGCATGTTTCCATAATTAAGCATCTGTGGAAGTAGACAGGACGATATCAAGAACTTGCAAGCTAGTTTGTGTAGCCTAATTGATGAGTTCCAAACCAAGAAACAGATGTTATTCAAAGGAGGTACACAGCTTACTTGAGGATAACATACAAGGTTTTCTTCTGGCACCACCTGCAAGTACATGCAGGTACAAATGTACCCATGCCAGGTACACACACACACACACACACACACACACACACACACCCTTATACATACACACAGCAACCCCCCTACACAAACACACACATCCTTATACATACACATAGCAAACCCACACACACACACTTAAGAAAAAAATACAACACACATAAATCAGTTGAGGGTCATCATACATGGTTGGGTAGACACAAAAGAATTGTTTGGGCTCTCAAAAACAGTAGCTCTGGGTTGAGGAACAGAGCCTGCCTCAGGAAATACATAGATGAGTGTTAAAAGGACACCCAAAGTTCTCACATGCATATTTCACATTTTAAACACAGCATATCACACACATATGCAAATTACAAAACACAATTACTTGCGGATTTTAACAGTAACTTAAAAAAATTACAGATTCCTCATTCTATTGTTGCATGAAGTTTAAAAATTTGAAGAACTTTATTCCTTTTCATTTTTCTCTATGCAAAGACAAACAATATAATACTGACTGAATTTATATTCCTTTCTAAGGTTGTGTATTTCCTGTTCAAACTGACAAAAAAGCACTTCTGTCCTATCTGATGGATACTTTTGTGAATTTGTTAAATTTTGAATAGAATATTTTTACCATTAACTCATACTCAAAATAATTGTACTTACTACCAAAGAAATCAGGCAGCCAACTGCTCAAGACACTTTTCACTCAGAAGTTATTATTATCTAAGCCACTAGAGATTTAATTTCAGGCTTTTGACAAATGTGACACACTCATCTTTTGAAATAAAAATGACAAGACTAAGATTTGATGTTCTAGCTTTTCAATTTGTCTGTATTTAATTTTTCTTTCTTTTATTTATTTATTTGACACACACACAGAGAAACATAGAGAATGGGCACACCAGGGCCTTCAGACACTGCAAACAAACACCAGACACATGTGATACCTTGGGCATATGGCTTATGTGCCATATCTGGGTCCTCCTGCTCTGCAGGCAAGCACCTTAAGTACTAAGCCGTCTCTCCAGCCCTGGTCTGTATTTAATTTAAGATTTTACTGTTTTTCCTATAGAAAGCAAATCTAATTCAGTGAAGAAATTGGAAGGAAATATTTTCACAAATAAATATTATTACATTCTGCACTATAGTCACATAGTCACATACGTTTTATAAACATAACTTTTAAATAAGTTTTTAAAGGTAATTTGCTATATCTGAATGCCATCTGATGATGTAAATTTGAGTTATTCAAGGGGAGTTACTCTTATTCACAATTAATTGTAACAGACAAATAGCCCAATGTTGAAATAATGAAATGTTTGAGACTTGAAATTATAGCTTGACAAACTACCATTAAAAGACTCCAAGGTTAGAAGCTGAATATATAAGGTGAAGCCAGAAAAATCCAGTTACATATAAAGCCAATTGTACTAAGACTTTTGTTAAAAATTATCTTCTCTGCAAATAATTTCCTTTTCACATGGATGACCCAAAGATTTTCCTCAATGTTAGCACCCTTCCCCAGTTTGATTGAGGGCCTAGGTTCCATTCCCAGCACTGGTGAGAAAACAGAAATGACTTAGTCTTACATTTTAGCAATATTTTGAGGAGAAGTTCAAACTAGAATATATATTGAAAGACTGTAAATTATCAGTTTATTTTATAAAAAGTAACTTATTTGTGTATGCCTGCATACAGCAAATTAGTGTAAGTCTGCATATGTGTATATTGTGGTTAAAGTTGAAGAGCATAAGCTATTGCCATTATTTATGGTCTTCAGAAGTATTTATAGCTGATATTCTAATATTATGCCTGCTAAAATAAGGATATATTATTTTATAATTTAATCATGTATAAATAAAATGAAAATGTAAATGATATGCATTAGAAAGTCCCATGTTCTAGTGAATATTAAACTTCAAAGATTTTAAAGTGAGAATATATTTTTCCTAACCTAGGCTTTACAATGAAAAGCCCCCAAAACATTTTTTCTCAAAAGATGTCAAAACAAAGGAAGGACTACTTGGGAAGAGGAGAGGGATTCAATAAAATGGGGATAGTAGAGTGGAGCAAGAGAGTATAAAGGGCGGAAATTATGATTAAACTACATTATGGTAACATATTAAATTTCTCAATTAAAAAATTTCAATAAAAAATGCTGAATGTGCCGGCCGTGGTGATGCATGCCTTTAATCCCAGCACTTGGGAGGCATAGGTAGGAGGATTGCAGTGAGTTTGAGGCCACCCTGAGAGTACATAGTGAATTCCAGGTCAGCCTGAGCTAGAGTGAGACTTTACCTCAAAAATAAATAAATAAATAAATAAATAAATAAATAAATAAATAAATAAATAAATAAAAATGTTGAACAGAACATATGTGGCTCTTTTAGAAAAGAAAGTTGCCCCTTTAAGACTGTCAAAAGATTAAGTCTAAAACTCTCCAGGTTTGGATGTTTCACCATCATGAGCATTAGCACTCTTTCATTAGAAACTGTGTATCATATTAAAATTGAAAAGAAGTACATAGAAATTGTTTCCAGGGCAAAATATATCAAATTGAAAAATTGAAAAGATGTAGATCTGGTAAACTATGAAATAAACTAGTGAAACAAAAACACAATGACATTCTACAGCTATTTAAGAGTGATTAGGCTTTACTTGCACATTTTAATCACTTTCTAAAGTGGAAAGGACACAAGAAAAACCTACAAATTGATGACAAATTAAAACTTTCACAATAAAAGCAATTGAAAAATGCAACATGCTAATTAGAAAAACATCATTCATGGCAACAAATTACCTATTCATTAGTTTTAGTATGAACTAGTACCATGTCTCACACATCTATTTTTTCATCAGGATTGTCCAAACTTTTGGCTTAGATAAAGGACAATGGCCATCAGATACCCATTAAATATGCAAACACTAATGGAAACAGATGAATAAAAACAATATCTATTTATAATTTTCATAAGATCTGCCACCATAGAGAAATAAAAACAAAATCTTATATTGATCCTCATTGTGTAACATCCTATTCCAACAATCTTGTGATCTTGAGCAGTGCCCAAGTTATTGATCACTAATATAAAAATGAGCACCAATTTGTAATCTGCTCTTATTTTAAAGTTAACAATAAAAATGTTTACTAAGCTGGGAGTGGTGCTGCATAACTTTAATCCCAGCCCTTAGAAGGCAGAGATAGGAGCACCACCAAGAGTTGGATGCAACCCTGAGACTACATAGTAAATTCCAGGTTAGCCTGGGCTACAGCTAGAAGCTACCTTGGAAAATAAATGAAGGAAGGAAGGAAGGAAGGAAGGAAGGAAGGAAGGAAGGAAGGAAGGAAGGAAGGAAGGAAGGAAGGAAGGAAGGAAGAAAGAAAGAAAGAAAAAAGAAAATATTAAACAAAAAGATGGAAAAATAAATCTAGAGGTATATCTTCTTGTCTAGTTATCTTCTTGTTGTTGGGAAATACTGGACTAGATGCTGCTTATGGAAGTAAAGAGTTTATTTCAGGCTTATTGATTCCAGGGGAAGTTTTGAGATGGAGGAAAGAGCTGGCTCACTTCATCAGACATCCATAGCAGAGATGCAGCAGTCGAGACCAGGAGGCAGCTAATATGAACACACACCTAGGTCTGAACTGCACCTCAAGGTTCATCCCTGGTGACACATTTCCTTCAGCAGGGTTCTATGAAGATAATACTAGGTGAGAACTAAGTAGGAAACTGAATGAATCACTAGGACCTGAGTCTATCAGACATTGCATTCAGACCACAATATTCCACTCCTAGTGCCAGAGAGTCATGATAATTGACAATGAAAGATGCACTCAGTTCAATGTCAAAATCACTATAGTCTATCAATTTTAACAGTATTCAAAAGTTTAAAGTCTCATCTTGGACCCAAGAGTCTCTTATCTGTGAGCCCTATAAAATTAAAACAAGAGTTACATACTTCTAACACATAATGGCAAAAAGTAAGCATTCCTGTTACAAAAAGTAGGCATAATAATGGGAGTCTGAACAAATGCAACATCAATAATTAGCAGACAAATATTAGACATCTGTAGTTCCAAGTCTAACATCTGTAACCAGGGACAAAGTCTCTGGAGTTCCAATCCCACTCCTCTAGCTGGGCTGCTCAAAGGTGGTGAGAACTCCATCCTGAGAGAGCAGTTCTCCTTGCCAGTCATCCCTCAGACCTGACATCTCAATATTTATTTTCTCTCCATTGCAACCCACAACTCCAATAGGTGTCTATTAGTTTAGTGTTTCAAATCCTTCCACATTTCTCCTGGAAACAAATTCCAAAAGGCAAAAAGCCATCCAGTCAGGTTGCTATCAGCAACAAACACACTCTATTTGTATCAACTTTTAATTGCAGCTACTTTTTCATTTAGGAGAAAAAAAATCCCATTACAGGCAGCTAATGGGAGGAAAGGGTTTATTTCAGACTTACAGATCCTAGGGGAAGCTTCATCATGGTGTGAGAATCTGGCTCACTTCATCATACATTCATATACACCTTGTTCTGAACTTCACCTCAAGGCCTGCCCCTGGAGATGTATTTCCTTCAGTACTACTACAAAAAAATTCTACTAGGTGGGGACATAGTAGGAAACTTAATCACAAACACCTGAGGTTATAGGACATTTTATTTAAGAAACAAATCAATCAGTATCTGGTTCAAGGTAAGTAGTTTCAATTTTCAGAGATTTCTCAAAGTGCTTATTAGATATTTTGATTCTGATTTTATTCATTTTTTTTTCTTTTTTCCATGGTCTCACTGTTGCCCAGGCTGACCTGGAACTCACTCTGTAGCCCTAGTTTGGCCTTAATTTTATAGCAATCCACTTACCTCTGCCTCTTGAGTAATGGGATTAAAGGTGTGTGCAACCATTCCTACTCATTTCATCCTCAGTATTCTTCACACATGAAAACAGATTCTCACAAATGTAGGTGATGCCACAGTGTGAAGACATTAATAAGGCATGATTGTAAAGTTAAGAATATTTGTTGTGGGGAAGACAGAACCTATGAATGTTTAGTAAAGGGACATAATATATTTTTCTTTGTGTATCTGTTTATGTATGTGTGGACCACATAGGCTCATGTGTGTACTAATGCATGTACCGAGCATATATGCATGCAGAGGCCAGTGCAGAATGTCAGATGTCATCCTCTATCTCTCTTCTATTTTATTTCCTTAAGTGCAGAGTCTGACTCAACCTGGAGCTTCCATTTTTAGTCACTCTGACTGACCAGCGAACTCCAGTGATTCTCCTCTTATCCCTCACATTTTTTTTTCTTTCTGTTGATAATCATATTGAAACTTTACACATTCCACTTGATAATTGTTAGAAAACGTGTCTACTGAAAATGAAGTTGCAAATTATGAAATTAATTCTTATTTTCCCAGAAATCTTGAGTGCCATTTTCAATTTCTTTTTTAAAATTGATGACTTCTATACTTATAGACAATAAACCATATTTTCCTCCCCTTCCCTACTTTCCCCTTCACAACTCTGCTCTCCATCACATCTCCTCCCTCTCTCCATTAGTCTCTCTTTTATTTGTCTGCCATCATTTTTCCTACTATTATGAGGGTCTTGTGAAGGTATTGCTACACACTGCGAGGTCATGGATATCAAGGCCAATTTCTGTCTGGACAGTTGCATTGTAAGGAGTTGTACCCTTCCATTGGCTCTTACATTCTTTCTGCACCCTCATCTGCAATGGACCCTGAGCCTTGGAGGATGTGATAGAGATGTTTCAGTGATGGACACTCTTGCATCCCTTCTTTTCAGCACTATGTTGCCATTTGGGTCATCCCAGTGGTTATTGCCACCTGAAAAAGAAGCTTCTCTAACCAGAAGTGACAGTAGCTTTGATATATGAATATAAACATTAAGTGTAGTGCTTTCAGGGAATTTTGGTGAGAATAATATATACACTTAGCCAGACAAGAGCAGGCTTTATACCCTTAAGGCTCATGACCTCCCCTGCCATAGGCTTTTGATTAGGTTCTCAGTACCAGGCATGTATTCCCCCCCATAGAGCTGGCCTTCATTCCAATTAGAGATCAGTTGGTTTTCCCCAGAGCAGACATGCCACTATTGCACTCACTTAGTCAAACTGTCTGGTCAAAGTTGAGGCTTCCAGTGTGTACTGATTTCACCACTGATGATGTCTGTCTCCCATAGGGCTGCATGCAGTGAAGCTTTTTCCAGCTTTCAGTTGCTGCTCAGCAACACCTTGATTTCTCAGTGACCTTGCTGCTCAGGCATGTGAAATCTTTAGTTATAAGGTCTTTCCATCTGTTTCTCAAGGGAAACCAAGGTGCCTTGGCAATAGCCTATCATGTTTTGGAGGCAACAGGGACCTCCCTGGCCAACAACTCACTAGAAGGTATCCCATCCTTGCACTGAAAATTTTCTAGTAACAATCTATTGCTTCCAGATGTGCCATTATTCAGAAAAGTAGGTTTTCATATGCCTTATTCAAAATATCTTGAATTTTTATTGACCCCCACACCCTTCTTTTACACAATCTCTTCCCCTGGCATCACTTAGGCCTCTCCCCTATCTGTGATCTGTTCTTCTACTTACATATAGATAATACCATCCCTTTAAGTCCTTCCCTCTCCTGCCTCCCTTATAGCCTTTTTCTAGTTTACTGGCCTCTGCTACTGATTTGTGGTTCCAGTTGACACAAAAGTCTATACACTTGTAGCTATGATGCACATTTGAAAGAGAATATGTAATATTTGGCTTTCTGGGCCTCTATTACCTCACTTAGTATAATCACTTCCAGATCCATCCATATCCCTGAAATTTCATAATTTCATTTTTCTTTACCGTTGAATAGAACTCCATTGTATAAATGTACCACATCTTTATTATCCGTTCATATCTGGAGGGACATCTAGGCTGGTTCCATTTCCTAGCTATTGTGAATAGAACAGCAATAAACAACATTTGGATGGAATGTTCTGTATATATCTGTTAGGTTCATTTATTCCATGACATCATTTAATCCAGATGTCTCTCTGTTTAATTTTTGCCATGATGACCTGTCAATTGATAGGAGTGGGGTATTGAAGTCACCCACTACAATTGTGTTTGGTGTTACCTGTGACCTTATGGCTAATAGTGTTTGTTTGATGAACTTGGGAGCCCCCTTGTTAGGTGCATATATATTTAGGTTTTAAATGTCCTCCTGTTGGATTGTACCTTTAATCAGTATAAAATGACCTTCTTTATCTTTCCTCACCAATGTTGGTTTGAAGTCTATCCTGTCAGATATTAGGATAGCAACCTGTGGAAGTTTGAATATATGTCCCCCAATATATTCAATGTTTTATTACTTTATAGTTTGCATCTGCAATCACCTTGCTAGAGGCAATGTCACTGGGGGCTGGTCTTAAGGTGTGGGTTTGAGATTCCATTGTAAAGATATGCAAATGTGCCTAGCAGGAGTTCCTGAAGTGTGCTGTCTGACCTTTTGGCTGTAGTTTTTGCTCTGTGTGCTGTGGTGGCTGGTTGGCTTTTCTCTCTCTGCTTAGCCCTGTGGAGAGCAGGTCACTTCTTCTGCCATTATGGAACTTCCCCTGGATCTGCTTCAATAAATAATATCCCTTTCTCTATAACTGTGCCTGGTCTGGAAGTTCATCTCAGCGAACCTGAAGCTGTCTGCTACACAACCCCTGCTTTTCTCCTCAGCCCATTTGCTTGAAATACCATTTTCCATCCTTCCAACCTAAGATAGTATCTTAGCAAGAAATGGATTCCAAGTCAGTGTATCTGCAATAGGAGAGTCACATCTGAGGAAAATCAGGCTTCCCAGAAGAGGGAGAACCACTTGGTCAGCACAGCCTTGGTTTATCCTAGCAGATGACATTGCTGAGCATCATAGAACATGTCACAGGTCCTTAAAAGTCTCTCCTATAGTGTCATTATTGACCTCCAAAATATACAGTTAATTCTGGCAGCCTGCATGGTCTTAATCAATCTGTAAGAAAAATATAAATACAAAATGTAATTATAATATAAACAAAGATTCAGACTAATAAATTCCACTATCTGATGCTGACTTACAATACTAAACTCCAACATTAACTCATGCCTTCTGCCTGTCCCTAATTAACTTCACCTACCCTGACCCCAGCTTCTTCCACTTGCCTTAGCCAGAATCAGAGCTATTCCTAAGACCCCCTTCTGCCTTAGCCCTTACCCTATCTCATCCAGTGTTAGTTACACTGCCACACAAAGGGACACTCTCAAACTTAAATTATTTTGTGTTCCTACTCTTCCCCCTTATTTTGTAAATCACATGATCACAGTTCTGATGTCATACCCTGGCTATCTTAGATCTCCCCTAAAGGAACTTTCTTATTCAAGGCTTTCCCTTCTCCACCTTCCACAACTGAAAGCCCTATAAATCCCACTATCTAGAAATTCAGGTGGGTTGTACTCCTCTCCTGTGAGCCAGCCCTTGCAGCTCATACTTTTCTGAATAAAAGCTTTCATCTTTGCCACGGAGTGGTTTGCATGGTCATGGTCATTCCCCAATGTTAGTTTTGTCTGTTTGGTATTCTAAAAGCTTCTGGTATCTGATTTGGCATTTTACCCTCAATTTGGGGAAAATTTTCTTCTCCGCTTTTGTTGAAAACACCTACTAAGCCTCTGATTTGATTCTTCTCCTTATACTATATCCTGTGTGATGGTTGTTTGTGTCAACTTGATTTGTTTAGTAATCCACAGACATTCCTCATAAGTGTGTCTCTGAGGTTGCTTCTAGGAAGGATTAACTAAAGGAGGAATCCTTCCTGCAGGGTAAGCCCTTCCTCCAGAGTGGGTGGCCCCTTGGAGGGGGCACTTTAACTAAGCAAGCTCTGGGAAGGAAAGGATCTTCTCCTCCCTGCTGGCTTCCAGTGCTGCTTGCTGTTCTCTGCTTGCTGCTTTCCAGTGTGGACTGAAGACCAGTGTGGAGTGAAGAGCAGTGACTCTCCAGGACACCTCCAGGCCTTCAGTGTAGAATTGGGACTGCTGAGGCATCCAGTCTTGTAGACTGAGCAGCTACTGTGTACCTTGATTCTCAAGCTTGCAACCTGCTATCGTTGGACTGCCATGAACTAATCCCAATAAATTGCCTTTTAAGACAATTCATTGTATCGAGTCTGTTCCCCTAGAGAACCCTAACTAATACACCTTGAATTCTTATGTTTGATCTTTTCATAGTGTCCCAGATATCTTGAAATTCCCATTCATACCTTCCTATTAGCTTGTCTTTCTCTTTGTTGGACTGTATTAGGTCTGCCACCTGGTCTTCTAGTTTAGATATTCTGTTCTCTCTTTCATCCATTCTATTGGTGAGACTTTCCACAGAATTTTTTATTTGACTGACTGTGTTCTTCAGAGCTAGAATTTCAGCCTGGTTTTTATTCAGTATTTCTATTTCCTTACTCATGTCTTGTAATGACATCCTTATTTCATTAAGATAGTTTCCTGTGTTCTCTTTCAGAATTTTGTTTTCTTCTTTGATTTCTTTGAGTATAGATAAAATCATTTTCTTGAAATCTTTGTCAGGCATTTCATCTAAAACAGTCTCATTATTGAACATTTCTCTTGCATTTATAATTTTTGGTGGTATTGTATTGTCTTGATTCTTTGTGTTTCTTATATTATAATGTAGTAACTTTTTCATCCTGAATTTATGTGATGCCTACATTTTCTACTTATCTGCAGTGTTCTTAGATATGGATATCCAAATTTATATACTTTCAAGATATGAGTTTAAGGTGTCAAGTGTAGCTCTTGAATCCCAATGCAACCACAGAAGTAATCCTATGTGTTGAGTTTGCCTGCTAGTGGAGTGGGTGGAACAATTTACTAGCAGATTCTAAACTTCAACTGAGCACACATTCAATAAAAACCAGCACAGAGTATATAAATATGGGGATTAAAACAAACAGATAGCCCTATAAAGCCAAAACCCTAAGGATGTATGTTGTTCTACACCCTTAATCCTGTCATCTGGGAGGTAGAGAATTCTGTTCTGAATTGGGTTCCAGGTCTAAATCAGACCCTGCTCCCAATAATGACAGAAGGAATAGAAAGAACCTATAAATCTGAAAGCATCAAAGGCAACACAATTCAACCCCAAAATACAGCTTAATTGAAAATGGTAAAGCCAACCAAGAATATATAACCCATAACCTGCCCAGTGCAGGCCTATGTACCTGTTTTTTTTTTTTTTTTTTTTGTTTTTTTTGTTGTTGTTAGTCAGCCTCATTACCTTTTGGGGTGGCTTCCAATCTCACCAATGCTGTTCCCACCTCAATATCACCATATTGTTCTGTGGAGCTGGAGTTCTGATCAGCTCTGCTGGATGCATGGATGGGGGTTACTGAAT
The DNA here is from genome assembly GCA_036365145.1 of Orientallactaga sibirica. Taxonomy (NCBI): domain Eukaryota; kingdom Metazoa; phylum Chordata; class Mammalia; order Rodentia; family Dipodidae; genus Orientallactaga; species Orientallactaga sibirica. Next base: position 10,087,813 of record JAEOAD010000019.1, on the reverse strand, counting down.
GCTGGAGATTTGCAGTTCTGATGGTTGGGGGATGGGAGAATGCAGGAAGCCTGGAGTTGTAATGGAACTGCTTAACTGGTCTCACTTCTTTCAGCGGCTCCTTAGCTGATCTCAGCTGTCTTTTCTTCAGGTTGACTTTGCAAGGAGGCTGGTGAGGTTGTAAAATTCCCTTGTTTGGTCTCTGCTGCTGCTGCTCCGTGCTGGGGGAGTGGTGGGGGGGGGTATCGGTGAGCAGATCATGCTGAACAGGGGCTACAAGCACCTCAGTGGGATTGTGGCCATTTTCCTTCTTTCTGGTGGATTTTGTTTTCTCCTGCTTCTCTGCAGTGCATAAGTAAGAACCTACCTACTTTTCAGAAGAAGAGTGTATTTTGCTGTGGTTTTGCTTAAACCCCTCCCTAGTCTGGTTTGGTGTGGTTCCAATGCTGCAATCTTACTCGGAAGTCCAGAAGTAATAAAAAAAAATCTCAAATTCTTGTTTCAAATTAAAAAGCCAGGATATTTTTTGCTATTCTTGGGAATATGTTTAATGAACATGTCAATATGCATAAAATTGTTTGCTTTAATTTGAGCTTTCCATAATGTGAGTTTCATTTGAAATGCTGTTATAATTAAAAAATTATATTGCTAAGTTGGTTTTCACCTGAAGACATATTTAACTCATTCAAATTAATGGTTACATTCACTGAAAATTATAAATATATGAGACAGTATTCATCATCAACCTCTATCAAAAATATTGTTCTTGGGTTGGAGAGATGGCTTAGCAGTTAAGGTACTTACTAGCAAAACCAAAAGACAAAGGTTTGATTCAACAGGACCAACATAAGCCAGATGCATAAGGTAGCACATGTGTCTGGAATTATTTGCAGTGGCTAGAAGCCCTGTCGTGCCCATTCTCTCTTTCTTGCTTGCTGCCTCTTTCTTGCTAATCAAATAAAATTAAAAAAAAATGTTTTTAATTCCATTACTGAAACAATCTACATATTTGTAATTGAAGCATTATAGAAAAGGCCCTGCTTGCAGATGTATCCTGACTAAAAGAAGCATGTATAATGGAAAGCTGGCTGTGAGCAATCAATATTCTGGTACAATTTCTTTCCCATTTTCCCTCACACAAAAAGAAAAGAAAAAAAAAAAAAAAAGAAAAGTCTCTACCTGTTTCTTAGCAGTTTGGTATGATCACATTTATGTTGGACCACTCTGCAAATATTTTAATATATTTCAATAGATCTGACAGAAGTACATTGTAAGAAATTTCTCCATTAAATTGAAATACAATGTAATTAATTTGAATTTTTACAATATTTATATTTGCAAATAACTAATAATTATATTTTGAGGAGAATAATTTATCATGTTTTATTTCATAATAATTACCACCTAAAGATTATCATGAAAACTTTGCTGAGCCTTATCACATGTATACAGTATGCAATAGTTCTTGAACAGTAGATATTTTGGGACACAGATTGCTGTTACACACTAAACATGGTACATTTTGGAATCTAAGATAGCGGTTGAAGAAACCAGAGAAAAATGACCCATATTTGGTTCCTTGGGAAACAGATCTTGAAATTGAGTTCAATGTGTAGAATGTCTCTTCTGCAGACCCTTGGGACCAAAACCTATGCAAGAGAGAAGACGCAGCATACCTAAGTAGTTGAGTATATGCAGTACAACCATGTGACAGCCCCCTTCACCGCCATGAGGATCTCAAAGCCCATGACACCTCAGAATAGGCCTGGGGTTGTCTGAAATTATTGAGATTTATAACCTCTCCTAAAGTGACCAAAGTAGGGGTGCCCTGCCAAGGGCATGATAGAGATAGGGTTGGAGAGATGGCGTGGAGCTTGGTGCTTGTCTGTGAAGCCACAGAACTCAGGTTTTATTTCCTAGAACCCAAGTAAGCCAGACATATAAGATGGCCCATGTATTTAGAGTTTGTTTGCAGTAGCTGGAGGCCCTGGAATACCCATTCTCTATCTGCCTCATCCTCTCTGTCTCTCTGCCTCTCTTTCAAATGAGTAAATAAAAATAAAGGTAATATATTTAAAAAATAGTCTGTGAATAAAGCTTCCAACAGAAGTATAGAGACTCACAGCACTAACAAAATCTTTGGCCAGGCTGGAGAGATGGCTTAGCACTTAAGGTGCTTTCCTGCAAAGCCTGAGGCTCGTGTTTGACTCTACAGGTACCACATAGGCCAGATGCACAAGGTAATGAAAGCATGTAAGACCACACATGTGCACAAGATGGTGTATGAGTCTGGAGTTTGAAAGCAGTGAGTGGAGGCCCTGGCACACCAATTTTCTCTCTCATAATAAAAATAATAATAATAATACCATTAAAAAATCTTTGGCCACAAACACTCCATGGAAGATGATTCTGGCTGAGCCCCAAGTCAGTTATGAGATGCAAACTTTGAGATGCCCAAAGCAGTAGATCAACAAAACATTATTTTTATTCGATTCTATTTTTTTTGGATAATTTAAATATTCTGTAGTAGCTTTGTTTTTCTTCTAAATGAAATTCCTTATTCATTAAGCTTGATAGATAACTGAAGAAAACTAAACAAGAGAAGGTTACTCAGGAATTCTGAAATTTTTGTGTCCAAGATATCAGAATAAAACTCCTGAATATTTTATGGTATTTTTTAATGAATTTTTTAATAACTTGTGGGTAGTTATTGACTAAGTAAGTATCACATATCATACTATCATCTTGTGAAGTTATCATTAAAAATAAATTATGACTTCCTGTCATGTAATAACCTCAACTAAGTTGATGATTCACATTTAGGTAATTAATTTGGTAGTTATCAGAGTCTTCTCTTGAGGTAGGTAATGAAATGCAGTTTCCATTGACAACTATTCTATGGGGATTAATGTTGCAATTGTAATTCTCAGACGGAATCTTACTACACTTATCTTTGTAAGAAAACATATCCAAACACACTGATAACACCTGTTCTTTAATCTTCCTGGAGTCACAGTTCTTTTTTGTCACTCTTGTTGTTTTATGATAACAGCTTCTATATAAGATTCATTTAAGGCAGCTGCAGACATATTCAAGGTAGAAATTCAGCTGAGTTTTTACAGTTAGGTAACAAAACTTTTTTTTGCATTAATTTTTAGACATACCTGTTTGGAATAAAATTACAGAGAACACATAAAATGGAGTATACTATAGAAATAGCTCCATTCTGATCTTTCAAATGCAGGGATTCTGGTGAAATATTTTTTGTTATGAATACCACTTATTTCACTCAAATAGAGATAATTGCTATTATTCATTATATTAGCACATCCTAAGACATTTATGAGATATCACTATAGCAGAAGTACTTGAAGTAGTTTATTCTCAATAATGGACTTCTAAATAAAATAATTTAAATCCTAGTTAGCTGTCTTAGCTGAATGCATATAGGTTAAAATTGTGCACAATATACATCTTATCCAGGTTTAATAATTAATTTTTGATAATTTCACATTGATAAACACAAACAAAAGTAAAATTAAGCATTCCACAAAATAATACTAAATGTAAAATAAAACATAAAATGTTATTTTGAAAAGAAATCTTCTATTTAAATATTTTTTATTAGTTATGTATATAGTATATTTACAGCCATGATGGTGCCATTGTTACCCTTCTCCCTGTCTTCCACCAATGGGTAATGTGAGTCTTGCCTTATGGGGGAAGCCATCAGTTATGTGGGAGAGGCAATGACTCTGTGTATAATGACCTAATTCATGGCTCTAACAATCTTTCTGCCCTCTCTTCTGCGAATTTTCCTGAGCCATGTTGAGTTCATTTTAGGTTGATTTCAGTGATGAGGTTTTGTGAGTCTTGGTGTCTCTGGATATCTCATTTGGTAGGGGTTGAGTGTTCTTTGTGTCTATCTTCTTCACCCTTGTACTGGTACCAGGTTCACCAATAAAGCAGCATCTTGCTCATTTCCCCTATAACTCAATGGCTTCAGCTGGTGCCCTGGTGAGATGTGATAGGCTTATTCTCTCTTCAGATTCTGTGTCCATCTGAAAGAGAGAAGCAGATTCTCCAATGTAAGTGAGGTCAGTGCAAGTACATGGATAACCATTATTATTTTAGAGAGAATGTAATAGGTGTAAGCCCTCTTGTATCCCACTATTTGTGGGAGTTTAATATTGGAGAATGGGCTCATTTTCAGATATGGTTCTGACTTGTTTCCCAGTTCCAGGTACGGGTTCCGTTCCACTGAGTGGATTCATTAGCCAAATCTAGAGCAGTTGGTAACCCATCATGGCTGTGTGCCACTACTGCACTTGTGTGAGCATCATGTCAGGTTGTTTGCTGCTGAGTAGCTTAGACCACAAGTTGCTTAGACAGATGTTGGTCATTTTCCCCCAGTCACTTATGTAGCACCTTCTGGCACTAGACAAGCTAACTGTCTGAGGACTGACTCTCTTCCAGATTCCAGCCAGGTCTCTCTATGTTCTGTTTGAACAGCATATGATGTCTTCAGCAGTAAGGTCTTACCAATAACCTTTGGTGGGTCATCACGTTCTCTGACAGAAATCTGTCTTCTTTTGGGAAACCCTGTAGGTCTCACTGATCAACAGCTCATTATGGATATTGACCACATGCTGGTATTGGGAGTTACAGGTCAGTGCCAAGGGAAAAGAATGAAAAAAATGTATAGGTAATATGAAAGAGAAAGAGAGAAGACAGAGAAGAGGGAGTGATAGAGAGAGAAACAGGAAAAGATTGAGGTTAGTTTTCATCATACCATCTCCAGGCCCCTGTGATTTAGGTGTTCTCCCCAAGCACCTGATGCAGGTTAGACGTTTCAGTATGTCTTTCACTATATAGGATTTTATGGTACCATTTCCATGATAATAAATATATTTGGGCATTATGAAAAAGAATCACTAAGTTATCATACACATCTTTGGGAATGCATGCCATGTGCATGTTTATTGTCATGGCCAATGCTACCTCTAAAATCTTAATGCTTAATTCATTCCTCAGGTTCATTACCAAATACTAAGTCATAAATTCAAAGTTTATCTGACATTAATTCCACTAACTGATAGCTTGGTACTTGTTTTAATGATTTTAAAAATATACATTTTCAATGAAAATGAATAATAGAAAAATGCATGTGTGTGATAGGTCATACGAGTACATAAGACTATGTGTAAATGTTTCTCTATTTCCACACAAGAAGAAAATGAAAAGCTATTCTAACTCATATTATTATAAATTATTATCACCAAAAAGAGGACAGAGTTTAAGGGACTAAAAGTCTTTGATGAAATGCAAGTTTTTAAATGGTGAAAAATGTTATCAAATACTCTACTTCAAGCTACTTGCTATTTACATTAGCCTAACATAAGTAATACACAGCCACATGTTATTACAAATGGTTTTCTGTTGATTACCCTGCCTCATAGGATGGTGGGTGCTAGTTTATTCATAAAACAGTTTTTGCTTTCTGTGTTATTCACATCATGAAAATGTTACCTGTGCTTTGGGGTCTCCAAAAGAATCACATCCAAGACTTTTGTGTGAAAAAAATCTAAGTCATCAATTATATCATAGCAGCTAGTATCCTGATTATCAGAAACTAGCTCTTGGGCAAATTGTTTTAAAAACACATCAGGTTTTTATTCTGCCAACAATCCAACCTAAAAAAGAGGATGGTAGAAGTAACACACAACCATGTCCTCTTTGACATAGAAGGGTCAAGTAGTCCATCTTCCATCTCAGTGTAAGATTATCTCCTGCAGCATCCTTCAAATAGTCATCCATCTCCCATTTAGTGGGTCCAAGGCAGCACTTGTGCTCTGGAGGCAGTCTCTTAATTGGGAAAACTCTGATTGTCAGAAAGTCCTCTATCACTTGGAGTAAAATTGTGTCTTTCCATTTTTCCTAGTTTAATACTGTGAATACACACAAAATACATCAACTCCAACTCATAAATGAAAGTTCTTCAGATAGTTTAGGTACAGTGACTACTGGTATTTTTTCTTCTCTTCAGGTCAAGATTTCAGGTTCATATCTTTATAAAATTTGTGTGTGCGTGTGTGTGCATGCACATACATGTGCACACTAGGGCCAATGCCACTGCAAACACATTCTAGATGCATGAACCATTTTTTCATCATGCTTTATGTGGATAAAGTGGAATTGAACTCATATCAGCAGACTTTGTAAATAAACATCTTTAACTGCTGAGCCATCTTCCCAGCCCCAACTTCAAGTGATTTAACTTTTCCAACACATAGACTTTTTAAAACATACTCAAAGTTTTTATTTTTTAAAGATTATTAGTTTTTTATTCTTCATCTGTTTACTATTTTCTTCAGGGTGTAATGTACCATAGATACAATGATCAACAAAATGTCATTGTTAGAGAAAATATTGTCTATATCTGTATATGATATGGCTTTAAATGCCTCTGAATTCAGATTAATTCTAAAATCATATATATATGTGTGTGTGTGCTTGACTAATTCACTAAAAGCAAACATCCCTTACTTTTTCCCTTAAATAATATATATGTAGTAAACAAAGAATCTCCTATGCACAATCCAGATATTCACTAATCCAGAAACAGAATGTTCACTGCTTGCAAACAATATGCAAACTTTATATCCAACTTTCATTTTGATTGCCATTTGTCATAGTTGCTCTTTATGACTTTATAGTTCAGGTTCATTGACTTACATATGCATGCATCTTATTCTTTCCTTATCTTTCCATAACAGTTTAGACATAAGGTTTCCAAGGAATCAGAGGACTTCACTATAAAAATAGCATAAACACGTCCACCAGAAGGATGGCTCTAGAATCAGCAAGTGCTCATGGAGGATTCATGTAACTTGGGCACATTATCTGCCTCTCCAAAGCTAGAGCTGGGATGCACTGCTGTACTGAGTTCTACCCTGAGGACATGGAGGAATCTTATGAGTGAATGAGTTAGTCATCCATGTAGACATGCCTGAGGTCAACCCAAATAGAGAGAGATGATGGATTGAGTGGCCTTAGTGCTCCTTCTGAGAGCCTCATTCCTGTGAACAAAAGTAAAGTGCACAGTGAGGATACAAACCTCTATCATGGAGGGTCTTTTCCAAACCCTCCAAAAGACCACTTCTCTGAGTACTGCCACATCTCCTGCTTTACCAAGATAAAATTCAGAAATCCAGGAAGGTAAAAGTGAAACTGTTTTAAAGAGGAATTAGCCTGTTAATGGGAACTCAAAGTGTAGATCAAGTCAGAAATAGGCCTTGAAGAGGAATTTAGCAATAAAAGGGAATTATAGGCAATGTCATTCATTGTGTCACACATATGATCATTTCCTGACTGAGCTCACGGAAGCTGAGCTGAATGGCTCCACTGGGAAAGTGCAAGCCGCAAGAAATATCCCTATTAGGTCATTAACCCTAAGTAGTTTCTTGAAGATTGAAATATTGAAAGGAATTAACACCATTCAAAGGTCTGTAGCCCATACCTCCAGGCTGGAATCTGGACTGAGTTCTGACCAAGACATATGCTTCTACAAGTGGTGCTTCTAGATCTTTGAAAGGCACGAGAACTGAGTCAATTGTCCTTTTTATTTTATTATTATTTTTTTTAATGAGAGGTTTGCCACCAGTGTGGGCTTTGGTGATTTCATTAGTGTGCTATTTGTCCTGATGGAATTGTAACAAAGCAATGTGTGCTTTCTATAAGACCTTTGTCTCCCTGTTTAGGAGAGTCCTTTACATTTGTGGGATGGAATATCTTATAGCATATTTTTTTTTCAGTTACAAGCTACTTATTTATTAGCAAAAATTTATTTGTTTGAAAAAGAGATTAGTAATAAAATTATAATCAATAGGCTTCATAGTCTCTACCTTCTCTCAGCCAATGCTGTCTGTGGCACATGGTTTTCATGACACAGACATGAATGAGAGTCTGTGTTCTAAGAATAAACAGACAACTGGTGATCTTTGCCTACAGGCCCGTTTGCTCACTACTTGTTTCTGATTTTTTAACTGATTAAAAATGATCATTTGGGCAGTGTGTGGTGATGTACACCTTTAATCACAACAGTTGGGAGGCAGAGGTAGGAGGACTGTTTAGAGTCCAGAGCCACCCTGACGCTCGATAGTGAATTCCAGGTTAGCCTTGGCAAGAGCAAGACACTACCTGAAAAAACAAAAACAAAACAAAACAACAACAACAACAAACAAACAAAACAATAATTTGGAACTGGAACTGGAGAGATGGTTTAGTTTCTGAGGGGACCTGACTGAAAGGACTGAGTTAGAATCTCCAGATTCCACTTAAACAGCTGGGTATGGAGATCATGCGTGTTACTCAGTCTCACAAAAAGGATGGAGGGATTGCTAGGCCTCACAGAAAAGAAGTCAAGTTCTGGTATCAGCAAGAGACTGTGTTGAAAGGTTGCGAAAGGTGATACCCAATATTCTGCTTTTGCCATCACGGTGAGCAATCCCTACCACAGGTGAGTGTGTATGACACTGCAAGAGTGCCTACACATGCATACACCTCATACACTATAACACACACACACCACACTCCATATACATATACATACAGGCAAAAATACGTTAATTTGCACCCACCTTTTCTATACCCATTTCTCCATGCATATCTATATTTTCACATTTGAACTGAGATGTATTTGGCCTGGAAGGTAATAAATTAGATATTATTTATTTCTTGCTTTATTTTAATAAATTTCATTGTATTCCCACAGTCTTTCTTTGATCACATTTTAACAATTCATAAGATTGCAAACATGTTTTGATGCATATAACAGTTTCAACTCTACTGAAATAGACTTCAGATTTCTCAAGGTTATTCTTAAAATTTCATAATGTACAATATTGCAAATAACTTTCAAAATATGAGCATTTTTCACAGTCTGAGCTTATTATAAACATCAATAACTTTAGATGACTCTCATTCGAGTTATTCTGATTACAGTTAGAATTGTGCTTTTAGCTCAATATTCTTCAGATACCACTTTCTCTGTACTTCATTATCACAATATATACTGACAGTCTTAAATAATAGTTTTGAAAGTTTATTTGAAGTATAGTTTATAAAAGTAGCAAGTTGTAAATATGTATTTAAATTATTTCTCACCATGTGTATTGTATGGTCATATCTAAGTCAAATAATAGGAAAGTATTCACAGTTAGAAAACATTCATTCAAATTCAAAAAGTAAATATTATTTTTACTTCCAGTTAAATTACTAAATTTATCTGATTTTGCATTTTATAAAATTAAAAATAAATTATCTGCTATATTCCTTTATTTGACATTATGTCTGTAGGATTCATTTATGCTGCTAGATATTATAGTAATTTATTCTTATTTGTATTTGGAATTTTATAAAATACAGCCTATCAATCCTATTTAATGGTGCTGGGTAGTTTCATGGTTTCCAGGTGGAGGCAATTTCATTCCTGGGCATCCCTTTCGGTGAACACACAGATAATTTTGTTTGGTTAGTACATGTAGGGGAGGAATTGCAGGATAATAAACTCTAACTATGGTCAGCATTTTTGGTTTCAGCCAATTTATTTTCCAAGGTGACAGTGACATTTCAAATACCTAGTTGCAGCAGATGACAGTCCTACATTCCTCACAAAATATTTCCTCTGAATAATTCTCCACAAATTATTATGATGATTATTAAATTGGAAAATAGTCATTCCTGTTTCATTTAACCCCAATAGGGAAACTTCTATTTTTTTCTTTCTCTCTCTCTTTTTTTTTTTTTTTCCACTAACCAACTTCTTGACACTGTCTTTGACTTATTTCCATTCCTCAATGTCATTTTCTAGCTGGCTTCTTTTGAATGATCACGTACAGGGAAACAGTGTGCAAGTTCTTATCTTTTCTGCCAGCAGAGCAAAAGAGCTGGTGTGCATTAGCAGCAGGCACAGTGAGCAGCACCTCAGGCAAAGAACCCATCACACAGGTCATTATGTTCCCATGCTCTCTGAACAACAGTCTCTTGGGATGATTCACTGTTCAGACACTCTTCTGGGTCACAGGCACACAGAGATACGTACAGTACCATGTAACTTGGTGTACTCAGATCCAAGCAGGCACCAACTCTTGTGTCATATCATGAATAACTTCACTTCTAAGAGCTTCAGAATATTTACCTGTAAGATTGAAAGCAGTCATTATCGTCTCTCACTTCATCTGGGAGAAGATGATTTATATTAAGCACCTGAATGGTCATCCAGCATTTCATATCTGATAATTAACCAATGAATATTTTATTGTTAAATGGGTGTTATTTTTCTCAGGTCAGTATGGGCCATGTCTGATTGATAGTGTAATAAAGGCTTGAACTCCATACTGAGTTATAGGGCATATGCACCTGTGTTTATAAATTCTCATTAATATCTTCTCTTATACAATGTTCCCACAAGTTTATTCAAACATCCTCTTTGCTGCTAAATGTTTAGGATTTTGTGTGTATGTATGTTTTGTCTACTGTTGAGGATACATGGTAAACAGACTAAAGGTATCTACCTAATTTTCCACAATATTTTTTTAAATATTTATTTATTTTTAGTTATTTTAGAGAGAGAGAAGAGGCAGTTGGACAGAGAGAGAATTGGTGCACCAAGGCCTTGAGCCACTGTAAATGAACTACAGACACATGTGCCACCTTGTACATCTTGCTTTATATGGAGACTGGGGAATTGAACCTAGATTCTTAGGCTTTGCAGGCAAATAACTTAACTGCTAAGCCATCTCTCCAACTCTTCACAATAGTTTCATAAAATATATCATAACACTACTCAGTATGTAATGAGACATTTGTTCATTTTTTTTTGGAAGCTATGTCAGAAATACCTAAATCATTAGGATTCTTTTATTTCTCTCCATCAGAAACAGTGGTACTCAGAAAACTGGCAAGGACCTATGATATTTTCAACTCTGTGATGCTGGCAACTTGCCAATGAAGCATACAAGTCCTTGATTTCCACTTTTAGCTATCAATGTCATGTTCAACACATCCTGCATTAAAACCCAATCTTAGATATTGGCTTAAACTTTATCAGGAGTAATAAGTAAGATCTCCAACCAATTCATTTGTACCTGTGTATTCCCACATTTTTTTTCCACATAAGAATAAGCTATGCAATATAATTTCTTGTAGCTTATGTAATAACTTTTCTAATTACATAAGAGATGTGCAAGTCTTTGTACTAAAAACAATACCTCCGTGACTTTTTCTTGAACATAGTGTACTTCACTCGGAAAATATCCTCATCTTTAGCTGTATTCTTACTTCATTTTCTTTGCAGACTAACAACCTGACAGATCAAAAATCATAGTAATAATGTACTGTGTTAGCTCCTCTGCATTATTTCATTTTAATTATAAAAATTCATGTGTCCATGAGTACTGCTACTCTCATTTCACAGATGAGGAAATTAAAATGTTTGAGTACCTTAAAGAGTACCTCAGTACCAAGTACCAAAGTTAGCAATATGGATGCTGAGCATAATGTGCAGAATACCTTTTTCTATTTCATCTGGATCCAGTGGTTCCTAAAATATTTCAGTATATCAAATGGAAAGTATGCTCCTGTCTGAAATAATTTTATTTTTATATTGCTAAAATATTATCACACATATCAATGCGTATTACCCCCCAAATAGTTCCCATTTTAAATGACAAGAAAATCCTGATAGAAGCACATTATTTACTACTCCTTTGTAACTATCTCAGGCTTTCAAATTCCCTAGCCAAGTTCACATCAACGTATCAAAAAGATACTGACAGATAAGACTCCTTTGAGTTTTGATTTGTACTATTTTTGTTTTTGAGATAGTTTCATGGATCCTGGGTTTCTCTCAAAATTGTATGTAGTTGTGGATGGCTTTGAATTCTTGATCCTTTTGACTCTACCTACCAATTATCAGGATTCTAGGTATGTGTGTGTCCATGCCTCATTTATGCAATGCTGGAGACAGAACCCAGAGTTTCTTGAATGCTAGACAAAAACTCTGCCAGCTATGCTATACCCCCAGGCATAGGTTCCTTTGATTTTCAGTATGCCTGTGAATATTCTTTAATCCCAACCTGAGTCCACCCAGAATCACGTTGCCTGAGAGAAATGATTCTAAGCAATCAGCAAGACCTAGCCAACATGGATGCCCTAAGTCAGCTTGAGGAAGGAAATTATAGTTGTCTATTTGCAGTGGTTTCCTCACATGTTCCTCATTTTGACTCTTAAATTGACCTTTTATGAATAGCATACTCCAAAGTGTTTATAAGAAGTGTTAAATCTCAGATATCCTGTGATAGGCTAAGTTCCAAAATGGACTCCAAGATTCCCCATACATTATGTAACTTGGGGTGAACTTTTCCATTTGATCATGAATGGGTGCTGTAAACATATAGGATCAATTCCACTGATTTTATTACATTGCAATAAATCTGAAAGTATTTGGGACATATATTGAAGATTCTTAGTTGATCTTATCTCATTCCAAAGAAAAATGACCCTGGGTGGGCCTTCCCTCATTAAATGAGTGCATGAGATTTTATTGATAACACTTGCATTTGCTCTGTGGAAAGAATTGCATAACAAGGAAATGGGATGAGGCCCTTAGAGCTTTGGAATCTGGTTCTATAAGCACAAGAAATTTCTCAGTGACCTTGTAATACTTCATGTGAATTTTTCTCTCACTTAGCTGAAAGACTAAGCATGGGCACAAAACACTTATATGTATAATTTCTAAGGAAATATATATAATTTTGTGCCATAATGGCTATGCTCTTTAAAACACACACATTAAATTGTAATCTAGATTTTAATAAGAAATTCAACAGCTCTTCTCATCTAGTAGTTTGAAGCATTGCTAGGCAGTATAGCTATGCACTAATATCAAAAGAAAGTATGGGTTAAAACAGAAAGCCCAAGTATTTTTCATCATCAAACATAATGCTTAGAAATTAACATTAATGTTTCATATCCTAATGTTTTTAAATTATGCAAGGTATGATTGGAAAATATATTTTGCAAATTATAAAATGTGCATGATATTAAGGGATCAAAATTTTAATGATAGAAACATTTTATTTTGTATTTTATAATAAATTATCAAATTCATTAGAAATCCAATATATGGGATTTTGTTTGAAAAATTTTGGTTTATATTATAAAAATTTTAATTGTAACTATATAAATTAAGTTTATATAGCACATATTTTAAGGGTACAATGCTTTCTACATAAAAATGGGTATACAAAGCAATATTAAAGAAGAAAAAGCACACATAGTGTATAGAGCTCACTTTTTAAAACTTTATTAATTTATCTTTCTGATGTTTGAGCAACTTTACATGACTAATTTTAAAAGGAAAAAAGAAAAAAGAGAAATAGGGATATAGTTGAGTGATAGATAACTTTCTTAATATATACAAACAATACTTTAGTCCCCAGTAATTTATAGTAAACAAAAATAGCAATAGCAAATTGTCAACAAAGAAAATAAAACTAGCCGGGTGTGGTGGCACACACCTTTAATCCCAGAACTTGGGAGGCCGAGGTAGGAGGATTGCCATGAGTTCGAGGCCACCCTGAGACTACATAGTGAATTCCAGGTCAGCCTGAGCTAGAGCGAGACCCTACCTTGAAAAACAAACAAACAAACAAACAAAAAAAAAAAAAAAAAAGAAGAAGAAAAGAAATCTAAACTGAAAATTCCACAGTAGTGGGCATATGTTCAAAAGACCCAAGAGAAAATAGTGTTCTTTAGTGAATAGACACATTTAGAATAATTTCAGAAACAAAAATAAAGCAATATTGGATTATAACCATTATAGGACAAATATCCACAAGCCCAATTCACAAAAATAAATGAATAAATACATAAATGGAGAATAAGTCAAATCTGCAAATTTTCAAGTAACCATGTGTCACATGTGTAGATTTTATGAGGTGAAAATGACAATTGACCCTGTGTTTTTCCTCTGTAATACTCATAGTCCAATTTATTTGAGATAGAAAAATATACATCAGACATATCACAATTAGAGTCTACCAAATAGCAGACAAGTACTCAAAAGGTTAAAATCCTGCTCACAATTTTAGAAAGTCCAAGAAACTATCAATACAAAGTTGAGTCCATTCCATGGAGACATACAGAACCAATGGAGCAAGGAGTTTTCTTGGTTACAACAGATAAAACAAATTTGGTAAAAACTAAGGAAAGCTGTATAAATTGTGCCTTTTTTTGATAACAAAAATACATCAAAATAAGTTTTCAGGCTTGTAATATATGAGAAACAAATTCATATATGTATGATATTGTATTCCTTCTACCTACAGATAATAAGCATATATAATCTTATGTATATATGAGAAATCTGGCTGAGAAATAGTCCTTCATCAAATGACATGCAAGCAGAGAGTGGGATATAACCAATTTCTTTTTAAGTGTTTAAAACATGCTGAAAAAAGAATTTTCCTATTATGTTCCAAAGAGAGGTTTAGATGGTTTATATACTTAATCAAACAGCAAATATTCAGTAATTTAGAATGGCATTGCCTTTATTTTAACTGTAACTAACCCAGAGAGATTAAGTGAAATGTCTGAGGTTATGTCTTTGTCACTTAGCATCAACCTCTATGTGAATCCAAGAAGCAAACAAGCACTTGTTTCAACCCCCAGCTGCATTGACTCTCCATAAAAGTTAACTGTCCATAAGGGTCAGAGAAAACTTTTCCTGTGCAAATCATTATGGACAAGAGGTTTTATCTTTTTCTTTTCTTCTTTATGTCTCTCATATAGCAAAATATCAGCATTCTTTGTCTAGTAACCAGGAAAGAAAACAACTCTGATGTACATTCACAGTCTCCATAAACGACTAGTTTGTCCTTGGACTTGAAGGGACCCACAGATGAGATCTTGAACTGTCAGAAGCTAACGGTAAATTTTGGGTTTACTGTAAATCTTTGGGTTCAATGACTCTACTGTCCTTACCTCCTAATGTGTTGCAAGGATTAAGTTAAATGACCTATGACTGATGTTAGCATAAATTCCCAGCAGCAATTCCACTGCTTGGAACTTTGTAGTCAGTAGAACATGGTTTCTTTTTTTAACCCGACTTGCCACTTTTATTCTCAAGGACCAACTATTTCTTTGAGTGTTTATCCTTCACATCCCACATGCCGAGAGAAGTACAGCAACCTGGAACAGGTTCACAGAGTTCTCGCATCTCCAGATGGCTGATGTGTGCCAGGTGAGAAATCCAGTAAATCAATGGATGCATGTGGCTTAATGGCTGCTTAACTTTGTCCCTAAAGAATGACATTAGGTGATTCATGTCAAAAGTTTACATAATTTACATGTTCCCTCACAGTTAAAAAAGTTTCCTCTCCTTCATTCATAGTTTAGATTTTTGAATACTTATTACATTAAACTTACACAACTAAAGGAAATACTTGTTTAAAAAATGAAATAAATATATGGTCTGATTTTTTTTGTCTTATTAAACATAGTGTGTTAGAATAATAGTATATGCTATGTTAGATACAAGTAATTTTATATTTTTGACCAATATTGATGAATTTTTCCATTTCTTATCTAATTTTTGATTGCAGAAACAAATAACTTTCATGTAGTTAAGTTTGAAATTATATTTGACTTTCCAACAATGTATTGATTTCTACTTAGCTTCTTAATTGTCTCAGAAAGGGTTGTGAAATAATTATGAATATTCCTGTTCTACTTGGGGGCAAGGCAGATCCAATGAAATGTCAAGGGCACTGTTATCCATCTCTCTTTTCAATTTCTTCATAGGCAAAATCATGTTAAAGTCAGCTCCTCTAAGCTGAATGTGTGCTTTACATTTACTTATTATGTCTGCCATGTCTTTGTACTCTTCTGTAGTGTGATCAATAGGAAAGTTTGAAGAGTCCTTCCAGGAAACTAGATTATATGCTAAGTTAGCTAAAGCCTCAACTACTTTGAACTCACTATTAGTGTTTTAAAAGTTCCCACTACTTCCTCCCTAAATGACGCTAATAATGCTCTTTATTTCAGTACTCATAGCTGAAACTTACTATTTCAGCCATAAGCTTTAAGATAATTGTTTAGTTTTTTTTTTTTTTTTGGTTTTTCGAGGTAGGGTCTCACTCTGGTCCCAGGCTGACCTGGAATTAACTATGTAGTCTCAGGGTGGCCTTGAACTCTCAGAGATCCTCCTACCTCTGCCTTCCGATAGTTTTTGTTTTATACAGTCTATACATCTATTCATTTTGGACTTGGGACTGGTTATAAAAATAATATGGTTCAGAAGGCAGTCTATTTTACTTTTGTACTTAAAAATTTATTCTGTAAAGTTAGAAGTAAAGAGAAATTATGGAAAATAATTACTGTGCAACTAAACTTTTGTATTTATAAAATTATTATTTTAAAGTTATTTTAATTTAATTTAATTTAATTTATTTATTAGACAAAGAGATAGGATGGGAAGAAAGAGAGAGAATGGGCACAACAGGGCCTCTAACCACTGCAAATGAAACCTAGATGCAAGAACCCCCTTGTATGTGGGTTCTAGAGAATCGAACTGGGGTCCTTAGGCTGTGCAGGCAAGTGCTTTAACAGCTAAGCCATCTCTCCAGCCTATAAAATTATTTTGAATGGATGTCTGATCCCTAAATCTATATATTTCCCCAAAAAAACCCTTCTAAACTGTAGTTTTTCAGCTGGAAAACATTAAAAAAATGTTTTGCCATTATGTAGCTTCTATTACGTACTGTATCCTATAATTCCATTATGGGCACAACTTTTGTAAACACAAGCACCAGCTGAGGATTTTCATTATATTTTCAAATTCCTTTATGGAAGATTCAATTAAACATTTACAAGTAAAATTAAAATTATGACAACTAATTATGCAAATGTATGCTGCATATTACATATTATATTACAGACAAGTGATAAACAATTTTTTTTGTCCTTTATGTAGTTGAAATTAAATTCAAACAAATGCCCACATATAGTGTTCAGAATTTTTCAGAGGAAGATGGATCCTAGAGTCCATATGATTATAAGAATTGCTTCCTTAGATCAGCTCATCTAATTAGCATCGTAAAGCTTCACTGTGGATATCTATGGGGTAGGGAGTCAGGAGTATTGGTAGTTTAATGTGAAAAACTTGAAGAATTAGAACAACAGAGACCTATGATTTAGTAACAATCAGAGACTACAGACTTTAGAACCTTCTTTGGAATCCTTGGTTTAAGTCCAAATTCAAAGACTGAAGAATGTGGAGTGTCATCTTTGGGATAAACAGTAGTGGGAGAACTACACCTTCTCAAAACGGGCCAAACATGCATAGACTTCTCCCTTTGGGATGGTATCACCCATATTTGGTGCTGATCTTACTCACTCAGTTCAGAGAACCATATAACTTTCCTCAAGAAATGCATTCAAGACCCATCAGATATATGCTTTCCAAACTCTCTAGGCCTCCATCAATGCAGTAGTTTGAAAACCAGAAATGGATATCATCTTAAAAATTTCTGGTATATAAGAAATCATTGATGCTAAAAGATACAGTCATAATTAATTATACCTGAGTTCAGTCAATTAACAGTATTTTCTGTCTAGAATATTCCAAATATTTTAACATAAAGATCAAGCCAATTTCTGTCTGTTAGACTCTATACATAATTATGACTTGAGTTTTTTTTTTTTTTTTTTTTTTTTTAAGTAGGGTCTTGCTTTAGCCCAGGTTGACCTGGAGTTCACTATGTAGTTGCAGGGTGGCCTTAAACTCACAGTGATCCACCTACTCTGCCTCACGAGTGTTGGGATTAAAGGTGCCACCACATCCAGCTTTTTTTTTTTGGGGGGGTTGTTGTATTTATTAATTTTCAACAAACACTTTATTATATGCAGAATAAAATCTCTGTGATTCATAGACTTCTGCATCTACTTTTTAGTAGAGTAGGCACTGCCAAATGGGTGTTTAAATTTTAATAAATAAATATTATCACCAGTCATTTGAAGCTTATGTGGATTTAACCCAAAGACCATCTGACCTATGTCTATAAAATTTTCATATTCTGAATAAATGTTTTCCAGAAACACTGTGCTGAAAAGGAAAGTGTTTATACAACTAGAGTTCTATAACAACCTACAGATGAGAGAACACAAATAATCCATCAAGGAGAAGATAACCCACATCCACAGACTGTCTATAGACTATGATGGGGTAGAACTTCTTAAGTCCACAACCTTAAAAGTAGAACATCAGGTTGTTGTTAAGGTTGGAATCAGCACACTGACATCTTTAATGTCTTTGTGAAAGCTTTGGCCACAATAATTATTTTGTAAAGATAATTTTCATGACAAGAATTCATCCACACTACCTAAGACATTACTTATCTGAGGAAACTTGGCCATGAAAAACTCCCCTTAGGCAGGTGTCCTTGAATGATTTAAGTCTAAACAAATCTAAATTAAGAATTTTTCGCCATATGTAAATATGTACTATTTTTTCTCTAATTTCCCTATACTTGGAAGAAAAAAATACATTAGAGCTACATTAGTTAAAACATGTATCCTTTAGTATTTAATCTAGATAATGTGTTAATTTATGCAAATTGCAAAATGTAAAACTGTATTACAAAATTATTGTCAAGTGTTCCTAAAATTTTAGTCTAAAAAAGAAATTAATATATTTTCCTTGAAATTTGAGAAAATGCCACCTTAAGTTAAAACATAAGAATATATATTTATCATAAAATGTTAAAGAACTATATTATTTAAGATGACACAAATACATTGATTCCATAGAAACAGAATAAATTCTCACAATATATACAAAATAAAATATAATTAAAAATTGGGCTGGAGGATGGCTTAGCGTTTAAGGCACTTGCCAGCGCAGTCAAAGGACCCAGTTCCAATTCCTCAGTACCCATGTAAAGGCAGAGATGCACAAGGTGGCACATACGTCCCGAGTTCTTTTACAGTCACTAGAGGCCCTGGTGTACCCATCCTGTCTCTCTCATTCTCATTCTCTCTCTCTCCATCTGACTTTTTCTTTCTCTCTCTGAAATAAATAAATAAAATATTTAAAAGAAAATATAATTAAAAATCAAACACATAAAAATCTTCACTCACTACAAGCTATTAAACTTTTCTAAGCTAAATCTAAGGCTAAATCTAGCACTCATTTTGTGTTCAGTTCTTAGTTTCATATGTACACAGAAGTTTTGTCCTAAAAAAGTCATGAAGACCATTAACCTAAATAGAATGCAAAGTACAATATATGTGATTTATATTTTTATTTCTTTTATGTATCTATCAGTACAAGATAAAAAAAATTGGTTCTATTCTGGGTTAGTTCCTCTAAAATGCATTGTATTTACATTTGTTTGTAGATGGTAATCTATAACAAGACAATAGTTTTGTTTTTATTTTCAGTTAGTGAAAATGAAATGAGATTATTAGAAGGACATTTCAAAGAATTTATCAAAATGAAAATTTGGGACCTGATTAATTTTCTTTACAGTACTTTTTAAGCTGATTGAACTCTGACCCATTTTCTTTCATGTTATCCACATAATTATTTTCATTTACTATAAAGTAATCAATTGGCTAACATATTTGAGATTCATATATCATTGCATGTATTTATTATCTATGAAATCTAAATTTTCTGCTTATAAAATATTTATTCTGTATTTTGACATATGTGTTTTTATATTTCTATAATAAAAAGATCATTAAGGAATGCAATAATTTTTGAAAATTACTTCTAATTTGACAATATATTCAATCTAGACAAATGACATACAGAGGGCTCACTGTTTTCAGACTAGTCATTAGACTACTTGCTGGGAATATCCAAAGTTGATAAATACTATACCTATTATAATCTTAAACTTAGAAGGAGAAAACAGAAAAGCAAAAGTTAAATATAGCAAGGAAGATAAAAGACAGTAAAAATACGGTCAGGTAAAATACTAAAAATAGGAGCTTTTGGACAATAGAAGAAGGACACTTGCAAGTACATGGAAACAGAGTGATAGATAAAAAGATACTAAATCCAAATTTTTAAAAATATATATTTTCTCTCACTTTCTATCTCTCAGTAAAAATAAAATAATAAAATAAAATAAATTTAAAAATTAAAAAATATATTTTCACTTATTTGAGAGCAGAGTGAAAGAAAGACAGAAAGGGGTAGAGAGAGAGAGAGAGAGAGAGAGAGAATCAGTATGTATGAGTGGTCCAGTTCTTCTTGCTGCAGCAAATGAGCTCCAGATGCATGTGCCACTTACTTAGAAGTATTGTCATTCACTTCATTATTTTGCTGTCTTTTGTGAGTAACAGAGATTTGAACCTGGTTTGGCAAGCTTTGTAAGCAAGTACCCTTAACTACTGAGCCACATAAATAGCCCTTAATCTGAATTTGACTGGTATCTCATTAGGATGATCAGAGGGTGATGACAATTGTTTTGCCTTCATTTGCCTTTGCATTTTGACATAGTGATAATGTCATTATAAATATTTGTACTCATGATTTACTTCTGTCAGGACATCATCAGTTATTGGCAGCCAGTGAGAGCCCATGTTCAGTATACAGGTGTAGCATGCTTATCCCAGTGGCTGAGACTTATGCACAGCTAGATAGATGATCTTGTTTAATCAATAGCTCCATTTAGAGAATATAAATGTCATTTTTAAAACTTTTAATAGATGGAACTAGCCACAATAGCCATAGTCCCCCAGAGTTCAAGAATGGGAGAGAATTAAGTACCTTCAGGATAATAAAGTGAGTTATAAAATCTCTAAGTAAAATTTCTTCCAAAAGGGAAGTGAAGGAAGTAATGTATGCGTTCCAATCAACAGTTGGAAATAATTAATTCTTCAAATAAATAAAAGTGTGTATTTTCTTTTAAAAATACTAAATCTTCTTTTTAAATTTTATTTATTTATTTGAGACAGAGTGAGAATGGGCACAACTCTTCAAACAAGCTCCAGACAGATGCGCCACCATGTGCATCTGGCTTACGTGGGACCTAGAGAATCGAACCTGGGTTCTTAGGCTTCACAGGCATGCGCCTTAACCTCTAAGCCATCACTCCAGCCCCAAGTGTAAGGTTCTTATCCAGGTTAACGAATAATTGAGAATGCAGACTCAGAGAATGGTAAATTATAAATTATTAGATTTATTTTAGGTAGTGGTACGAGGGAAAGCAAAGCACGAAAGTGCCCAAGTTAAGAGACCAAAAAAAAAAAATAAATAAATAAATAAAAATCTTGCTCTTATTTCTCTCTGGGAAAGAGGTTAAGGAGCAAAGAAGGGTAAGAGAGAGGCTCTAAAAATACTAAATCTTACTCCTCTGTTAACCTGATTCATAATGTAAAACAAAGCCTCTTAACAACATTTATGACTAAAAATTCAAAAACTGCATTGCCCAATGTCAAGTTTGTGCCTCACAGTGGGTGCCTGTAATTCCTTAGGCATTTTTACAGTTATATTTTTAAAAAAATATACTATCTGAAACAAGGTTTCCAAACTGATGAAGAGAGCACAAGGCATATTCATGTGATGACTGCATATAAAATGAAATACTACAGTAAAGGCAGAAACAATTATGAAATGAGCCTAGGATAGCAAAAGATGTGAAGGAGGTAAGAAATGCAAAACCCTTAAAAATGAGCACATGGATGATGGCTGCCCAGAATCTTCATTTTAGAATCATATTTGTAGCCAGTAACTATAAGAGAGAAACAACATCATCAATAAACCAATACTATTTTAGGAGTTTATGGAGGTACATACCCAAATTTCATAGATTCTAATTGCAATGATAAAATACCCAGATATGTTTTGAATATGAAGGAGAAATTGTATTTGGGAGAAAAATTCACTCAACTCATTTCATAAGTCCAGGTCTCTGCATAAAACAAAGTTTAGTATCAAGTTAAACCAAAATATGGCTTCTTGTTTTTAAAACGTGATTAAATATAGAAAAATCTAACTAGACACCCTAAGAATGTTCTGATGACTAAGTCAAAAAAAAATTCCTGAAATGTCAAATATCCAAATGTGTTTGCTCTAATAGTGCATTATATACTCATTAACATTATTAAATAAGACACTTGCAGGCTAGGGAGATAACTCCACAGTTAAAGGTGCTTGTTTGCAAACAATGTTGATCAGGTTTAAAGTCCCTAATGCCCATGTAAATCAGATGTACAACGTGGAGCACACATCTGGAGTTCATTTGCATCTCTCTCATACACACATATATGTAAATAAGGTAGTTAAACAATAACTGGTGCCTTCTTTCTAAGTAATCTTTCTCTTCAATATATTTTTGATATTATATTTGAAAATAATCATGAGGTTTTTCCTATATAAAAAGAAAATGAACATATATTGACATATATTGAGTGCCAAGAGCATAAAATAACTCCAAAAAATTAATCCTGCCACTAATATCTTTAAACAATAAAGCATTCATGAGTAGATTTTTTTTTGGGATATTACTTTTTATTGGACATGTATAAGATCCACTTTTACATTATTACAAACATTTTACAAATAAAAAATTGTTTTCATTAAGATTTTTTTCTGCAAAAAAATGTCTTTATGACCTAGCAAATATATTGCTTGATATATCTTTTTTAAAAATCCTCCTATGTCTTTTGGTCATATTTTTAGAACATATAGCAAGTTCCACTTTGTGCCTGGGTATTTTGAAAGAAAACTTGCCAATAAATGTTCATAGTAACCTTTATCAACTACAATTTAAAATTAACCAATATTCTGTTCAACATATAAAAAATAAATTAAGAGTTATTCATATCATAGAAAAGTATTCAGTATTTAAAATAAAATGAATTGTCAACCCATAGAAAAACATGAATGGTTTTCAGATGAATGCTTCTAACTGCAAACATAGCCAGTTTGATAGATCATGTGCTACTGTATTTCATTTATATGACATTCAGGAAAAGATAAAACTAAGACATGCTGGACCTGGTAGCTCATGTCCTTTATTCACAGCACTTGGGAGGCTGAGGTAGGAGGAGTGCTTTGAGTTTGAGGGCAACCAATAGCTTGACTGAGACCCTACCTCCAAAATCATCCCCTACAAGCATGATAAATAGATTAATGGCTGCCAAGGCTTTGGAAGAGGCACAAAGGTTGAAATAGATGGGACCTTTAAAGCTACGATGACTTATTTGATACCATAATAGTAACTACATTAAATTGTGAAAAAAATTCTACAATGTGTGCACCTTCCAAGAAATCATTTATGAAGACATACCATGATACAATGTCATCATGATCCAATGTAATATTGACTCTGACACCAAAAATCTTACTCTGAATTAAAGGAAATAAAATAACTGAAAGGAAGAAAGAAAAAAAAAAACTCATTTCTATAAGCAAAATTAAGTGGAAACTCCATATCTACAAGCTAAAGGAAGCGTGCATAAGCATTATCCTCTGCAAAGTGAAGTAGTTCACATGAGAGTTAGGTTCACAATTCTGTATTGATCTACAAACACACATCAGAATTATTTTATGTGAGACTAATATGGTGCAAATTAGCATATATATATATATGTATATGTATATGTATATGTATATATATATATATATATATATATATATATATATATATATATATATATATATATGTTTGGACATAAATTACAATTATAAATTGCTTATTTATTGATAGTTTGTCCCAAGAAAATAGCAATATTAACTTGGGGGATTTTGGTAACTTTAGGAAGTGGGTCATCCTGGAGGAAATAGGCCATAGTGGTCGTGTCTTTGGGAAATCTGTCTTGCTCTGCGTTCCCCACTTTCTGCACTTTTGCTTCCTGTACAACATGATATGAGCTTCTCTACCACACTCTTCCTACCATGGTAGACAGAAATCTCTGAAATTAAAAGCTAAATATTCCATTTTTTTCTTTTAGGTTGCATCATATATTTTATCTTAGCAATGTAAAGTGTAGCTGTGCTAGTTTGAATATATGTCACCCAATATATTCAGTGTTTTACTAGTTATAGTTTGCATCTGCAATCACCTTGCTAGAGGCAATGTCACTGGGGGCCGGTCTTAGGTGTTAATGGTGGGTTTGAGATTCCATTGTAAAGATATGCAAATGTGCCTAGCAGGAGTTCCTGAAGTGTGCTGTGTGACCTTTTGGCTGTAGTTTTGCTCTGTGTGCTGTGGTGGGTGGTTGGCTTTTGCTCTCTTGCCTGGTCCTGTGAAGAGCAGGCTGCTTCTCCTGCCTTTATGGAACTTCCTCTGGATCTGTAAGCTTCAATAAATAATATTCCTTCCTCCATAACTGTGCCCGGTCTGGAAGTTCATCTCAGCAAACCTGAAGCTGTCTGCTACAAGTGTAGCATAACATAGATAATACGTATAGGTGTGCGCACATGTTTAAGTTACTAGACATGCATGTCTGCTTTCCCTGTCAGGTGGAAGGATCTGGAAGAAAAGACAACACAATAGCAAAGGGTGCAGCCAGCACCCACATCCTAGTTTCCAATACCATTCTGAAATATACAGAGCCACAGATCCTTGGAAAATTTTCTGATTTTAGAACTTAGGGCAGATAGGGTGAAAAGATCTCAAAATAAAAGAAACTTAGACTGGTGAGATGGATTCATGGATAAAGTGCCTGCTCTGAAAGTTTCAGAATCTGTGTTTGTATCCAAGATACCATGTAAAAGCTAGAAGTGCTGGCCAGCTTCTGTGATTTCAGCCCACCATGAAAAGCAGGAGAATTTCCCGAAGCTTCTGGACTAGCCAAGAACACAGCAATGAGAACAAGAACCACATGGAAGATGGGGACTGAAACTTGATATTTGTCCTCTGACTTTTACATGTGCATGCACATGTGCACACATTCAAATCACAAACACATGCATAGCAAAATCCCTCGTATTTTCATAATCTAATAAATTAATGACTATAATTGATAATTCCTCAAAAATAGCAGATAGTATTAAAATCAAAGAAACAAAGAGGCACAATCTGTAATGACATGATTACATTGGAAATATGAAAGACCCAAATGGAATAACAAAAAGTAAAATACACTGGATGAAAACTCAAGTATAAAATGAGTCCTGGTGAATAATCACAATAAATAAAGTACACTGGCTGAGATCTCAAGGTATAAAACACAATAAATGAGTCCAGGCTGATAAGAAGGAAAATCTTACCTCTAAATTTTCACGAGATTATATATATATATATATATATATATATATATATATATATATATATATATATATATATAATTTATTTGAGAGAGAAAGGGGCAGATGGAAAGAGAGAATGGGCATTCCAGGGCATCTAATCACTGCAAACAAACTCCAGATTCATGGGGCACCTTGTGCATCTGGCTTTACATGGGTACTGGAGAATTAAACTTGGATACTTTGGCTTTACAGGCAAGGGCCTTTAACTGCTAAGCCATATCTCCAGCCCCTGAGATTTTTTTTTTTTGGGGGGGGGGTTGTGTATAATTGTGTATGCATGTCATATGTGTGAGGAAATGCCTGTGTGTACATGTACATGGATGCACACATGTGTGGAGGTCAGAGAACAATCTCTGATGTCTTCCTCAATCCCTTCCTACCTTATATGTGGAGACAGGATCTCTTCCTGAACTTAAAGTTCTCCAATTCAGATAGTCTAGGTAGGCAGCAACTGCTAGGGTTTCTCTTGTCTCCACCACCCCACTGCTGAGATCCCAAATGCAAGCCATGATGCCTGGCTTTTACATGGGTCCCAGGGATCCAAATTCAGGTTCACATGCCTGTATGGCAAATGTTTTACCCACTGATATGCCATCTCTACAGGTCTCTGAAGTTTTTGTTTTTTGTTTAATCTTTGTTTTTTTTTTTTTTTTTTTTATTTCTACTAACTCTAACTACATAAAATAAATGATGGGCTGGAGAGATGGCTTAGTGGTTAAGGCGCCTGCCTGCCAAGCCTAAGAACATCAATTCCAATCTCCAGGTCCCATGTTTGCCAGATGCAAAGTGATGCAAGGGCGCAATGCCAGTTTCCCACAAGGGGGCGCATGCATCTGGAGTTCATTCATAGCAGCGGAGAGGCCACTGGTGGGCCCATTCTCTCTCTCTCTGACTCTCTCCAAAAAAAAATAAATAAATAAATAAATAAATAAATAAATAAATAATGAGTCATCAATCTTTCCATGGTATATCATCTCTTTTTGTTTGCTTTTGGTAACAATGGAATAACCTCTTGCAAAGTAGCCATCAGAATGTTTTTTAATTACTAGAAATTATGCATTTCTAGATAAAACCAAGTATTTGATGCAGATGAAAGATATATAATGATATACTCAGTCCATCTAATAATATTGCTTTTTATTCAAATTTATCAATGGTTTGGCCCATTTAAATGCATTATTTTACGATGAATGAATATTGATAATAAAATTAATATAACTATTTTGTTAATGCAAAGTTATGATAGAAGTCTCACAACAAACAACATTGACATGATTTTATTAGTTTAGTTATAACAACATGAAACATACTTAGAAAATGAATTAAATGAAAATATCATATATTCAATCCAGATAACAATGCCCAAAATGAGCTACTGCTTTTAAAGACAAAGACAAAGGGATGTTGTTGCAGTCAGGTTTGCATTGCTGGTAGAAATCACCGAACCAAGAAAAGCTTGTGGGAAACAAAAAAAGAGGTTTATTCTGGCTTACAGACTCAAGGAAGCTCCATGAGGACAGGGGAAAATGATGGCATGAGCTGAGGGTGGCAACATAAAGTGGACAATAGCAACAGGAGAGTGTGCCAAACACTGGCATGGGAAACTGGCTATAATACCCATAAACCTGCCCCCATCAAGGCACTGCTTCCAGGAGGCATTAATTCCCAAATCTCCATCAGCTAGGAACCTAGCATTCAGAACACCTATATTTATGAGGGACACCTAAATAAAACCACCACATTCCACCCAAGCCCCCATAAACTGATAAACATCCATGATGTAAAATGTAATGCATTCAGTCCAACTTTAAAAGTTCCCTTTTTTTTTTGTTTGTTTTTTGTTTTTTGTTTTTTGTTTTTTTGAGGTAGGGTCTCATTCTAGCCCAGGCTGATCTGGAATTCACTATGTAGTCTCAGGGTACCCTCGAACTCTCGGCGACCCTCCTACCCCTGCCTACAGAGTGCTGGGATTAAAGGCGTGCGCCACCACGCTTGGCTAAAGTTCCCATATTTTTTATCCATCCTAATGATTTTCAAACATCCCCATAGTCCCAGGTCTTTTTAACTGTGCCATAATACCAAAAAAGTCCCCCCTCCAACCCAGAATGGCACAGAATAAACACTTACACTGCAAAAGATAGCATTGGGCATAGCAAAGAAATATTCAACCAATACAAGATTTAAAACAACCAGGGCAAACTTCAAACTCTGTAGCTCCAAGGCCAACAACTCAAGTCAGTGACAAGCCTCAAAGTCCGATAATCCTAACCACCAGCAAGTCTCTGAACTTCCAATGCTGCCCCTTCAGCTACGCTACTCATAGTTCAGGAAAACTTCATCTGGGGCCAGCAGCTTTCCTTAGCAGCCATCCTGCGGTCCTGGCATCTACACTGGGTCTCCAGTGCAACCCACAATCCATCCTTATGGCTCTATCGAGTCTCTATGCAGGCATCTAGCAAACTTGCTGCACACTGCCCATGGCTATTTCCAAAACCTAAGACTGTGCTTCAAATTCAATTACCCTCTCTTTCCTGCATTTCTATATTCCAAAATACCAGGTGGGCTGCTGATTTGTTAATCCGGGGGGGGGGATAAAGCCAACTTTGAAGAACAAGACACTCCTTCAATATTCAGGCCCCTTCAAAAGATTGCATTCTTTCTGTTGTCACAATGCAAATCAGCTGGCCCAATCTCAAAGGTTGTAATCTCTCATACAATTTCAACTAAACAGGCAGAAGTTTTGGCCCAAAGATTTCTTTCTGTGTCATATCCCTCTGCAGTCTCTTTCTATACAAAGCAACCCAGCACAAGTTCTCAGGACAGAGGCCTAACAGCAAGCTTCCCACACAAACTCCTCCAAGCCCAGTCCAGGCCAAGTTTTCAAATCCTTCCACATTCCTCTGGAAAATCAGATCAAAAAAGCCAAAGCCACACAGTCAGGTGTCTAGCATGAGCACCACTCTCAGTAACAACTTTACTATTGCAGGTAGGTTCACATTGCTGCCAGCAATCACCTGACCAAGAGAACTTGTGGGGAAAAAAGGGTTTATTTTGGCTTACAGACTTGAGGGAAGCTCCCTGAGGACAGGGGTAAATGATGGTATGAGCGGAGGATGTACATTGCCCCCTGGCCAACATAAGGTGGACAGTAGGAGAGTGTGCCAAACACTGATAAGGGGAAACTGGCTATGATTCCCATAAGCCTGCCCCCAACCATACACTGCCTCTATGAGGTGTTAATTCCCAAATCTCCATCAGCTGGAAACCTAACCTAACATTCACAACACCTATGTTCATTGGCAACACTTGAATCAAACCACCACTGATGTCTACTAATAGATATTGTTAGATATAAATTTATATGCAAAGGTGATTTAATTTTTCTACTAACTACTGAGGCTCATAGACTTGGATCATTCATTCATCTTTGCTAGTGAACTTCAAATATAACTCCAAGAATTGGTCAAAATTCTCTTCTAAATTTGTCCTTTCCCTCAGTTCTAGGGTATCCTTTAAAATTCTTTATCAATATGTGCTTATAGATTACTTATATTGGTTCTGAATTACTTACTTTCATGTTACTCTTACCACAATTCTTCACGTTTTAGGGGAGGATGGGTTTACTTTGACTGACAGATTCTGATAATTTCATTCCATTATGATGAGGAAGGCAGTTTGGAGCAGCTCAGCTCATAGTTTACTATTCTCCTGTTACATTTTAGTAATTCTCCATATTAAACTTCCTCTTATTAAGGTACTAATGCATTTCTGTTTCCTAGTTCAGCTAAGACTGCTGTATCCTATAAGACTTTAGCACAAAACTGAATAGAGGTGGGGATGATAGGTAGTCAGCTAGCTAATTTGATGATTGATGGGATAGATTTAGAAATTATTATATGTCATTGTATTATATTAATAAACTACACTGTCAACTAATAATAGGACTAAGTACATACAAATCAATATGTGTTATCCTACTTAATTTCCTAAATTCTAAGCAATTCTATAATTCCGGGGCATAGTTTCAGTCGGAAATATCCTCCACAGGCTTATGTTGTGAGTGCTTTTTCCCCAGGCAATGCTATTATAGCTATTATAGAAGGGTGCTTAAATTTAAGGACTCCTAGATAGGTGAGGTAGATCTATAAGGGTAAGTCTTTGGAAGTTATATAGAGCCTCATTGCCTGCTTCGTTTCTGATTTCTGCTGGAACTTGATGTGGGCAGATTTCACACATTCCTGTTACCATGAACTGAACTGCTCAGTCATGTCCTCTTGACTGTAATGGACTGAGACCCTGAAACTTGTCAGTCAAAATAAATATTTCCTTCTCTAAGATATTTCTGTTGAGTGTTGTGGTCAGGAAGATCTGAAGTAACTAAACAGAACGTATATAAATAACTTCAAGATCCCACCAAATGTGGGTTAGAAGAGGGCCTATGCATATAAAATTCTCTCTAAAATAACTATGGCCATTCCATCTATCTGGTACTAACTTCTCTCTGTGTTGGAGAATTTGCTTCTCTTTTCCAGATGGACGATGAACCTGAAGGGAGGATCAGCCTATTGCACTTCACCAGGGCCCCAGCTAAAACCATAATGTAAAGGGAGAAATGGACAAAAGTGCAGCTTTCTTGATGAACCCGACACCAGAACAAGGCTGAAGGAGATAAACACAGAGAACATTCAACTCCTACTAAGCCAGATATCCAGAGACAGAGAGGCTCCCAAGACCTCATCACTGAAGCAGAACTAAAATGAACCCAACGTGGCTCATGGAAATTCATGGGAGAGGGGGCGGAAAGAGTGTTAGAGCCACAAGTTGGATCATTATGCACAGAGACTTTGTCTCTCCCCCATAACTGTTGGCTACCTCCATAATGCAAGACCCACATTCCCCAATGATGAGGGTCCCTTCAGAGAGAAAAGGTCAGGGAGGAGGCTACTGGAGGCACCAACATGAATGTAAAGTTAAAATAAATAAATAAATAAACAAATAAATAAACAACTTAAGTCACCATTATACTAGACACAAAGAAGATTTTGAAAATAAAATTAAAACAACCCATATGAAAAAAAAAAATCCACATTTGGGGGCTGGAGAGATATCTAAATGGTTAAAGGCACTTGCTTGCAAAGCTTGAAGTCCTGGAGTTAATTTCCCACTATGCATGTTCATTTGCAATGGCAGGAGTCCCTGGCATGCCCATATTCACTCTCATTTTCTCTCTCCCCCTCATCCTGTCTCTCTCTGGCTCACTTTCTCAAATAAATAAATCAATCAACAAATAAAAAATTCTTAAAAATCACATCTGGTGGGCTGGAGAGATGGCTTAGGGTTTAAGGTGCCTGCCTCCTAAGCCTAAGAACGCTGGTTCCAATCTCCAGCGGTTCCAATCTCCAGGTCCCACGTTTAGCCAGATGCAAAAGTGACGCAAGGGCTCAATGCAGCACTTGATCGGGGGGTGGGGGGGAGGGGGGATGCATGCATCTGGATTTTGTTCTCCGCAGCTGAGACACTGCTGGCGCACCCATCTCTTGTCTTCCACTCTCTCTCTGTCTCTCTCTCTGTCTCTCTCCAAAAAATAAATAAATAAATAAATAAAAATAAAAATAAAAAAAATTAAAAATCACATCTGGTGTATTGCTTTTTTAATTTATTTGATAAAACTTCTAATTATTGACTCAATAAAAATGATATTTTCTTTTTCTAGTAATCCAAAAGAACATGATAAGAGTTTATAAACAAGTCTTTGGAGATAATAACAAAGGCCAGAAAGTCACGTTTCCTCGCAATTTCTTGAGATTAAAAAAAAGGAAGTCATAACGGACTGTTGGTCTACAAAATGAAAACACCAATTTGTGTTTAGTACTAATAACTGAAATGCATGTTTTCATCTTAATTACCTACCTATTAAGAATATATTTCATCTTAATACATGTAATCTGAGATGACTATTAAATTTAGTTGATTATCAGATTAAGTTATCTTGAAGAAAACCTCATATATGGACTATATCCTAAGGAAAAATAATTCCATTTGGAGGACTTATTCAGAAAGAAAATGAAATTAATGCATATAATTAAAATCTAATTTCAATTATATAAAAATTCCACTACTACTACTCATCTGTATTAGCATAACCAAGTTTGAAAAAGTAAAAAGCTCATTCTTTTTTTAATTGTGTTTCAACACATCAATGGAATTTAATTCATTTACATAAATCAGTCTTGATTAAGAATTGGAAAGCATCTTAAAATTTCCCAGAAGAGTCTAATGTTTCTAAATTGTTTGCAATATTATAGAATATTAGCTGTCAAATTTGTTATTAAATCAAGAAGATTTAATAACACTAGATTATGTTTGTCTAACTATAGACTTAGAGTCAGAATAATATGGGAATATTTTTGTAGTTCTTTACCTTTTATAAAATGCATATTGCTAAAGTCAGAAAGCCTTCATAATAATATTTTCTTTTAATATCTGTAATAACATCCATAAAACAAGGGTTGAAAAAGTTGTAGTTAATGTTTCTAGCAGAAAAAAAAAATTAAGTGATTTTATTTTTCTTGTGAATTATTTTTATAATTAACATTTATACAAGTAAGAATTTTACAGGTGGGCTGGAAAGATGGCTCAGCATTTAAGGGCATTTGCTTGCAAATCCTGATGGCCTGGGTTTGATTTCCCAATACCCACGTAAAGCCACATACACAAAATGAAACATGTGCCTTGAGTTTGTTTACAGTGGCAAGAAGGGCCTGTAGTGTCTATATTCACTCTCTCTATCTCTGTCTTCCTCTCTCTTTCTTTATCTCTCTTAAATAAATAAAAACATTTAAATAATTATATAGGGATTATTCATGACTGCATATATGTATATGCAAATACTGAATATCCAGATATTAACATGAAAAAAAATTAAATACCATCCATTAACTCTTGGATCATAATCAAGGCAGAATCTGTATGTGACATAGAAACATTAACAATAGAAGAACAAAAGTGTGAGTTAGCCATTGTCTCCATTATGATTATCACCTGTGATCTAGTATAAATATTTCCAATAGACTTTATAAAATATGTTTATATAAATATGTTTAAGTTGGTGGTATGTATATTATCACTTGGAAGAAATACTAAAATACATACCTTAGAGTTTATTTTTTTTTTATCCTGAGGTATATTTAGTGGAGTCAAACATTTAACTATAAGAATCATATACTCTGCCTATCCCTGACATCACAACTATATATGATCTCTTTTCTAAGGCCGGCTTATTGTACCTAACAAGATTATCTTCAATTGTATCTGTTTCCAAACAAAAGCCATAAATTCACTTAATTTTGATTTGCATTTAACCAGTGATTAAATATGTTGAACACTTTTTTCATCTGTTTATTGGCCATTTGTACTTCTCTCTCTCTTTTTTTTTAGATTTTTTGGTTTATTTATATGACAGAGAGAAGGGGGCAGAGAGAAAGAACAGGCATAATAGGGCCTCTAGCTACTGCAAACAGACTCCTGATGCATGCACCACATTATGTATCTGGCTTACATAGGTGCTGGGTAATTGAACCTGGGTCCTTAGGCTTAGCAGGCAAGTGCCTTAACCATTAAGCGGTCTCTCCAGCTCCATTTGTACTTATTTATTTTAAAAAGTCTGTGATCATTGTTCTTCCTCAGTAATTGATTGGATTATTTGTCCTCATCTTCAAGCTCTTCAAGACCTAATCTGTAAGTAGGCATCAAGGATAAACAGAATGACCATGTGGGGAGTCTATCCAATTATCAGAAATTTTTGTGAGGCATAGCTGGCAACACATACTGTTTTCACAATTATTCTGTGTTAGAAATAAACCAGCCTCCTCACATAATAAACATTATTTTTCGTTTATATTTCTTAGTAGTTTTGTTCCTGTAGGTGTCTCTCCTCATAACATTTACTTTCAGAGTGCAACCTTGTTGCAAAATCACTTTACAGAGAATATTTCCAATGGCTCCTGACTTACACAGTCCTTTTTAGGTTCAATAAAGCAGTTGTATCTACTGTTTGGACTTATGGAGACAGAAGAGGACAGTTACCAAACTTTTAACGATATACCTGAGTGGAGACTCTTAACCACAAAGGGTCATGGGCTGGTGACACAGGATGCAGTACTCATTGCTCATGAAGTTGTGAATAATCTTCAATAAGGAATGCTAATTGACATCCATTAAAATAGATAGCTTTATAAAAACTCACTCTATAGTTTTTATGATATTTTCAGAGTAATGTTACAAGTTTTAGGGTACTGAAATATAGCATTCTTTGCTCTTAGTGAAATGAAAGGATTTGGTAATAATGGCTGTTATTTTAATCGTTAAATGGTCTCAAAATTTTGCATAAAATTCTCACAGAATATGTGTGGTGTGTGTGTGTGGGGGTCAAGTTAGGTAAGGTGGGAATGGAGATTTACTACTCTCATTATAGGATGAATTCTTATGACAGCATATGAGATCCAGGGAAGGTGAAGGCTCCTTCCAGCATGGATCCAGAAAAACATGTGGTAACAATGAGCCTATCAGACCCTTCCTTTGATCTATTTTAATAGCCTGTTTATTGAGCCAGTTTCCTTCAGTGTGGCACTACAGACCAAAGAATATGGTGGGCTTTTGTGGTATATATCTCCCTTCTACTTTTGACATTATTTTGATAGACCACAATTAATGGGAACTCAAAAATGCATCATCTGGCTCTGCAGACTAGTTGTTCTCACTTTTCACAATCTCCCCATGAGCAAGTCTGGGCTAGGCAGATTCAAGTTGAAGGCCTCTCAGCTTAAAATTCTGTTGTCAGCCAGGCGTAATGGTGCATGCCTTTAATCCCAGCACTGGGGAGGAAGAGGTAGGAGGACCGCCCTTAGGTCAAGGACACTCTGAAAATATGGAGTGAGTTCCAGGTTAGCCTGGGCTAGAGTGACACCCTACCTTGAAAAACAAAACAAAACAAACAAAAAATCAGTTGTCTTGTTTCAAAGATGAAATTCTACTTTCACAGGGCCTTCACCAGTAAAATTAACAGGCTCAGCTGTATTATGTGAAAGCTGATTTCCAAAGAACACATTTCTGGTGTGTAGATCTTTTACACACACATGGCATAAAAGATCCCTACCCTTGAAGATGTGCTTAAACTGAGTAGCCAATAATAGAGGCATATGTTACAGCAACTTTAAAATAAAAAGAAATTTAATGAAGCAAAATTTCTTAATGAGTCAAAATTACAAACCAAAATAAAATCTCACTAAGGATTTCCCCCCCTTACTTATAATGCAACGGGGCACATCTACATTAAAAAAAAAAAAAAAAAAAACTTAGTATTTTCTCTTTTTTATAGTATGAAGTAGGATGAGATGTAATTGCAATTCCATTTCTTATACTTGTACATGGCAGTATCGACCTTTGTATACTAATTCTATCTATATGCTTCCATTTTACTGAAATTCTCACTTTCAAAGATCTAGTAACATTTTTATAGCATTTTTCTTTATTTTCCTTCATTCCATCCCAGTTTCTCAGCTCAAATATAAGTTTGCTCTTACCCACCACTTTGGACTTTAATAAAAATTAAGTTAGCTTCAACTCAACCACTTTTTCCAAACATGCTGTCCTCCTGGAAACTCTATCAATCTCTAATTTTTTCCCTGTGTTTCTGATTCAGTGTAGACTATAATATATTGATTTCACTCCAAGAAAGCCTATAGACATTTATTAACTCATTTTTTTTTTTTTTTGGTTTTCTATCAGAAAAGTGAATAAATAGTTTGAACACTTCACAGCAGGGAGAAGCAGTGTTGTAGGAATTTCAGAAAAATATATATCAAACCTCACAGAGCCCTGTGCAGCCTTATAGGTTTCTATCTTCTATTCTAGTGTCTTATTGGTGCACAGCCTCTGAGAAGTAAGTGCCAGAATGAGATTACTTGTGCATGGTTTTATTGAGGAAAATGCTCACGAAGAGAAATAAACTGTGACTGTTAGGGGCTTATAGACACATCTGTATGTAAGGATTTCTAACCAGGGTGAAGAAAAAAGTGTCGGGAAAAAGGCAAAGTGCAGTCCAGGAAATGGGCAAGGTTAGCCAAGTCATCTATCCAAAATTGACCATCAGAAAAATCCTTCATCTCCTAGCAACCTTAGTTTTCCTCAAGCATTCAAGGAGCCAATTTCCATCAAGTAACAATTTACATGAGATTAGTGTGCATGCAGTGATATATTTCAGAGGACATTTCTACTGCTGTCCGTATAGTTCAAGATTAATCCACATAGATGTTCTCACGGACCTCCATTCCTGCGAAGAAAGTAATAATGAGAAGGTTAGTGGAATAACCAATCCTCATGTTTATTTCAGGACTGCACAGATTGCATATGCACATTGATGGATTAACCAAGTTGTTCTTTCCAAACATCAGTGAAGCTACAATAAGCCTTCTAGATGATACAATGATTCTAAGCTTCCTTTTCTGTTTTATTACATTTGGATTTACCAAGACTCCTTCGTTGCTTGTTTTTTTTTTTTGTTTTTTGTTTTAAGTAACTCTTCAACACACACATACACAAATGCACACACACACACACACACACACACACATTATCTGATCACCCTGAATATCTAATCAAGTTCGCCATCTCGTACTTTGATAGATGAGATCCTGGCATAATGTGACAAGAGTCCTGTTAAATCAGTTCAGAAAAATTACTCTGGTCTTGATGTTTTCACTTAGTTATTTTCTATCTTTTGACTTCTTCACTGCATTTATCAGCAATAAATCCTCAGGTGACTTTCTTATATTTGGAGTTGAATCTGACCTAAAAAAATAGCAGCCCATTTTTCAAAACTCCTACTTTTTAAATAATACTTCAATTGTCCACTACATTCCATTTGTTGATCCCTTCATTTTATTTTATTTTATTTTTATTAAAAATACTTTGTATTGTGCTGGAGACATAGCTTAGCGGTTAAGGCTTTTGCCTGCAAAGCCAAAGGACCCCAGTTCAATTCCCCAGGACCAATGTAAGCCAGATGCACAAGGGGGCACATGTGTCTGGAGTTTGTTTGCAGTGGCTAGAGGCCCTGGCATGCTCATTCTCTCTCTCAGTCTCTCTCTCTCTCTCTCTCTCTCTCTCTTTATCTCTTTCTCTGTGTCAAATAAATAAATGAAATATATTAAAAAATACTTTGTATGGACACATCATGTGTTGGTACCATTATTTCCCTCCTCCCTGGCTCTAATATTCTGAGGGCCCTCCTCAGTGGTGTTTCTGATATTGCCAGTGATGTTGTGGGTTATGCATTGGGACACCAGAAATAAGTCTTTGGGTGAAGGGGAAATGCTTCCGGGTATGCCCCCTCCCAACCTGTGGCTCTTACAAAACTTCTGTCCTCTCTTCTGCAACATTACCTGAGATGTTGGTATTATTTTAAGTTTACTTCACTGTCAAGCTCTCAGGAGCTTCTGATTTCTGCTTTAGTATGTGTTGAATATCCTCAGTATCTGTTTTCTTCACCCTGGTGCACACTGTGAGGCTCTCTATGGAGGCAGAACTCTTGCTCATCTCACCAAATCCTAGGTGGTTTCACCTGGGCCTTGGCTAAAGTGCAAAGGTTCATTTATCTCCTCAGGTCTCCCACCTTCTGAAATAATGAAAAAGAAAATTTTCCAGCAGAGAAAGAGGTCAACATAGTTAAAATGGGATAAATGGTGTTAATATAGAGAGATTTTGATGGATATAGACCCTCTTTTGGCCAAAGACGAGTTGGAGTTTACCATTGGAGAGCATAATCTTGGTCTCCATGGGATTCAGACCTGGTTCCTACTTCCAGCTGTGTGCTGTTTTCCACTGAGTGGACCTCTCAGCCAATCAGAAAGCCACTGTTTACCCTCCAAGGTTGTGTGACACTAGTGCACATGTGTGTGTCTTGTCAGTCTGGCTGATTTTGAATAGCTGTGACCCCTGCATGCATGCAACGTCTTGTGTTGGCCACTTTCCCCCAATAGCTCATGTAGCTCTTTCTAGCACTAAACAGGCTAACCATCTGGGGACTGGGTCCCTTTTGGATCCCAGCTGGGTCTCTGAATATTCTGTGTCAGTGTGTATTTTCTTTAGCAATAGGGTTTTACTTTTTACCTCAGGGTGGGTAATCAAGGGCTTTGAAAGAAGTCTGTCTTGTTTTGGGGACCCTGTAAGTCTCTCTGATCAACAGTTCAATGTGGGTAGAGACCAATTTCTGGTAATGTGATTTACAGGCCAGAACTAAATATTGTAAGGTTAGGCTTCATCCCACACTTTCTAGGGCCCTTCTTAGCAAATAATATCCCCTCTACTCCTGTTGAGGTTTATATCTTTTAGTCTATTATCAGGGAAAAAGGTTTCTATGGTATCAGTTCATTTTGGGTTTAGTTTTGTGTTTATTTTCCCCAAACTCTCATCCACCTTCCTCTCCTGACCCTTCTGTCCCTATTGTCTGGCCCTTGAGTGCCTGTCATATATGCCAGCAACTCAAGCTGTTCCAGTTTGGGAACTGCATATGAGGGATAGCATGTCGCATTTTTCTTTCTGTGTTTGTGTGACTTTGCTGAGTATGATTTGTTCCATGTCCATTCATCTACCTATAAATTTCATTGTATAGTTTTTTTCTTACTTCTGAGTAGAATTCCATTATTTAAATGTATCACATCTTCATTATCCATTTGTCAAATGATGCACACCTGGGTTGATTTCAGTTTTTATTTATTGTGAATTGAGCAGCTATAAACATGGTTGCACAAATGTCTCTGCAGTGAAGTGTGGAGCCTTTAGAGTAAATGCCATGTAGAGAAATAACTGGATTTGTTGGTAACTCTATTTTCATTGTTTTTAGGAATCTCCATATTGATTCCCATAGTGGTTGTACAAGTTTGCAACAGTGGGAATGAATGAGGTTTCCTCTTTCACCACATCCTTGCCAACATTTATTGTACAAAAAATCAACTCTATATGGAATTAAGAACTTAATATAAGACCTGAACCTCTTAAACTACTGGAAGAAAAGTATAGGAGGAACTCTCCATGATATAGGAGTGGGATCTCATGAAGCTAAAAAGATTTGCATAGAAAAATATACCATAAACTGAGTTAACAGATTATCCAGAGAATGGGAGAAAATCTTCACCAGCTACACCACTGATAGAGACCTAATATCTAGAATCTACAAAGAACTCAAAAAACTAAATAATAAAATCTAAAATGACTCACCCAAAAAATGGGGTAAAAAACTGAATAGGGAATTCTCAAAGGAAGAAATACAAATGGCTAAAACATACTTAAGGAAAAGTTCAACAACTTTTACCATCAGGGAAGTGCAAATTAAAACAAACTATGAGATTCCACCATACTCCAGCGAGGATGCCATTCATTAAAAAAGCAGCCAATTTTATATCATTATATTTTCATAGTACATTGACACAATGAGTGGCTGACAATAAAATATAGCCTAGAAAGTATGAACACACTCATGTATGCACTTGTATCTGCATTCTTATGTGTGCATAAAAGATTACCTCCATAGGTATACATATGCATTCATACATACACACACTAGAAATTCTATATTCTGTCAGAATGAAAGTCAAACATTCATTCAATCAATGCATGCCATTTCAAGTATTTTAGTTTATAATCCCTTAGTTAGTGAAGTTAAATTCTCAATGACAAGATTCTCCAAATGGCATTCTCCAAAGTCATTTGTGTTTGGTCAAGTGGCATTTATATTCACCAGTAAATCCACACTAAGGAAGCAGAATACCAGGAAAAAACTTATATATACTATTGGGGGGTTTAAATTAAAGTTAATGTCAGGATCTTTCTTTGATCAATCACTTCATGCAAACTATAGTAGGTGCCCTTCTTTTACTATTCAGCTCTCTTGTTCTATTAATTTACAGGTTGCTATATACATGCTTTTTTGTAGGTAATGCTTTCTGTACTTCCTGTCATTTAAAATTGTAGATGGGGATCATGATAATGTTCTGTTATCAGCAGTTTAAAATTTCAGTATAATTTGTAGGAGGTAATGTTTCTAATGTACATATCAAAAATTAAGCCATTGACTATAGAAATTCAGGCATAATGTGTCTGTCATCACATATGCTATTAAACAAAAAGTCTTATGCTATTACTATCTACACTGTATTTGTTATTATTCATATCTTGTTAGAAGATGAAGAATTGATAAGCTAATATTTAGGCTGTGAACTTTTTTCACAAAGAATGAATTAACTCCACTCATCTTGTTTTCCCATGACATACTGGCTTTCTCAGGGACTTTCTGAAATTATAAAAAATAAAAGATAACCAAAAGACATGCTCTCAGTCAGTAAGGCATAAGCCTGGATAAGGTAAGAGGAGTAAGATAGAGAGAGGAGGGAGGATGTTAGGGAGAGCATCCAAAATTTAGGAGATTATATATATTCATGTTGAAGCCTACTACTTGCTAAGCCAATTGAAATAAAAATTGTTCTTTTAAAGCGATTGAAGAAAGG
The DNA here is from genome assembly GCA_036365145.1 of Orientallactaga sibirica. Classification (NCBI taxonomy): domain Eukaryota; kingdom Metazoa; phylum Chordata; class Mammalia; order Rodentia; family Dipodidae; genus Orientallactaga; species Orientallactaga sibirica. Next base: position 10,047,943 of record JAEOAD010000019.1, on the reverse strand, counting down.
TCCCTGCAAAAGTGGATAAAGATGTCCCCATACATGTAGGGTATTAATAAAAAATTCCAGTGTCTGGAATTAAATACCTCCCAGTGACTTGTTAGATTATCAAGGCAGCTACAGAGGCCCCTAAAGCAATCACATATTGCCATTGCTTTTGGTTACCCACCAAAACTGAAAAGTAAATCCCTACATCTAAAGACAACTCATGCATTTGTTGCAGGACATAAAGAAACCTACCTGGAACTGAGTTGGAAGCTCATCTCTTCAGACTAACTTTCTTCATAACAGAGGCACTGTGCAAGCTGCTCGGGGAGAACAGTCATAAATACAATATAAAATTGCAGTGTGTATAGTTTTTATTGAAATAAGAGTCTATGACTCAGATCAATTTTCAAAGGAAGCCTCTTACTTCTGAAGGTCATGTTTTACCCCCTGATATTGGGCTCAGCGGGGATGCTGTGCCCACCATGTGTTCTACAGAGGTATCACATTGAATCCACATGAAGCACACCTTCTGTAGCCAGGTGGGAAGAAGCTGGCTTGGAAATATTATAAAACTAAAGGACTTATTATGTAGTGATGTAGCAATGTTCCTCAAGAGGGAGTAGGCTTTTTAAATAAAGTTATATTGTCTATTAACTTGCATCTCAACAAATGTTTAATTTTTTCTAGTATAATTTACTGTATATTGTATATAGTGTACTGCAATAAATGCAAAAAATATCTCATTAAGTTTCTTCAGTCTCTCTACCAAAAATTCAATGATCTGTTTTTAACATGGACAAATTATAAGAAACTATATTAAAGTTTTTATTGTGAATACATTAGGAATATAATCCCATATTTTTATCTCATTTCTTGCAAGAAAAACCCAACATTACAAAAAAAAAAAAAAAAAAAAACCAGCTATAGTCTGGAGATATGGCTTAATGGTTAAGGCATCTGCCTCCTAAGCCTAAGAACACTGGTTCTAATAGCCAGCAGTTCCAATCTCCAGGTCCCACGTTTAGCCAGATGCAAAGGGCGCAATGCCGCACTTGACCACGAGAGGCCATGCACATCTGGATCTCGATAGCAGAGTTGATAGGCTGCTGGTGTGCCCATCTCTTTCTGTCTTCCTCTCCCAGTCTCTCTGTCTCTCTCCAAAATAAATAAATAAATAAATAAATAAATAAATAAATAAATAACTATAGCATACCCTTTTGAGGTTGTGTGTGTGTGTATGTGCATTTTTTCATGACTGAACCTCATCACTTGCATATACCATGCTTAAATGGAAAAAAAAAATTATTGTCAGATAATTCAATATTGAAACTTCTAGTATAATTGCAAAATTAATTCCTTGGTATCAGAGGAGATGATATAAATAAAATCTAAAAAAAACAAAAATATTACATGAAATTTTACTTTGGGAATGTAATTCTTCTTTCTGAATGTACTCATTGAGTGAATTCAGCATGTTGAAACCATAATTTTCCATGCCTGGTAAAAGATGAACAAAATATCAATAAAGTTATCATTAGGTTTATATCATACTATGGAAGCAAATCAAAGGCAAATATATTAATAAATAGTTATTTTATCATGTAAGACTATAAATTTAAACAGCTATTCTGGAGAAATATATAGTAATTAGCTAACATACACTAGCACACTATTAATAGAGATGCAAAAACTTAATCATTCATTACTTATAGACTTCACTAGTAAAATAAAGTGTTGCAGTAGTCAGGTACAACAGGCTAAAAGCAGATACAGGAACATGACTGCTCCAAAAGAGTGTTGAGTCAACTAGAAAACACAATACAAGTTATGACATGGAACCACTAGTACCTACCAATGGAAATTAAGTGCATACTTAATCAAGGCTATATTGTACATTTCCTACTTAAAATAATCATTCTTTACTGTACATACCGATTATTAGACTGAGATTGCCAAGATTCAAGTATGAAAATCGTAGCAGATGTCCTGAGATATTAACTTAAAGTTAGGGTCAATTGTAAAACATCGCAAGCAATTTCCCGTGAACAGAAAAAACTCCTGAATAAACACTGAATCTGAGATTTACAAAGAGCACAAGAACAGAATCACATGATCAGATTATTAGGCAACTTGCTCAAATTAATAAAAATGGCTTGTAAACAATTTAATTTTTTAAATTTATTTTTATTTTTTTTATTTTTGAGACAGTCAGAGAGAGAGAAAGAGAGAGAGAGAGAGCGAGAACAAGAGCTAGAATGGGCACACCAGGGCCTCCAGCCACTGTAAACAAATTCCAGACACATGCACCACCATGTGCATCTGACTTACATGGGAAGTAGTGAATCAAACCAGGGTCCTTAGGCTTCGCAGGCATGTGCCTTAACTGTTAAGCCGTCTCTCCAGCCCGAACAATTTGATTTTTAATCAGGAAATTGAATGCAACACCATCATTGAGTTCTGTCTTTTTTCACTTAAGTTGGCAAATGTCATGAAGCTAGGTAATATGCAACACGGATGAAGATGGAGAAAATCAGAAATTTGATAATATTGAAGGAGGTTTATAAAGCCCAGTAATAGTCCGTGAGTGTGTTGTGGGGGTGTGTGTATGTGTGTGTGTGTGTGTGTGTGTTTTATATGTGTGTTTTTATATGTGTGTGTGTGTGTGCACATATACCTGTAACAACGTGTTTATGGAGGGTAAAGGACAAACTAGATGACTTTTTCAAGAAGGCCATCCATATTTATCACTACAGGGCTTCTTACTGCTCTTTAGCCTATCCATAAGCCTGGCCAGCTATGGAGCTTCAGTGATCCATCTGTCCCTGCCTCCCTAATGCTGGGATTATACTACACCAGACATGTTTTACAGTATTCTGGGGGTCTTCACACTTCCAAGGCAAACACTTTACTGATTGAGTTATTTACCATCTCTAGTAATACTTTTATAAGGAAATAATTATAAACATGTAAATTTTCTATTTGACTTCTAAAGCATATCATACAACTAAGAATAGAAGAATAGTGTTAAATATGAACATGGCAATTCTTCTTCTGATGTCTCCTTTAACTATAGCAGCTAATATTCCTGTATAAAATAAAATTTTATTTTGATAAAAGATAGCTAATATTCCTGTATAAAATAAAATTTTATTTTGATAAATCAAAACTGTAATTTGTGATTGCCAGTGTTCTTTTTTTCTATTTTCTTTTTAATGGATTTATCTCAGAGGCTAAATAACTTCATGAATCAGTGAAAGAAATTTAAACTATGATGAAGACTTTAATGTCTTTTGGTGGGAAGAAATATGGAATGAAGTTCTGGACACTTTGTGGAGATATAAATCCAAAGACACTTACTTACTGACGCTGAAGATCACCACTTGCATACATGTGACAGATTCAGGATGGCACTGAAAATGCTAGCTTCATTCAAATGAAATATTTAAAGAGATAGGTGGACAATAAAAATTTCATATACCACATTTTATATTGGTGACAATTAAGTGACTACTATTGTTACATCCCAAATCACACAGCTGCTATCTGTACACATTCATTTTATTGATTCTCTATGAAAAGTTGTTTTGTCCTTCATACCATCACCTTTGGGAAGGGCTAAATACATCTTCAACCCCTCCTCTGTTTCACATTGCATGCTTGATTCTCAATTGTAGACTGCCTATCTAAATATATTTTTCTGGTTCTGGAAAGATGAGTTAGCAGTTAAGCTACTTGCCTGTGAAGCCCAAGGACCCAGATTTGATTCCCAAGTACCCATGTAAGCCAGATGCACAAGGTGGCATATGCATCCAGAGTTAGTTTTCAGTGGCTAGAGGTTCTGTCATGCCCATTCTTTCTCTCTCAACCTCTCTCTCAAAATAAGTAAATAAATAAATAAAATTAAATAAATACTAAATACATTTTTTTTTTTCTGAGAGACAATCATATTACTTCTGCTTGCCTAAGTCTGAATCATTTTGAATGGGGGTACCAAGATAATCCAAGTAGATAAGTATGACCAAAAGGCTGTGAAGTATTAAAAAGGACTGGTTCTTCCATGATCACAGTGGGTGGCTTATTGCCTCAAATAATAGGCCCACTCTACCAAAGATTCCTGATCTCTGATCAATCATCTGAATAAGGTATGTAAGAGAATAATGTGGACTTCCAGTGATATGGGTAATGTTCCTCTGTTGAGATAGAAACCTCAGGCATAAACCATTATTAATGAGTTTATTTGAGCAAATAGAGTTTCATGAATGAAGTGCTGTATATCAGAAATTGTGGGGATGTTTCCCCAATGAAACATAGCTTGGAGGATTTCAGATGATGAGTGCTGAAATAATAGAAAATATTTGAACAGTTACTTTATTTGGTTGATCATCAATAGATCAATTTCTTTTAAGTAGAAAAGTTTCTATTTAAAAATATTTGAGTTGACTATGATTAGTTGAGCTTAAGTTCTGGTTTTCAGAAAAGTATGATTTTTTTTTTTTATTGCAGCAGGATTTCACTCTGTCCCAAGCTAACTTGGAACTCATTATGTATCCCAGGCAGAACTCAGATTCATTTTGATCCTCCCATTACCTGCCCATACACTGGGATTAAAGATGTGCAACACCACACCCAACAGAACAATATGAATTTTTAAGAAAGAATGAAATATTGAATTACATTTGAGAGTGTAGCAAGGTTTATATCAATAATGTTGCATAACTAGCTTGACCCTCATAGTTTATTTATTTTATTTTAATATATTTTATATTATATATTTTATTATTTATATATTTTTTCATATTATATCATAAAATATTATATTATTTTATTTATTTACCAGTTATCATTTCTCATATATATGTATATATATTCATATGTATATATAAATGAATTCATTAAATGACCCTTCAGTATTAACCACTCTATCAAACATTTCTTTCAGTGATATTTTCATTCCATTTTGTCAGATTCTTCGTGACATTAGACTTGAGAATTGATTAATATTTTTTTGTTTGTTTCTTTGATAACTTGCAAATTGGATATCACATATATATATAAATTCTATCCTGTCCTGGAGGCAAATGAAAGAATATTTTATGATGATAAAACACAATGGAAAGAACTGTCACCTCTGACAGCAATTGTCTTCTCATTTTATAATGATTAATCCAATGCAGTACACAGTGCTACCTGAAGAATGTCAATCAGCATTCAACTCTGTTCTGGACAGATTCCAGTGTGGATAAATATGTGTCTGCAATTACTAGCTTACAAAATATCAATCTTCTAATGATAATCTTTTTAAGCCAATTTGAGTATGCAATATGAAATCACAAATGTTTATTTTTAATTTTAAATTCATTCAGAGGCAAATCTCTACATATGCATATATAAATGCATAGTGAAATATAAATATATGCATAAATGGCATTCTGATATAAGGTAAACATGTACAGCAATAGTATGAATTATTTCACCTGAAGTTTATAATACCAGAGTGACATTTTCATTATAATAATTTTTATTATACATTCATTGCAAATGTATTTATTTTGCTTGTTGGACTATGACAATTAATATGGTAATAGATTGAAAACTCCATATTTATGATATAATTACAATTGCTGAATAAATTTGTAAAATTGCTAATTTTCATCTTAAGGATTATATTAACTTCACATTAGTTTTCAGGATTATCATCTGTATCATGTCTTTATTATTTTGTTTCTAATGTTTAGTTGTGTTTAAAATTCATTATTACAGAAATAGCTGTTCCATGTGGCCAAGACAAAGAAGAGGAAAACCTGCTTTTTTTTTTTTTTTTTTTTTTTTTTTTTTTTTTTTGGTTTTTGAGACAAAGAAGAGGAATCCTCCTACCTCTGCCTCCCGAGTGCTGATTAAAGGCTTACAAAAAACCTGCTTTTGATAAAGTGATTTACATCTAGAATATATTGGACAGAGTCAACAACCCATTAACGAAATATAAATCATAATACTTAAGATTATCTCACATGACAACAAAAGACATTTTGAAATTATATGTGTGGCTTTTCAGTTTAAATCCATGCATAAATGACTTTCTGGTATAAAATAAACATGTACTATAGTAGTCCAAATTACTTCATATGTAGTTGATAATGCCAGAGTGGCATTATAAACCTACTTAAATGATTGCATGATCTCACTTATGTGTAGATACTAAAGATTTCAAATACATAGAAAGTCTATAAAGCAATGGGTACTGGGGGATGGAAAAATATAGGTAAATGGGTATAAATCTGTCATTAAGCAGATGAAAAAAAACATCAAATTTTCACACAAATACTATAGCAAATAATGTTATACTTTTATACATATCTTTTCAGAGAATAGATGTTTCATGCTGTTACTATACACAAAAAGGTAACTGTATGAAGTGGTTGATCTTCCAACTGTATTGACCCTAACCATTTCACTCTATAAACAAAGACATATCACTACATTCTCTATTTTTAAATAATGAAATAAAAATTAATTCTTGTTATTAACATAGGTATTTATGTGTCTACCAATATCATTAGCATATTGATATCAAGTGGTCCTCTTCCACAAATCATATTCTCTTACAACTTTAACACTGTTTCCCTTTATCATTTCTTCTACATTATTGGCACTCATGCACAAATTTTTGCAGGTTCTGTTGCATTCAGGTTCACATTGCTGGCAGAAAACACCCAACCAAGAGCAGCTTGTGGGGAATAAAGAGTTTATTTTGGCTTACATACTTGAGAAGAAGCTCCATGATGGCAGAGGAAAAACAAAGGCATGAGCAAAGAATGGGCATCACCTCCTAGCCAACATCAGATGGACAACAACATCAGCAGAGTGTGCCAAACACTAGGAAGAGGAATCTGGCTATGCCATCCATAAGCCCACCCAGACAATACACTGCATCCAGGAGTATTTAGTTCCCAAATTGCCATCAGCTGGGTAGGATTCAATTCGCAAACGGCCATCATATGGGGAGCTAAGCATTCAGAACACACACGTTTATGGGGGACACTTGAATCAAACCACCACAGGCACTAAGTTAGCTTCTTTCCCTCTGAGCTTATTTAAAGGGCAATTCTCAGTGTAGAGTGCAGTGAGTGCTTTCCTCCCAAGGTATCAGGCAAAAGATTACATTTCTTGTAGGCTGAATTCTCTGTTGAAGATAGTTCTTCCCACCAGGATATCCCCCAAAATACTACCTTTTCTTAGGAGCAATATAATAATAAACTTAACAATTAAAAGTATATAGTACATACGACTTTCAGGAACCAAATAATTTCTCAAATGTTCATTGATTCCATAAGAAATCATAAGAGATTCACTGGGTTTCATTGGGATATTTGAAATCACTATCAGTTCCATTCTTCTTCATCGTCTATGTGAGAAACAATCTGTCTTTTTTTTTTTTTTTTTTTTTTTTTGGGAGAGAAGGACAGAGACAGAGAGAGAGAGGGAGACAGATAGAGATGGGCATGCCAGCAGCCTCTCAGCTGCTGTGAACAAAATCCAGATGTGTGCACCCCCTTGTGGTCACTTGTGGCATTGCACCCTTGCTTCACTTTGCATCTGGCTAAACGTGGGACCTGGAGATTGGAACTGCTGGAGATTGGAACCAGAATCCTTAGGCTTAGGAGGCAGGTGCCTTAACTGCTAAGCCATCTCTCCAGCCCATTTTTTTTTTGTGTGTGTGTGTTTTTCAGGTAGGGTGTTGCTCTAGCCCAGGCTGAACTGGAATTCACTATAGTCTCAGGCTGGCTTCAAACTCACAGCGATCTTCCTCCCTCAACCTCCTGAGTGCTGCGATTAAAGGCATGCACCACCACACCTGGCAACAACCTTGGCTTCTTTCAGTTTGGATCTCCATGAATAGAATCCAATACATTTGTGATTCTAATCAATAAGTCATAAATAAATTATTGATTATGTATTCCATTTACTGAGTATACTAGTTGTGTAAATATATATATATATATATATATATATATATATATATATATATATATATATCTTTTAGGGGAGATTCATTATGATAGAAACTAACTTATTCATTCAAAGCATAACATCAATAACTCTTCTAGAAAAGAAAACTGAGTAATTTTGACCATATTTCATATTATTGAATTTGAAAATAATGGAATAACATCAAGAGAGAGCTTAAAAGGTCATTAAAGTAAATCTCTACAAGTCTTCAATGCTTCTGATACTAAAATTGATTTACATAGAAAATATTTTTATTCATGAGCATTCACCTATCACTAGCAATGATTATGTTCTTAATTAAAATTTAAGTGATTATTTATACCATGATAAAGAACTGATGTCAATGTATTGAATCTTATTACAACACATTTTTGTCTCATTTCACAATCATGCAGTTGACATGGAAATCATAATGCAGAGTGATTTGACAGATTAAGTGTAATACACAGAAAGTTATCGTGACCATTTTAAATTCCTTTCCCTTTAGCTTTCTACAAGGATAATAACTATCCTGCAATTCTTTCAAAGCACATAATTGAAGGAAGAGAACAAATCTGGGGACAATTACTAAATATTGCTTCCTTGATGGAGAACTACATGAAAGTCATTTCCAGATGAGAAATACTGCTTGGTTTAAAACCCAGAAAGGAAAACACCTAGAAACTCTTGAATCCCACAGTTTCAATTCTTATTTACTACCACATATTTTCCATGTAATTACTTAAGTCTAGTTTTTATTATTCCATTTCAAAACCAGGGAACTTTCACTTTAACAAGCTGTATTTCATCCTTTCCTACCCAAATGATTAGAGTGCATCTGAAATTTTGCTTGAGAAAGCCAATTCCTAGCTTAAATTGTATGAGATTTAACATTTTTTGCAAGGCTATGAATTATACCAATTGTTAGGACTCATAGAGGATATAAAAGCTGCATATAATGCATGGCTTTGAGAAATCCATTCTCTTACACAGGACTATGCATGTGGATGATGAAATGAGGTTTTAAAAGTGGCAAATATATAAGTTTCTAAATATATATTAAAGTAAACAAACTATAGGAGGAGTCAGAAAGATGAGACATGTTGATAATAATCAAGACATGCTACATAGAAGATTTAGAATTAGAAATAACCCTTTAACGACCAGTACATTATGTTTATGCCCAAAGGGAATAAAAACTGGCATTCAACATGTGAGAAGTAGCAAAGAAATAGTAGAAATTCAATAGAAAAGTGTGGTGACTTAATGAATAACTGAAAGCATAGTCGGATAGCTTAAGCAAAAGTGGATTTAGTTTGATAGGAAGGAAAATTTGGAGCCTTATCTCATAGGAAATGAGAGCTAATAGCAGGCTTTTAAATAAGAAAGTCACTCTTATAGAAAAGCTCTTGGCATCACTTTATACATTTCATTTCAAATAAATTTTATGTAATTAAAAATGAATTCTAGCTTTCATTAAGTTGTGGTTATGAAAAATACCCCAGAGGAAAATTAATTTTTTTGTTCTATTCTCTTGAGATATAAAAATCGGACATACTTGAATAAAATGAAATGTATACGGTTCTCTGCCAAGTAATTTAGTACATAAACTTCCAAAAAGTTAAAATTTAAAAATTATATAATGACATACAAAGTAACATTTTTCTAGAAAAAAAAAGTGAAAAAGTTTTAACATGAATGTTTGGAGGACACTAGAAAGGAGCAAATTTTGAGGTATTTTTCTTTTTTTTTCTTTCTTTCTTTTTTTTTTTTTTTTTTTTTTTTTTTTTTTTTTTGGTTTTTCGAGGTAGGGTCTCACTCTAGCCCAGGCTGACTGGAATTAACTATGTAGTCTCAGGATGGCCTCGAACTCTTGGCGATCCTCCTACCTCTGCCTCCCCAGTGCTGGGATTAAAGGCATGCGCCACCACGCCTGGCTTTGAGGTATTTTCTTTATGGAGACAGATCTCCTGCTTCAGAGAAATTGTGTAAATAATGCTGTTGACACATGTCATTCCTAGTTGCTGCAAATAAGGCTGTTTTTATTTAAATACACACACACACGTGTGTGTGTGTGTGTGCATGGAGAGAAAGCAGGCTCATGGGAGCTTCCACAATTATAGACAATAAGCCATGGTAATTCCCTCCCCCTTCCAATTTCCCTTTGCAACTGCACTCTATCATATCCGCTCCCCCTTTCCATCAGACTTTTATTTTGATGTCATCTTGTTTTCCTCCTGTTATGATGGACTTGTGTAGGTAGTATCAGTGATAGAGATGTTTTAGCATTGAACACTCCCCTGTCACTTCATTTTAGCACTATGGTACCTTCTGAATCATCCCAAGGTCATCACCATCTGAAAAGAGAAGCTTCTCTAACCAAAGGTGAGAGTAGCATTAATACATGAGAATAAACATTAAAAGAAATGATTACCGGGCAGTTTGGTGAGCATGCTATATACATTTAGCCAAACACCAACAGATGTAATACTCATCTGGTAGCAGAGTTTCCATTAGACTATCATTGATCATTGTATGGTTTATATTTCATTGACCAAACTATGCTGACATATTTTCTTTATTATATCATGTAATGCATCATTTGTTCCAGTCTTTTAAATAAAAGTACATCTATTAAAATAATTTTGCATTGACATCAGATATACATTTGTTAAAGTCTTTTTTATTATTTTTAATTTTTATTCATTTCCTTGCAAGCAAAAAGAGAGAGAGAAAGAAGAGAGACAGACAGAGGTAATGGGCACGCCAGGGCCTGTGGCCACTGCAAATGAATTCCAGAAGCATGTGCCCCTTGTGAATCTGGCTTACGTGGGTCCTGGGGAATCAAACCTGGGTCCTTTGGCTTTGCAGGCAAATGCCTTAACCACTAAGCCATATCTCCAGCCCCAGATATACATTTTTGACACATATCAACATACTTCCAATGGTTAGTTCACAAGATGTGGTCCCAAAGCTTTCTAGCTTCATGATCACATGGAGGTAATTGAATCAAATTTTCAGGCTAACCCATCAATGTGTTATTATAAATCCTCTGGCTGTTTGGTTTGGAAGCTGCAAGAAGTACTTATTTTAATGTGGCATATTTAAATGTTGTTTTAAGATAATCATAATTGGCCCTTGATGACATTTTATTAATTTGAACATTTATCAAAACAAATAACCAAATATATTGTGCACTTTTTTCCATAGTGCTACATTTTGTCTCCACACATACAAAAATGTCTTACAACAAACTGGCAAAGCACTCATTTGTTCTTAAACTTACATAAGTGAAAATGATAATGTAGAAAAAGCAAGGGAATTTAATCAAAGCAGAATATATAAAATACTTTAATAATGTAAGATGAATAAGATATATCCTAAAAAGTGAATGTATAATTCTGTTTCACAGTGAATGTTGGTCCATCACCTACAAGTACAAAATGCTAGCAATATGGGCAGGGTATATTGAGGAAGCATTTCATACAGTAAGAAGCTCTTGTTTAAATTTTATCTACATTAAATACATTGCACAGATCCAAAACTAAAATCCCACAATAAAGCATTAAGTAAAATAATTAACAATAACTACTATCAATTATGTACAGAGGTAAAGTTTGAAATTCTGAATTCAAAAGTATTGACAGAGATTTGCTGAAACTGTCTCTCTCAAGAACTAATGTATTACTACTCCATCTGAAGACATGTCTGTCATGTACAAACCAACTATTCTACTGTCCATGAATGCACCACAACATTTTCTACACTTACATACTCCAAACCACTGTTCCCCTGTACTGTTCAACCCATGGGGCAGCTCTTGAATAACAAGAAACCTATACTTCAAAGCCTAAGGAAATTATTAAATTACTTACTTTCCCTTTTCTTTGTTTCAGAAGCCAAAGAAAAACTACACACCCATGTTTTCCTAGTTCTGTCTGCTTACTGGTTGGTCCTGCTCTTGTTTGTGTCTGTTACTCCATCCTATCCCTGGCTGGGCACACCTTCTGCTGCGGAACTGGGATTAACAAACTATTAATGCAAATTCTGTTTTACTGAAATGTTGACTAGAGCATATCTGAATGATAATAAAAATTACATTTTTAAAGTATGACACTTTTTTGTAAATTTTCAGTGTTTTTCTCTTGAACTTATTTCTCTTACCTATTTTTTTTTTTATTATCCTTTAATCAGTGTCTCCACATGTTATCAACCACAAAACTGGGTTAGCCATTCTACTCTCTCTTTCAAAAAAATATAGCCTTTATATTGCAAAGTGAGATTATATAGAAATTGTCTTTCTCACTGTCTTAATTTGTGTTATATAATCACAAAATTTCAATCATGTTGTCACAAATGACTGAATTCCTCCTTTTATGTAGCCAGCCACTAAACCATTATGTATGCATTTTACACTTTATTGTCAATTTTTTGTCCTTTTTATTAGTTATGTATATAGTATGTATACAGCAATGATGGTACCATCAGCCTTTTCCCTGCCCCCCCCCCCAATGAGGATTGTGGGTCTTGCATTGTGGGGTAGCCATCAGTTATGGAAGAGAGGCAATGTCTCTGTGCAAAATGTCTCAACTTGTTGCTCTGTCTTTCAGTCCCCTCTTCCACAAATTTCCCTGAGCCATGTTGAGTTCCTTTTAGGTCTATTTCAGTGACAAGGTCATGGGAGTCTCTATGTCTCTTGATCTCTGGTTTGGGAGGAGCTGAGTGTTCTCTGTGTCTATCTCCTTCACCCTTGTGCTGATTAAAGGTTCAATGAGAAAGTAGCAGTCTTGGTCATTTCCCCAATAACTCTATGGCTTCAGCTGGTGCCCTGGTGAGGTGTGATGGGCTGAGTCTCTCCTCAGGTTCTGTGTCCATCTGAAAAAGAGAAGCAAATTCTCCAATGGAAAGTGAGGTCAGTGCAAGATACATGGGTAACCATTACTATTTTAGAGAGAATTTAATAGGTGTAAGCTCTCTTGTATCCCACTATTGGTGGGAGCTTGATATTGGAGAGCAAACTCATTTTTTAATATGGTACTGACTTGTTTCCTGTTTCCAGGTATGGGTTCCGTTCCACTGAGCAGATCAATTAGCCAAATCAAGAGCAGTTGGTAACCCACCATGGCTATGTGCCATTATTGCACTTGTGTGAGCATCACATCAGGTTGATTTCTCCTGAGTACCTTAGACAGATGTTGGTCATTTTCCCCAGTGACTCATGTAATGCTTTCTGGCACTAGACAAGCTAAATGTCTGGGGACTGACTTTCTTCCAGATTCCAGCCAGGTCACTCCATATTCTGTAACAACAGCATATGGTGTCTTCAATAGCAGGATCTTACCATTAACCTTTGGTGCTTCATCAAGTACTCTGACAGAAATCTGTCTTCTTTTGGGAAACCTTGTATATCTCACTGAACACCAGCTTATTGTGGATGTTAAGCACATGCTGGTATTGGTAATTGCAGGTAGTTATAGGCCAAGGGAAAGAAGGAAGAAAAATATAGATAATATGAAAGAGAAAGAGAGAAGAAAGATGGAGTGAGAGAGAAACAGGAGAAGATTGAGGTTAGTCTTCATCATAATCTCTACAGGACCCTGTGATTCAGGTGTTCTCTCTGATGAAGGTTCAACCTTTTAGTATGTCTTTCAGGATATAGAATTTATGTCACCACCATTTCAGTCCTGTTTTTTGTTCCCCCTCCCATACCCTCCCCTCCTGTCCCAGTATCCCTATTGTCCAGTCCTCAAGATGTTTATTAGGTGTGTCAACATCTTGGGTAAATTCAGGTTAGGAGCCACAGACGAGTGAGACCATGTAATACTTATTGTTCTGTGATTGGGTGAGTTCACTGAGAATGATCTGTTCCATGTTTGACCATTTTTCTTCAAATTGCATTGTGTCATTTTTCCTTATGGCAGTAAGATTTCTATAATATAAATATACCACATCTTATTTATCCATTCATCTAATGATGGACATCTGGGTTGATTCCAGTTCTTAGCTATTATTAATTGAGGAGCAATAAACATGGTTGAGCAAGTATCACTGAAGTGAGGATTGGAGCTTTTAGGATAAATGCCCAGTAAGGGAATAACTGGGTCTGTTGGTAATGCTATAGTCATCCTTTTTAGGAGTCTCCATATCACTTTCCATAGTAGTTGTACCAGCCTACATTCCCACCAACAGTGAGTGAGGGTTCCTTTTTCTCCACAACCTCTCCAGCATTTGTTGTCATTAGATTTTTTTTAATGTTTTCTATCCTCCTGGGTTAAGGTGGAATCTCATAGTTGTTTTAATTTGTATTTATCTGATGATTAGGGATGTTGAACATTATCTTAAGTGTGTTTTTGCCATTGGTATTTCTTCCTCTGAGAACTCCCTGTGCAGTTCTCTGCCCCATTTTGTGAGTGGGTTGCTTGACTTCTTATTGTTTAGGTTTTTGAGTTCTTTATAGAATTAAGAAACTAGGCCTCTGTCTGATGTGTATCTGGCAAAATTTTTTTCTCTTATTCTATGGGTCATCTATTGGCTCTGCTTATTGTATGTTTGTCTGTGAAAAAGCAATTTCCTGAGATCACAATGGTTGAGTGATTGTTTAATTTCCTGAGCTACTGGGGTTTTGTTCAGGAAGTCTTTTCCCACTCCTATATCATGGAAAGTTCCTCCTACTTTTTCTTCCAGTAGTAGCAGACTATTGATTCATATATTTAGGTCTTTGATCCATTTGGACTTGATTTTTGTGGATGGTGAAATGTGTGGATTGAGTTTCATTTTCCTGCATATGGTTATCCAGTTTGTCCAGCACTATTTCTTGAAGATGCTGTCTTTTTTTCCAGTCTACATTGTTAAGGCCTTTACTGAAGGAGTTAGTCACTATTAAGAGTTTTAAGATGGAGGTTCTCAGGTCACTTATATATATAATCATGTCGTCTGCAAATAGGGCTAACTTAACATCTTACTTTCCAATTTGTATCCCTTTTATTTCTTTCTCCTGTCTTATTGCTTGAGCTAGTATATCCAGTACTATGTTGAAGAGCAGAGGTGAGAGTGGACCCGCACTGTCTTGTTCCTTATCTCAATGGGAATTTCTTCAGTCTTTTCCCATTAAGTATTATTTGGGCTTTAGGATGTTTATATATAGCCTTTATTATGTTGAGTTATAGACTGTCCTGCCTATTCTCTACAATGTTTTGATAATGAACTGATGTTGTCTTTTGTCGAAGGACTTTTCTTCATCTATTGAAATGATCATGTGGTTTTTGTATTTCAGCTTATTTATGTGGTGTATTACATTGATAGATTTTCACATGTTGAACCATCCTTGCATTCCTGGTATGAAGCCTATTGATCCAGGTGGATAATACTTTTGATGTACTGTTGAATTTGGTTTGTGAGGATTTTGTTCAGGATCTTTGCATCTAAGTTCATCAGGGAAATAGGCTGGTAGTTTTCTTTTCTTGTGGCATCTCTGTCTGGTTTTTGTATTAGGGTTATATTAGTTTTATAGAAGGAGTTGGGGAGCTTTCCCCATTCTCCAATTGTGTGGCACAATTTGAGAATAATTGGTTTCAGTTCTTCCATGAAAGTTTGATAGAATTCATCTGGTCCTGGACTCTTCTTTTTAGTGTGTTTTTTGATTATCCTTTCAATCTCAATGGTTGTTATAGGTATGTTTAGGAGATTAATCTGCTCTGAGTTTAGCTTTGGTAGGTGGTATATGTCCATGAATTCATCCATTTCCTCCTTATTATCCAGTTTTGTGGAGTAGAGGTTTTTGAATTAAGACCTGATGATTCTCCTAATTTCACTTATGACAAAGGAGATATCACAACAGGCATTTCTGATTTGTTACTTTGAGTTGTCTCTTTTTTCTGCTTAATCAAAATGGGCCAGGAGTTTCTAAATCCTGTTTATTTTTCAAAGAACCAGCTCTTTGTTTGATCAATTTTCTTAATTGTTTTCTTAGTTTCCAATTCATTGATTTCTGCTCTGATATTAATTATTTATTTCCACCTGGAGCTTTTTCTTATTTTTCCAGTGACATTAGGTGGATGTTTAGGTTATTGGTTTGGGATATCTCTGTCTTTGTTATGAAGGCATTTAGTGCAATGAAATTTCTCCTGAGGTCCACCTTCATTGTGTTTTGGTATGTTGTGTTCTCATTGTCTTTCATTTCTAGACATTTTGCAATTTCATCCACTACCTATTTATTGTTTAAGAGTGTGTTGATTCAGTTTCTAGGAGCTGGTTGGGTTCCTGGTGCATCTTTTGTTGTTAATTTCTAGCAATACAGCATTGTGATCTGATAACATGCAGGAAATTATGTTGATCATCCTAAATATATGAAGGCAGGTTTTATAAGCCAGTATATGATCTATTTTAGAGAAGGTTCCATGGGCTGCTGAGAAGAATGTGTAACCTGTGGATTCCTGGGTAAAATGTCCTATAGATGTCCGTTAGGTCTATGTGATCTATGTTGTTGAGCTTTCTTACTTCCCTGCTAATTTTCTGTTTGGACAATCTATCTACTGCCAATAATGGAGCACTGAAGTCCCCAGCTATGATAGTTGGTGGTTGTTTTATCGTCAAGTAGGTTTTGTTTTATGAATTGTGGTGCAGCTGTGTTTGGTGCATAAAGATTGATGATTGTGATATCTTCTTGGAGTGTTCCCTTGGTAAGAAGTATCCTTCTTTGTCTTTTTTGATTACTTTTTGTTTGAAGTCTATTTTATCCTATATAAATATAACTACATCTGCTTGTTTCTTATTTTCATTTGCTGAGAGTTTCTTTTTCCACCCTTTTACCCTGAGTAGGTGTCTGTCTTTAGTGGTGAGGTGGGTTTCTTGAAGACAGCAGATTGACGGGTCTAATTTTCTGATCCACCCTGTTAGTTTGTCTCTTGATGGGCAAATTAAGGTCATTAATATTTAGGGTAATAACTGGGAGGTTTGATGTAATACCTGCCATATTGTGGTGGTTTGTGTGGTTTGGTATTTTCTTGATCTTTGTAGTTTTGTGCCTTCTCGAAGTTTGGTTATTATGATCATCTTCTCACAGGCACTTGAGATTCTTCTGTGTGGAGAGTTCCCTGAAGCACTGTTTGTATATTTGGCTTTATATTCATATAGTTGCAAAGCTGAGTTTTATCGTGGAAAGTTTTTCTTTCACCATCTATTATGAGGGATAGTTTTTCTGGGCAGAGTAGTTTGGATTGGGAGCCATAAGTTCGTACTTTGCAGTGTTCCATTCCAAGCCCTTCTAGCTTTTAAGGATTCTATTGAGAAGTCTGAAGTAATTCTGATGGGGTTTCATTTTTATGTAATGTGTAGTTTCTCCTTGGTTGCTTTTATGACTTTCTCTTTGTGATTGATATTTAGAGTCTTAATAACAATATGTCTTGGAGAATTTCTCCTTTGGTCCAGGCTGTTTGGAGTTCTGGTAGCTTCTTGTAAGTTGACGGGACTTTCTTTTGAGAGAGTGGGTAAGTTTTCTTCAATAATTTTGTTGAATAAGTTTTCCATGGCTTTGGTCTATGTTTCTTCCACTTCTGGTATTCCCATGATCTGAATGTTGGGATGCTTAAGGATATGCCACATTTCCCTCATGTTCTGTTCACAGAAATTTTTGAACTTATTGAAACTTTTGGACTCATGAACTTTTTCTTCTAGTTCTGAGTTTCTGTCCTCCACTTGGCTGACTCTATTCTTGAGAGCTTCTATAGGGTTCTGGGCTTGTTCAGTTTGGTTCAAATTTTTTGCTGCTTTTTTATGTATAGTTTTCATCCTTCTGTCGATTTCCCTTTTTCACGTTATTTTCTGATTTTCTTAATGTTTCTTGGAGTTCATCCTTGCATTTTTTTTATGTCTTCATTGAGCTTAGCCAGTTGATTATTGAGGTCCTCTTTTTTTTTTTTTTTTTTTTATGCTCTCCTTCAGATCATTTAACTGTCTTTGGAACCCTTCCTAGTTCTTTTCTATTAGGTCTTTGTTGAGTTTTTGCAAGTTCTGCTATTTGTTTGGCCAGGGTTGCATAGCTTGTCTCTTCATTTTGGGTTTCTGATCCTATTGTCTCTTCCATGTTTTGATTAGAGACATCCATTGTGGGACTGGGCAATCTAGCTGGATTTACTTGCATGTGATTTTTATGCTATTTCTTTTTTACTGTGGTCTGCCCATCACACTGTCAGAAAGCCTAGGGTGTGAGATGCTAGCCTGCTGGCCTGAGGTGAATGGGTTGGTGGTGAATATGAGGGCAATTGCCTGCAGAGTTCAGAGAGACTGGGGCAGGGACATTGGCCCATGTCCCTGTTCAGGGGTGGGATGAGGCAGTAGCAAGTAGGATGGTGATCAACCATGTGGAGCTCAGAAATGCTAGGGAAGGTCACTGGCCTGCTTGCCTGGGTCCCAGTTTGGGGGTGGGAGGGGACAGCAGTGAATGTGATTGTGGTTGTGGTTGGGGAGCTCAGAAAGGCTAGAGTAGGAAAACTGGCCTACTGGTCTGGGTCCCTGCTCAGGGGTGGAAGGGGTAGCTGCAAGTGTGATGGAGTTTTTGCATGCAGAGCTGAGAAAGGCTAGGGTTGCACCAGCGACTGGGACCTTGGTGGCATATGGGGCTCAGAAGGGCTAGGGCGGGACAGGAGCATGGGACAGCAATCACACCTATGGAGCTTTGTGCGATGGTGGGAAAGCCTGGGGCAGAGGTCCTAACCTACTAGCTTGGGTCCACTTGGCCTGCAGTTAGTGCAAGATGGTCCTCTGGCTGGGACTGCAGCTAGGACAGCTGCTTGAGTGGATTGGGGAACTGGTGGGCTATCCAAGAATGTGGGTATTAGTGGATTCCCTATTCTGCTCCTCCACATCCTGCCACTGGAAGCCTACTAGAATCATCAACCCCCTAAAAAATACCCTGAACCTTAAGGATCTTGCTTTTCCTTCTCTGTGAGGTGAGGCAAGGTTAGGCAGATGCCATCTTGACCAGAAGTCTCTTATTATCCATTTTTAATCAATTTAATATATAGATCTGTCATAATGTGAATATATCATTTCAGAGCATTGAATGTTTTAATTACCTTTGTTAAATACTTTTGATTCATGCATATAATGCATTTTGATAATAATAGTCTCTTATTACCTCCCTTTGTCCCTCCTCCCTAGTTCTCTTTCA
Organism: Orientallactaga sibirica; assembly: GCA_036365145.1. NCBI lineage: Eukaryota > Metazoa > Chordata > Mammalia > Rodentia > Dipodidae > Orientallactaga > Orientallactaga sibirica. The sequence continues at coordinate 10,028,811 of JAEOAD010000019.1, read as the reverse complement.
ATGAACCCTTTCTTTTAAATTAGTCCCTCTTTTACATTTGTGTCTTTTATGGTCTTCTTCAGCCATCCTCAATGGAATTTCGATGACTTCAATACTGTGCAACTCTTACACAGGTAAAGACAGTCGCTATGAGGCCATAGATGCAACCATAACTTCATGTCCAGAGACAGCAATCCAAAGTACCCCTCTCTATCATCAGACCTTCACATTCTTTCTGCCTCTACTTCATCAGTGTTGCTGAGCATGGGAGGGCATGCTATAGATATCTCATCTAGTACTCAAAGCTCAATAGTCAGTATTCTTAGTACTCTGATAAGTGGTGCATCTCCCCAGCAGTCACAGCCAAGTGCAATGAGTAGCTTTTCTGAACAATGGTTAACGCACACTAATTTATGGACATAAACACAAATATGTAAAGGGAAATTTCCTAGGCACATCATATCACATTGTTGTGGTCCCCCTCCCAAGACCAGCTCAGGAGGGATGGTAGGGTCTCTGCCGAGTCGGGGTGAGCAGCGCAGAGTCACGACACAGACTCTGGGAGTTGGGTGAAAGCGGGAAGTGAGACTCCGCAAACTCGTTCATTTAGGAAAATGCACGTGGGTTTTAAGGGGCTTGACTGGCTAATCCTTGTATGGGGTGGTCCCCTTTTTGTGACCAATGACAGCCTGTCTCTGGATAGGACATCTCATACTAGGCTTCTAGCAAGCATGGGACTGTAGTTGTTGTCACACCAAGCCTGCACAGAATGCCATTTCCACAGAAGCCACTTCCTGTTCTCTTCTGCCATGTGGTCTGGCTAGGAACAGGCCTGTATTGTGCCATACATCACATAACCAAACAACAGTAGAAACTTCTCTTGTAGGGTCTATGCCCTTCCTAGTTGTGAAGTTTTCACTAAGTTTTCAGTATCAGGCATGAATTCCCTCCCATGGAGCCTTAAAATCCAATTAGAGAACAGTGGGTTACTTCCATAAATAGTCATGCTGTTTTAACAACAGTAGGCACATCTAGCCTGGCTGGCTGGCTGGATGTATTGCTCTCAGTGTCCACTATTAGTTAAGACTATTGCTAACTTTTCCAGTAATCTGCACAGCACTTTCCAGAACTAAGACAACTATCCAGCAAGGAGGAGGATTCCTGGCCAGTTCTTTTTAGTTTTTTTATTGTTTGTTTCATTTTGTTTTTATTTAGTGATCCAGAGCCAATTGTGTGGTATCTTCAGCAATAGGGTCTTGCCATATACTTCCAGTGGGCAACTAAAAGCATTTGCAATTGCCTGTATTGCCTTGGGAGCCTTTGGGTATTTCTAACAAACAACTTACTGAGGAGTATCACACCACTGGCACTGAGATTTTCTTATAATAGTCTATGTTTTCTGAGAGATATGTTATCTAGCTACACAGAGAACCTCTGCCCAAACACTTTTCAAGAAAATTTGTTTTATTTTTATTTATTTGAGAGCGAGAGACAAAGGTAGAGACACAGAGAGAGAGAGAGTGGGTGCAACAGGTCTTCCAGCTGCTAGAAATGAACTCTAAATGCATGTACCACCTTTTGTACCTGGCTTAAATGTGTCCTGGGGAAACAAAAGTGTGTCCTTTGGCTTTGACAACTCCTTAACTGTTAAGCCATCTCTCCATCCCCCAAACACTATTTTTTTTTTTTTTTGAGTGAGACAGAGAGAGAGAGAGGAAGAAGCAGAGAGACTGGGTGCACCAAGGCCTTTTTAGGTGCTGTGAATGAACTCCAGATGCGTGTGCCCCCTTGTGCACATGTGCGACATTGCATGATTGCATCACTGTTGCGTCTGGCTAAATGTGGAACCTGGAGATTTGAGCAAACATTCTTAGACTTTGCAGGCAGGTGCCTTAACCACTAAGCCATCATTCCAGCCCACCAAATACTATTTTTAATTATAATTTTAGTTAGATATCAAAGAACTTGGTTCCATTTTGGCTTTTCATAATCTTTGATTATCCAGTCCCTCACCCCTCTTCCCTTCAATCCCCTCACACTTACCCAGATTAAACCTTTCCAGCCATCCCTAGTCTACTATTTCTTCTGCAAATCCTTCCCACTTTTTCTTCTTCTGTTGGTCTGTTTCTAGCTTACTGGTGTCCACCAACTCTAAAATTGTTTTAAACTAATTTAAAAATAGCATCTTATAATTATTATATATACTTAGGTTTTATGTGTATTAATGTAAGTTCCCAAATATGTATACATTTTAACATTGTTAATACTCTTATTTTTAAAAAATCATGAAAAATTAAAAGTAATAAAATTAGGGCTGGAGAGATGGCTTAGTGGTTAAGACACTTGCTTGCAAAGCCTAAGGACCCAGATTTGACTCTCCAGTACCCATTTAAGCCAGATACACAGGGTAGCACATATATCTGGAATTTGCAGTGGCTAGAATCCCTCGTTCTCTCTCACACACTCTCTCTTTTCCTCTTTACCTTTCAAATAAATACATAAATAAAATATTTAATAGAAATATTTAATATTTCATAGAATTGATAAAATTAAGTTGTGGAAGTATATAATCACAATAATCAGCCCTAGAACCAAGAAGAAGGAACATCATTAAAAGTAAATGTATATATGAGGTTTGTGGCCCATAACACACAGTACCACAGAGATTATAACTTGTTTTTTTCTATTCTGCAATGGAAAAAGACACCACACAGAAAATATGCATAAGTATATTCTTTACCCAGACTAGTGAGAACTACAAAACCTACTAAGAAAAATAAGTACAAAAGCACTTAGCAGTTATCTTCTCATTGCTAGGACAAAATATCTGACTAGAAAATATGAACATTTGTGGATTTAAGACAGCATTCATACTAAGATTTTTTTTTTTATTAACTTAATGAGCTTTCCACTTCATAGATCTCTGATTGCATTGCAGCACTTCAAGTTTATTAAACCCCATTAAATAGATCAACTGAATGAGGCGACATTTTCTATAAGCCAAGCTAGGTATGGAAAGTCAGTCAGAATGAACCTTGTTCCCACAGTAATTTCAAAAGAAAATATTAATTGGTTGCTAAAAATAACCCATTTTGGAAATGGGTATAGATTTATGAATGTTTTAATGTATAGAATTACACAATAAAGACAATTTATATTGACTTGCTAATTATGGGTTATCCTTATAAAAAGTTCTGCAATATAATTCCACATAATGAAAATATTTCAGCTGAAATGAAATTCTAGCTATAACGTTTTTGAGACATAGAAAGATGGAATAAATTAGTCTCACTTTTCAAGATTGTGTGCTTGTCAGCTAAACCATCTTTATAAAACCTAATTTCAAATGGTAGTCATTCAAGTCTTATATTTATAGGCATACTTATTTGTAAAAATCCAGCATAAGTTTTACACTCTGTATATCAACTTGAAAAGCAAAATACTACCTTTAATAAACAGTTAAGGCGTATACTTAACAGAATTTTTTTTTAACAGTACTTAGGGTTGCCTATAATTTTTGTTGTGTGTGTGTGGGTGCATACGATATATATATATATATATATATATATTTATACATACCCCATGAACACATGTGAAGAGGCCAGAGGAAGACAGTGATTATTCTCATCTACTGCATTTCTGCCTCATTTCCCTTAGACAATTTCTTGCTGAACTTGGAGCTTCCCACTTTTCAACAGGACTGAGAGGCCATAGTCTTAGTGGTCCTCCTGCTCTTGCCAACATCAGCACTGGGTTCACAGGCATGAGAAGCCACACCTCTTTTTATGTGCATGATGAAGATTAAACACAGGTCCTCAAACTTGAATAGCAAGGGCTTTACCACTTAGGCCATCTCCTGACCCAGAGGTCACTTTTATTTGACTGAGTTGTATATTAAATTTTCCCTTTTAATTGAAAGGTAAAGGCTTATATATCATTTTACCCTTGTTCATTTACTATTGCCTAAGATATTTCTGTGTTTTTTAAGGGGCCAAATAGGGCTCAGTAAAGTACTGAATATTAATAATGTAACTCAAAGTAAAGATGAAAGCTATTTTTAATTCTTCCTCTTCAGTTCTACTTATAGTAATCATTTATTTATTTTCAGTCTTTGGAGACTTTGAAATGGTTAAGTTCACTCAGCAATATCATTACAAATTTAAATATACCTCTAGAAAATTCAAAGCACAATCAGCCAATACTAATAACATTGCTCACACTTAGGCAAATAGTTTTCAAATACCTCATCAGTATCTTGCCAACTAAATTTCATGACACTTGTGTACTAAGAAAAAGTTCTAAATCCTGTATAAAATTCTAAGTAACAATGTTTATATATTATGACCACATTATGCAATGTTCATGAAATATAGCCAGAAAACAGTGAAGAAAGTTTTACTAGTCAACTTCTTATTGCTGGGATAAATTGCTAGAAACAGAAGAAAAGTTTAAGGAAAAAATGGATTACTTCAAATTACACTTGCATGTTACATCTGCCCTGTCAGGAAAGACATCCAAGCAGAAGCTTGAGGCAGTTGATCATAGTCAGCAAAATTAGGAAGCTGGAAACAATGAATGCTGCTGCTCACCCAACTCTTTCCTTCTTAGGAAGCAGCTGGTGAAACAATGCTGTGCAGAGTGAAGCTGGTTCTTCCCACCTAAATTAAGCTAATGAAGAAGATCCCTCACAGGCATGCACAAAGGATACCCAAATTGAGATAATCCTTCACAAGGCTGTCTATGTTCTGTCAAGTTGAAAATTAATATAAACCATCACAAAATGGGTTAAGAAGTGTTCTTCATCAATACTTTCCTGGATAAAACAAAATAAATATGCCAAATTCTGTATAGAATCCACAGTTTAACATACTTTGTGGACTGGGATTATCATTTTTCATATATTCAAGGGTTACTCTTGTGACTTGTTACTATTTAGATATTTTTGTATATTGCTTAATTTATGTCAATGGGATGGATCTTTATTGAATTAATACTGAAAGTATATGATATATATCAAAGTTAACCAAATATTTCTAAATGTCTAAATGTGTACATTATGCATATATTTGTGTTTTTATGTGCATGCGTGTTATGTGTGCCTGTGGAGGCCAGAGATCAACTTCAGGCATCTTCCTGAACTGGGAGCTCACAGATTCAGCCAGAACAGCCAGTGAGCCAGCCCCAAAGATCCTGCTCTTTCTACCTCCCCAGCACTAGGAATATAGGCACTTGGCATAGCACTCAGCCTTTATGTATTCTGTGCCTGAATTCAGGTCATCATGCTTGCCTAGCAAACCCTTTACCAACTGAGTCCTCTCCCCAGCTCCACCTAAATGTTTCTTGATAATCTATATGAAAAGCTTAACACTGTTTTCCTAATAAAACACCTAGAATTATGCTAAGCAGTTATTATTACATAATTTGAAATATATCAATAATCAAAGAAAATTAACATGCCTTAATATGCTTATAAGAGAAAACATGTTAGGTGTCATTATTTAATTTTAGAACTAAATTGAATAATTTGGCATTATGTATCTTTACAATGTTTTTAATTAGATATATATCCCCAGTACTTAATGTAAAGCAAAATGCAAAAGATTTTGAGATAGACAGAATAATCCATGAATAATCTGACTTCCTTGCCAGTTTCAGTAATTGCATTGTATTGGGTTTTTACAATTTAAGTTGCATTATAACAGAAGAAAAATATTAATTATTCTATATAAAGAAATTCAAATAAATTCATTAATTAGTGATTAAATCAACCATTTTTTGCATTGATTTGGAAATTCAGTTTGCATGATTGTTTGCATATTTGTATTTGAATTATTTGAAATAGAAGATATGATTTGTTTTGTTTTAAATTTGTGAGAGATTATACCATTAACACATGTTTTATTTCATATTTGTGTAAATACTTTATCTTTTGAAAACTTATTTTAAAATTAAAATAAGACTATTTATCAACAGAAAGAAAATCTTGGCCATAGATATTTCATCACCTTATGCATGGGAATATTATTTTGATCATAAATTAATACTAAAGTATGTCTGCAAGTGTCTTTTCTTACCACCTAGACCTAAAATCATTCTAATGCTCAGTATGTTTCAAATGACTGATATCTATATGTGTAGGATTCATCAACTTTATGTGAAGTGTGTTTCTTGTAGGCAATAAATTGTTGGCTTAGTTAGTCCAATGATAAGCTCTATCTTCTCTTATATTTATGTTATTAATATTTAAAAGTACATTGACATATCTGCATGAGTATCTACAATAACTTTGCAGCTTTAAGTTTAATATTTTTTCTTAGTTTTTTTCATCTTTTTTCATCATGCTTGGCATTAATTTACCACTTTCTTTAATAAATTAGGATATCTCTTCACTTAAATAATAGTTTATGATAATTTTAGTGACTACTTTAAAGTTTACAATATATTTAAGCAATTACAATTTCATCTCATAACAAAAGACTGCTCCACACACTGCAGTGCATCTCTGTGTAGGTGCTTTGCTAGAGAGCTAAGTGATTGACATCTTCAGCATGTACATATCATTTTGAATTCTTGTGCCACAACTTTAATAAGTTTACATGATTTAAAAAAATATTTTATTTATTTACTTATTTGAGAAATAGAGAAAGATAAATTCATAGAAGAGAGAGAAAATATGAGCTTACCAGGGTCTCTAACCACTGCAAATGAACTCCAGATGCCCGTGTCACCTTGTGAATCTGGCTTTATGTGGATACTGGCAAATCAAACCCAGTTTCTTAGGCTTTGCAGGCAAGTACCTTATCAGCTGAGCCATCCCTACAGCCCTACTTTCCTGCTTTGAGGAACTATTTAATACCATTACTGACATGCCTTTGGAGAAAGAATCATGATCTAAATTAAAATAATTTCTATTTCCTTCATTTCTTTCTGTTGCATTTATTTTCTATTTTGGAACCAGATTCCTGATGTAAAGTTTTCACTCAAGCTATAGAAATTATTTTTTTAAAGAATAACTCTTAGAAAATTAAAGATGACTATTACATCTTAAGTTGTAGGATCTCAAAATTCCTATCTTAGTTTTCTGGAAGATTTGACTCCTTTCTGTTCTGAACCAAACAATCATCTTTGCTATCATTCCATCAGTTCCAGTTTTAATATTTCACTCCTTGTGTTAATTTGGGATATACTTTTTAAGCTACCTTTAAATTCCCTCTGAGTTTATTGATTATTTTCTGGGCCACTTGCAGTCAAAGGATGAGCATATCCATCTAAGACATTTTTCAGTACTGCTGTTGTACCTTTGATTTCTGATATTTTCTTTAATTCATTAAGATATCTATATCTATTCTTACATTGCATTTGGCTCACATACTGTTTTATTCATTTAGAAGATTACTTTTTTTGGTTTGTGGCACGTTTTATAATTTTTTTTGCATGTGTATGTATGGTATGCATAATGTATGTTCATATGTGTAGGCCACTGTATGTGAGGGTGAACATGTCTTCCTCAGTCATTCTACACCTTACTTTTTCTTTTCTTCTTTTTTTTTAGACTTTACAAAAATTTATTTTGATTAGTAAAATAGAACTTTCTTTAAGAAATACCAGATACAAAGCAAAGGGAAATAGTCTGAGCTCTAATCATTACATCCCTTAAGTTTTCTAGGATTTCTATGCATAAAAGAAAAATTATGACAGACAGTAAAAATAATTGCTAAAACATACCCTCTATGTATGCTCACATTAACTGATGAACATATTATAAACATTTCAAAAGTCAGTTACCACCTTTTAAGATATACCATGCAAAATAATATTTACAGTCTAAGAAGATAGGCAGATATCAACCAGTCTTCAGCAGACATGTTCTCAGAGTGTAAGACATAGCTGTCCGCGTGTGAGCTCCTGAAGTACCAAGGAGAGCATGACCTTCTTAAGGAGATGCGGCAGTGGTCCATCCCACCCTTTCCTGTGAGTGCACATGACATCAGGAGAGTGGGCATTTCTTCAGGGAAGGAAATTGGGGCTCGGTTACAACAGTTGCATGAACAGTGGAAAAAAGTGGTTACTAAATGGAAAAACACCAACTTTTAAGTTATATAAAAAAGACAACATGGACTACATACCAAAAAGTGGTAACTTCTGGGTAAGACTGGTCTTTTTATATTCTTAATAATGCTGAAGAAACTATAGAAAAATTAAACCTACAATGGAGATCTCTGGAAAACACCTTACTTTTTCAACCAGGGTTTCTCACTGGAGACCACTGACTCATGTAGACTAACAAGCCAGGAAGACCTAAAATCCTCTTGTACCAGCCTCCACAGAACTGGAATTACATGATTGTGCAGCTGTCCCTAACTTTCTAGGTGAGGGCTTGGATCTAAACGCATGTCTTTGCATTGGAAGAGTAAGCACATTACCAACTGAGCACTCCCCTCCCAGCTTTTGTCATGCTTTTGTTGATAGTTTGGCCTTTTGCATACGTAATAGGCACAGAGATCAGTAACAGTTAATGTTGGATGTTATAATGTGACAAGGAGTTAGACTGCTTTTTGTTGTTGCTGTTCTTGGGTGATTGGGGAAGTACTGTCCTTGTGCTCACCTCCTTGTTTTTGTCCTTCCATCTCTGCACCTGAGAAAGTATGCCTCTTGATGCTTCTTCAGCAATAGTCCATTTTTAATGTAGATGCCTGGTGATTGGCTTAGTTATGAGGAAAAGAAAACAATGTGATCATAAATTTCATATCCACCTTTCATTAGACATGTTTCTTGTTGGGGATTTCCACACATTTTGACCAAAATTTTCTTTTGATTTTTCTTTTTCCTGTTACTCCCCACTATAGCTCCAGTAATTCTTGATTTGTTTTATTAAAGTCCTCCCCATAAATTATCCTTTTCTTTTTTCTTTTTACTTTTTTCTCCCAGGGTGTTAGAAGGAAATAGTTTTATCTACTTGAGATTAAAATACCCAAAGTAAGTTCTGGCCAAAGGTAAATTTCTGGGCAATTAATTATTTTTTATGAAAGATAGTATTGATGTGTATTTCCATGATTGCACTTTTGACGACACTAACTTCTACTTTAGAGAACCCTAAAGGCTTCTATAGATACTTTTCAAATTGGTAAAATAGCATTAGAGCCCCTGTACTAGTCATCCTTTTGCAACAAATAAAATTAACAATTTAATTTCACACCCCAGACTCAGGTAAGACTTTAAGCTACTCAAAATCATAGATTTTTTCATTAGTGTATAACTTGTGTCTTGCATTTTACTTTGTATCAAATTTATGATTAATAAATATCTTTGAGCTATACTAATAAATGTGTACCCAATTTTCTTCAGGAGCCTTGGCAAGCTATTCAGTACTACTATCAGGTAAACCACAAAAACTAAACTAGTAAAAAAAGATTCAGTTCTAAATCATTGTAAAAGTTCATTCATACCTTATTGATGTGAATTTTTTTTTTTGTAGAAATAGGCATCTATCTATTAAATCTGCCAAAATTACACAATAGGAAATGAAATTCCAGGAAGTAGGATTATAATCACAAATGTGTATCAAGTCAAATTTGATATTCATTGTCTTTGTTGTGGTTTCTTTATTCAACATTGCAACCTCAGACATTCTGAATAGTAAATATTTTATGTTCCTGTTGATAAGATTACATTGTCTCCTTAAATTAATAGCAAAATGAAAGAGGCCATTCATTAAAATCAGATAACACTGATGTTAGAACATATCATATTTTAATTATGGACCTAGAAAAGTAATATCCTCAATGTGAAAAATAAATAATTGTGGATTGTATGTGCAACAAGAAGATTGCTAGTTTACACAGTATTACACAATGCATTGCTAAAATACCTGTGGCGTACAGATTTGGTATCTGGACTATAAAATAAAGTGCTACAGTGCCATCTCCTGGATGCCAAAAGGATCTGGAAGTGGAGGTGTGATTTAACATAAAGTTTATTTAATTAGTTCATATTAATCAAAAACAAATATGGAGGAGATAAACAATGACTACCGCTTAGGTTTCTGCTTTATGGGAAGTAATAATTACATTTAATATACACAAATATATTATTAAATATTTTACCCTTATAATATTATTTCTCTGCCCTTTACAATGTACATGCACCATTCATTCTTTCAAAGTTAATACACAGAACTTACTGATCCTAAAAGGTAACCATCTCAAGTCCTGAGACTGGCTTGTACGTTAATTATTAAAAGTCTATTTGTGTGTGTGTGTGTTTGTATGAGTGTATACATGTTTGCATATATGTGGATATATATACAGTGGGTTGTATGTGCATATGCACATGAAGACCAGAGGTTGAGGTCAGGTATCTTCCTCAATCACATTCCACCTTACTTTTTGTGAAAGGTCCTCTCACTAAATCCAGAGCTCCTCAATTCAGACAGACTAGCTAGGTATGAAGCCTCAAGAATACTCCCATTGGAGTCTCCATAGTAATGGGATTACAGCCATGTGTTGCCACAATCAGTCCAGGTCCTCATACTTGTTCAGCAAGCATTTTACCCACTGAGCTGTCTTCCCAGTTGCAACTTGTGGTTTAAACTCAGAACTCTAAATCCATAGGAATCCTCACCTCATTATTTTAATCTTATGATGAATCTAAAACTCATTAGCATACTGTTGGCAATAAAAATGACTTAGAGCTATATAGTGGGAATTTGTAAGTTTATTTAGAATACATTTCTGTAACCTCAAGCCATTTTCAACCCTAAGCTTTATCCTATTCAAATTTGGTGCAAATAAAACAAAAGCTGTTAATGCTTTTAAACTTTTCAAATTTCTCTATAGAAAAGTCATTTTGAGCCACTAGGACCTCCCTATATAATTTTGACACTCCTTTCATTTTATATTTTATCAATATTTTTACTCAAAAATACATATAACTTCAACACACTGTGATTTTTGAAATAAATTTGTTGACTTTATAAATATTTTATAACATTTTATAACATTATATCAATATATATATATATATATGTATATATATATATATATAGTATTTTTATTCAGATTACTATGGAATTTCACTCTCTCTTTTTTTTTACTTTATTTCTCATTGTATTCCTTATGCATATGCTATTTGAAATTAGGTTGAAAATATTATAAGAAGATGCATATTTAACAGTTGAAAAATTATATTAATGACTGCTTAATATGTGTTCTTAGTTGATACTGTGTAAAACTGTTATAAATTTAAAAGATGCTTAAAAATTATCCTTATTTTTGGTGTAAATTCTACAGCAGACAAAATTAAATATCAAATGACCACTGTTATCCTTATTTAATTTTTGTTTCTGTGTTCAGAAAAATACCAATGATGACAGTGAGTGCCATGTCATATTTATGTGAAAATTATTTCTTTAAATTTTGTTATGGTCATTTTGTAATAATCATGTGCAGTGCACTGCCTGCATCTAGAGTGGGCAGTGGAGATGCTTTGATATCTGTGTGTACCTTTGTAGCCTCCATCATGTTGGACATCCCAGTTTATCCCATCTCTGTCTCACCAGGTGGCCTTGACAACAATTAAGGACAATATTCTCACTATTTATTGCTGTGATATAAGGATATTCTTATATAATTATAATTCTATAGAAGATAATCTCAGCTTATTCTAGGCACTTTAACTGAACATGTTGATTTAAATAGCTATCTAGGTGCCCATGTATACCAAAGATGTATTTATATTACTTTAAATGTTTCACTGTTAATGGAAATTGGTATTGATGGATATTTGGATACTGTGGTCATAGTTACTATAAATGAGTTGTATGTGTGGTTTTCTGATGACAAAAGACTTCATGCATGTATTTTTTTTTCTTTCTAGATAAGCTAATTAATAAGATACATACATGTTCAATGTGATCACAACCTGTGGATATCAGCACAAAGACTGCTCCCCCATCGACACACAATGACCATGATCTCTTATCTCCATTTCATTAATGGAAATGAACAAGTCCACTCTTCAGTATTATTTTCATCTGTATGCAGTTTTTTTTTTAAATATATAAACTCTACTAAAAATCCCAGGAAGTACAAATCTTGTTTTCATGTTCCAATTTCAAGCACAATGGTCTATTAAACAAAAAAGTATTTAATGAACATTTGTATAAGTGTTAGTTGCATAATTAAACTCTAATTGATATATTAAAATGTGAAATATAAATATTATTGAGGTAACATTAGATTTTCCCATGGGTAAACATTGTGGAATGTTTAAATTAGATTGATATGCCCTGTCTTTTCAATATTTAGATTTTAATACAAATTATCTTCATAGTATTCAACATGGCCCATCAGATCTCCTAGTGACATTAAGTTCTTACACTCTCTCTAATCTACTATATTCAAGATCTTTAGAGTATTGCTTAAAGAATGAATCAGTATTGTTTTCAAAGGCCATGGCAAGGGCAAGAGTGAAGTCATATTGTTTTCCTAACATGATATTCCTTTTTACTATAAATGGGTTCAGTCATAGGTGTGCACAGATCAGAGGAAACTTAAAACTTGAAATGAAAACAGGTGTTTGAATAAGTTGATACTTGGAGAGAACATATAAGGGGCTTATTTTGAAATAATAATTGGAAAGTACTTTTTATTCTCATGAAAAAAGAAATGAAATTGTGAAGCAAATTCATCCCTGATACAAACCCTCATGGAGATTCCAGGACTGAGATGCACAAGAGATGCAAGAGAAAAGAAAAACAAAAAACAAAAACAAACAAAAAAAAAAAAAAACCTTGCCAGCAAGAAAGGACGTCAATGTGATTTCATGAATGAAAAAATACCTTCAGAAGAAGTCAATGTTCTAATTAAAAGTGCTTTTGGACATGAATAAACCTGGTATGTGAGCAATAATATTTAGTTGCATTGATAAGCCAAATGGTTCATTCAATAAACTAAGAACTTTCCCTTCTTCCTCATACATAATAAATGGGAATCATCCACCCATTTTTGAAAACTCATTCCTCATAATCAAGAAAAGAAATTCTACAAAGCCAACATTTTAAATCTTTGTTAAGTAAAACACCTTTTTAAAAATTATAAATCTTTGGAAATTTTCATTTTCTAATTTAATTTTATAGTAGCACACAATAAGATATTAGCTCACAAACTAAAAGGAAACTTATTATATGTTCCATCAGTTCCATTACTTAATGTATATCAAAACTCATTGACCTGATTTTGCAAAAATAAACACTCCCACATTCATATGAACACTGTTGATAATAGCCAAGGAATACAAATAACCCAGAAGATCAGCTGATGAATGGCTAAAGAAAATATAGTACATTTGTGCATGCAATACCTTCAACCACACACAAAAAAAATGAGTCTTATATATAGTAGCACCATATGTAGAACTGTATATTATCCTGCTAAGTGAGATGACCCAGGCACAGAAATACAAGTACCATGTGGTCACACTCATGTACAGAATATCTAAGTGCTGATCACATAGAAGTTGCCCGCCGCCACTTGCCCTGGCATATTCAACATAGGCTCAGGCTGTTACCTGGATGAGGGACAAGCAGACACAAAGAAGAAAGCCTTGCTTCCACACCAGTCAAGGCTTCATTTATTATTATTCATACAGAGGTATATATAGGGGAGGCAGGAATGAAGATATCTTTTTATGGCTATAGGGGAGGCAGGAAGAAGGCAAATGGGATTTATGGCTGCCTAATGGATTTTATACTACCAGAAATCTCTTGAGTGATAGGCCTCAAGAATGTCTGTTGAGATTACAGGCAGGGGCATCAGTCCTGTTTGTTTAAGATACACATCTTTAGGTTACATTCTTGTTCTTATCAAAGCAGGCTTTTTGGGAAGGCTTGTTAAATTTCACAGGAACTCAGGAAGCTGAAATCTTAACACAAAGAGTGGAGGCTTCTTCCTCCAAATGGTTGCAGTTTGGCTCAGCGGTCTCCAACAAGAAGTAATTAGCTAATATACATATAGCATATCACTACCTAATTAATTCACACCACTCAGGCTTTAAAATATCTTTCTAGGACAAATCCAACCTATAGCTAAATTTTTGTACCTCAAAAATCCTATTTCGGGCTGGAGAGATGGCTTAGCGGTTAAGGCCCCTCCCTCCTAAGCCTAAGAACACTGGTTCCAATCTCCAAGTCCCGCGTTTAGCCAGAGGCAAAGTGACGCAAGGGCGCAATGCCGCACTTGCCCACAAGAGGGCGCACACATCTGGATTTCGTTCACAGCCTCTGAGAGACTGCTGGCGCGCCCATCTCTACCTGTCTTCCTCTCCCTCTGTCTCTCTCTTTCTCTCTCTATCTCTCTCAAAAAAAAAAAAAAAAAATCCTATTTCCCCAAGCCCCTGCCCCTGGCATTGTATTTCTGGCTCTATAAATTCACTGTTTCAATTACACATATGAGGAAGGTCAGGAAGTTCTGTGTTTGCCTCTCCCAGCCTGGCTTATTTCCTTTAGTATAACGTCCTCCAGGTACATCCAGGTTTTCTCAAATGGAACATTGCCTGTCTTTTGACTAGACACAGTTCCATTGAGCCAGTCAGATGGCTAAGCAGTTTGAAAGCACTTGCTTCACAGTCACTGAGTACCTCAATTCAGAACACAGACGCTACATAAAGGCATTGCTGTGGTTCGTGTCTGTAATCTAAGGATCCTAGTTTGACAAGGGAGGTGGAGACAGAATGATCCAGCATCTTACTGGCCAGCTAGCCCGGTGATCAGAGAAACCATGACTAAATCAAAGTGGAAAACCAAGACATCATGACATTCAAAGTTGTCTTCTAACCTCCACAAGCACTCATAATAGCATGTGTGACAACCCTCACAGCCATGAAGATACACACATCACACATCTCTCTCTCTCTCTCTCTCTCTCACACACACACACACACACACACACACACACACACACCTTTTCTCTCACAAGAAGAACATGCCATTGTGTATCTCACATTTTCGTTATCTACTCATCTATCAATAAATATATGGGTTGTTTAGTTTGGCTTTTGTAGTAATGCTGCAATGAATATGTTAGTACAGGTATTGCTTTAAGAAATAGATTTAATTTCCTTTGGCTCTATGTCAAACAACTGAATGGCTGGACCATCAGCTCTCTTACAGTTCTGAGGATTGTCAATAGTATTTTGTGTAATGATTGCACCTGATAGACAATGTCATCATTGGTGTTAAGGGTCCTGTGTCCCTACACCTTTTCACACACTTACCACTTGGTGTTTTCATTAGAGGTAGGTGTGCAGCAATATCTCATAGGTTTTTTTTTCTGGTATTTTCTGTTGATTAGTTTATAACTTTGTGACCAATTGTCTGGCTTTCTTTAAACATGTCTATATCAGCCTACATCCTTAAAAATGTCTATTTAAGTCTGCTACTCATTTTTATTGGCAACTTCCATAAATATTAACAGTATATCATATCATGTTCACTTTCTAGCACCGTCATTTCCCTCCTCCAGATCATCCCTCCACTGAATCCCTCCTTCTTCACAAATCAACCCTAATCTCCATTTCCCTGAAGGCCCTCCACAGTAGAGTCCTATGGGTAATTAGAGCCTGTGTTAGTATCCTGAAATACTGCTCATTTTTAGTGTGAATACTTGAAGATTTTTGTTGTTTTTACTCATTTATTTGATTTTATATATTTGAATATTAATTTCTTATCTTATGTATGACCTGCAAATATTGTCTCCCATTCTGTAAGTTAACTTTTTATTTTCTTTTATGTAGCCTTTTCATTTTGTCTTTGTGTGTGTGTGTGTGTGTGTGTGTGTGTGTGTGTGTATTTTGTTTGCATAAGCCTTGAAACTCATGTAGGTCCACTTGATTACCTTTGCTTTGGTTTGTAGTGTTTTGGGGTCATATTTTAAAGATCATTGTCAACTTTATATAGCTTTTATTAAAGGTATACAATGTTCTTACCAATATATAAGAAAAGACATGTTAAAATGCATAAAGTGACCAAAGGTGACACATATGTACACAGAAACAAATATCAAACTCTAAATTCATTGTAAATTTAACTGATGATAATACAGTGTTATATGTACCTAAGCATGAATAAATTTAGAAAAGAGACATATAATTATGTTAACTGTGTTTGAGAAAGTAGAAATAATATATACCCTGGGTTAAGATGAGGGACCTTGTCTAAAGAGTCATGGAGGAAGACACTTAGCATTAATATCTGCCCTTCACATGTGCACTGTATGCACATGAACACATATCCACACAAACAAGCAAACAAGCATACACTCACAAACCACACACAAACAAATAAAAAATTCATCCAAAACTATGTTTACATACAGTGAACTCATTATCCTATCTATTTTTTCACTCAAAATGGTACAGGGGCTAGAGAGATGGCTTTGCCATTAATGCCCTTGTCTGTGACGCCTAAGGACCCATGTTCTACTCTCTAGATCCTATGTAAGCAGGATGCACAAGGTGACACAAGCACACAAAGTTGAACATGCATACAAGGTGGCACATGCGTCTGGAGTTTGATTTCAGTGCCTGGATGCCCTGGCCTGCCAATTCTCTCTCTCTCTCTCTCTTGCTTGCACGCTTGCTCACTCTCTCACTCTCTTGCAAAAACAAGGGCAGTTTGTGTATAGAATGGCTGGCCTTTCTTCTTGAAAAAATATTCTTTATAAGAAGGTTTACTTAGTGAAACATAATTATATTGGCATAAGAAAATATACTTAGTCATTACTAGATCATAATCATCTAAATTATCTCTATATTTTCACATTAAAAAAAAATGTTAGCAATGTTTCCTGGCCCAGAGCTCTCAACCCCAGAATGTGGCAGAATGAAGCAAGTTCAAGTCCAGTGTGGGCTCCAGAGCAGCCTGGTGAACTTACTAAGACTTTTTTTTTTTTTTTTTTTTTTTTTGTTCTGAGGAATGAACCCAGGGCCTTGAACTTGCTAGGCAAGTGCTCATCCACTGAGCTAAGTCCACAACCCCAAGACATTATTTTAAAATGAAAATAGTGTTGGGGAAATGGCTTAGTGGTTAAGGCATTTTTCCTGTGAAGTCTAAGGACTCTGGTTCAATTCCCAGGACCAATGTAAGCAAGATGCACAAGAGGGTGCATGCATCTGGAGTTTGTTTGCAGTGACTGGAGGCCCTGGCATGCCCATTCTCTCTCTCTCTCTATCTCTCTCTATCTGCCTCTTTCTCTCTCTCTTAAATAAATAAAAATAAATAAATTTAAAATGAAAATAATCAGTAAAGGGCCAAGCACAAGGTACAGAGTGGTCAAGCTCTTGCCAGAATTCACAGGGCCCTAGTTTCAATGCCAAAATTGTAAGCAAGTGATCAAAAATAAAAAGCAAGTAAACAAAACACAATCAACAAAAAGTTGAACTTACTGACTAACTTTTCAAATTTCTTAAGGACAGCAACCTAGAAGACAGTAACAGAGTGAAGGAGACTATTTAGTATATTGAGGTTTTCCCAGATTCTATTAAACTAGAAATGTAGCATTTCTAATTAAAGTTAACAGTAGTTATATATATGCAACAGTTTCTGTAGGATACTTCTATCAGTCACATTTAAAAATTTTTCCAATTGAAAAATGTGAAGTAAAAATTGTTGTTTTTCTTGCAACATTGCTTATCTTATTCTTTTGTCCAAGTTGTCAAATTCTTACATATTTACTAGTAATATTTATGAATTCATAAGCATATAAATTTTTCTTAAGATAAAATATGCTTTAAAAGTTTCTATTTATTTATTTGACAGAGAAAGAGGAAGATAGAGAAAAAGAAAGAGGCAGAGAAAGAGAGAAAGTGTGTGTGCCAGGGCCTCCAGCCACTGCAAATGAACTCCCAGACGTGTGCACCTTCTTGTGCATCTGGCTATCATGGGTCCTGGGGAATCGAACCTGGGTTTTTAGCTTTGCAGACAAACACCTTAACTGCTAAGCCATCTCTCCAGACCAAGATAGAAACATTTTATGTTTAGCAAATAGTTAACTTCTATAGATAATGTTCTGAAATTGATTCTGTATATATTAGAATTAATTTATTCTATTATTCAAATCGTCATTGAATATGTCAATAAAATATTTTTTTAATTAGCTTTGCATATCTACTAAGACAAGTTCCTAAATTCTGTATAACATTTATGTCTCTAAAGTTCTGTAAAACAATTACTTTGGTGACAACCCATCTTATCTGTGGAGGAATAATATTAACCTAAAACAATATAGATTTCCCAGTTGATGTGTTTTTGTGTATGAAAATAGTATTCTTACCCCAAAGACCAGTGTGTAAATCCACAAGCCATCTGTTCCTGGTATGGGAGGTCTGTGTAAAGATGCTGTAATGATTATGCTAGAGGCAAGGAACATAGAGTTTCTTTTTAAATATGTATTAGCTATGGGGATAATGCACACTGAAAATGCCCTCCCTGTGGTAATAAAATATGAGATTAAAAAGGAAGTTCCTCATATAGTAAACTGCAGAGGACTAAGGCACAGTATACAAAATGACAAGGTTTTATAGTCTCCAGTGGAATTTCTGAAGAGCTAATCTTGCTGGAGGTCTGAAGGGCAGAACTGGCAAGCACTGAAACAAGTCAAGGGCTTGAAGCTCACTTCCCAAGGTAAAAGGCATTCCAGCCTCCAGCTCAGGAGTTGATAAGTAGAGTGACCATTTATCACATTTTATTTTGTCTTTTAGAAAAATTCTGCAGTGATGAGCAATAAAAATAAACACAAATAGGATTTATGACAGTTTTTAGGAGGTGCCTTGGGATGACACTTAGGATCAATGAATTTGTTCTAGACTTTAATGCTTCAAATGACTCCTTTATATACCTTGGAGTAAATAGCTTAGCTAATGTTATTCTTTGGGAACACAAAATAAGTGGAATTTTCTTCATCAAAATAAAGTGTTTACTATTAGAAGTTAAAGCTATTGATTCTTCTCTACAAAGTTGTTATAAATCCTGAAACAGTACTGAATTGTGTAGGTCACAGAGGACTTCTTTCTGGAAATATCATCTATCTATTTCTCAATTGGAGTCTAATATCCAGAAATAATCCTTTATGTGTCAGAAGGAAATGATGGAGGCTGAACAATCCAGCATAGTGATAGCAAATGCAGGAGTTTAGAAACTCACAAAGGAAAAGCAAAAGCAAATGTCACAATGTATTTTCATTTGAAAAAAAAAAAAAGGTTTATAGATTCACCTTAAATAAAAAAAGCAAACATAGATAAAAATATTTTGTGCTGAACAATTAAACTAGTATCTATCTACCTATAATCTACCTATCAATCAATAATCTGCCTATCAATCATCTACCTATCAATCATTAACCTCTCAGTCATCTACCTATCTCCCACATAATTTGGTGCTGAATAGGCTTAATATTGTTTACAAATTATTAAACAACAATCAAGAAGATACCAATGATAAAATTATAATTTATTCACTTATATTTGATGCAATTACTACTCTAATAGACTATAATAAAACTTGTGCAAGTTCCTGGGGTACTGTTTAAGTGACATATATTTATTTATATTTTTAAGTAATAAGCACACTTTTTTTGCTAACTTTCCATACACTATAATTGTTTATTGCATGTACTAAAATATATTTCACAGGCCTCTCTATTAGCAATGAAGCTTACACTAATAAAGGCTCAGATCATTTAATTTTCAAGCACATTGGGGATAGTTACTTAAATAAATGAAAATCATCATAAAGCCTGAGCACTGATGTGGTCTTATCATTAGAGTAACAGGACATGGAATGTGGGAGACTATACTACACTGTTAATATAGGGAGGCTTAATATGACTGTAACATCCAATAATCATGAAATAGAAAATGCCATATAACTAACATGCATATCTCCATCTTAACTTCCCTATATGTACTTGATGACTGACTATAATCCCATCCAAAGTTTTAGAAAAAAATAAATTAGCAGATTATTTTCAAACTTTGTACTCAAATTCATTCACATGGAGAATTTTAAAAAAATCTAGAAAATCAAATCATTTTACAAATATACTGACAATGATTTCAAAATCTAAAGCTTTGATAATTCAGATAAAATGATATTGAGAGAATAGATATTTAGATAAATGAATTTATACATAGTCCAAAAATTTATCCAAATATGGGCAATTTAAAAATATCATGGAAGTTTTTTGGGGCAAATAATACTCTTTTCATAAGTGTTCCTAAAACATGTGAATAATAGAAAAATTAATTCCACTGTACTTTAACTTATGTATTGAATTTTTCAAACATGTAGAAGAACAAATAATAAGCCAGCTTCACAACTTTACCATGTACAAATATACTAAAAACCAAATAAAATTTATAGATTGTTTATTTTCACTTTTTTTCTTTTTAAAAGGCACCATGCTGTTTTAGATGGTGATGGATACCTTAATTAGCTATCTATATTTATTCTTCAGTAATCAGTGTATATATATACATATATATATATATATATATATATATATATATATATGGCTTTGTAATTTATTCTTACTAGTATCTATGAATTGTAAATTAAAATAATACTAATAAAACACATTATTAAATAGCAAATGGTAATCAATAGTCTAAACATATTGATTGTTTTATTAGTAGAAAGCTATTTTTTTTTTTTTTTTTTTTTTTTTTTTTGGAGAGAGACAGAGAGAGAGGGAGAGGAAGACAGACAGAGATGGGCAGGACAGCAGCCTCTCAGCTGCTGTGAATGAAATCCAGATGAGTGTGCCACTTTGTGGTCAAGTGCAGCATTGTGCCTTTGTGTCATTTTGCATTTGGCTAACCGTGGGACCTGGAGATTGGAACTGCTGGAGATTGGAACCAGCTGTTCTTAGGCTTAGGAGGCAGGCGCCTTAATCCCTAAGACATCGCTCCAGCCCGAAAGGTAATTTAAAAAAATACATTTAATTAATTAATTTATTTCAGAGAGGGAAAGAGGCAGAAGGAAAGAGAAAGAGTGAGACAGAAAATTGGCTCACCAGGGTCTCTAGCCACTGCAAACGAACTCCAGACTCATGTGCCCCCTTGTACATCTGGCTTATGTGGGACCTAAAGAATCGAACCAGGGTCCTTTGGTTTTGCAGGCAAACGCCTTACCCGCTAAGCCATCTCTCCAGCCTGAAAGGTAAATTTTTGAAGTCATTTTTAGGAACTCTATTTTATAATGTTAGAAACATACATGCTATATTTTTTACCTCACAACTGCCATCTGCATGTAAGTGCAAGTGAAGGAAAAATGAATATATAAATGAAGACTTTTATCTGAATACCCACAGTATTTTTTCATGATTTTCCCAAAGATAAAACAAAACACACTCAAAAGTTAAAGAATTAGGGTTGGAGAGATAGTTTAGCATTTAAGGCACTTGCCTGCAAAGCCTAATGACCTGTGCTTGATGCCCCAGTATTCACGTAAAGCCTGATGCTCAAAGTGACATGCATCTGGAGTTCATTTTCAGGAGCTAGAAGCTCTGGCACACACATATTCTCTCTCTCTCTTCTATCTCTGTCTGCTTACAAATGAATACAAAATTTAAAAAGCTGAAGAATAATGTCCTGTGTACAAAAATGATATTATAAAATCAAATCAAGCTAAACCAACAAATAAATAATATAAATAAAATACTAATGTGCACACTAATATAGATGAAACTCAAAAGCATTGTGTGAATACACTACATTATTTCTTTTTTAATGAAAGTACAAGACATATAAACCTAAGAAATAATGAGTCAAAACAGATCAGTGGTTACTTGGTAGTAGAAATAGAGGCATGTGACCAAAGTTGTAGACACCCATGTTACATGTAAGTGTAAATATTTGTCAGAAAAGATTGAATTCTACCTATAAAAACTTATACCAGCTTTTCTGTGTACGTTTGTCCTATGAAAGCCTGATGGCATAAAAATATAGCTGGATGTTAAACAATAAATACATATGATATAGTGAATTTACATAATCCAGTGGAAACCTCTGAGTACAGTTCATTATTTAGATCTAAAAAAAAGAAGAAAACGGATTATACAATAATCTTGCTGGGTAATATTCTAGTGACTTGATGCCTTGTTTAACATGTAGAGGTGGCTATACTGACAGTACACTACTGTCATTACTAACAGGTTTCAAATAAGCAAAGTGCTACACAGTGCTGATTACTGAAGGTAATTTTTAGAACGTTATCTTTTTAAAAATTTTCTACATAATATTTAAATAACGTTAAATTCTACTGACACTCCGTCACCTTTTTTTTTTTTTTAAACATGTGTATGCCTGTATTGATTACTACTATTACACTGAACACTGGGGAATCTTTTAATCTAATGATGATACATGTTTACAAAAGGAATTGCTGGATGTGGTGGTGTATGTCTTTGGAGGCAGAGGTAGGAGAATCACCATGAGTTCAAAGCCACACTAAGACTCCATAGTGTATTCCAAGACAGCCTGGGCTACAGTTAGACCCTAACTTGATAAACCAATTTTTAATATTAATATTTCTTAAAAACATAAATTCCTTTTAAATTTATTTGTGATAGAGAGGGGCAGAGAGCAAGAGAGAGAGAGAGAGATAATGGGTTAGCTAGGGCCTCCAAGCTGCTGCAAATGATCTGCAGAGAGGAGAGAAAGAGGGAAAGAAATACACAGATTTAAACACAGAAAAAGAAACAGAGAAGGAGAGTGCCTAGACAAGAGGGTTGTCTCCTTTTATTTCTCTTTAGTTTTGAATTTCACCTGGGCTGCCATGTTTTCTGAGGGTGCAATCCACATTCAGGATAGGTCTTCCCGCCCCCAGCACAGACACCACTATAGATGTATTGTACTAGTATTCTGGGAGGTTCTAGACTAATCAAGGTGACAAGGAAGACTGACCATCACAGCTTCCTATATGTAAGCCACAGTTCTAAGGCTTTAAATGTCTTCATCTGTTTGGTCATTGTAATAACTCTCTGTAGAGAGCAAGCACTGTGACTATTTTCCAGTTTTATGAATGAGAAAGTGGAAGCTGGTGTTAAGTAATCTTATTCCGAATCTTCTTAGTGATTAAGATTTAACTCAATATAGTTTGATTTTGTACGTTTGGCATATGCATTTTTCAGAAATTGGTAAATGAGTACTGCATGAAGCTTTTAAAAATAGATGCTTATATAATGTTTACTTATGTTAAATAATCACACAGTTGATCAGATTCAAATGATGATTTCACACCCTCGCAGACTTATGACCTGTCAAACTAAAATTCTCAGGCTATGTTTATCTTCCAGGAACTTAAACTTGAGTATTATTTTCCTTTGGATAATCTGGGAACTACATTCCTTTAGTCAGGATGTAGGGACATTCCCAAGACAAAAAGAAGCACGTTCATTCATTTACGCATTAACTTGCAGAGACCATATTTTTTCAGAATTATTTTATGACCTTGAATCAAGAATGAGGAAACCTGACTAAGCATATGTCAAATAACAATATGTAAATAACGTAAGTAGGGAAATCTCTTCAAATGCACTGCATTGTCATTGCCAACTCCAAAACACTGTGATACCAATATCTTCAAATAAATATTGATAAACTCATTTGGAAAATATTTAACAAATTTTCAATGAGATGACATTGGTAAAATAATATCCAAGGTGTTAGAATCACTGCATAAATAATACGTAGATGTGTCTGTTTTGCTCACATTTCTTTGCTATCATTTTCCTTCATGTTAGCATCATGAATTAGACCAGCATTTTTGGAATATAAGCAGAGAACCAATTGCTTTCCAAAGGGCATGGTAGGTGGGTGTGGGTTATATGCTCAATATACAATACCTTCTTGTGTGAAATGTTCTTACTTAGGATGTTTGCAAAATGAATATACACAATAAAAATTCAAAAAAATACAATATGGGCTGGAGAGATGTCTTAGCAGTTAAGGTGCTTGCCAGAGTTTATCCAGGTTTGATTGCCCAGTACCCACATAGAGCCAGATGCATGTATTAGCAACTATAATACTCAGACCTAAATGCCATATGGTAGTTGGCATCCCAACCTCTCCTAGGAGACAATATCAAACACTATGACAGCCAGCAATATTTGTTCTCACTAGTATGTCATTGTCAGTGGCTACAACTAAAAACTAAAATGTTCAATGAATGAATAGAACATGATTGAATAAAAAAAAAAAAAAAACAGGTAGAACCCAGGTTTATATAGTCTTTAAAACTTCTAGCCAAAAGAATAGCCAAGGCTGATTATCACAAAGGGTAAAGTTGATAGTGTAAGAATGGAAGGGCTGCATGGACATGGTGGTACACACCTATAATCTGTGTACTCAATAGGCTGATGCAGAAATATCTCTGCTAGGTCAAGGCTGGCCTATGCTATGTTATATGACCTTGTACCCTGAAACCATCAAAACAGAACAAAACAAACAAGAAAGAAAGCACTACTATTAAGGAAATATTTGAAAGAATGCAGAAGGGAAAAGAGCACACTAAAAATGAGATTGAAGTTGTGATTCTGTTTGGTGTCACTGACACTTCCAGTTTTAAACTAAATACTTAGTTTTGAAATAAAAGAGAAAAAAAAAATCAAAGTAGAAACCAGATTAGTTGAAAAGAAGAAGGGGTTTAGAAGGAGGAGGATGGGGATGGAGTCAAGACAAGGTGTTGAAGGAGATTATGGTCAAAATACATATGTAAGCATAAAATATCTATAAATGAATAAAATAAATCTAGGCTTTTTTGTGGAAGAGGGGGTGGAAAGAATGTTAGAGTCACAAGTTGGGGCATTATGCACAGAGACTGGGGCCTACCCCCCAGAACTCTTGACTACCCCCATAATGCATGACCCACATTCCCCATTGATGAGGGTCCCTTTGGAAGAGAGAGGACAGGGAGGAGGACAATGGAGCCAATACTATGAATGTAAAATCAGAATAATATAAATAAATTTTAAAAAATTTACACATACCACTCTCTCCTCTGCTTATAGGCCATTGTAGTTCTAAGACATCTAACCCATTCTCATTCTGAAATAGCATATCAGAAATAATATTTATAATTTCAGCAGGCTAAGAACTTCACTTCCTTTGTTAAAGAAGTATTTTCTAGCACTATCAGTAAATCAAGGGTGAAAGTGGAATAGAATCTGAATACATGGACTTCCTCATACACCAGAACATCAATATTGGACAGCCCTTAGATACCATGGGAGATAGAAAACCAGGTTACCATCTGAAAGCACCTAGAATGCCATGACTTCAAGTTACCTTTCCTCAGTACAATTTATACCAACTTTACAAAGTTCCTGACTTGATTTCTTTTCTCTTAGTCATATAACATCTGCACTACCCTCTTTTGACATCCTAAGAAGGTCTCCATAAATATGCAGTTTACGTTGAATTTATGATCCAACTAAACTGAGTGCATCCATGACATCCCTTACTCATGCATTGACATTATAATGTTATTTACTACAAAGTTGCATTGACAACATCTTGGAAGCACTGTGACAGCATTTTAGGTGCCATGAAAGTAAATATTGAAAACATTTTTGGACAAAAATCACTTGGAGAAAAAAAAAATCCAAATACATTATAGATATAATAATTGTTGTGTTCTAACAATTTTTAATAGCTGGAACATCTTATAGATGTTTGTGCTGTACAACAATTGGAGGTGCTGGAGTATATATGCATAAATTAAAATTTTTAAGTATGATGTAAGGAGTCATTAGATTTTGTTATAATGTAAATATATGTTTTTATTTATTTATTTTTATTTTTTATTTTTATTTTTTTGAGGTAGGGTCTTGCTCTAGCCTGGGCCATCTTGAAATTCACTATGTACTCTCAGGGTGGGCCTTGAACTCATGGCAATCCTCATACCTCTTGCCTCTGAGTATCATGAATTTTCTTGTAACCTATGTAGGTTAGAGTAGTCATAGCACCTTTAATTTTCATAGTGTTTTACAAAGAAAACTTTCTATGCAATTAAGAAGAAGAGCAAAGAAATTCATTTCCTCTCAAACCAGAGTTAGGGTAAAGATTTTGAATTTTACCAGACCTTCATAGTCTGACTCTTCTTGCCCAGATGAAATGATTATAGTCTGTAAGAAACTATTTATCACAGTCCCTTCTAACTGTAAATGATACCATGCCAGTGATGGCCATCAGAAACAACTCAGATTGAGACACTACCCTGAGATTGAAGGAAAAATGATGGTAACAAATGGTCTCACCAATTTCTCTGCCAAAAATATCCAAGAAATTCACTTTTTTTTCCTCCTCATTTCCATCTCTTGCTTTTTGTTACTCTCTTTATTTCATTATTGTTATTGTTGACTTTACTTATTTATTTATTTTAAATAACACAGACAAACCTAAAGGAGACAGGGTAGCATTGGATAGGATACAATCTCTTGCATGACTACTTAAAATCAAATCTAATATTTAAGCATCCTTAATCAGAACTGCTTGAACATTCCTTACAAGCTTTCCATTCATAGCCATATAATAAATAACTTGAATTAATTTGCTAAGGCAATATTCCCAATGAAGGTAGAAAGCCTATGGAAAGCTAACTTTAATGATTGCCCCTATAATGTTCCCTATTAAATTTCACACAGAAAGTTATAATGGAAGTATTGGTAGGGGATAAGTGTCTCATTTTCTTGTGTCATCACACACACTTTCTTGTGGAAAGCTTCTCTTCATTCAACCTTGATCTTATGCTCTTTGGTGTTGTATTCAACTTCTTTTAAAATGTATACCTACTTCTCAAATTACTGCAGAATCAAAATCCCTAAGGGAGTGTTCCTTTGAGTACAGGGCTTCCTTTCATCTCACTGTAAGGCATGAAAAAGCAAAGGCAGTAAGAACTCTACCTGGGGGACTAAATCAAAACATCAATATGTGCACACTAGCAAAGATAAACTCGAAAAGGATAACAAGATGATAAATGTCTCTCTGTTCTGATGAACATCACTTCTAGTAACTTTAAAGTACTAAACTTTTAATGCATCAGATATTACATTATAGAATAATGGCATGTCCTTTACAAATGATCATTCATCACATTATGAAAAATGAAATGCTCTAGTATGCATCATAAAGTTGTGCATTCCAGTATTAAATGTCGAATGCATGTTCCAAAGAAAATGAGAGAGAAGAGAAATATTAAATAGTGCAAAATGGCATTTTTCACAGAAAATGCATAAAATCATGGCATTATTAAAAATATCCAAGAATTTATCAATCTTCTAGAGTCTGGGATAATAGAATTTTATAGTAAATCTCCATACATATGTACTATACTTAATTCAAGCATTAAATTTAAAGCCTGGATTTATGCCCATACAACTGATAATTCACATTACTATTCAGAACCACTTTTGGATAGCTACAAAAACATGATTATATTACAGAATCCAAAAATCACACTTAAGAAAATTGATTCTCTAGTAGGCAATGTTGACTTTGCACAAAGAAAAATTATACAAACCCTGAAATTCTTGAATATAAAAACTTGAAAAATAAGTTGCCTGTTTTCCATGCTTTGAGTTGAATCAAATGTAGTAATCATAGGCTTAAAACTGATTGGTAAAGCATCATTTGCTATTTCTTACCCAAAGTTCACAGGTGGTTGAAAGCCCATTTGTGCTCAAAGAAGATATACCTGAAGTTAAGAGAATATGTCTTTTTCTTTTACAAGAAGTTCATCATTCTGCTATTAAAAACTAAAATTATCAGATATTTTAATGTTGTAATGCATGAATATTATGTTCCTATTTTAATAAATTAGGTAAACTTCACAAATTTGTTGCTCACATTAAAATAATTTGAAATGTAAAGTTCTAAAGAGATATGATGATTTTGAACAGTTTCTGTATTAAGCATTTGTGACCTCTTTTGATCTTCAAAGTTGTGTCTCAAAAAGATTTAATAAAAATGCAGTAGCCACAGAGAAGAATTTGTTGCTGAATTAGTAAGTTTGCTTATATATTAAAGCTTGCATTTCCACAAGACTTTAATGAGATGAACTCATAATAGAAGCTGACTTTTGTACATATAATTGTATCTCTTCATTTACAACAATGGTATTTAATTTACAATATCTACTCATTTACTGGTTCCGTGTATTTAATAGGTAAGTCATTGACATAACTAACGGATGAGTCATTTCTAAATCTTGGCTTCAAAGCTTCTTTCTAGTAGTAAACACATGGATATATACCATGTCCAAAGACAATGCAAATCATCAGGAAACTCAGCCCAGTGAAATTTATGTGTGCCTATGTGAAATTAGGTATGCCTCCTCTATGCTTTCAATTTGAAAACATTCATAACATTAATAAAATCATCAACACCAAAAAGTTGCCCTAAAAATAGACAAGAGCAGCTGGGATGATTGCACAGCAGATCAAATTATTTGATTGCAATGTCTGTTGGCCTGGGTTCAATTCCCAACCATCCACATAAATCTTGATAGGTATTTGTTTACAGCAGGAAGAGATCCACACACACACACACACACACAACACACAAACAAGCATGTGCAAATAAATTCTAAAATATAAAAAATGTTTTTAAAAAGGCAGGAATCAGCAATAAGCAAGAGGTCTAAGCTACTCAGAAGCAAACACCCTGACAGGATGTACAGGTAAGTGCAATAGTGGCACACAGCCTTGGAGGGAAACCAATAGCTTTTTGATTGGCTAACAGATCTGCTCAATGTAAAGGAACCCATATCTGGAATTGGGAACAGACCAGAATTCTACGGAGACAAAGATTATGCTCTCCAGTGTCAAGCTCTCTCTAGTCTTTGGCTAAAAGAGGGATTGCATACATCAAATTCTCCCTAAATTCGCAAAGCTTACCCCATTTAAATTATGCTGTCTCACTTTCCGTTGAAGTATCTATTCTTCTTTTTCAGAAGGTAGCAAGACCTGAGGAGATAAACTAGCCCTAGCATTTCGGAAAAGTCATAGCTGAAACCACAGAGGAATTGGGGAGATCAGAAGGAGGGCCGCTTCCATGCTGAACCTGATAATCAGCGCCAGAGTGTAGGAAACAGACCCTGAGGATACCCAACACCTACCAAAGCAGAGATCCAGGAGGCTCCTAAGAGCTCATCACTGAAGTAGATTTAAAACCCACCCAACTTAACTCAGGGAATTTTGTGGAAGAGGGGGCAGAAATAATGTAAGAGTCACAGGGTGAAACGTCATGCTCAAGGCATTCCCTACCCACAAAACAAACAAACAAAAAAACCCTGACTGCTTCTCCCACAATGCATATCCCACAACCCCATTGTAACCCCACTGAAAAGGGTACCCAGAAGAATGGGGGTAGGGATGAGGGATAGAGGGAACCAACACATGATGTATCCATATAAAATATGTTGTTAATAAAAAGCAAAAAAAAAAAAAAGCAGGAATCAAGAACTTTGGAGGTTGTGTGATCAAAGCAACAATTTTTATGAACATGTATATTTAATTTTTTTATTTATTTGAGAAAGAGAAAAAGAGTAAATGTTGGCCTGTTAGACACTCTTATACCACAAATGAACTCGAGGCACATGTGCCATTTGTGATCCTGGCTTTATGTGAGTGCTTGGGAATCAAACCTGGGTGTGCAGGCTTTGCAAGCAAGTGCCTTTAACAAATGAGCCATCTTCGCAGCCCCTGAACAGGTATTTTGTAGAAGTTCTGTAAAGGCTGAAATCAAATTCCAAAGTCACTATTTTGTTAAAAAAAAATTCAACAACTTGAGTTATAAAGATATCATTTTGGGGTGTCTGCGGAGATGGCGCTGCCATTAACTGTACTTGCTACTCAAGCATGAAGAGCTGAAGGCCCCGAGACCAGCCAAGTTCACTATGACAGAACCCATGTAAGCATGTGGCTATGACCATGAGTATTTGTAACCCCAGTCATGTAGGCAGTAGAACGAGAGAATCGCCCATGCTTGTGAAAATGGCAAGGTGCAAACTCAGTGAAAGACGATCTCAAGAAACCACATTGATGAGTAATGAAGGGGGAAAACCAGATCTTTTCCTTTAGCTTCCACTCACAAACAGCACACATCTGCACATATGTGCACCCCCCACACACACATTACAGCACACATCCTTACACATAAAACAGAGAAAAAAATGAGTAGATTCAATTAGCTGTTTATGAACCTGGCAGCATGCAGCCCATAAAAAAACAGAGGAGCTCCTCAGAAGCTATAAAATCATGTGTTTTAAGAGTAGATGGAGCAGGGACTTGGAAAACAGCAGGAGGCAAAACTCAGATTGATTAAGAGCTGTTTATTTCTAGTTACATTTCTTTTTGTTAATCGATTTATTTATTTGTGAGGAGAGAGAGAGAGAGAGAGAGAGATGAATGAATGAGTGTAAAAGGACCTCTTGCATCTGTAAGTGAATGCCCAATGCATGGACCACTTTGTGAACCTGGCTTTTAAGTGGCTACAGGGGAGTTGAATCTGGACAACCTTGGTTGACATCTTTGTGAGCGGCTTTAACCACTGAGCGATCTCCACAGCAGTCAAGTTACATTTTTTTACGTTGTTTAGGGCACACTCAGTTGCTGGTTAATTCCTTTTTGATTGGTTGCTGTGGCTTGCCAGCTTTGAGGAAAACTGGCCTGATTGGGGATTTTATTATTAAAATTTCAGTTTGACTTTAAGACATTTAATAGAAACAGTTTTGGTTGGATCTGTTAGGATCTACCACTGGACCTCAATCCAATTTTATGTTCCCTGATAAATTTGATTTAACAACGTGTATTTGTGAAGAATATGAGTCAAAAAATAAAAACAAAAAATGAAGGCAAACTCCAGTCTGTATTATTAAAAACCAGGAGAGACAAGAGAAACCTGGACTTGCACCAGTAATAAAGGTTAAAAGGAAGCCAGAGTACAGAATATGTATTGAAATAGAACAAGATAAAGTACACATACTAAAATGCAAATGCTAGCAGAAAAAGGGATGAAAGAAGAAAGGAAGGGAGAGAAGGAGAGAGGACAGGAAAGAGAGAGGGAATGGAGGAGGGAGGGCAAGAAAAGGAAGGACTGGGCACACTCTGAAAGTGTATACTTACATCAAAACATCAGTCCATTTGGTATGATTAAAACACTGCCTACTCATTCATAATATTCCCTGAATACTGATGTTCATTTCTTTTCTTTTCCAGCCACTTCAGGAATTCTAGTTTAAAAATGTACTAACAGGGCTGGAGAGATGGCTTAGCGGTTAAGGTGTCTGCCTGCTAAGCCTAAGAATGCTGGTTCCAATCTCCAGCAGTTCCAATCTCCAGGTCCCATGTTTAGCCAGATGCAAAGTGACGCAAGGGCGCAATGCCATACTTGCCCACAAGGGGGCGCACATATCTGGAGTTCGTTCACAGCAGCTGAGAGACTGCTGGCGCTCCCATCTCTGTCTCCCTCTCCCTCTCTGTCTGTCTTTCTCTGTGTTTCTCTCCAAAAATAAATAAAATAATTAAAAAATTAAAAAAATGTACTAACAAAATACAAGTATCACAAACAAATATGAATCAATTCCAAGATACATCTACAACTATGGAAAATACAATATATAAATGAATCAGAACTGTTATTAATTAACAAAAATATAGTCCAATTAATTTAAAGAGTATTAATTTAAAAGGATAAAATAGCCAAGCATCTGGGTTCCAAGAGACCATGTCTCAAAAAATTATAGTACTAACTCATGATGTGTCCATAAAGTTTCTACTCAAAAAATAAATAAATAAAAAGAAAAGATAGCCTAGCAATGTTTTCTAATATTT
Organism: Orientallactaga sibirica; assembly: GCA_036365145.1. Taxonomy (NCBI): domain Eukaryota; kingdom Metazoa; phylum Chordata; class Mammalia; order Rodentia; family Dipodidae; genus Orientallactaga; species Orientallactaga sibirica. Next base: position 9,996,949 of record JAEOAD010000019.1, on the reverse strand, counting down.
CATAAACAACAGAAAATTTTCTTTTACAACTTTTCCATTGCCATTACACAAAACTTTATATAGTTAATTGTTTTATAACTGGCAAACAGTGATAATGAAAAACTACTATTTGTTCTTCCTGAGTAAAAATGAGACAGGTACATAACGGTGCAATTCTGTTTAAAGTGTGTTTACATGAAAGATATGCAGAGACTACTTTTCCTACCACCCTGGAAGTAGGAGATAATTTTCAGCAGTTCATAATGCAGGAGAAACTTAAGGTCATAATTGCTGTAACAATTTTCTTTAATGATACATGATGCTACATCTTATCTGTTTCAATCACAGCTTATTTCCTTGCAGTGTTTAACTGCATTACTCCCTATGGTTTTGGCAATATGATGCAAAACTAAGTAATTTAATTAATCTCAATTCATGATGAGTTAGTTCAATCCAAACTAATTTATTATTTACATATTTCTAAGTGTTTCACACTTGGCTGCCAGGAAATGACAATCTAAATGCATCTAGACAGAGAGAGAGAGAGAGAGAGGATAGGGTTTAATGAATAATAAATGTCAACTTTGATACGCATTATCAATATAATAACTTTTTTCCCTTAACCCATTAGTGAATGACTTAATTCACATGACCTACTCTCATCTTTAGTTATTTAAACCATTCATCTGTGTATATCTTAAATGTTGTTTGCAACATAGGTCCATTTTTCCTTACTCCTTCTCTTCTGTGATTAAAAGTGTCATTATTGAAAGTATTGTTGGTGTTCTCTCTCTTTTATTTTATTAAGTAGAAACTTTATATGGACACAAAATGTGTTGGCACCATCATTTCCCTCTTCCCTGTTCCCACTTCACTGAGGGCCCTTCTGAGTAAGATTGCTAGCATTGACCATGGAGTTGTAGGTTACCAGTTGTGACAGCAGCAGTCTGTCATTGTGGGGAGGGCTATGTCTCTGAGTATTCGCTCCCACCCTGTGGCTTTTACCTTCTTTCTGCCCCCTAGTCTGCAAACTACCCTGAGCCTTGGTGGGTGTGCTTTAAGACTACTTTAGTATTAAGCTCTGAGCTGCTTCTGGATTTCTGCTTTGGTGTGTGTTGCAGTCAGGTTCACATTGCTGGTAGAAAACACCCAACCAAGAGCAGCTTATGGGAAAAAGAGGTATATTTTGGCTTTAGGCTCAAGGGGGAAGCCCCATGATGGCAGGGAAAATGATGGCATAAGCAGAGGGTGGACATCACCCCCTGGCCAACATCAGGTGGACTATAGCAACAGGGGAGTGTGCCAAACACTGGCAAGGGGAAATAGGATATAAAACTCATAAGCCAGCCCCCAACAATACTCTGCCTCTAGGAGGCTTTAATTTCCAATTGCTGTCAGATATGGGGAGACTAGTGTTAAGAATACCTAAATTTAGCCGGGCGTGGTGGCGCACACCTTTAATTCCCAGCACTCAGGAGGCAGAGGTGGGAGGATTGCCGTGAGTTCAAGGCCACCCTGAGACTACATAGTTAATTCCAGGTCAGCCTGGGCCAGTGTGAGACCCTACCTCGCAAAACCAAAAAAAAAAAAAAAAAAAAAAAAAAAAAAAAAAAAAGAATACCTAAGTTTATGGAGGACACCTGAATCAAACCACCACATTCTGCCCCTGACCCCCATAAACTGATAACCATACATGATTTAAAATGTAATGCATCCATCCAACTTTAAAAGTCTCCATAATTTTTATCAATTCCAATGATGTTCATACATCCCCATAATCCAAGATCTTTTAACTGAGTCATAATACCAAAAAATGTCCCCCAAAACCCATAATTGCACAGAAAATAAATGTTCACAATACAAAAGATGGCATTAGAAATAGCAAAGAAATATTCAACCAATGCCAGATTTAAAACAACCAGGGCAAACATCAAACTCCAAATCCAACAACTCTAGATAGTGAGAAAACTCCAAGGCCAATCATTCTAACCAGCAACAAGTCTCTGGAATTCCAATTCACCTCTCCAGCTAAGCTACTCACAGTTCTGGAAAACTTCATCTGGGGCTGGCAGCTCTTCTTAGCAGCCATCTCATGGTCCAGGCATCTCTACTGGGTCTTCACTGCAACCCATGGTTCCATCCTCATGGCCCCATGAGGTCTCCATGCAGGCATCCAGCAAACCTGCTCCACATTGCCCATGGCCATTTCCAAACCACAAGACCTTGTTGCAAACTCAATGACCCTCTCTTTCCTGCATTTCTTATATTCCACAAACCAGGTAGCGTGCCAATTTGATAATCTGGCAGGGGGTGGGAATAAAGCAGACTTTGAAGAACAGGACACTCCTTGAGCACTTAGGCCTCTTCACAGAAGTCTACATTCTTCCTGTTGCCCCACTGCAGGTCAGCTGGCCCAATCTGAAAAGTTCTAATATCTTAATTGCACCTAACAGGTAGCAGTTTTGGCCTAAGCATTTCTTTCTGTGCCATATCCCTCTACTCACATCCATCTATTTCTACACAAAGCAACCCTGCACAAATTTTCAGGACACGGGCATAACAGCAAGCTTCTCATACAAACTGCTAGTCTAGTCCAAGCAAAGCTCTTTATCACCTTCATAAACCAAACCTCACAGTCCATAGTTCTTACTGCATTCAGGTCTTTCAACTCTGACCAGAATAGTCCATCAAGCTGTATTTATAGCACTGCAAGGTGTCTCTTAGGCCAAGGTTTCAAATCCTTCCACATTCCTCTTGGAAATCAGCTCCAAAAGGCCAAAGCCACACAGTCAGGTGTCCAGCAGCAAATGACACCACTCCTTGGTACAAACTACTGTTGCAGTCAGGTTCACATTGCTGGTAGAAATCACAAAACCAAGGGCAGCTTGTGGGAAAAAAAAAAAAGTTTTATTTTGGCTTACAGGCTCAAAGTGGAAGCTCCATGATGGCAGGGAAAATGGTGGCATGAGCAGAGGGTGGACATCACCCACTGGCCAACATCAGGTGGACCATAGCAACAGCAGAGTGTGCCAAACACTGGCAAGGGGAAACCGACTATAAAACCCATAAGTCCATCCCCAACAATATTCTGCCTCTAGGAAGCTTTAATTTCCAATTGCCGTCAGCTGGGGAGATTAGCATTCAGAATACCTAAGTTTATGGGTGACACCTGAATCAAACCACCACTGTGTGTTTTGAGTATCCTCAGTGTCTGTCTGTCTGCATTACCCTGGCTAGGTTATAAGGTTCACCATGGAAGCAGCACCCTTGCTCATCTTGCCAGTTCTTCTGTGGTTTCACCTGGTCCCTGGCTGCAGTGTGAGGGGTGGTTCATCTCCTGCCAGGGAGTCAGCTATTTTTTCTCGTCATTGGTAGATTATGGTTGTTCCTTAGTTCTCACTGCTTTCTGAAAAAGAGAAATTCTCCAACAGAGTGTGAGATCAGGATAGGTTAAGTGGGACAGCATTGTTAACTTAGAGAGATTTTGATGGGGTTAGCCTCATTTTTAGATGAAGGCTAGTGGGAGCTTCTCATTGGAGTCCATTATCTTAGTCTCCTTAGGGTTCTGACTAGGAAGTTCTAATTATGGGTTCCTTTCCACTGAGCATATGTCATAGCCAATCAAGGAGCTATTGGTTACTCACCAAGGCTGTGTGCCACTATTGAACATGTATGTACAATTTGCTAGATCAGTTGTTTTCATATAACAGTGTCCCCTGCTTGCTCATGACATGGTGGCCATTTTACCCAGCAGCTCATGTAGTGCTTTTCAGCATTATATGGGCTGACCACCTGGGAGCAGTCTTTCTTTCAGATTCAGCTGGATCTCTCAAAATTGTATGGAAGGGGCTGGAGAGATGGCAGGGCAATTAAGGACCTTGCCTGTAATGCCTAATGACCCAGGTTCAATTCCCTGGGACCCACATAAAACCAGATGCACAGGCTGTACAGATGGCTTAGCAGTTAAGGTGCCTGCCTCCTAAGCCTAAGAATGCTGGTTCCAATCTCCAGTGGTTCCAATCTCCAGCTCCCACATTTAGCCAGATGCAAAGTGACGCAAGGGCGCAATGCCACACTTGACCACAAGGGGGCACACACATCTGGATTTCAGTCACAGCAGCTGAGAGGCTGCTGGGTGACCATCTCTATCTGTCTTCCTCTCCCTCTCTCTCTGTCTCTCTCTGTGCCTCCCCCCCCCAAAAAAAAAGATGCACAAAGTGGTGTATTCTTTTGGAGTTCTGTTGCAGCAGCTAGAGGCCCTGTCATACCCATTCTATCTGTCTGTCTCTCTTCTCTCTGTCTCTTTGTGCCTTCAAATAAATAAAATAAAATAACTTTTCAAAAAGCTGTGAGAAAAAGCCAGGCATGGTAGTGCACACCTTTAATCCCAACACTTGGGAGGCAGAAGCAGGAGGATCACCATGAGTTCTAGGCCACCTTGTGACTACATAGTGAATTCCAGGTCAGTCTGGGCTAGAGTGAAACCCTACAAAAACAAAAAAGATAATAAATAAGCTATGGGGTGAACTATAAGAAAGAACTATGGGTATGAACTATGGGGAAAAAATTGGGAATATTCTTTATGGACCTTGTGAATAGCCTTTTGTGATATTATTGCTATTAAATGCTTAGTTCTCAAGAGGATCAGAAATTTCTAGAAGATGTCTTATAATACACTTTTGGAATTAATGCTTAGCAGAAACCTTCTTCCTCAGGTGTACTGATGTAAATTGTCAGTAGAAAGAGGGTTCTGGAAGAGCATCACTATTTACTGAATGCAGCAATGGTGGTTTGTACAATCATATAAACACTAAGCTCAAGTGGAGCTTTCATGATCTCTCCTCTACTCTTATATCAATGGCTTCTCTTCCACCAGTTCTCCAGCTACATGTGCTCATTGAGAAGCGTTAGATTTGTAGAACTAGCCCAAAACCAAGTTCTACTTAATCACAGCTCTCCTAAAGAATAATAGTCATAGCAGAACCAACCTTTTTTAGAACTGACCATGTTAAGACTGTGTATAAAATGTCCCTCCTTCAGTTCCCTATTATCATTTCTCTCAAATAATCCTTGTTATTATCAATTTGTTTCTCAGGTTGCTTTTTTGCCCTTTGTCCTTTGTCTGTCTTATCATTGCCATTCTAAGTCCCTTTGGATATTATGGACAGGGTTCACAACCTAGGCAGATAGCTCTTTACTTAAACATACAAAACTTATCTTGATTTTAATCAGGGATATTTTCCTTATTACTCAATCCTTGTTCCCAGTTTGCTGAATGCTTGCCTCTTGATGACTCATTTGGTTATGGAACAGAAATCTGCATTTTCCTCTCACATACTTCATTATAGGTATTTGTGCATAAAGGATTATCAGGTTCATTTTTTCATTCTGTGTATTTATAATAGATATGCTGTATATTATGTTCTTAAATGAAATGCTGTGAAAATTTGTAAATGCAACTGTATATAAACTTAAATATGTTATATTTATAATATCATAACATTCTAATCCTTTAACTAATTTTCCTTTGCGTTATTGTGCTTCCCTATAATTTGAAATGTTGCACTTGTATGATCATATACTTTAAAGTATAATAAAATTTTATATCTGTAAAATAAAATTCAAAAATCAGATCAGAACTTATCACATCAAAATATGAGCCGGGCGTGGTGGTGCACACCTTTAATCCCAGCACTCGGGAGGCAGAGGTAGGAGGATTGCCGAGAGTTTGAGGCCACCCTGAGACTATAGTTAATTCCAGGTCAACCTGGACCACAGTGAGACCCTACCTCACAAAACCAAAAAAAAAAAAAAAAAAAAAAAAAAAAAAAAAAGGCAACGTCTCCATGTATAAATTGTTTGTCATGTAAGGATGAGGACAGGAGTTTAGATCCCCAGCTAGGTGGGTGGGCATGGAGTCCTGCTACTGTGACAGCATCGAGGAGGCAGAAACAGAGGCCCCATGGGACAAGCTAGCTAGCTAGACTAGCCAAATCAACAAGCCCTCAATTCAATAAATAGCCAGGAAGCTGACAGTAATGAATGCTGCTGCTCAGCCACATCTCTCCTTGTGATGTACTATAGGACTGCAACCCATAGACAGATGCAACCTTAAGTTAAGCTGGGTTTTCCTACTTAATTTAATGACATCAAAGTTATTCCTCACAGACATGCCCATAGGCTAATGTAAACTAAATAATCACCCACATCCATACCCACAGGCTTGTTTGCTAGCTTGATTAAAGTCCTTCCAAACGCAAGAGTTCCAGAGGAGAACACAGTACTGTAGGTCAGGTGTTACCAGCTCCAAGCAGAGATGTTCCATCTCACCCTCACTTTTAGTCATGCAAGATCACCTGATGCCAGTTATTTAAATTGAGTTTATTAATAGATACAGCAGGAGTCATCTTATTGCACACTATAAATTATACTTTGATTAGCAGAGGGCAGTGAGTAACAAATCCTCAGTTTCCATGAAAATATCATGAAATTCCTAAATTTTCTTTTGGATAATTACTGGAATATAGCTGAATCAGCTGATAATGAAGAGAAGCTATTATTTTCCTCATCTTATAAAAATAGGATAGAGAATAAATGACATTTAACACATAAAAGGAATTACAAATATTAGTTTAGAATTATCCATTTCCAATGTATTACACATTTCATTATACACACAACCCTCTTGTATTTCCAGGATCTTTTTCTCTAGCATTATTCATCAGAAATAATGTTATTCAATAGTAAGTGGTAGATTAAGAAATAATACACACATATACTCTTCCTTGCTTGCTTTTATCCTCCTGCATATATTTTAAAATGGGAACAAAAAGCTAGTGGTTTACTTACTACTTTTGAATAAAAGACAGCTTTTCTAAAGATATTGTAAAAAGAAATGACCTTTAATTCGAGCTGGCAGGTAATTTTTCTTAAGGATTTAGAATGATGCAAGTAGCATTTTATGCTAAGACTTTTGAAACATTAAACAAAATAAGAATTATGTGCTCAAACCAAAACTTATGAGCTATGTATTCAAAATGTATTAGCATAGACCTACAAACCATTTAAATAAACGAAAATGATACCGTTTTAACCAGCTGTTCAGTTTCTTTCCAGAAATGAATTAAGTAAATCTATTAGAGCTATAAATATGTTTCAGGAGTGAATGTTTGTGGGGGGTGGGGGGGGGAGGTTCTGCTTTGCAAATGTGGCTGACACTCCAGAAGCAAGGAAAGACTCTTGGATCCAGAGTACTAGTATGCAAAGAAACTTGAGAGATACATTTACAAACCATTCATTGTCATGGTAGATTCCATCATTTGTATATTTAATAGGCAAATATCTGTACTCACAATGACTTTATCTTGGTAGGCTAAATCATTGAGAACTATATTTTATCCAATTGGGTCTTCAACACACCCCTCCAGTGTAGTGTGGGGAAACAAGGGGCGAGTCTCTCAGTGACTAGCAAGTGAATGCTCCCAGCATTGTAACGAGGCTCATTTGATTACACAGTCAGTTGCACCAGCTTAACCTTTTCACTTTTCTGATGGTGATACTCTTCATGGTCATTATGGTGGCTCTCATTTCACCATCTCACATTTCACTGCCTTCGTGTTTTTAAGAGCCTCGGGTGGTCCTATTTGGTTTGAGTCATATTCCACAACCAGGGTTTTTTTCTCCTATAAAACATTCATCAGGTAATGTAAGTAAGTTGTTTTTTGTTTGTTTGTTTGTTTTGGTTTATCTTTCACTCAAGTGCAATCAAGAACAGAATCTTCTCCCTCCCTCCCCACATGCCCTTCCTCTAAAGACACTGAAATGATTTCTTTTTAAAGTTTTATTTTGGAGTTTCTTAAAATCATGGAAAAGACACTGGAATTGAAAGGGTGTAATTCAATCCTGACAAGCAGAGGTTAGAATACCAAAGTAACTCCTCTATGTGTGAGTTTCTACATGGGAATTAACATAATGTCTACATTTGAATGACATTTCAGTGAAAAATGAGCAAAGTGGCTAAAAACCCTGGACCAATTCTTGACATTGGGTGAATTTCAAAAATGGTTGTTTAGGGGCTGGAAAGATGGTTTAGTAGTTAATGCTTTGCCTGCAAAGACTAATGACCCATGTTTAATTCCCCAGTACCATGTAAATCCAGATGCACAAAGTGGCACATGCATCTGGAATTTGTTTGCAGCAGCTGGAGGCCCTGATGTGCCCATTCTGTTTCTGTTTCTATCTCTCTCTGCTTGCAAATAAATGAATAAATAAAATACTTTAAAGAAATGATTGTTCAATCATAGTAATTGATTCAGTCAATATGACACTTTGATTGTTATTTTCTGAGCTTAATACATGATTCTCTGGGCAAATACTGTTATTATCAAAACCCCAACCATATTGTAGGAGTTCATCAAACAAATACAAATCATTAACCAGGGAACAGGTTACATTGTGTAACAGAAGGTGGGAGAATCTCTATAGAGTAGAGTAAATGTGTGCTTCTGGTTGCAGTTTACGTTTTGACAACATCATAAAAAGTAACCCAGGAGTGTCATTATTATCAGATCTTGCGTTCATAACAACCCAGAGCTTCATGGTGCTTTGCACTCACTTTTACTAATGTCAAGTTGGAAGGAAACCCAGCAAATCAGCAGTAATTAAAAAGATTTTTAGTGTAGTGTTATGCATATATATCATATGAATTTAAACTTTGATTGAAGAAAAATTTAACAGAAATGTTATGGTTGATCTTACTCCCTCTTTCATGCTCCATATCTTCTCTATTAAAGACTTTTATAATGGCTAGAATTTAAGTTTTCACTGAAACATTTTCTTTACTAAAATATGTATATATCCACTTTCCATATATAATTTGAATATTATTTTATATCTGTATTTCTGTCACTGGACTATGCCTTTTTCTTAACTTTTACTATAGTATTATTTTCTACGGCATGCCTTCAAAATTGCCATAAGGAATGGTAACATCACTGCTGATTTGTATTCAAAGGAAGTAAAATAATTAACATATCTTATTTTTGCTGAAAATTCACTATGAGTTTAAAAACATCTTATGATGGACAGCTATTTGCATAATATTAACAGAATTATAATTTGCTCAATATTAACCCTTTCTCTTGAAAAATAAGTTGGATTATGTTTTCTTTTGAAGATAAAGGACTCAGTAGATTGATTAATGCTATTCCATATCTGATGGTTCTTGTAAAATGCTTCCTTATAAATCATTTTACTTCTGCACTCAGTGTGACTTTCAAGAAACTGAAGTGTTTACCCTTAATTTATCCAGTTGCTACCTTTGAATCTCATACATCTGGCAGCCTCAAATCTTCATAATTAATATATATGACAAAATGCTGTGTAAACAATACACAAGAACAATTTTGGAAAAGCGAAAACTCCACATGACATGACAACATCAATGAAGTTATCTTTTCTTCTAATTAGGTTAAACCCAGAATGTAATTAAAGTCCAATCTGAAAAAGTTTTTTTTCTATTCATTATTATTTCAATAACAAACCCTCAGTAATATTTTTCTCAAAACAATATGGGTTGCTGGGAACAATTAGAGTCTCCTGAAACATTTATCTACATGATTTGATTATCCAGTATCTGAAGATGAGCCTTATTGTACCAATAACCTTGGAGTGTGGTGGTGTGTCGTCACTTACTTAGCTTTTGTTGTACGAATGTGACATCTTCTCCATGGGCTCATATAATTGAGTATTTTGTCCTCAGCTGGTGGTCCTGTTTTGGAATGTTGTGGAACTTTTAGGAGATGGAGCCTCGAAGGAGAAAGTCGTTCACTTGGGAGCAGGCCATAAAGTAATATTATTTGGCCTTACTTCCTGACTACTCTTTGCTTCCCAACTGGACACACCGTGTGAACAATTCCCTCACATTTCTGCCACTATGTCTTCTGCTCTCCAGTGCACTGCTTCCTTTCTTAAACTATATCCCAAAATAAACCCTTCCTGTAATTGTTTTTATTAAACTTTTTTTTTCTGAGTAACAAGAAAAGTAATCTTGTTATATTGGTACAGATGAGTTGGACAGACACTGTGATAAACCTGTCCATGTGGTTCATAGGCCTTTTGAACTGGTTTGTGGGATGAATATGAAAGAGTTTGAAATTCTGAACAAGAGAAGCAGAGTTTAATGAGCCATCTTACTGGGAGTTTGAAACAACAGAATGCTGAGAGAAATACAGACATAAGATGTCCAGCTTATGAAGTTTTAGAAGGAAACAGAGATTCTACTGATAATTGGGCTAAAGGCCAGGTGTGTTAAATGTTAGCAAATAATTCAATACATTTGGCCTACATCATGAGAAAGTGAGGCTGAATTCAAAAACAAAGGACTAATTAATTTGCTTGAAAAATTTTCAAGACAAGACATAGCTTGCAGGCTATGCCTGGTTATTTCTCAATGCTTTTACCCAATAAAGGAGCATTTAGTGACAAATGTATGAAAAATTTTGAATTTTAAGAAAAAAGAAGTATAAGTTTGATATTTCAGGCAAGATGCTTGGGAAAGTCGCTGTAATTTTTAAGGAACTTAGCATCATTTTTGCATAATTAAAGGCAGGTTATTACTCAATAGTAGGAGGATAGAAAAGTTACCCAAAGGGCAAAACCCCACACATCAAAATCTAGAGCTTGTGAAAATAAAAATTCATTTGAAAGGAGAGAGTTTCAGCTGAGAATGCCAATGAAGGGGCCCCTGTTCACAAACCAACACAACTGTTTAAGGACATTTTCCTTCAGGTTCGGATTCAAAGGTGCAGGGAGACCTCTGCAACTGTGTTCCAAGGGGCCAGACTACATTTCAAGCTGTCAGAAGAACTTGCATCCTTTTTCCCATGGTACTTGTTTCATAGGCCTGAAAATTTCAACAGGGAAAGGATCATGGAGGCTTACACCAAGGTTCCAGAAAACTTCTGAGGCCAGGTAATGTGTGACAGGGTCAGATTCCCTGCAAAAAGGTCCTGAGTAACCGTAGTATATAGCTGTGAAGATGAAATTTCAGTTGCAAAGGAAACTGTGGTATGTTGAAGATGCCAGGATCATGGGATATTTGCTGAGTAAAAACTTCAGACACTGAGTGGAATCATCCAGGGGTTGGGGGAGATAACATGTGCTTAGGAGGCAGAGCTGGAGGGGCAAGAGTGTCAAGTCCATTGGATGCGGAACTCTGAATTTTATGTTTGCCTGGCTGGATCTTTGTCATATGTTAATCTGATCTTTCCTTGCTGTGTATCCTGAACCTTTTTTTGGAATGAAAGTGATTAATTTGTGTTGTTGCATTCAGAAATATATGACTTGTTGTGTGCATTTCCTTGAATCTCAGAAGAGATTTTATACTTTTAAGCAGTTCACGATTGGTAAAGACTATGGGGTATTTTGAAGTTTGCATGAATATATTCTGTATTCTGATATTCCCAGGAGCCTGTGGAAGCAGGACTTATGGTTCAAGTGTGCACTGCCTCCCCTCTGCACTGTCTGAACACTTGCTCCTCAGTTAGTGGCACTGCAAACATTATTGAACTTGTAGGGTATGGAGTCTCAGTGGAGGAATTGGGTAACTGGGGATAGATCTGGAGGTTATGTGGACCAGCCCCACTTCTTGTCTGCTGTCCACTTTCTGACTACATGCACAGTGAAGCTGACTGTGTCCATTCTTAAACTGTGAGCCAAAATAAACCCCTCTTTTCTTTTTTTTTTTTTTTTTTTTTTTTTTTTTTTGGTTTTTCGAGGTAGGGTCTCATTCTGGTCCAGGCTGACCTGGAATTAACTATGTAGTCTCAGGGTGGCCTTGAACTCTCGGCTATCCTCCTACCTCTGCCTCCCGAGTGCTGGGATTAAAGGTGTGCGCCACCACGCCCGGCATAAACCCCTCTTTTCTAAAATTGTTTTGGTCAGGTATTTTGACAGAGTCATAAGAAAAGTGATTAAATCAGCCTCAAAAGTTTATCATTAATTTATCTCATGCTTTACCGTGTTTTAAACTATTTCTGACATTATCTTTGTGTTATATGTGAACATACATAGAGTATCAGGGTTCTCTAGAGGAATAGAACCAATCACTGAAGGCCTGGAAGCTTCCTGGAGAGATGCTGTTCTTCAGCCTACACTGGTCTTCAGTTCACACTGGAAAGCAGAGAGCAGCAAGCGGCACCAGCAGCCAGGTGGGAGGAGGGGATACTGTCCTTCCTCAAGCTTCCTTAGATACACCCCCCCAAGAGGGCCCACCCACTCTGGGGAAAGGGCTCACCCTGGGGGAAGGATTCCTCCCTTAGTTAATCCTCTGTGGAAGCAACCTCAGAGACCCACTTATGGGTAATGTCTGTGGATTCCTAAACAGATCAAGTTGACACCAAACTTAACCATCACACATGGAATCATAGATATTTTATAAATAGTAATAGAAGAGAATGAATACACGAGCAACACATGCATCAGGAGGACAATTCATTGTGTAGAGCAGCAGAAATGACGCCAGCTGTCATCTATATTGCAGAAGCTTAATTTCATCGAGTTTCCCAAGGAAAACATATCTTTTCTTCTCATTGAAAGGCTATTATGGTTTAAGTTGATGGAGTTGGGCAAATATTCTCTGTAATGTTTTGTTTAGTAAATATTTTACCACATATTTTTGTCACATATCTCTTTCTTTCTTTCTTTCTTTCTTTCTTTCTTTCTTTCTTTCTTTCTTTCTTTCTTTCTTTCTTTCTTTCTGAATGTTTGAGAAAGGAGACAGGAGGGAGAGAAGGACAGAGAGAAAGTGAATGAAAATGAATGGGTGATGCCCTGTTACAAAAAAAATTCCAGACACATGCCCCACTTTGTGTATCTGGCTTTCTGTGGGTATTTTTGAATTGTACTCAGGCCATCAGGTTTTGTAAATAAGTGTCTTTAATGGGTAAGCTATCTCCCCCAAAGTCCATGTTTCTTGTTTTTGTTTTTCCCAGTAAATGTATAAACATCATTCATACCCGATGTGCTGGGAAAACAGAAAATTGCTTACCTTTTCTAGCAAGCCTAATTTTTTGAATCTGAGGAATGATTGTTGCTTACTCAAGGATATTATCCCCTGGCATTACAAAGAGTAAATGTTCACTTTCCTGCCTTGTAAACTGATAACACCAACAATCCATGTTACTTAGAAAAACAGAAATGTGACAATATTTAAGAAACAGTTACCCACTGTTACCCAGAGCCTGGAGATGTTTTGGCTCATAGCTACTTTTTTTTTTTTTTTCTGGGCATCTGACCAGCTATAAGAACCTCAGGAAATGCTGACATCTTGTAAATGCCAGTAATACAAGGCTGTACTATTCCTTCCTCTCAGCAGCTGGCCGGCTCAGCATTCCTCCTTCAAAACACGATACATCTACTGAACTCATTATCTGCAAACATTTATCAAACTCAACTACTAGTAAAGCTATCCAGTCAGATATCAAAGTGTTTATCTAGGGAAATTTATATACAGAGGGTTATTCCAGAAGCCCCCCTCCAAAAACACATTCACCTATCCTGGGAATTCCTCTTCCCCCATCCAATTCCAACAAGATTAGATTTGATTATATAAACTTAGTAATATTATAAAAAAGTACTCAACGTGTTATGTCAAGAGCTGACAGCATATGACTTTTCTTGACGTGATATGCTATCATGGCTTTTTCAATTTAAAATACTTCCTAACATTCAACATTACGTGTTGGATGTGGCTTTATATCTTCTTGGAATATTTCTCTAGAAGCATACAGTGATGTTTAATATTATCAATTTGACATGATCTATAATCATCTAAGAAACAATTCTCTGGACAAATCTCTAGAGAGTTTCCATACTGAATCAATTTAGGTATCAAGACACATTTTAACTATGAATGGCATCAATATATGGGTTAGGGCTCTGGATTGAAAAAAAAATGAGAAGGCAAATTAAACACCAGAGTTCAGGTTCTCTACTTACTGCTAGTTGATACAATAATATTTATAAATAAAGAACTAATTCTATCTCAAATCTTATGTCTTTAATTATTGCAAACAGTTGATATTACTGTCCATTAGTTTCCAAGTCTATTAGCAAAAACTTATTGAGCAGAAAATCCTAGTAGTTAGTCTGTAATGCTTCTTACAATTATTATTAATGATTTTATCATATATTAGGCCTACCATTAGACTCATTACCCAAGATTCAATGTGATGCATGGATCTCTATGTTTATAGAATCCATTTATGCAAAATTCCTCACTCTATCTTTTCTTTAATTCTATTAGTATATAATCAATTAACCAATATTTCATATACCGAAGTCTCAGAATTGTGCTGAGACAAGAATGTTTAACCTTGACTATGTATTTGAATTTGCCATGAGAATCACTCAATATTATAAAGGTGATATGTCCCAGTGTCAGACTTGGCTTGGGATATAACTTTGACATTAATTTTATGTATTTTTAGAATATATTTTACATTCTAGTCATCAAATGTTGTGTAGAAGAGTGAGTGCTATATCATTTAAACTGAATCTGTAGAACTAATTTGTATGTGACTGTATCCACTACTGAGAACCTCTATTCTTGTGGGGACACAAATGAGAAAATGGAGAAAACTAATGAGGAATTTCCTGATCACTGCTAAGTCATGCCATGACATCATAGTACTAGAGAATAAAATGTTTCTTACCAGAAATTGAGGCCCTAGTAAAACATGAGGTCAGGGAAATATTGGGTAAAAAGTTAAAACATTCCAATTACACAAGAGGAATATGTTCAATAAACATATTGAACAACCTAGAGACTACATTAAATAGCAAATAATACATGTGTGGAGAGTGAATAAGAAAGACACATCTTCACCAAGTACCCAAACACACATATGTGCACCCTCATGGATGTGAACATGCAATCACACACATGATATACATGGCAATAAACAAATAGAATTGCAAAAAGTAAAACTTTCCTTAGTTTAATCATTGACAATATAGTTATACATAATGTCAAATGACTTAATTGAATAAGTTTTTAATATCAAATGAATGTAACATTACAGGATAAAAGTTCAATATACCAAATCAACTTATTTGTATATACTAGCAATGAAATAAAAACAAGTGATATGTTAAAGGCATGTAAAACATGGACAAAATAAAAAAATTGAGTTTGTGACAGATATAAATCTATAATCTGAAAACTATAAAATTCATAAAGCAAAATAAAGAATAATTAGATTAAAAAGTCATACCATGTTTACAGTTTTCAACTTTCTATGATTTTAAATATTCTAAACATGTAAATTCTTGCACACTTTTTCAATTGATTCAATGCATATCAGAATTTCTTGTAGAAATGAAAAAAAAAATCCCAAATAGTTCAAATGGAAAAATAGATTTGCATTCACCCAAAATCTCTTTAAAATAGAATATGAAATATAAAGTATAACCAATATCTAAGATTTATTATAAATTTATAAAATTAATGTGGAATTAAAGTTAAAACAAAATGAGGGCCAAGGTAGAGGGCTCAGTTGTTAAAGGTGCTTGCTCCAAAAGCCTGCTAAGCCTAGTTCAATCCTCAGAACCCACATAAACCGAGAGACAAAGTGGAACACAAATCTTTAACCCCAAACCACCCGCATGGGAATCAGAGTAAGGAGAAACTTGAAGAACACTAATGGGCCAGCCAGTGTGGTCTTCCCAGTGGCAAAACAAGGGAGGCATTCTCTCAAAGTGGAAAGAGAGAGCCAATACACAAAGGTTGTCCTCAGACTTCCACTTCCTTACATGTACATGTAGGTGCATGTGTGCGTGTGCACACACACACACACACACACACACACACACACACAAATTGGGGCTGGAGAGATTGCTCAGTGTTTAAGGCACTTCTCAGCAAAACCTAACAACCTGGGTTTAATTCCTCAGTACCTATGTAAAGCTGGATGCACAAAGTGGCACATGCATCTGGAATTTGTTTGCAGTGGCTAGAGGCCCTGGTGTGACCATTCTCTGTCTGAAGCTCACCTCTCTATATCTCTCTAGTTGCAAATAAATAAATAAAAATATTTTTAAAAAGAAAAATATAACAAAACAGGATAAAACTCCCACCTCTAGATTCACACAAACATTATTCAGATAGTTTTAGTTTTAATATTCCCTCTTTTCATACTTCACCCAGAAAGAATAACTGTAGCATTCTAGATCCAACAGAATAATTTACATTTTAGTGAAAATACCTGTGTCTTACACATTGCAGCCATCTTTGTCCTTTGACGGTGAGATAAAAGCTAGGTGGAGAAAAATCTCTAAAGCTGTGCCCACACCTATAGGTGAGAGAAGCACAGTTGGGATCTCTCTGCTTATGTATGTGAGGAAGAGGTAGCCAATGCCCTTACTGACATGAAAAAAAAAAGGAAACTCTTTGTTCATTGAAATAATTATGGGTTCTTATTCTAATTCTTCTGAAAGGAAATATATCTTCATGAGGAGGAAAGGGGAAGTGTCCCTGGAGTTTTCATCTTAGAAATACTTCCAGGGGCCTAGATCTCACTATGTCATAAAACACAAATAGGTGATTTCATCATCAGTTGATCCAGGTGGAGATCTTCATTCCTAGGATTCTAAGTACTCACAAAGTCTCAAAACTGAAGAAACAAAAACATGTCCTTTCTACCCCACCATATATGTAATGGAATACTACATTAAAAGTGATGATTTATTCATACACTCTATAGCATGTATATCAGAATAACTATTATGAATGAAAGAGGCTAGAAAAAAGAATATATATATATATGGCAAATAATCCATAATCCATACTGGCCAGATACCAGTGATAACTTAGATAAGAGAGAAAGGATTTTTTAAATAAAAAGTATTTATAAAACATTTAACATAGATACATATGCCCATTATCTTTAGTATAGTGATAAGGGAGTGTATGTATATGTGTAAACACATGCCCATGAAATTGCACTAATACACATGGATGTATGAACGACAATCTTTGGATATGCTCAGTTCATTGTTGTGCAATCAAAGTAAAGAAAATAAAGAAATACACATACACAGATGCTAATAAATAGAAATTGTAAAGATAGATATTAGATTACATTTTTCAATATGTGATCATTGAATCCCATATTTCAGAATAATGTAGGTCTTTACCTCCTTCTATTCTGAATGTTTTGTGAATGATATCTTCTCATTATAAGTGACTGTAGGAATTTTTAGGAGACATACCAATAGTTAATGTTTTCAGTATTCTATCAGTATTTTGTCTTCTGCTCACACTATTGTTACATAAATGATTCATTGCAACCATTATGTTTAAAAGTGATATTTAAGTGAGTGCTTTCTTATATTATAACAGAATATCAAAGAGTAACTTACAGAAAGGATTTATTTGGGGTTTATGGCTTCAGAGAGTCTCCCTTAGTTCCCCATAACAAGGACTACATGGAAGCTCAGACCCAGAAGGTGGCCATGTGGTGTGGCTGCTTTTGTATATCACAGAAGTAGGAAATAAAGATTGCAGGCTAAAACCTGGGGGAAACATAACTATGTCCATTCTGTACTCATTAATTAATAAATAAAATATTTAAATTAAATTTAATCTCATTGAAAATACAAATAATGGGGCTAGAGAGATGGCTCTGCAATTAAAGATGCTTGCTTGCTGTGGTGGTCCCAATAGATTCAGGCATTCTATTAAAGCATTTTGGTTTTCCAGCTACCTAGCTAAAGGAGGTGTCACTTGGGGCAGATTGAATTTCTAAGACATGACATTCAAAATGCCTGAGTTCACTGAGTTTTGCCTGAATTCCCTATGGTTTGGAAGCCAGGTTTTTTTGTTTTGTTTTGTTTTTGATTTGTTTGTTTTGTTCTTGCTTTTGATAGTGGGTTTTCCCTTTTGCCATTATAGATCTTCCCCTGGACCTGCAAGTGTCAAACAAATTCCATTCCACCCATAAACTGTGCCTGGTTTGGAAGTTTATCCCAGCGATGTGAGGCTGACTGCTACACTTGCAAAGACTGTTGGGTTCAGTTCTCCAGTACTCACATGAATGCACATGAACAAAGCGGTGCATGCATCTGGAGTTCATTTACAGTGGCAGGAGGCCACTCATATTCTTTCTATATCTTTTTCTTTCTCTCGAAATTTCAAATAAATAAAAATATTTTTAAAAGAAAATACAATTAATGACTAATTATTTTGCTATTATTTTACAATTGTTACATGTTTTCTGATTATTTATTTTGAAATGAATACTGTGATAGTGTTAATATTGTTTTTAATTTATAAACCACAAGTGTCTACATTTACATAATACAATGTGATTATTTCATGTATGTATACAACAGTATATAACTTTTTTTTTTTTTTTTTTTTTGGTTTTTCAATGTAGGGTCTCACTCTAGCCCAGTCTGAGCTGGAATTCACTATGTATTCTCATGGTGGCCTCGAACTCATGGTGATCCTCCTATCTCTGACTGTCTTCTGAGCGCTGGGGTTAAAGGCATGCCCCACCACACACGGCAAGTATATAATCTTTAAATGAAGCTATTTAACATTCTGATTACCTTACTATTTACCTATTTTATGTTGTTGAAATGTTTGTAATTTTCTACCTTAGTAATTTGTGCTACTATATTTTATGAATATTCATTCTGTTGTGCCATGGAGTTTAAGCCATTTTTTTCTGATAGCTAAACTTCCTATACCTTGCCTCACTTCCTCTAACATTCTCTGGTACCCATCATAATGCATTCAACTTCTTCAAAATCACCCATTCTTAGGTTTTGATTATAAATCAGATCATAGTTATATGACTTTCAGTGACTGGCTTACTTCAGTTTGTGTAAAGTTGTCCAGATTGTTATATAATGCAGGATTTCCTTCTTTAACAGTAAAATATAGTCTTCCATTGTATATGTACACCACATTTTCTTTATCTATACATCATCTGACAGACAGCTATACTGATTCTATTTCCGGTTTATTATCAATGTTGTTGCAGGGAAAACCTGAATGTGGGAGAGCCGATGATATATTAGCATCTGTATTATGATTCCTATGGCTCAGTACTTAGTAGTGGGATTTCTGGATCAAACAATATTTTCATTTTCAGTTCTGGTAGAAATCTCCATGTGATTTGCCATAACAAATATACAGATATACTTCCCCATGAATCCTCTACAAGGATTCCCTTTGCTCTGAATCCTTCTGAGCACTTAATCAACTTCTCTTTATCAATCTGGACATCACAAAATAATTGAATTTCTGGTGCTAAACTGATTATATAAACTCACATTTATTTAATTGAATTCACGATTAAGTCAATCTATAAAAATAGTTTTAAATCATTGTCAGTTTTACAAAGCACATAGTACTAAAAATGTGTTAAGGCAATGATTAATGAACACAGAACAAGGGTCTGGGGAGATGGCTCAGTGATTAAGGGACTTGCTTACACAGCATACTGACCCAGGTTCATTACCCAGTCCCAATATAATGTGAGATGCAAAAAGGGGAACACGCATCTGGAACTTGTTTACAGCAACAACAAGCCCCAGAGTGCCCATTCTCATTTTTTCTCTCCCTTGTTCTTTCACTCTTTCCCCTTGCAAATTAATAAATAAAAATATTTAAAAATCACAGAACAAGCTGGGCATGGTGGTGCGTGCCTTTAATTCCAGCACTCTGGAAACAGAAGTAGGAGGATTACCATGCATTCAAGGCCACCCTGAGACTACAAAGTGAATTCCAGATCAGCCTGGGCAAGAGTGAGACCCTACCTCAAAAAACAAAAAAAAAAACAAACAAACAAACAAAAATCACAGAACAACAGGGCACTTGATTACCCACTGGAGATGAATGATAAGACCCTACTGCTGAAGTCATCATTCACTGCCAGCATGGATCATGGAGAGACCTGGTTGGAATCCAGAAGAAAGCCAGTCCGCAGACAATTCGCCCATCTAGTGCTAGAAGGCTCTGCATGGGCTACCAGGGAAAATGGCCATCATCTGTCCGAGCAACTCAAAATCTAAGTGACTCAGAACCAAACAACTTAACATGATGCTCACACAAGTGCAATGGTGGCACACAGCCATGGTAGGTAACCAGTTCCTCTTGGATTGGCTAACAGATCCACTCAGTGGAAAGGAAACAATATCGAACTGGGAGAACAAGTCAGATATCCAGATAATGATTCTGCTTTCCATTGTCAAGCTCCCACTAATCTTGAGCTATAAGAGGGTCTACACCCTTTAAATTCTCTCTAAATTTAATAATGGTTTTCCCATTTAACTGGTGCTGACTTCACTGTCCATTGGAGAATCAGCTTTTCTTTTTCAGACAGGAGCTGGACCTGAAAGATAAAGGGCAGAGCACACTTCACCCAGCCCCAGGTGAAACCACAGAAGAACAGGGGAAATAAGCAGGAGTTCTGCTTTCTCAGTGAATCTGATTTCAGCACAAGAGTAAAGGAGATAGACCCTGAGGACACTCAACACCTACCAAACCAGAGACCCAGAGACTCTTAAATGGTCATCACTAAAATAGACTTAAAATGCTCCCAGCATGGCTCAGGGAATTTTGTGGAAGAGGGGGTGGAAAGATTATTAGAGCCACAAGCTGGGTCATTTTGCACAGAGACATTGCCTCTCCATCCTCATAATTCATGACCCACAATCCCCATGGGGTTAACCTGTATCCCCAATGAGGAAGTCCTTTTCAGAAAGGGACAGGGAGGAGGGAAAGGTTGGTACCAACATGTGCTGTTTACATACTAAATATGTCCCTATCTAATAAAAAATCACAAAACAAGTATTAGTCATTATATATACATTTTATAAAGGTTTAATTTATTAGGATTAATGTTTGTGAATGCTATATAATATACAATATGTAGCAATTTTAAGTTTAAACATAAATATGTTGAGTATATAAAAATGCTCCACAATTATAATAGTAGATTGTGAATTAGTTTAATTCATGTATTTCTTATACCTGAGCACAATAGACATTGTAAGTAAAATGATTTTGCAAAAGTTTTAATGAATATTATTCCAAATGTTTTCCATATTTTGCTAAGCACATAAATATTTGTTTCTCATATTTAACTTTAATTTAAAATATTTCTCCATTGGCATTTAGAGTACCAAAATTTATTTATTTATTTTACAAGAATAGAAACAGATTGTAAATAGAAAGTGTATGTGTTAATTAAAGCTCTGCATAGTAACAGCAAAATTTAAACATTGGTGCAGATTCCAAAAGAAATTAGGTGTTTTTTTTTTTCCAAATCTGAAATTGATAATGCTTTCTAAATTTGAATAAGAGAGGACATCAATGTCACACTTAACATTGAAATATTGGAGAGTACATGTTTATTTGTATGTGGGTTTATTTAAACAAATAAATAAATATTCATAGGTTTAATTACTGTTCTAAGAATATCAATGACCAAAATAACTTAAGCATCATTGTACTAGAGACAATGTCAATAAAATGGAGGACAGTGAGAACCATCATATTTAAAATTTTAGTAACATTTTCATAAACACAACAAGAAGGAATGGTCTAAGTGGGGTTAGGGGAAGTAGATGGAGGAGATGAGGTGATGGAGGAGGGTTGAACAAGACTAAAGAGATTTTAAGTAACTCATATGGAAATTATTTCTTTGTTAGCTAATTAAAAATATATGAGTTAATGAGGGCTGGAGAAATGGCTTAGTGTTTAAGGTGTTTGCCTGCAAAGCCAAAGGATCCCGGTTCGATTCTCCAGGACACACATAAGCTAGATGTACAAGGAGCACATGCACCTGGAGTTCATTTGCAGTGGCTAGAGGCCCTGGCATGCCCATTCTCTCCCTGTCTGCCTCTCTTCTATCTCTCTCTCTCTCTGCTTGCAAATAAATAAATAAAGTGTATATATATATGTATATATATATATGTATATATATATATGAGAGAGAGAGAGAGAGGGAGAGAGAGAGAGGGAGAGAGAGAGAGAGAGAGTTAAAATGTTTGGGGGCTGGAGATATGGCTTGGCCATTAAGGCCTGCCTGCCAAGCCCAAGAATACCAGTTCCAATCTCCAGGTCCCACATAAAAACTAATGCAAGGGAGCAATGCCACACTTGGCCGCAAGGGGCCGCACACATCTGGAGTTCTTTCACAGTGGCTGAGAAGCTGTTGGCATGCCCATTCTCTCCCTCTTTCCCTCTCTCCCTCTCTCCCTCTCTCTCTCTCTGTGTCTCTCTCAAAAAAAAAAAAAAAAAGTGGTTTGGGTAGAAGTACTCCAAGAGGGTGATAAATGCTGCACTCAGAAGACATGCATTGTCAAACAACAATTTCAGTACCAGGGATGGGAGATCTCCCAGTGAGGTGTTGGTCAGCAAAACATCTAAGGTTCCCAAAACAGTACAATAACTATTGTCAAGGCCCTCGGATGCCCACCAGAACTCAATGGTAAGTCCCTACTGCTGAAGACAGCACATGCTTTGGTTGCAGGACACTGAGAAATCAAGCTAGAACTGAACTGTCAGTTGGGTCTATCAGTAGCCTAATTGAGGAGAAAAGTGTTCAGCGCTCTTTCCCAGCATGGACCCAAATGGCCACTCAGACAAGGTAAAAACATTATTTCAACAGTGGAATGTGGTTATGTGTTAACCACTAGTCTCTAATTTGATTTAAGGCCCATTCCATGGGAGGGAATTCATACCTGATACTCAAAAGTCTATGGCTACGGTTGGTGACAAAACCTAGACAGGAAGTTTATTACTGTTGTTTGATTATATGGATAGTTGACTACTGAGAAGATAAAAACTCATCAGCTTGCTGAGAAGTGTCAGCTAAGTGTTCAGCACTTAATGAGCTCTAGCACACTCTCAAATGGCTCAGAGACCATAGCATAAGTGGTGGAAAGAATGTAAGAGCAAAGGATGGAGAGGAATGCTTTGGAATGCTCTTTTCCAGAAACAGAAATCAGTGCATCCATGACTTTAACACAGCTGTTTTTGCCTGCACAAGACCTGCTTAATATGGGATTCCCTAACAGGTTGTCATGAATGATGGAAGAGGGCAAAACAAGAGACATAAAAAAAGTATAGTGGGAAAAAGATGAGGTTTGGTGGAGGATGATGGGGGTAATGATATGTAGCAGGAGGAGATTATGTACATTTTATTAAAGTTTTAAAAAAATTATATTTTTTAAAACAATGAGTTTATTTAGTTATAGGAAATAAAAGTCAGCATTACTATTGTAATATCATTGTTTCCTTGAAATGTTAAAGATCAACAAACTTTTTACCCATCCTAATAAGAGCCCACAAGAAAATATTAATGAAAATAAGGAAAATAAGTAGTAGAGTTCTGTAACTTCTGATCTCATCCATGGTGGAATAAATAGCTTTCTTTTCAAAAATGAATAAAAAGTGAAAATGAAAATGAAATAGACATATTGATAGTACATTTTTGTTTTCTATTATTTATTATTTACTTGTGTGTGTATGTCATGTGCATGCACACACACACACTCAACCAGAGGTTTAGAAAGGAGCTCTTGTTACTGCAAACAAATGCCAGATACTTGTGTGACATTTTGTGTCCAGTTTGCATGGGTGGGTTGGGAATTGTACCCAGGCTGGAAGACTTTGCAGGTAAGTGCTTTTAACTGTGGAAACATCTTCCTAGTCCCTAAATAACTTTTTTTAATGATACAAAACATTAGACAAAAATAAACTGTAATGACCTCTGAAAGATGGGGTGTTAATAAGGATAGAAATACTTCTTTCTTTCTTTAACTGCTGAGCCAGTTCTCCAACCTAGGTTCTACTACTCAAAAAAAAAAAAAAAAATGAAGATTTAATAAGTTGTCATTGGTGTATTTTTTTCTATATATGGGCTGTCCTGGTTTGTTTTTGTTTTACTGGATTTTACTATATATATCTAATTTTTTTTTTTTTTTGGGAGAGAGACACAGAGAGAGGGAGAGGAAGACAGATAGAGATGGGCACGCCAGCAGCCTCTCAGCTGCTGAGAATGAAATCCACATGTGTGTGCCCCTTTGTGGTCAAGTGCAGCATTGTGCCCTTGTGTCACTTTGCATCTGGCTAAACGTGGGACCTGGAGATTGGAACAGGCATTCTTAGGCTTAGGAGGCAGGTGTCTTCACCACTGAGCCATCTCTCTAGCCCTAAATCTAATATTTTTTCAGTGATATCACACATTTCAGTATTTTAGCATATGATATAAAATTAATTAACTTTATGCATAGAAGTTTTCTCATATATCACTTGGTGCACATGGACATGTAGCAATTGTTCAACAAAAGACAATGTTAGTAGACTTGTATTTACCATAAAATATTCAACTTGCCAGATGCTACTGCAACAATGAAAATATGTTGTGGAGCATACAGTAGTGACTACAAACTTTTCCACTGTTGGAAAATGAAGGCATTAGCCAGCATCTATATATAAGCTTTAACTCATAGCAAAGAAAATGATAAATGTCCAGATAAGAGAATTTAAAGTAATAATGAAGGATGTGGAAGGATTGAAAGAGAGTGAGAGACAGATCTAGGCAGAGGCAGAAGGATATATAGTACTGTTCCTTCTTGTCAACCTAACACTGTAATTTATAATTTGCTTTAATTTGTAAGTCATTTAAGAAAATCACGGTAAACTAATGACTATATTAAATGGCATAAACCTATTGAGTAAAATTGTTATAAAAAAATTTAAGATATTCCTAATTAGTTCATACCAAAATATGAACTGTTAAACTTAAGAATTTTTGTCTCAGATATAAAAACCTAAAGCTCCTACAATTTCTAAGAACTTGTCAGCTGAAAAAGTATTTGGTTACTCTGAATTATTCACAATTGTAATTAAATTTCCAATTTTCATACAATTTTTATTATGTCAAGAATTCAAATATGAAAAATAAAAACACATAAATAATCAGAATTTTACCATACTTGAATTTGGAGCAATATATCACAGTTTTGAATGCTAGTAAATCAAGTTGAGTTATATTGAAATGCACATTTCTTGGGTGAAAATGTACTAAATTTCTATAAAGAATTGGTTCAATAAACAAATTAATCAAAATCCTCTTTCTTGAGCTGTCACATAATCTCTAAAGACATGTTTACTTCATAAGATATAAGACCATTTTAATCTTCCTAAGGAAATAAACCTAATAATGAATTAACACTTAAATGAGCCTATGCAATGATTAACTAGTCTATTTTATTTCATAAGAAAACTCAGTGACATTTATATCTAAGAACATCTTAACCATGATTCTTAATTAAAAACTGCATAATTGTTTTAAATGTCTCACTAATCACATTTTATTTTATTAGAAACAAAACAGTACACATTCCCCCAAATAACATCTTTACAGAGTATACAATAATATGATTATTAATTATTAAATATTATATAAGTATAATAATTTGTTTTTCTATATGAAATTTGAGAGAAAAAGGCTGGGAATGTGAAACATTCTAATGTTTCTTCTATGTACTCTCAAAATGTCATTTCTCAGTATTTTTCCCACACCATGCTATAGTTAAAATAGCTACTCTTCCCTCCCTAATTTTTTATGAGTATTCTTTAATTCTCCCCCTCTCTCTTACACACACACACACACACACACACACACACACACACACACACATTCTGGCATATTACTTTCAAACCTTATCTCCACATCTCTGGAAAGAGATTAAAAGGTCTTCCCCAATAAATAATTTTTAGGAATGCCTTTAATAGTTTAAGCAGAGAATCAGACACTATCATAATGCTCCCCATTATAAACAGTAATAGCAGCTTAAATTAGTGTATTCTTTGTTAGTTCATCTTGCAGTCATAAATTCTTCCCAGCCTCCTTGCAGAAGAAAACCATCTCTTCTGTGATCTTGTACAAAATAGAATTTTCATGTAACTGTACTGTCTTTCCTGTTCAGGTTATTGTTATGTCATATGGCCTGTTTATAATGTATCTTGTTTATTTATAATATATTAATTCTCTAAATCCACGAAGATGTTCTAGGGGTTCATGAGTGACTCTTAATACATGCTGTTCTGCTTAAAATGTGTTCAAGGCTAAGTGGTGTGAACACCATGTACCTTTAGCCATAAATCAGATAGATCCTTCTACTCACATGAGGTTTCTGAGGAGGCTGTGCTATGTCTGCTATGTCAAAGCAGAAGAGCAGAAAATCAAGCAGGGTAATTCTCAGACCTATGAATTGCAAAAATAGTATCCATTTCTTTTACTTTTAGATATAAGAAGGAAAAATTGTAGGTAAACACCACAGAAGTTTAAACTCCATGCTCCACTTAAAGAAATTTTGAAATTGAAAATAATTCTGCTGCCTTAAGATAATTTTTCATTCCAAGTAATGTCATTGAATGGTGATGCTCAGGGCTCTTTTCTCCAATTAAACGCTTCATAGTTATGAAAGAATTGAATTAGCACTTGTAGACATTGAGTTAGAAATGTATGTATGAAATACACTTGCTAATACACAATTCAGAGTTCAAGTTATTTCTGTGTTAAGCTTTGATGACTATACAGCTGTCAAGGAACCCATAATATGAAGGAACCATGTAACAAAGAGAAACAAGCTATTGGGGAAGTTAGAAAGATTTGCATGTAAAATACACATTAAACTTTTACTTCTGTATATGAAATACTGTGGTTGGTTGGCTGGTTTTGGAACAGGTATCCCTGAGGTACAGCCTGCACTGGAATGCTCTATATAGTCTTGACTGGCCTGGGACTCACTGTATAGTCCAGATGGGATTTGTACACACAGCTCTCCTTCTTCCTTAGTCTCTGAATAGATGCAACTGCACATGACACTTTTTTTCTTGGGAATCATGGAAATCTGGGAATCAAACTCAGGGCTTCATGATTATAACACAAATATTTTAGTGACTGAACACTCTCCAGCTGGAAATGATGCAATTCTAAACTTGTTTACCTTAGATATAGGCAATTTCTTTAAAATATAGATCAAAAGATGTACCCAAACAAGACTTTCCTTGAGTTTGAGAAAATGAAGTAATTTACTAATAAAATTTTCTATTCTTTCAAATATCCTAAAGGTTTATTATAAATAATTATTCATTAATAGAGACACTTAACAATCTTTTTAAATGACTGATTTTAGTACCTCTATTATGCTGTTTATTTTCCCCATGAAAATAATATTTAGAGCTGTGCATAATGGCACATGCCTGTCATCCAAGCACTGGAGATAGGGAGACAGGAGGATTGCTAGGTTTCATTGGCCACACAGTCTAAACTAATTGGCAAACACCTGGCCAATGAGAGACACTGTCTCAGAAAATGTGGAGGGTATTTTTGAGGATCAACATCTAAGTTTGTCCTCTGACCACTTCACACATATGCATGCATATATGTATACACATGTACAACTGCACATACACAAACATACATAAACATTCTGTCATTTTAAATTTTCCTATAAATGTAACTGTTCCTTTATCCTGAAAAGCTAGGATACTCTAATATTATTCTTTTAACCTAAGTAAATTTCTTTTCTCATAAATAATAAGCCAGTATATTTAATTTTTATTTATTGGAGAGAGAGAGAGGGAGAATGGAGAATAGACATGAATAGATATGCCAGGGCCTCCAGCTACTGCAAACAAATTCCAGATGCATGCACCACCTTGGATCTGGCTTACATGGGTATTGGGGAACAGAACCTGGATCCTTAAGCTTTTCAGGCAAGAGATTGCCCTACATGGTTCATTCTTCAATGCTCATATATGCAGTATAGAAATTGTTATAATATAGAAAACTAACATTTCACTTTTCTAAAGCTAAATGACTTCTCATACAAATAAGAGACACTACAATAAATTAGAAAGTAATTCAAAACTCGATACGCTATGCACGTTAACATTCAACTTAAACTAAATGCTCCTATTAGTTAAATGTCAGCATCTTGTGGAATAAGAAAAAAAAATACATCAAATTGTGAAACATACAGAATCCATTAAATTTAGACAATAAAATAACAGATGAATATTGAAATATGCATCATGATTTAGAGTGAAATTAGGGTGATAATGACTGTTATAAACCTTCCCTGTATCACTTCAGTTGAGAGCTTCCCAAGCAGATAAAATGAGAATTTGAAAAATATGTACAAAAATGGTAGTACACACTTCTTATGTGATGAAGACAGAACATCATTGACAATATAATGAGAAAGATAATGCTTGTAAATTATTGCTCAGACTCGAATTGGGGCGTGCCTTTTCTCATATAAGGCAAAGGTCATAGAACTATGTCATATGCACATGCGGTTTGGGCATTGTACAAATGTACCTGAATAAAAATGTAGTGGGAGCAGGGCAGAAATTCAGTCTGTACTCCACCTGCCTTTCAGCACAGCCTGGTATAAAAGTACTCTGTTGGAGATGCATCTGCCCACAGGTGATTGTTTTCCAAGCTCGGGGCTCCGGTGAGATGCTAACTTTGACTAAGACAGGATGCAGAAAGAGGCAGAGGACAGTGACATCAGGGAGCTGTTAGGTCCATTAGGTGATGTAAATAATTCAAAAGGTACACAAGTCCTTACAGTCATCAAGGGATAGAGCCACATTAGCATATAATTTCATTGCTACAGCTTCTTTAGCTACTGGAAGTTCAGTCTTTGTTGCAAATCTGAATTTTATAATTAACTGAATTTTATGTTCCCTGATCACAATTTATTTTATTATTCCAAAATTGTAGCAATGAGAAATCCAACTGCAAATCTGAACCTGAAATTCTAGTTGTATGTATTTTGGATTACTGCCAAATAAACTGTTGCCAGTGAAGTTGGAAATCCATTACACCATGGCCACCATCACTGTTGGTATGGCATAAAAAGCTGAATATTATTAGACAAGGATGGGGAGGAGTTCTTTGAAATACTGGCTTCCAGACACAAAGCAGTCTTTATATTCATGACATCACACTAGCTGTGCTGCCTTCACAGGACCTCCATAACATCAGATCCAGCAATAAGTTGTCATGGATGATACAGAAAGGCACAAAAAAATGGACATTGATAGAAGAGATAACAAGAGGAAAGTAGAGAGGGTTTGGTGAAAGGGACCTGGTGGGTAGGACAAATAAGAGTGGTGGAAAGGGATTATGTAATTTTTTATATAATTTTTTATGAAAACAAAAAATAAAAACTGATAATAAGTCCTCAATAAAAGTTAAGAAGGCAGGGCATGGTGGCACAGGCCTTTAATTCTAACAGTCAGGAGGTCTACATAGGAGGGTTCAAAGCCAGCCTGAGACTACATAGTGAGCTCCAGGTCAGCCTGGTCTAGAAAGAGATCCTGCTTCAACCCCCAACTTCCACCCCCCCCAAAATAAGGAGAACCAATTGTCATGTTGATCAAAAATAATTCAGAGACCCAACCAATATTTATAAATCATGATTATAGCAGTCTACTAGACAATAGTAAAATGTGAATTCTACCCAGGTGTTTAGCTTTGGATGAACTGCTAAACATGAACTTTATGTATACATAAACTTCAGTACAATTCAGCCATGAAAATTAAGAAAATCCTGACACTTGTAACAGCACAGGATGAAACTCAAAGGCATTATAATGGATGAATTAAGTAGGTCACAAAACAATAATATTGTATAACCCCATTCCTATGAGGTACCTAGAGTACACAATTTCAGAGAAGCAAATTAAAGTGATGGAGAAAAGAAATAGTAGAGAAGGAAGTAAGAAATTTTGATGAGAAGAGAGTTTCAGTTGCATAGAATGTAAAAGTTCTAGAGGTAAAATGTGACACTACATAGTTAATATTATAGAATTGTAAATTACAAATAACATATATATTTATATATATAATATTAAAAGAAGAGAATAACTAAAATTTTCTGAATATAACACAGAAAGTACATTTACATTATATATGTATATTTGTCATGCAAAATATACATATATGCAATACATATGTATATATGAATCTAATACAGAAAACATATTTACATTTTTATATAACATATACATATATATGTTAAATAAAAATGGTGATTCACTTTATATATTATATATATGTTTATATGTGTGTTTATGTGTGTGTGTGTGTGTGTATATATATGTTTATATGTGTGTTTATGTGTGTGTGTGTGTGTATATATATATATGTGTGTGTGTGTATGTGTATGTGTATATATATATATGTATATATATATATATATATATATATATATATATATATGTATGTATGTATATATACACACATACACACATATGTACATTTAAAATGAAAATGGAAAAACCCTTTCTGTGGTATATTCAGAAGATTATAAGTGGTAGTCTCTGTTGATAGTGACTAGTTATTTTAAAGGACAAAGATATAGCTCTTTAACTTGTTGGAAATTTCCATTTAAAGCTCTGGCAATTTTCTGAGACACAACCTCTGCAGACACTCCTCTTCTGGCTCTAATCTCAATAACTACTGCAGCACCGCCTCAGCAAAAATTTCCTATGCTTCTAAAAGATAGCTCTTTCCACTCACTATTTTACACTTGGGAGCTTAGCAAAGTCAGACCAGTCCATTACAGTAACTCAAACGTACAACACCACTTAGAAGAACTTAAAAGCTCCAGTCCCACAGGTATGACCAGCTGATCTGCCAACATTACACATTCTCCTTTTCTCCTTCAGGCATGTTGAATATAAGATTTTGAAACTAAGAATAAATGGGATCAACATATTTTCTCTTGTATCACTGTTATTTCTTTCCAGATTATGGAAATGGAGATTGGCACATGATCATAGGAAAAGTACTAGAAATATCTAGTCTGATTCATAAATGTACACACTGGAAACGTGAGATCCTGAGCTCACTGATCTCTAATGGAAAGAAACTTTCTGAGAATTCTTGAATGAAAACTATGAACATTTCAGGCTTAAACTAATGTACAATATAGAAAAATTCAGATACAATCAATTAATTACAGGAGGCTATGATATCATCATACAATTACATTTGTTTTTCTCTGATTTTGTACTTTTTTCTCACCACTATTTCCTTACCTTCATCCATTCATTCACTACTCAGGAGGTAGGCTAGGCCCCACTTGCTTCTTACTATTAATATCAGAATATATATATATATATATATATATATATATATATATATATATATGTAATTTCAGAGTTGACATCCTAAACAGTAATATTAATAGGGAAAATGTAACAAGTAACTTGATCTCATAGGTCTTACCAAGTTCAAGTTGCCCACTAATGCCAATAAAATGATGTTGATCTTTTTAGTGGGTCATTTCATCGGTACATTTATGCCAATGCTGATATATTTGCACATAACTTTATAACAGTACCACTCTTAATACACAGCAGGGCTGCAGATTTATTAGACATGCCCCAGTGCTGTTGAGATATGCTGAGCTCAGCAGTGTACCTAAGTAAATAAATTTTAATAAAAATTATATGATGGTACCATTCTTCCACACAAAAATATCTAAGCATATTTTCTGGTTATGTAAATATCCTTGCAAAGTAATTTTCCATAGCTAAATGAAGAATAAATGTTTCTGCACTTTATAACTGCAGTCCACACAGAGCAGAGAAGATGAAAATTGTGCTGCTACAAAGAAAAAAGCAGCAGGAGTGACATCAACTTTCCACTTTCTAGTGTTCTCTCTCTCTCTCTCTCTTGCTCTCTCTCCTCTTAGAACAGTTAAATTGGTTATTGGTGCAATTTTCTGTTTGTGGCTGAACTGGTTAAGAAAAAAAAAAAACATGGAGACTATGTCCATTAAAATTACCTTGATTTGGAAAGTTCATTATCAATATGCTATAATCTCGATTGCCACCAAAATTCACAAAGGGAAAATCAACATTTATGTAGCTAAAATACCATTGTTGTGGTTCAAATTGATTTGTATGGTTGTGATTTTGATAAGAGCTGGCCTTTTGATGGTTAATTGTTATTGTCATTTTGATTAAGAACCTAGTTTAAAAAAAAAATCCTAGGGGCTGGAGAGATGGCTTAGTGGTTAAGGTGCTTGCCTGCAATGCCAAAGGACCTCGGTTCAATTCCCCAGAACCCACGTACAGATGCACAAGGTAGCACATGTGTCGGGAGTCCGTTTGCAGTACTGGAGGCCCTGATGCACCTGTTCTCTCTCTCCCTTTCTCCCTCTCCCTCCCTGTGTCTTTCTGTCTTTCATATAAATAAATAAATCCTATGGCTTAGAAGGTCATAGACTCTAGAGGGAAACTTCCACTGTTCTTTGACTAAACGAAAATGTTATTCCCACAGAAAGCTATCTACATGTTTATGTTTATCCTCTGTTAGAGGACCTGTATTTTACAAATGGCAGCAAATAACAAGGAATGATAAGAAGAGAAAGCCATGTGCCTAGTACTGGATGTGATATCTCTATCATACTAATTTGGGTCCAGGCAATGTTGCAGAGGTAGTGGGGCATTGAATATGATTGCTGCTCTCACCACTAGGCACAGAGCCATCGCTATGGAAATGGCATTAGGCACTGTGGTGACTCAAAAGTAATTAAAGCAGGAAATCAGAGGCTGAGAGCTCAACACTAAAGGACACTTCTAGGGCACACTCCTTGGCTCAGGGAACATTGAGAAAGAAGAGGGTAGAAAGAATGCAAGAGCCACGGGATGGCATTATGTACTGTAGGATTCTGTTCTCCCGACACCCTGGTGCATTCTTGAGCCCACAGTGATTGCAGATTATGGCTCTGAGGAGGACCCTCAGTGGAATGGGACTGAGGGGAGAGAGGATAAAAGAGGATACCCTGATGGATATATGACCAATGTATAGTATGTTCATATATTCAAGTTTCCAATTAAAAAAAGATTAAAAACACCTACGAGAAAAGCTCATCATTGGTTATGACTGTTAGAGTAATTCTAGAAAGAATTGATTAACTCAGAGAGGAAGACAATTCATGAATACATACAGCACCAGCTACTGAGCAGAGGAAGTGGAGAAGTAAAGAGAACTAAGTTGTGAACCACCTTATGACTAACGTAGTAACCAGAAGATCATCTGCATTCTTTTTTCTGTTTCCTGTTAGTCACCACAGAGCAGACCACTCACTTATGCCATCGTGTCTGCCTACACTGATGGACTGCATTCCTCTGAACTGTGAACTAGAAGAAATCTTTCCTCTTTTAGAATGTTTTTGGTTGAATTCTTGGTTATAGCCACAAGGACCAAAAAACCCACAGACATATACAGTTATTCCTCAACTTTATGCTCTATGGCAATAAAGTTAGCATTGGAATCTAGGAGTATTATCATAACTCCATTAGTTCATATTTTATAATTTTCAGTGACGGAGTGAATCAAGTGTTTTTTTTTTTTTTTTCATTGTAGGTACTATTGAATCACATATAAATGTTTTTCATCAAAATTGATACATGATGTTAGAATAAAAGCAAAAATAAAGGTCAAGATAGCTAAGCCATAACTGTTTAAGTCACCTAAAGTTTATTCTATATTTCCTACATATGTTAAATACATATTCAATGCTAAAAGGCTTCTTACATGTGAATTATTCTATGGTCACTACATAAAGGTTCCTAAACTCTAATTAAATAAAGCTTTAAGAAAACAATGCTCAATTGCCTAGACTGCCATCTATAAACTTATCTTCAGGACAGCAGCTAGCTTAAATGAGAAAGCTCTAAGAACCTCCCTATCCTTTTCTATGTTTCTATTACAACATATTTCATTTCACAGAAAGTGTAATTCCTGGTTACATAAATTTAGTAACAATGAAACCTTGAAAAGGTGAAAATAATAATGAATGTGACTCTTTAAAAAATGTGTCTAAAAAATATATTTACCAATAGAAAGGCTTTCAGTATTTTTTATAAATTTCTTGAGTATTCTAATTGAAAATGCTTGTTGCATAGTTATGAGGTCTGACTTCAATCACAAACACTCACATTAAAGGAGGGATCTCAGGGAATGGGAGCAGGGGAATAATACCAAAACATGACTTTTCCATACAAAGTTTCTACTTAATAAAAATAAATACAATTAAATAACTGGACATATCCATTTCATGTATGCCTGTATACCTAGCACTTAGAGGTGGGAGGAGGGAAGATAGAATAACCACTGAAGTTTGCTTGTCAGCCATTCTAAAAATAGCATGAAATCTGTGTAGATTGAAAAATCCTGTTTCAAGGAAATAAGGTGGAAGAGCAATAGAGAAAAACATCTGACATTTATTCTAGCCTCTGCATGTATGCACCTGGGGCATATTCATCACACACACATGTATACATCAAGCATGCAAATATGTACTACACAAAACCATAAAAGTAAAATGCAATGTCAGCCAGTCCAGATTATGCTAACACTTGAAGTTGCAGACATATTAGATTCATATATATATATATATATATATATATATATATATATATATATATATCTTATCATTGTAATTAATATTACCAGAGAAAAATATTTTTCAGTTAAACATTTGAAAATGTTAGTTGTGAATATAATTGTGATATGAAAGTTTTTGCCTATGAAGTGACATCATATTAGGTTTCACTTTCATCTGAATATCCTATTTGCCCAAACTCCCAAGTCATAGACCTTGTACTCATTTTCTGGTCAAATAAGATAAACTTGTCACTCGGTAGACTGTTTCCATTCTGAGCCAGATTTCTGTATGATTGACATTTCCTTAAAAGAAAAAAAAATTCTCTTTCAAACAAGAAAAAGCAAAACATTTTCCTTTTGTATTTCCCTTTCTCCTTTTCTTTTCTTCTTCCAAGTTAATGTCATTCTCGACTGTGTAGTGTTGCTAAGCTACAATGTTCTGCATTTTAGTTACATTAAATGTATTTTTGATTTGATACATTTTCAACTTACAATGCACTTATCAGTATGTAACCCCATTGTGCTAAGGAATATCTGTATTCTTTTTTGGCAGTAGCTTATATTAATTCACCAACACCGCATAAATGCCTACCTATTCATGACCAGTCCTTAGACAGGTTTCTTCTGGGCTATACTTCCCTGAAGTTCTTTACTTAGAAAATTTATTTTATAAAACCTACAAATGGAGATGGGGATCTTTCTGGGGATATAACTGTCTATCATTTTCTTTTCACTTTTGCTAACCTTAATAATACACAGTTATCCCTTAAATTGTAATTTAAGCAGGGAATACAAGGCCATAGCTTGGTCTCTGAGAAGATAGAGCCTTAAATTCAACAGGGGCAATTAGCAAACACAGAACAATCACATTGACTAATCTTCTTCCTACTCTCTTCTGATACAATTCTGAAGAACCTCAATTCCTGGTTCTTAAAAATTCTCCTGTTATTTACAACAATAGAGTTGAGTTTAATCTCTCTGCTCTACTGCCATAGTCTGGAAGGATTCCTTCTTTAACTCTATATGATCACATTTTCCCCTTGATTTTAAAATCTAACTGCTTTCAAAATGGTAGTCCATTTCCAAATGCATAACAAAATATTAGCTGAGTATATAGTTTGCATGTATATAATTTAATCCAAAATTTCCTATATGATTATACAATAGCTAAAAAAACAACCACCAATTTAGAAATTGGACAATTCATATGTAGAAAATGGCAGAGCTGTAATACCAACCCAGCTACTGAATGTAATTCCTGAATTTGCTTCTTATATGCATTCAAGCAAGTTTGGATGTCTTTCACCATGAATCACTGGGTGGAAGGAATGGAAGTTGCTGCAAAGCTAAAGGATAGGTCAATCACACCTGAATGAAGGTTAGATCTCTTCCTGACTTTCCTCTAAAGGTCTTGTGTACAAAAACACAATAAAAATTTACCAAAGAATAAACATTATGAATAGCCTACTGGTTCCATGGCAGAAATAGTCAAAGCCCTTGATGGTGAATAATTTTAAATATATTAATCAAGAATATATCGCTATAAGCTTTGCATATTCACTCATTCATTTTCAACTAGTTGGGCTGGGCAACAAAATAATGACTGAATAATGGAAATATATGTCATAAATATACTCATCTTTTGGTTAGGTATTTAGTCCAGTGAATCATATTTGTAAGAAGCCAGGCCTTGAGGGACTTCTGGGTAAGATGGCGGCATTGGAGCCATGCCAAACCAGCAGAGGAAAATGGACAGAATCCCACTGAGGCGCTTGAGGCACCCAGCAATCCATGTGATCCACGTGCCCAGCACCACTGGCCAGGTGCACTGAGTGGCAGCAACAGAGACCAAACAAGGGGACTTTCCAATCTCCTCAGCCTCCTTGCAAAGTCAAGAAATCTGAAAGACAGCTGAGATCAGCTAAGGAGGTACTGAAAGGGATACAGTTGAAACTGGGTGAGCCATTCCAGGCTTCCTGCACCCTTCATCCCCCAACCATCAGAACTGCGAAGCTCCAACATTAAGTCCCTAACAGCTGAACAGAACTACAGTTCCAAGGCACAACATGGAGAGATTGAGGTGGACATTCAGCAATGGTGAGATTGGAAGCCACCCCAAAAGGTAACAAGGCCGACTGACAAAAAACAAAAAAACAAACAAACAAGCAAAAACAGGTACATAGGCCTGCATTGGAAGTGCTAGTCTCTCTTTCCATGTCAGGGCAGGTTATGGGTTACATATTTTTGGTAGGCTTTACCATTTTCAAATAAGCTGTATTTGGAGGTTGAATATTGTTGCCTTTGATGCTTTTAGATTTATAGGACCTTTGTCTTTTGCAGGGTCTGATTCAGATCTAGGCTGACCTAGAACCCAATTCAGAACAGAATTCTCTACCTCTCAGCTGACAAGATTGAGGGCAGAGAGCAAAACACACCCTTAAGGATTTGGGCTTTAAAAGACTCTCTGTTTGTTTTAATCCCCACACTTGTATGTTATGTGCTGGTTTTTATTAAATCTGTATATTGCTTGTTTGAAGTTTTGAATTTGCCAGTAAATATTTCCACCCAACCCACTAGAATATCAACTTCTGCAGTTGGTTTCGGGTACAAGAGCTACACTTGGCCCCTTAAATTCATATTCTGAAAGTATATACAGGTGGATTGCCACATCTATAAACACTGCAGATAAGAAGAGAATCCAAACATTAAATCAATTTAGGATGCAAAAGTTGCTACATTAACATACAAGAAACACAAAAAATCAAGACAATACAATTCCACCAAAAATTATAAATCCATCAGAAATGATCACCAATGAGACTGTTTAGATGAAATGCCTGACAAATACTTTAAAAGAATGATTTTATCTGTACTCAAAGAAATCAAAGAAGAAATGAAAGGAATCAAAGAACAAAGGAATTATGGAAGAAAACAAACTCCTTAAAGAGAACAGAGGAAACCAGCTTAATCAAATAAGGAGGTCATAAAAGATATGAGTAAGGAAATAGAAATACTGAAGAAAAACCAGACTGAAATTTTAGCTCTGAAGAACACAGTTTGTCAAATAAAAAAAACTCTGCGGGACACAATGGAGGCAGTCCTAAGAGGGAAATTTATAGCTCTAAGTGCCTACATTAAGAAATTAGAGAGTTCACAAGGAAACAATTTAATGCTTCACCTTAAGGCCTTGGAAAGAGAAGAACAAGGCAAACCAAACATTAGTAGATGGGAAGAAATAATAAAGATTAAGGTAGAAATTAATGAAATAGAAACCAAAAAGCAAAAAGAATAAATGAAACAAAGAGTTGGTTCTTTGAAAGGATAAATAAGTTTGCTAAACCCTTAGCAAATCTGACCAAAAGAAAGAGAGAAGAGACAAAAATTAATAAAATTAGAGATGAAAAAGGCACCATCACAACAGATACCAAAGAAATTCAGAAAATCATAAGGACATCCTTTCAGAATATATATGACTCTAAGTTTGAAAATCTAAAATAAATGGATGATTTCCTTGATTCATATGACGTACAAAAATTCAATCAATATGAGATAAACCATTTAAATAGACCTATAACAAGTTTGGAGATCCAAGCAATTATAAAAAGTCTCCCAACTAAAAAAATTCCAGGTTATTATGGATACACTGGAGAATTTTACCAGACCTTAATGGAAGAACTAACACCACTGCTTCTCAAACATTTCCATAAAATAGGAAAGGAAAGAATTCTACCAAACTCCTTCTATGAAGCTAGCATCACCCTGATACCCAAACCAAAGACAGAACAAAAAAGAAAATCACAGACCAATCTCTCTCATGAATATACATGCAAAAATTCTGAACAATATATTGGCAGACAGAATACAAGAACATATCAGAAAGATTATTAACCCTGACCAAGTATGCTTTGTCCCTGAGATGCATGGATGGTTCAACATACACAAATCAATAAATCTAATCCATCATATAAATGGACTGAAGGACAAAAACCACATGATCATATAAATAGATGCAGAAAAAGCATTCGACAAAATCCAACATCCCTTCATGATAAAAGCCCTGCAGAAACTGGGAATAGAAGGAACATATCTTAACATAATAAAAGTTACTTATGACAAACCTACAGCCAATGTAATTATAAATGGGGAAAATACGTGGAGCTTTTCCACTAAATTCAGGAACAAGACAAGGGTGTCCACTGCCTCACTTTTATTTAATATACTACTGGAAGTCTTAGCTATAGGAATAAGGCAAGAGACACACATAAAAGGGATACAAATTGAAAAGGAAGAGATCAAATTATAATTATTTGCAGATGATATGATTCTATACATAAAGGATCCTAAAGACTCTACCAGCAAACTGTTAGAGCTGATAAACACTTTTATCAGTGTAGCAGGATACAAAAGAAACACACAGAAATTAGTAGTTTTCCTATATACTAACAACAAACATAACAACAAACATGCAGAGGATGAAATCAGGGAATCTCTCCCACTCACAATTGCCTCAAAAAAAAAAAAAAATAAATAAAAAAAAAAAGTAACTTGGAATAAACTTAACCAAGGAAGTGAAGGACCTCTACAATGAGAACTTTAAAACACTCAAGTGAAAAATTGCAGAAGACACAAGGAAATGGAGACATCCTTTGGTCTTGGATTGGAAGAATCAATATTGTGAAAATGTCAATCTTACCAAAAGCAATCTACACATTCAACGCAATCCTCAGCAAAATTCCAATGGCATTCTTCCCAGAAATAGAGAAAAAAATCCCAAAATTCATTTGGAAGCACAAAAAATCTCAAATAGCCAAAACAATTTTGAGCAACAAAAATCAGACTGGTGTTATCACCATACCCAATTTTAAGCTATATTACAAAGCCACAGTAACAAAAACACCCTGGAACTGGCACAAAGACAGACACTTAGATCAATGGAACAGAATAGATGACCCAGATGTTAATCTAGGCAGCTATAGCCATCTGATTGCTTGGGAAATAAAACCACTAATCAACTACTGGCATCTCATGAAATTACAAACCTTTAGTATAGCAAAGGACACTGTGAATAGAGCAAAGAGACAACCTACAGAATGGGAGAAAATCTTTGCCATCTATACATCTGACAGATCATTAATATCCAAAATATATAAAGAACTCAAAAAATAGAACACTAAGAAATCAAACAACACAATCAAAAAATGGGCTATGGAACTAAATAGAGAGTTCTCATCAGAAGAAATACAGATAGCATATAAACATCTAAAAAAGTGTTCTACATCTTTAGCCATAAGGGAAATGCAAATTAAAACTACTTTGAGATTCCATCTCACTCCTGTCAGAATGGCTACCATCAAGAAAACAAATGACAATAAATATTGGCAAGGATGCAGAAAAAAGGGGAACTCTTGTACACTGTTAGTGGGAATGTAATGTGGTCCAGCCATTGTGGAAATCAGTGTGTAGGTTCTTGAGACAGCTAAAAACAGATTTACCATATGATCCAGCTATAGCACTCTCAGGCATATATCTGAATGACTCTCTCAGTACCTCAGAGATAATTTCACAACCATGTTTATTGCTGCTCTATTCATAAAATCTAGGAAATGGAACCAGCCTAGATGTCCCTCCACAGATGAATGGATAATAAAGATGTGGTTCATTTGTACAGCAGTAAAGAAAAATGAATTTGTGACATTTGCAGGAAATTAATGGAACTGGAAAGGATTATACTACATCAGGTTAACCCAGGCCCAGAAAGCCAAACATCGCATGTTCTCTGTCATATGTGGATCCTAGCTACAAATGTATATACTTGTGAGTGAGCTGTAACCAAAAATCGGTAGTAGAGGCCAGTAAGTTAGAAAAAGACTAAAAAGGAGGGAGGAGAGGGAAGGGATTAAGGGATGTTATTGTATATATGTAAGTAGAAGAACAAATTATAGAGAGGGGGAAGCCTAAATGAGGCCAGGGGAAGAGAATGTGTAAAAGTGGGGTCAATCAAAATTCAAGATATTCTGAGTAAGACTTATATAAACCTATTTTTTTTTTGAATAATGGCACATCAAAAAGCTATAGAAAAGTTTTAGTGCCAGGGATGGGATACCTTCCAGTGAATTGTTGGCCAGGGAGGTCCCTGTTGCCTCCCAAACATCACAGGCTATTGCCAAAGCCCTTGGTTTCCCTTGAGAAAGAGATGGTAAGACCCTGTTGCTGAAGACTTCACTTGCCTGAGTGGCAAGGTCACTGAGAAATAAATACGGTGCTGAGCAGAAAACCTTCTCCCTGTAGACCAGCCAACTGAAAGCTGGAAAAAGCTGAACTGCATGTAGCCCTATGGGAGACAGAAGTCATCAGCAGTGAAAGCAGTTGACACTGGAAACCTCAAGTTTGGCCAGACAGGCCAAATGACCAAATGGGTGCAATAGTGGCATGATTGCTCTAGGGGAAACTAACTGCTATCTAATTTGACTGAAGGTTTGCTCTACAGGAGGGAATACATGCCTGTTACCTGTGGCAGGGGAGTTCATGAGCCTTAGGGGTATAAAGCCTGGTCTTGTCTGGCTAAATGTATGTATTATTCCCACCAAAATGCCCTGAAAGCACTAAATATTCATATTCATATATTAATGCTAGTCTCACTTCTGGTTAGAGAAGCTTCTCTTTTCAGATGGCAATGACCACTGGGATGACCCAAAGACAACATAGTGCTGAGAAGAAGGGACAGAGGAGTGTCCAGCACTGAAACATCTCTATCACACCTTCTAAGGTTCAGGGTCCATTGCAGAAGAGGTGGCAGATAGAATGGAAGAGCCAAAGGAAAGGTACGACTCCTTACAATGCAACTGTCCAGACAGAAATTGGCCTCGATATCCATGACCTCACAATGCCTAGCAATACCTTTGCAAGACCCTCATAATAGAAAAAAAAAAAAAAAGATGATGACATCAAATTAAAGAGAGACTAATGGAGAGAGGGAGTGGATATGATGGAGAGTGGAGTTATGAAGGGGAATGAGGGGAGGGTAGGGAAATATCACGGTTTATTGTCTGTAAGTATAGAAGTTGTCAGAAAAAAGAATAGGAAGAAGAAGAAGGAGGAGAAGGAGAAGGAGAAGGAGAAGGAGAAGGAGAAGGAGAAGGAGAAGGAGAAGGAGAAGGAGAAGGAGAAGGAGAAGGAGAAGGAGAAGGAGAAGGAGAAGGAGAAGGAGAAGGAGAAGGAGAAGGAGAAGGAGAAGGAGAAGGAGAAGGAGAAGGAGAAGGAGAAGGAGAAGGAGAAGGAGAAGGAGAAGGAGAAGAAGAAGAAGAAGAAGAAGAAGAAGAAGAAGAAGAAGAAGAAGAAGAAGAAGAAGAAGAAGAAGAAGAAGAAGAAGAAGAGGCGGCGGTGGCGGCAGCGGCCAGGCCTTGGTGAAGCCCACTTTTAATCTCATTGCTAGGAAACCAGAGACAGGAAAGACCCAAGTTCTTTCTTCTGGAGTGAGTACAAGGGCAGCTTGGGACACCTAGCTAGAACCTATCTCAATCTATAGAAGGTAAAAAAGTCTGGACATAGCTCAGTACATGTCTCACATGTGTGAGGCTCCATGTTCACTCACTAGTACTACAAAATAAAAAAAAAAAAAAAAAAAACTAATAACAACATCATCTAGAAGAATGTGAATGTTCTCTAGGAAACAGGCCAATAGAAAGAATTGGTATTATAAAGAGAATTTATTTTATTAGTTTATCAGAGTCCAACATTAGCTGTCTGCATGCTTGAGAGTCAAGAAACAGGTAGCTGCTCAGTCCATGTGGCTGGATGCTTCAGAAATCCTAATCTGGCACTACAGGGTCACAGGAT
This sequence comes from Orientallactaga sibirica, assembly GCA_036365145.1. NCBI lineage: Eukaryota > Metazoa > Chordata > Mammalia > Rodentia > Dipodidae > Orientallactaga > Orientallactaga sibirica. The sequence continues at coordinate 9,954,626 of JAEOAD010000019.1, read as the reverse complement.
TTGTGCAGAGCTGCTGCTCTTCAGTCCCTGTTGCTGATGAAGGTTGGTGTTAATGCCTCCAAAGGATGGTCGTCAAAGCCAGGTAGGTTCATGTAGGAGTGAATAGGCAGAGAACTCAGGCAAAAAGTAGTCATCAGTGATTAGTTCAGACAGCAGGCAGAAAAAAAAAAAGTGTTTTCTGTATAGTATATAGTTATGTATAGTCCCCTACTGGAAGAGCTGTGCACTGTGGAGGAAGGGCCACCTCCTTTAGTTAATCTTTCCTGGAAATATCTTGTTGCAGGCAGCTTTGCTTTGCTGGCAAAGAACACTCAACCAAGAACAGCTTGTGGCTGTAAAGGATTTAGTTTGGCTTACAACCTCAAGCAGAAGCTCCATGATGGCAGGGGAAAATGATGGCTTGAGCAGAGGGTGGACATCACCTCCTGGCCAACATCAGGTGGACAACATCAGCAGGAGAGTATGCCGAACACTGGCAAGGGCATGCTGGCTAGACACCTATAAGCCTGCCCCCAACAATACACTGCCTCCAGGAGGCTCCAATTCCCAAACTGCCACCTTCTGCAGACCAAGCATGCTGAACACATAAGTTTGTAGAGGACACCTAAATCAAACCACCACATACCTCATAGACCTGCCCAAGAAGAATGTATCTGAATTCCTAATATGACCAGGTTGACAACAGAATTTAATCATCACAGTGAATAATATGCTTATCTCTAGGCTTGCAAATAAAGTCAATGTCATCTTGCAAGGTAGAAATATATGAGCAAGGATCACACAGTTCAGTGTCTAGAGTTTCTCAATACAAAATCATTGATTGCATAGTTGTGTTATATTTTAATAGCTTTAATAAAATTCAATACATTGAGCAGTTAGTTATTTGCAACCATGAATAAATTCAATTAGTCAGTCTAGCACATACATATGAAAGCTGTTTGTTAGCCATATTTGTTCATTAAAATAATCCTGATGATAAGGGCTGCTTTAACTTTGAGAGTTTCATTTAAGTTTTTGTATTCTTTAATGAGAACAGATTCCTGAAAATATGCAGCAGTCACACAAGATATCTCATTAAAAAACAAAGGAAACCAGGAAACAAGGTTCACATAACTCTATGTATGGCTCAAACTGATCAATTACAGAAAAAGTGTTTAGACCTTGGAAGCAGGCATACTGATTCCCAATCTAATATTTATTTATTCAGAAATTTGATATCAAATGCATTAAAATATCTAGTTCAAAATCACACTAGGTTCTTTTGTGAAGCCATAAGAGTGGATATCCTCCCAAACCCCAGAAAGAGAAAGACAGGCAAGAAATCAAAGTACATTGTAGCAAGCAAAATATTTTAGCAAGTGAGAAACAGGAACAGAAACTGAATATACTTTCCAGATTGGAGGACTTCCCAAAAAGAACATTACTTACATCCTATAAATTGTCTGGGTTACAAAGGTTTTCTTCAACACAAAAGAAAAGAAAATATAATCCTATTTAAATGTAAATATGAAATCTGAGGCAGAGGATTTAATTTTGAAAAATACCATCCCCAGTGTTTCTTGTTTTCAATGTGGATTTCAGACATGAGGCAATATTTTTAATTGTTTCTTAGTAATGTGTATATTTCCATCAAGGAAATGACTATTGTCCCTCTTTATATCTAATTACATGGTTCCAGTGATTTCATTTAAATCTGTTTCTTGATTTTTTAATAGCAGAAAGGCATCAAACTATTGTTTACTTATTACCTGCCATTAAATAAAATACAAGATAAGAAGCTAAAATGTTTTACTAAGTAAGTATAAATGGAATTCACTTTAAATGATCCATTACGTACCTACTTAAAAAGAGCCTTAACTCATTAAAAATTGCTGATTCAGCAGCCTGAATAAAGTACACAAGATTATAGCAAGATAAGCTTGCATATTTAATCAACATAAATTGTCATGTATTCCATGAATTTTCACTGGTTATCATTGTTAATAGAATACCACTTCTCTAAATTAAGAAATAAATTCAGCAATGAATCAAAGCAAACTAATGTCAATCATGTAACATCTATTAGTTAAGAACAAAATACTTAAAAATGTGAACTCTTCTGCTTATGTGTCGATATATGAAATTTATGTCTGTTTAGGTCTAGCAGTACATCACAGAATATTTGTATTGGATGTTCACTTGTTTTAAAATATATCCAGTTGCAATATTGCTTGCAGATATACTTTAATAAAATGAGTTTAGATTTATAATACAATTAGATGAATTTAAATATTTTCTTAGGGCTAGAGAAATGGCTTAGTGGTTAAGGCACTTGCCTGCAAAGCCTAAGGATCTATGTTGGATTCCCTAGGACCCAAATAAGCCATAAGCACAAGGTGGCTCATGAGTCTGGAGTTTGTTTGTAGTGGCTGAAGGGCCTGTGTACCCATTCTCTTTCTTTCAAATAAAATTTTTTTAAAAGTTTTTAAAAATTTGAAATATTTTCTTAAACAAAGATAAAATGCAAATATCTTCTAAAAGTGGTAATTATTGATGAATTGATAACTAAAAATATGTCAAATACATTAAGGTGTAAAATAGGAAATGAAAACCAGAAAGATTACATTATAAAGCAATTTCATAAAGGTCTAGACATTTTAATGTTGCTATTATGCAATGGGTTTAAAATTTAACAAACTCTGCTATATAAAATAAAAGTAAAAAATAAAGGAGTGAATGGTAAGAAGAAAAATATTTACATTTTATTCTTGAGAGTGAACCATCAAAAGACCTAAGAGTAATAAGATATAAATTATATACCAAAGTATAAATAAAACATAAATCATATATCATTGATAAAACCATGCTAAGCTTTCCATGCTCTGCTATTTTTTATGTATTCTGTAGAAAAATGAAGGAAAGAAATCATAAGACTTGACAGCTGTAGTGACTCACATTTAAAAGGAAAACAATTCCTGAAAAAAACCCAGATTATGAAGAACTGAATAAAATCAAATTATAAACCAATTTCCCAAAATAATGTTACAAATCTCGCAACAAGATAAAAGTGATTGATGAGAAGAAACAAATGGTAACCTAATATACCATAAGAGAACTGAAAACTATCTAGAACTATTAAGAAATAGATATTTCTGAAATTCAAACAAGTGACACAGAAGCAAACGTGAGACTAAACATGGTAAGTTCAGAAAAAAGTGAAAATAAAGAATAAACTAGAATATGGAACAACATGAAAGGTTATAAAGATAAACAGTATGATAATACACAGTTATAAAGGTACCACATCTTAGAAAATAACAAATAATAGTGGGATTGAGTTTTATAAATTAAAGATGAGAGGAGCCATAATTGGTTATTAAACAGAATTTTTAAGTAGCTTTAATGTTCCTGATTATCATCACATTTCTGTGAACCAGTCACACTCTCTTATGAATCACTATTCCACTTTCACCAACTACTCAACAATTCACTATCTTTACTTCTTTAATACTTGAAATATCCTACAGTGAGAAAAGGAAGATCACCCAAGACAGAACTTTCTTAAATTCCCAAGATCACACTGACCCAGATGAATGCACCTTGTTTGCTGCTACATGTTCCTTCTGTCCTCTTACTGTGAGATATCCAACTATCGTGTTCTTCATCTATTTTTCTTGGGAAACATATCTTCATCTTTTGCATTAAATGTATTGCTCTTTTAATTGTTTCCTCTAATATTTCAGCCATTTTATTATCCTCTTTGTTTTGTTGTTGTTGTTTTCTTGTTTTTTTTTCTTAAATACTTACCACTATTTTCAATCTCACCCATTACCTAATTCAACAACTGTCCACATAAGGTTTGATTATGACAAAATTCATTGAAAAGGTTACATGGAATGACTTTCATACACTTGTCTTCTCATACTATCACTTTACTACTTCCATCAAGCATTTGTTCCTACTGGTCATAGAGGACCTTTCTTTTTAATTATTTTTTTGAAATTTATTTATTTCTTTATTTGCAAGCAGAGAGATAGAAGAGAGACAGATAGAAAGAGAATGGGCATGCCGGGGCCTCTAGCCACTGCAAATGAACTCCAGACACATGTGCCCCTTGTGCATCTGACTTACATGGGTCCTAGGGAATTGAACCAGGATCCTTTGGCTTTGCAGGCAAACACCTTTAACTGCTATACCATCTCTCTACCCCTAGAGGACCTTTCTTGATCCCTTGTGATTAAGACTCTTATATAGAGCCTGAAGGTAGACACCCCACCCGTTTTATTCAAGTAAACTCACTATCCTAGAATATAAGGTACTAAAGTATAAGTACCCTTTATAGAGTTGTAGTTATTCATATATATATATATATATATATATATATATATATATATATATATATATATATATAGTTATATGTACTATAAAATGTTACATTACTCAGTGTACCAATATAAAATTTACAAAAACATTGGTAATCAAAATTGTAAGAAACTGGGCTGGAGAGATGGCTTAGCAGCTAAGGTGTTTCCCTGAAAAGCCAAAGTACCTTGGTTCAATTCCCCAGGACCCATGTAAGCCAGATGCACAAGGTGGCACATGCATCTGGAGTTTGTTCACAGTGGCTGGAGGCCCTGATGTGCCCATTCACTCTCTCTCTCTCTTTCTACTTCTTTCTGTCTCTCAAATAAATAAATGAATAAATTTTAAAAAGTAAGACATTATATATCATAACTAACATTCAAGTACAAAACTGCAAAATATAAAAATTAGCACCCTAGAACTACATTATCTCTAATTCTTAAAACAATTCTATAAAATAGGTATTACTGTCTTTTCTTTTGTTTGATTGAATTCATAAATAGTACTAAAATGCTGATTTAACTATCATTAACTTACATTTGTGGAACACAAAAATGAAGAAGAAATTATTCCCACTCATAATTTTGCTTAGTTTTGTACTAATTCTTATGATAGCAATTATTAAGATCTTCATTGTGACAATAAGGAAAAAGAGGGATTGATAGAACAGTGACAGAATTTAGAGAATATTTATTACTAATCATTATTAAATAAAATACATAATTTTTGACATATACAAGAAATATGCTCAGCATACCTGTACTACACATGAATACGCAGGAATCAAGATGCCTTCATTGGCATATACTGGTCTATTATCATGGTAATGTGTTCACTTTTTAAAGCTATCACAAAAAGAAATGTGCCAGTTCACAGATCTGGATGCTGTATTCTGAGACCAAGAATCAGCAGACCCATTTCTTTCTGTAAACTATACATATCTGTTTTATTACTATCTGTTTCTGTGGCTTGATGTAAATCTTCAGTATTCTTCAGCCTCAGCTTCGTCACTCTTTTCCCTACCTTCTTACTCATCTTTTGCCCTTCTTATTTAGGCTGGATGTCCAAATCTTCCTCTTTTGAGAAAGGACTCCAGTCTTAATGGGTAAGTGTACAACCTTTCTCCACCTTAACTAATTGAACTCATCTTAACTAATTGAATATGTAGTGGACTATTTCTAAAAAGTTTGGGGGATATAATTATGGGGGAGCAAAACTCAACCCAAAACAATGACCAATTAATTGCAATGTATGTAAGTTTCCCCAAATTAAAAACAATTAACTTTAGGTATATTTAGAAACATATAGTTTTAATTCCCCAACAAAAAAGCATTTAATGTCTATGATAATTTGAAAGTCACCTTCTCATGAGCAAAGACATACTAAAGTCTTCAGAATGTCCTTCCTTTTGTCAGGATTGTTCTCCATCTGGCCTGTGCCAATGATCCTTCTAGCTCTGCGGAATTACCTGGTGCAGGCAGAAGCCAGCAGGATCCCAGTGACAGCGATGAGATAACAGTACTATGTCATTTCTGCTCTAAGGCAAACAGCACTTGATTGATCCTCTAGGATGAAAGTACAGTGATCCCATCCAAATACATCTCATGGATTAATTTTTTAAATTTTTATTTTATTTTTTTTTTTTTTTTTTGGAGAGAGACACACAGAGAGAGACAGAGAGAGAGAGAGAGAGAGAGAGAGAGAGAGAGAGAGAGAGAGAGAGGAAGACAGAGATGGGCGCACCAGCAGTGTCTCAGCTGCTGCGAACGAAATCCAGATGTGTGCGCCCCCTTGTGCTCAAGTCCGGCATTGCACCCTTGCCTCACTTTGCATCTGGCTAAACGTGGGACCTGGAGATTGGAACTGCTGGAGATTGGAACCAGTGTTCTTAGGCTTAGGAGGCAGGCGCCTTAACCCCTAAGCCATCTCTCCAGCCCTCATTGATTAATTTTAAATATATTTTTAAATTTTTGAGCAGAGAGAGATAGAAAACATAGAGACAGAGAGAATGAGTGTGCCAGGGCCTCCAACCTCCACAAATGAACTCCAGAGGCAAGTGTCATTTGGTACATCTGGCTTTACATGGGTATTGGGGAATCCAACCCAGTTTCTTACGTTTTGCAGACAAGTAGCTTGACCTCTGAGTCATCTCTACAATCCACCATTGATTAAATTTTGAGATAGTTACTCTTCATTTTCTGAAATAACTGTCCATTTTTCACATTGCATTAAAATCTCAATGTCAGTAGGAAAAATACATAGCTATATTTCTAGAGCACCTGGAAGAAAAATATCTTTAAGATAATAAAGAAAGGACTGTTTAGCATTTTGGTCATGCCTATGACCAAAACAATGACAATTATCAACACTGTAATTAGATTTTAGGGTCCCATGCTTATCTTATGATCAGATTATTAGAATACATTCAATTGCAAACATAATTTCTTCTTACATTCTAACATAACTTTTTATTGTAATTTAAAAATTTTTAATTATGATTTATTTATTTTTGTGCATTTGGATATCCATTTCATGATATGCACGTAGAAGTCAGAGGACAATTTTGAGGCCATGGTCCACCTTCTTTAAGAAAGCGGCTCATACCACATCAAATAAACTTCCAGCTACAAACAAGTATTAGATTAGCGGGCCCACAAGAAGTTGTGTTGGGATTACAGATGCATGTAGCACCTTGCATCTGGTTTTACAAGGCTCTTGGAAGTTGTAAGCATGATTTTGTTGTTGTTGTTGTTTTTCGAGGTAAGTTCTCCCTCTAGCCCAGGCTGACCTGGAATTCACTATGTAGTCTCAGGGTGGCCTCGAACTCTTGGCGATCCTCCTACCTCTTTCTCCCAAGTGCTGAGATTAAAGCCGTGTGCCACCATGCCCGGATGTAAGCAGGATTTTTAAGAAAGTACTTTTAACTACAGAGTCATCAACCAGACTCTATCAAAAAAATACCTCTGAGCCTTAGGACGTAGATATGTCTGCATTCTATTATTCAACTCATCACATAGCTCGAGTGTTCTAGTTCCTTTACTTCAGAATGATAAAGATTCTGAAAGATGTGGCTGCTTATAAACCTTTAGAACATGTCAATAATACATTACTAAGAAAAGAGTCTTGGAAACTGAAGTTAAGTTAGGGTTTTAGATGATAAAATTAACCTGAATTCTCTAAGTGATCCATAAATGTCATCATACTTCTTTTTCTGAGAGAAGCAGATGGAGTTTTCACATACAGACAGAGGTTGAGAGAGGCAATTCCAGCATGCTGGAGGCCACCATATCTGAAGTAAAGCAAGGACCCTTTTCCCTGTTATATCTTCCCAAGACAGTTTCCAAAGCTTGGGTTTTAGCCAAGTGACTTTTGAAATAAGGAGTGCTGCTGCTTTCGTTTAGTATTTGTTTTCACATATATTTCTTTCTTTCTTTCTTTCTTTCTTCTTTCTTTCTTTCTTTCTTTCTTTCTTTCTTTCTTTCTTTCTTTCTTTCTTTCTTTCTTTCTTTCTTTCTTTCTTGTTAGATTTTAAGATAGAGTCTCACTCTAGCCCAGGATGACATGGAATTCACTATGTAGTCTCATGGTGGCCTTAAAATCATGGCAATCCCTCCTCCTTCTGCCTCCCAAGTGCTGAAATTAAAGGCGTGCACCACTATGCCTGGCTCATTTTCACATAGATTTCTAAGTGAGACTGATTATCCATGTAGGTGACTAAGTAAAACCACTGTCTAATATGACTTCCCAAGTAAAAGTACAAATTACAATCATCTGACACTCAAAGACATAATATTTGGGGGAGGTTGAATAAATTCTAGACATGCATGTTTAGATCTATTGCCTTTCCTCCTACTTCAAGTAAATGTCTTCAGTATAGTTTCTTGACTGGGTCAAGTTTAGCTACCTTTTATCATCTATGGTTTTTTTTGTTTGTTTGTTTGTTTTGGTTTTTTGAGGGTCTCACTCTAGCCCAAGCTGACCTGGAATTCACTATGTAGTCTCAGAGTGGCCTTGAACTCACAGCGATCCTCCTACCTCTGCCTCCCAAGTGCTGGGATTAAAGGTATGTGCCAGCACACCCAACTATTACCTGTTTTATATGTCTGGCTATGCTGCTGCAGAAGGTTTTGTTTCTTTTCCTTGGTTTTATTCTTAGAGCTTTAACAGTGAACACATGTTCACACACAAACACTTTAGGTCCAATAATATGTAATGATGCTCATTTATACTTAATACTCACTCTTAGCATTTCTGAGCCTTTATGATATCGTATATTCATTGCTTCCTGTCTTTTCTGCAAGTGCCCACCAGCGAAGTGTTTCTCTACCCCATTGGAAGCTTAGTTTAAGAAGCCTGGTTCCCTTTTCATAGAGTCAACAGGTCACTGGTATGAAGATAGTCCATCAGCCCCCTTCAATAACACCAGCAGGGACCAGTGGAAGTTCCAAAAGCATAACATATGTGTAACAACACCAAAATGATTACTGCACAGGCTTTGACAATAGAATTGTCATTGGTACCCAAGCAAATAAATATGGCATATCTCATGTGCTAAAGGTAGAGAAGATTACAGATGAAGTAAAATATCTAAATAGGAGCCCCAAGTCTCTCAGCATAATTCCCGTACATTCAGGGCAAAATTTGATCACTGTCTTACCAACAGGACTGAAAGGCACAACTTGAATGAAAACAGAAACAGTGGAGGTTCAAACCCACTAGACAAATTAGACTAATTTTACATTCAATAATGAGGAAAATTACACAATTGGTGAAAATACAAGTGATTTCTCTTTTAAGGAATAAACACTGAAAAACATGCAAGAGAAATGAGCAAATTAAAGGGCATATCTTCACATTGAACAAGTGAGATGATTGGTTCAGAGGAAAAGAGCAGATTAAGAATGCTGTCCTCTACAGATTGCTCACCTCCTCCCGAATAAAGAGAGCTCAATGTTAAAAATGCCACTGGAGGGCTGGAGAGATGGCTTAGCAGTTAAGATGCTTGCCTGAGAAGCCAAAGGACCCAGGTTCGACTCTCAGGACCCACATAAGCTAGATGCACAAGGGCGCACATAAATCTGGAGATGGTTTGCAGTGGCTGGAGGCCCTGGCATGCCCATTCCTTCTCTCTCTCTCTCTCTCTCTCTCTCTCTCTGCCTATTTCTGTATCTCTCTCTCTCAAATAAATAAATAAATAATTTTTAAAAATGCCAATGGATCTCATTTAAAGGCTGTATTGTACTTACACATGTTCAGGCATTTTTCATGCCCTTTAAAAATGACAACAAACTGGAAAATGAAATGTGAAAATGAACATAAATTTAATATTCAATATGTTTTAGTGAAATGAATAGGGTTTCTTTTTTTTTCTTTCTTTCCTTTTTTTTGGAGAGAGACAGAGAGAGACAGAAAGGAAGACAGAGATGGGCGAGCCAGCAGTCTCTCAGCTGCTGCGAACAAAATCCAGATGCGTGCGCTCCCTTGTGGTCAAGTGCGACATTGCGCCCTTGCGTCACTTTGCATCTGGCTAAATGTGGGACCTGGAGATTGGAACCCCTGGAGATTGGAACCAGTGTTCTTAGGCTTTAGGAGGCAGGAGCCTTAACCGCAAAGCCATCTCTCCAGCCCTGAATAGGGTTTCTTATAATTAGAAACAGAATTTAATGAATTCAGAGCTGAAATTTAAATTAGAAATTAATTTTGAAATTAAAAAATACTAAGAAAACATCCCTAAGCAGTTATAACTAAGACAAGAAAGGTGAGGTTTGCTACGCAAAGAAAATGTGTTGAGGAAAGACTACTCATATGTCTGAGTTCAGTACTCCAGAAAGCCTTTTTGCTCCAAGGCTCTTTCACCAGAGAAAAGAATCATATTTTGCTGGTAAGTGATCAGTGTCTTACTACTGTTAAGAATAAACACCAGTAAACATGAGAAATCTAGTTGGATTAAGTGGATCATGAGCTGTTTTCAAGACAAAATGACTAAGCATGTTATTTAACTAAAAATAAAGACATATTATCAAGAACATCCTTTGACAAGGGCTGGAAAGATGGCTTAGTGGTTAAGGCCTTTGCCTGAAAAGCCAAAGGACCCATGTTCAATTCCCCAGGACCCACATAAACCAGATGCACAAGGTGGTGCGTGTATCTGGAGTTCGTTTGCAGGGCTAGAGGCCCTGGCATACCTATTCTCCCTCTCTTTCTCTCATTCTTTCTATCTCAAATAAATAAATATTTTAAAAATAGAATATATTTGATAAAACAGACACTTCTCAATTCATGTTTTTATTACAACAATATTACCAGGGCCAGGAGAGATGGCTTAGTGGTTAAGCACTTGCCTATGAAGCCTAAGGACCCTGGTTTGAAGCTCAATTCCCTAGGAGCCATGTAAGCCAGATGCACAAGGTGGCTCATGCAGCTGGAGTTTGTTTGCAGTGACTGGAGGCCTTAGTGCGCCCATTATCTCTCTCTCTCTATCTGCCTCTTTCTCTCTCTGTCTGTCTGTCGCTTGCAAATAAATAAAAGATTAAACAAATTTTATTTTAAATACTACCAATTAAAATTGTATTATAAAAAGTAGCAATTATGTTACCAGTTTGACTAAGGTAATTATAATATTTGTTATAATGTGGGCATTATCATAGCATGTCTTGCTTATATGACAGTGCTAGGTCAAGTTGGTCTTCAAAAGAAGGAACAAATGTCAGTTAAATGTGGACCACAAGTCAGCTGGGTGTGGTTGTGCATGCCTTTAATCCCAGCATTCGGGAGGCAAAGGTAGGAGGATCACCATGAGTTCGAGGCAACCCTGAAATCACATGGTGAATTCCAGGTCAGCCTGGGCTGGAGTGAGACCTTACCTAGAAAAAAAACCAGAAAAATGAACCCCCCCTCCAAAAAAAAGTGGACCACAAGTCTTTGGTAAACATATTTTTTCAATATGCCCTACTTCTTACCATCAGAAAACACTGGAAATTGCTATAAAAGGGATTTGTCTTTATGTAATAACTCTTCTGTTCACAAATAAAACCCCAGTCAATCTTAGTAAGCTTCCAATCCCAATCACTTCAAATGACTGCTTTTGCTTATTTGTGGGACATTAGAGAAGATTTACACAGATTATCCTCACTATTCATTAATTCCCATAAATTAGGGGTCATTAGTCTCCCACAAGCACATTCTTTGAATTCCACAGCCAAGATTTCAGACACTGTTTTTACTGCTTTCCAGCTGTAGGAGCTCAATCAATAGCATGTCTCTTTCAGCATACATCCTGGTCCTTGCTTTCTTTCTGAATGTGATGTAAATGTTCAGTTAAGTTTATTTTTGTAAAACTGTGTTGTCTATCCTAGCCACTTAACAGCATTTCTCTGAAATGGTATGTTTTATAAGCATTCAACTGAAGCCAATAAATTATGTTAAGTATGCCTGTCTTTATTAATGTCAGATCACATATGTCTTAGTATTATCCTATTTATGCCTATTAGTGCAGGTTTCTTTAGTGTTTGGCCAATGTTGGATTTTCCCCTAAACATGACCTTGGAACAATGTTCTTGTTGCTTCATAGTTCATGAACTGAGTACATACTTTTAGACATGAAGTACTGAGTTCACCATAAATATGTGAAGTGGATAACAGTCACTCTAAATATATGTCAATTTGAAGATGTAAATTATTTTTCCATATACGAACTACTGATGATGATTGTAGATTTTTAAAATTTACATTAAAAACACAAATCATCAATCCTGAGCTGGCATTAATTTTGTTCATATTCTTTGCCTTGAGTTTTACTCATCATCAAAACATACATGGCCTATAGGAATAATGGCACAAGATACTAGGATAATTTGTCACACAAGTTTTCATTGTTTTCCAGAATGTTTTTAATTACCTAATTGTGTAGTTAAAGTGATGTCCAATCTTTGAATGAATTCAAAAAATAGCAGTTTCTACATAGGACCTCATTAAAAGAGGCATTTGTAGCTAAGGATAGGAGAAAGCTAGCTTTTTAAAGGCAGTTTCAGTTAGGGAAATTTAAAACCAGGAGACACTACTTCACACTGGTGCAAGAACAGAACTCTTTGCAGAAATGGAACTCATATCTGATCAAAACTGATTTACAGTGCCCCACCACCATCCTGCTTCCACAGTGTAATGCACTATCTGGATGGGAAAGCTCAGATGGGCTAGCTCAGGGATCCACCTACCAAATCTTTGAGCCAATCAGGTCTTCTCCTTGCATACCTGAATCTGATGCTATAAAGGCTGCAGCCTTCCAGCCCCTCCTACTCTCTTAACAGGGCCCTCAATGTGTGTGTGGGTCTCTCTGGATTCCCTCTCATATCTGCTTGGGTACACATGAGTGGCTTCCCCTCTCACCTAGCCTGGCTAGCTGTGTGTTAGGGAAACAGAATATTGCTTCTTGGTCTGGATGGTTTTTGTGCTTGCCACTGTTTCATATTTGGGGTAATTTCACTTTGCATGTGTGATTTTCCTCTTGTCTCTGATCTGTCATGTCTATGCTCTAACTCCAAGTCTGTACAGGGGTAACCATGAGTGTAACTCTTTTTACTATTCATTTCTCCTCTGAATTTCTTTGTCTCTGCTTTGATATTTTCTCTCTTCAGTAAAGCACATGCTTGTGGCTGTATTCCAGTTTTCCCTCCAAAACCTCAATTTCTCTTCTGCTTTGATATTTTTCCACTTTAGGAAAGTTCATGGTAGATGCGATGTGTATTCTTTCTAAGTCTCCCTACCTATACATCTAGGTTCTGTCCTCCATGTGCTTGTGGCTCTACTCTAGTTTTTCTACAAAAATTTTTTTCTGTTTCTTAACTGGATCTCAGACTATACTGTGGTTTCCACATGAGAGCATGTTTCCTGCTTCACACATGTTTAGTCTTCCTTACTAGACCCCTGTCTTTTTCAAATAAACCCCACAATTTGTTTTATTTCCCCCTGAATAAACAATAATTCATAATTTATCCTTATTGGGTACATCTTTATTAATTCTTTATTACAGGTAGAATAGAACCCAAAACTTGGGGTTCATAAATTCTGGGAGACCCCTACCAAGCCCCCAACTCCTGCATTACTAGCACTCAGGAGACTGAGGTAGGAGGATCACTGAGAGTTCAAGGCCAGCCTGAGACTACAGAGTTAATTCCAGGTCAGCCCAGGCTAAAGCAAGACCCTACCTTGTAAAGACAATTAATTAATTAATTGAAAAAAGTTTCATTTTTCATAGAAAAAAAATCTGTGAAATCAGAACTAAAACACCACCACAATTAATGTAATGTACGTACTCTTGTCACACATTATTGTATCATAATTATAATATATTAATATTAATATAATATAATATAAATATTATTATATTATATTAATATTATATTATATATAATATAATTATAATAATTATAATATATATTATATTAATATATGTTAATATTAATATAATATAATATATTAATATTAATATAATAATATTGTATTATTGTAGCTGATGTAGGATGAATTAAAAAAATAGAGAGGCAGCATATGCCTTCACCATCATAAAATGGAAATTTCAAAAACAAATAGATTCTACCCTTATACACATCTGTAAATATAAGTGAAGATTGATGTCACTCAACATGAAATCACTTTCTCATATTGTCACCAGAAAAATGAATGAAAGAAATAGATTTCAGAAGGAAATTATTTTTTTTTTCATTTTCTGATTACAACATTTGGTATCTCTACAGCACTTTATTATACAAAGTCTGGTAAGGTTTATGCTCATATGATTAATAGGAATATGAAATTCATATTGGATTTTTTGTCATATGAAGATATCAATATTAAATCATTAGTATAATTAATGATAACACATAAAATTATATTTCTACTTGCAATTTTGTTATAATATAAATGCATATTGTATAATTTTTGTATATTTGTATAGTATCTGGGGTGTGTCGTGTGTCGTATGTGTATATGTACCTGTTATGTGTGGATGCGCTGACCATTGCATGTGCATGGAGATCTCAAAGGTGTATATCATTGAGTTCTCCTCCCGCATCACTCATTGACTTGTTTACTACAGACTATAGAGCTTATTGTGATTCTATGGTCTCTGCTCCCCATGGGACTGGGATTATAGGCATGTATACCAGGTTGAGCTGTGGAAGTGGGCGCTGAGGATCCAACCTCACTGGTTTCAGGCCACCGTAGGTCCTCATGCTTGCGCTAGAAGCATTCTTCACTACTGAGTCACCTCTACATGCCACACCTACATTGTACTTTTTAGGCATATTAAAACAAAAGGATGCAAGTCATCATAAACATAGCAGAGAGCAAAGCTAGCAGGAAGGATTAGGGAAAAGAAAATTGACCATGAATTATAGAGAACATTATTTGCAGTGAAACCATTTTCTAAGATTAATAAGAAACTTGTTTAATATTAAACACATTTAAAAATTAACCTCATGACTATACATCAACAAAGTATAAACTGGACAAGTTTAGAAAATCCAATAATTTTAAAAACATGAATAAACTCGACAGTAGATGTAAAAAGATTGCAATAAAATATCGAGTTGTTATTTAAAGAAAGAAAAATTTGAGAAAATGTGAAGGGATATCTTGTATTTGAGGGAGCCATAATTGCATGATAAATTATGCCACAATAATGTTGAAATTCTTTGGACTTTCCATCAAAATCACCTGAAAATGTATTTTAAAGGATGCTTAAAACATTTAAATGTAGAATACTTTGTGAAAATAAAAGCCCCTTATGAAGAAATTAAGAAAGGTAGGATTTTGCCTTAGCAGACAGAGTAACTGTCATGAGACCTGGATTTATAAATGTTGGTATTTACAATTCTATTCTTATACATAATGAATGGCAGTATTATGCCACATTTATTTCAAGTCTATCATTTCATCAGTGTCTCTTCAATATCCTAAATGAAGTTTCTCCATTTATCTTTTATTAAATCCACATGACCAAAGCCCCATCACTAATATGATAATGTGTCTGCCTGTAATCTCCAGACCTTTACCTGAGATGCTGAATAATATTTTTGGCAAAAAAGTTAAACAGAGGGAAAATTTGTCGACCTGAGTGATGGTCATTACCGCTGACCT
Source organism: Orientallactaga sibirica (assembly GCA_036365145.1). Taxonomy (NCBI): domain Eukaryota; kingdom Metazoa; phylum Chordata; class Mammalia; order Rodentia; family Dipodidae; genus Orientallactaga; species Orientallactaga sibirica. Next base: position 9,939,149 of record JAEOAD010000019.1, on the reverse strand, counting down.
TACAAAGAGTAATCCTATTACTGTCCAAATGAAATCACTGTGTAATTCTTCATAAGAGTGTCTTTTAGAAACATGATCATCCTTACCTCATCCTTGCTTCTTCATCTACCGGAAGCATGCATTTCTCTTCTCAGGGGAAACAATAATCCCTCAAGCATAAATCACCATGGTTGTCTATATCCATATCCTTCAAGATTTTATATTTCTTGGTCTTCTAGCATTATGAAACATGTACAATGTTTCTTTTGACTTGGATCAATTTTTTAATTCAATTTTTAAATTAAAATCATTATTTACCCCTGCTATTTGTGGATAACATGGTTGCTGGGCTATAAGACTAGCAAGCAATTCACACATGAATGCTATGGTCCATAAGGGAAGAAAAACATTTATCAAAGATTCCCAAATTGGTCTTTCTAGGACAGTCACATGGCACAGGACAGAGGCAATGCATGCCTAGGTTTTTCATCCTTGGAATATGGAACTATAACTCAGATAACAACCCCATATCCAAATCAATGCTAGAATCTCATAGTAACAAGTCAGAGCAGAAAAAACAAGTTCCACGTTGTCCTCTAGCTATGACAACAGTCAGCTATCTTTCTTCTGAATGTAGTTGAGGAGAGACCACAAATAGAGCAGGAGGACTTAAATAAAGCAAGGGTAAAGGAGGAATATGCAGATGGTCAGCTATGACAATAGTGCAGGATTATCTGAGCCTGCTCCAACAGATACAGATGCTAGTGGTCACCTTTGGGGAATACAATTAAAACAAAATACCCTGCCAGCCCACCAAACCTCTCCACAAACAGATGAATAATAAAGCAGTTTTATTTTTGTGTGAGCATTGAATGTGATGTGCATAACAGAAAATCTGCTAGAAATGAAATAAACAAAAGAACTGCAAAACCTAACTAAATCTCACAGTTTTGTATAGACAATTAAAGACAATCCATTTGATGCATGTTCTTCACATAAACTATTCATTTTCCTTAAGCAAGGACATCATTTATCACACAGAGGTATCCATTGTAAACTCACTGCTAATTAAGCCTTGATTTTGAGTTCAGCACTGCATAAACCCAGCTTGGTAGCATATGCCTGTTATCTGAGAACTCAAGAGATGGAGAAGCCCGAGGATCAGTCAGCATCCTGTCATCTACATAGCTTCAGATCAGCCTGGGCTGTATGAGAACTTGTCTCAAAAACAAACAAACAAGCCAGCTCCAGGGAGATGATGACAGACACTGTAGTCACTCAAAACTCATCAAAGCATAAATCCAGAGGCTACAGAGAACACAGCACTAAATCAAAACTTCTAACATGTCCATCAAAGCTTAAGGAATGTAGCAGAAGAAAGGGAAGAATTACTGTAAAAGCCACAGGGTAGGTAGAAATATCCCTAGGCATGCCCCACCCCCACACACATACAGACTGAGGCCTTCAGAACCCCACAGAGAACCCCAATAACCCAACTGAAGAGGGTCTTCAGTGGAATGGGAGTGGTGAATAGGGAATATAAGGAGTACACCCTTAAAAATTTTTAAGTTAAATTTTAAAAAGAGTAAAAGAAAAAGGAAACGAAGTTTCACATACCTACATAATAAAAGAGTGTGATCATTTTAGAGCTAGGTGAGAGGGGCTAGGCGAGGCTAGGCTAAGCAGCTTTGGTCCGGACAGAAAGGAAACAGGTTCTCAAGGGAGGATCCTCAGCCTCCCTCAGCCCAACATGCCTATCTCAACTTCTCAACTCTCCCTGTCTGTCTCAGTTGTTCGTCAGCCTGTCTTGTCTCAATTAAATCTCTCTCTCCCTCCCTCCCTCCCTCCCTCCCTCCCTCCCTCCCTCTCTCTCTCTCTCTCTCTCTCTCAATTTCTCTCCCTCTCTCTCTCTCTCTTTCTTGAGAAAGAACCCCGCCTAGGTGTGAGTGGGGTGGACCCCTCCTCTAAGCCAAGGCCAATTGGCTGACACGCTTGATACAGGTGTGGAAATCTCTTCTGGGTCTCTGACTTCAAATACCTTACTTGGGCTCAGGAAAGGGAGCGTCTTTTCCTTCAGGCTTTTGACCTGTTCACAACTCCATGCCTGGATTCCCCGTGCAGGTAAGACTATGTCTCTTCCACTGGTTCTCTCACTAGCTGCCAGGGTGGGAAGGGATATTTCTTTGTTACTGTTTTTATGGTCTTTTAATCTCTTTGGAATCACATGCCTTTTTAGAAAAAAAATCCCTTTTCACATTTTTGTTTCCAGGGTCCATGTTTGTTTTCTGACATGGGCTCCTAGACCACATGGTGTATTCTCCATCTGCCTGGGCACTTTCCTAACCCTTCCTCTCCCACTTATCCTTAGTATTTTTGAATAAAACGTGGTGGTTTCAAAACAATTCTTCTCAGTCTCGTTTATCCCATTTTTTGGTTAAATTTACAGACACAAACTTAGTGTTTGGGTTTCAAGGTTTCTTCCAGCACCCCAGTTTCCTGTAACACTAGGTACCCACTGAAGTTAAGCCCCTATCATTTCAAAGAAGCAAGAAGTGAAGGCACTGCATTAGCAAATTTTGTGTTGCTGAGACCAAACTACTGCCAGAAACAAAGTGAAACTTAGGAGAGGAATGATGCATTTTGTCTTACACTGTTAGAAGGTCTCACCCTTACAGACCAAGAAGCAGAGAACAAAGTATTACATAAGGTCATGTGTAACATTTTGAAGATCACCACCTAGGGATCTCCTTCAGGCAAGGGTGCTCCACCAAGCGAAGGTTTTATAGGATGATGAAACAATGGCACAATTGTGAATCAAACTTTTAAATAGGAGCCAGGAGTGGGGGAGAGAGAGATTTAATATTCAAAAAATTATAAGTACTATCTTTCAGAATAATTTCATTTCACAGAGTGTTCCCAGGGACTTTTATAAGACATGCCATGCCTGGGTCTTAAAACTGAAAGGGATTTAGTTATGTTTTAAAAAATCTTTTACATATGGTTCAAAGAGAAGAAAACTAACAAATGTAATGTTTTTTAAATGAAGCCCAAGAAAAAGCAGTGGGAGTCAAGGAGAGGGAGGTTGCAAGGTGAAGAGTGGGAATTTTTGCTTACTTTTAACATGAAAAATGAAGTCTCTCATTTTCAGTTTGTATTTTCCCTAAGACTCCTCTCTGGATTACTATAAAATAATAGATTAAAAAATTTGTATATTAAATTTGTATATTAAAAATTTTGTATCTCCCATTTCTATGTCTACCCACCTCTGGGCAAGTTGCAGCAGTTTAAATACGCAACAAGTCCTCAAAAAATGCAAAAGAAGGCAATTATTAGAATTACAATGAGATGAATTTAAAAATTTACTGCATTTGCTTCAGGGGACATCCTTAAAGTGTACAGTGCCAATGATAAATAGTTAAACTAGATTCTTGATACCCAATGCATAACATTTTTTGTGTTGATACATTAATTTTACAGTTTTTACTACTTGTATTTTTAAATAATTCATTATTTTGTAGTTTCTTATTCTACATCCCAGGATAAAAAGTAGCTTAACTGGGCTGGAGAGATGGCTTAGTGGTTAAGGCGCCTGCCTCCTAAGCCTAAAAACGCTGGTTCCAATCTCCAGGTCCCAAGTTTAGCCAGATGCAAAGTGACGCAAGGGTGCAATGTTGCACTTGCCCAAGAGGGGGCGCACACATCTGGATTTAGTTCACAGCAGCTGAGAGGTTGCTGATGCATCCATCTCTACCTGTCTTCCTCTCTCTCTCTGTCTCTCTCTCTGTCTCTCTCAAAAAACTTTTTTAAAAAGTTAGAGAAATCTTACCAAGTTTTGCAAAACAAACAATAAACAAACATAATGGCCTACCTCAATTAGTCATTAGAGTTCATAGTTAAGCTACTTTTTTTTTTTTTTTTGAGAGGGAGACACAGAGAGCAACAGAGAGAGAGGGAGAGGAAGACAGATAGAGATGGGTGCGTCAGCAGCCTCTCAGCTGCTGTGAACAAAATCCAGATGTGTGTGCCCCCTCGTGGTCAAGTGCGGCATTGCACCCTTGCGTCACTTTGCATCTGGCTAAACGTGGGACCTGGAGATTGGAACTGACGTTCTTAGGCTTAGCGGGCAGGAGCCTTAACTGCTAAGCCATCTCTCTAGCCCTCTCTGACATTTTAAAAAAATATTGTTATTTATTTATTTATTTGACAGTCAGAAAGAGGAAGAGAGAGAAAGAGAGAGAAATATTTAGAGAGAGAGGAGAGAATGGGTGTGCCAGGACCTTCAGCCCTGCAAATGAACTCCAGATGAATGTGCCACTTTGTGCATCTGGCTAATGTGGGTCCCGGGGAACTGAACCTGGGTCCTTTGGCTTTGCAGGCAAATGCCTTAATTGCTAAGCTATCCCTCCAGCCCTTCTCTGACTTGTTAATTAATAAACAATACTCATTCTTTTCCCATTAGTCATCATTTCATCTCTCAAATAATGTGATTCAGTTGCCAAATATAAACATCGTCACAGTCACTATCTACATAAAGTCTTATTAGACATCTTTACAAAAGGGCAGATTTAAATGTCCATACATAGTGTATATTTCTCTAACTATCTTAGCCTTGACTACAAACTATCTTTCGGGCTAATGCTCTTTATCTCTGTGTTCTTTTAAGGACCGTAAATCAATGGTTATAATTTTTTAAAAGTCAATTAACTCTCCATGAAGAATACACATCCAACTTTGTTTATCCAAAGTATAGTATAATATCAAAAAATAGATGAACTGGTATTATATTATATGTATTAATTGGAGTTATCTAGAGTGAAGTGTCTTAAACTGTGAGTCACATGGCCACGTGTTATAACTGAATGTGGCATACATGAAAAATTAGGAAACAGTAACAAGTTTCCTAATGCATAATGGCCCCAAATTAAAGCAAAGTTAAATAAGGGATGAATTTGACAGCACTCACACTGTCTCTACAACTTCTCTGTAGCCTTGGTTTGGGAATCACTGTGCACAATTTCTGTTCTGCTGCACAAGACAAACAAATACTGGCTAAAACCCCTTGGCTCAGATTCCTGAATGTCATGTTATTAATGGCAATATTTTTACTATTGATAGAATATTTTCTGTTCTTACAAAAACATCATAGTTCAATTAGCAAAAAAAAAAAAAAAAAAAAAAAACTAAGTTATAAAATATTTCTACCATTATTCACCAACCTATAAGTATTAAATCAGTGTATCAATGGATTTTTAAAATTGCCATTTGAGTTTTTTATCATTTCATGGTTGATTGGGAAATTTAACCCATCAGCTCATGTATTTGATCCCTTAGACTCTAGCTAATGGTTCTGTTTGGGAAGGTTGTGAAATATTTAGGAGGTGAAAACTTGCAGGAAGAAATGGGTAACTGGAGATGGGCCATGAAATTTAATATTGCATTTCCACTTATTTGTCCTCTGCTTCTTGATTGGATTAACATGCTTAACTAGGCTCCTGCCATCATGTCAACTCCAAGATGGTATCTATCCACCTTGATCTCAAGGCAAAATAAACTTTTCTTTAAGCTTATTCTTGATCATATAGTTGATCACAAATAAAGCAACTCATACAGAAACTTTGGTACCAACATTGGGGCTGTTGCACTGATTAACATAACCATGTGATTCATAGGCCTTTGGAAGCTGTTTGTGGGAGAAATATAGGAGTGTTTAAAACCTTAGGTAAGGACAGTTCTGCAATGCTGTAAGCAGCTCAAGGAATTATTCTGTGGAAATTTGGAGATGAGAATGATAAGAAACAATGGTAAGAGTTATGCAAACAGTAGAGTCATGGCTTATGTGGTTTCAGAGGGGTTAAATACTTTATCAGGAACAGAGCTATTGACAGTTTTGTTTATATTTTGGAAAAGAAACTTTCTATATTCTGTCCATGTCCTGAGAACTTAAACAAAGCTGAATTTTAAATAATGGATTAATGTGTATGGTGGAGAAAAAAACTCAAGGCAAGATAGCATCAAATCTGTGTTATAGTTACGGGTAAGTAACTGCTAAGATCCAGGCATCCATGTTATGATGAAAGAGAGCAGCACGCAGAACAGAACATATACAAAAATGTGCCACTTTGGGAAAAAAGGAACAAGTTTAAATTTCTTCATCATGAACATGCAAATAAAGCATTTGTAAGTGTTAAAGAAATTTTAAAAAGTAGCATTGTTGAAAAGAAAATTTACTCTGTTCTCTAGAACTATGGAAATGATTCATTGAGGACATAACCTCACCATTATAGACTCTAATCTGTGAGAATGCAAATTCATTTGTAAAGGGAAAGCCTGTATAGAGAATGCTGCAGAAATAATTACTTTCTCAAATACAATGGCCTTGGGAAATATTTCCACAGATTAAGCAACCAAGGCAAGCAGATGCCACTATAGCTTTGGCAATGCTCCCATCTTTTTTAGTAGAAGAAATTGGCATGGTCATCCACATGATACTGGTTTGGTAGGCACAAAATATGAAAGCTTGAGGAAGTCATATCCTCTTGTTCCACAATTTCAGAAGGTGCTGAGATTAAGCAATGTGAAAATGGGTTAAATTTCATGCAAAAAATCCTGATAGTGCCTCCTGTGAGGCTGAGAATGTGAAGTCTAAGTTCTAATAGAGTCCCTAGGATGTTGGTGATGACGACACCATTAGGATATTGATCAAGAAAAACTCTGAGGGTATGGGTAGACTGCTCAGTAGCTAAAGGCACTGGCTTGCAAAGTCTGCCAGCATGGGTTCAATTCCCCAACCACACACAGAAAGCCAGATATCCTGTAATTTTACCTTCCTGAAGCTGCTTCTTGTCATGTATTTGGTCACAGAAATAAGTAATGTAATTAATATAATTGTTAAATGAATTTTAGCCTGGGACTAGAAAAGAATTTTACACAATCCTGAAGTTACCCTAAACATAGTTTTTCCATGTTATATTGCATATATATATATATATATATATATATATATATATATATATAGCATTGATAACTATAATATTAATATATTGATCAAATCTGAAAAAAAGTTGAAGGTGTTCTATACTCAACAAAGAGTTAATTATTCCTGGTGAGTTTATTTTCTTTGTTAATAAATGGTAAAATTATATGTACACCAAAGAACAGTTTTAAAATAATTTCAGTGAATATTGTTTTAAATACATATTTTGAATATGTACATTCTAGGGATTGTGTAAAACTTCATAAGGAGAAGTGATTGGTAGTGGGTGTTGGGCACTATGTAAAAGATTCTGGCCTAGAGGAAATGGATTAGCCTAAAGAAAAGTTTCAAGCACTGTCTCTAACTTCCTGCTGAGCATGACACAGCACCTTGCATGGCTGATGCAGTCCTGCCCTCCCTGCACCATCCCCACACCCTCTAAACGTTTGTTAGAGGGTTACACGCATGGTCTCCTTGTGAACAGCTCATGTCTCCATAGCGTTCCTCATAAACAATCCTCTCCTGATTAGCACGTCACTGCTGACCTTTACACCTATTGGCTCCCCTGATGCTACCAGGAAAAGTCCCTTTGAAAAGTCCTTTTCTTTTCTGTGGTTTTTCCCTATATATACCTGTCTTGATATGCAATACACTAGATCCTGCTTCGACCACCTCCCGACTCAGTGTGGTGTTTAGTTCCTCTGGCGCCTAAGAGGAAAGGCTGAGTATTCGACACTCATCATCCCACTCTGCCCCAGAGAGGGACCGGCTGGACCAGTCCCCCCTTCAAGACAGCCCTACCTGCTGGAGTGTCCGACAGTGGGAATAGGGGAAAGAGCCCTGATGTAGGTTATCAGAGCCAATAGAATGGGTCTATAATTGTTAGAATAATTTATTAGATAGGACACCATAATCAGAGGCTGGATAACCCACAATGGCTGACTACAAGAATAAGAGCTCAGGAAAAGAGTAGCTGCTGTGTCCAAGAAGCTAAATGCCTCATACCTTCAGAAGGGAGAAATGATGGAGCTCTACTTCAAGGCTAAAGACCTGGGATTAATTGCAGAATTTCTAGTGTGAGTCCTAGAGGGCAGATGAGTCTGGAGTCTAATGTAACCAGACAATGACAGCATCATAAGAAACCCTGCCTTGTAAAGATGAGTCACCTTCTCCTTTTTGTTCCTTCCATGCTCCCAACCTATATATATATATACTGCCCTGTCCAGTGGAAGTTTTCTAACATTTTGTAGATCCACCCAAATCATTTATGGAATCCACCTCACAGACACACCTGGAAGTATACTTAAAGATTTTATAGGCATCTTTCAGTCCACTCACATTTACAACCAAGATTAACCATCACACTTTCCATTATAGTCTCCATAGATTCCGAGTTTCTGTCTGTTTATTAAATAGTTTTGTTTTCTATCCTGAATCATCTTTCTAATCAAGCAAGTTAACAAAATTCTTTTGGATCAAGCTTAGGATTTCATAGCTTGGGCACATATGTATCTTTACTTTGTTAGTGTGAAAGATTATTAATGAAACTACTGGAGTTTGTGTGTGTGTGTGATTTATCTTGCATATTAAAAACTTAATTAGGCTTCTAAATTGGTAACAAAATGTGTCTATTACACAAAATAAGATTCTGTGTATATATGCATACCATAATAAACTTGTTTATTGATGAAATCAAGCTATTATTTCTACCTCCTGGGGATATTTGGTTGCAAATTAGACTTACTCAGTTAAAAAATAAAATAGAATGGATGACTTGATGCAAATGTCTAAACAGCTTAGAAAAACCTAAAATAAATAAATGTATGGATAAATTCCTAAATGGTAGGAAATAAACAAAATGACCCAAGTATTGCTTGGTCATTGTGATGTTGCAAAAAACAAAAACAAAAAAAAAAAAAAAAAAAAAAAAAAAAAGAAAAAAGAAAAAAGAGAGAAAATGATGCAATTGAATGTCCCAGAATGCTTTTCTCTGTCTTTCCAGGAATTATGCTTTCAGTTTAGAGGGATGCCATCTACCATTCTGATAGTAGAATGTTAGATCACAACTGAATACATTATTACAACATTGGCCATGAAATCTTGGAGATCTTCGCTCACATAAAAGATTTCTTATCAAATATATCTCAGTTGTACAGAAGGAGAAACACATATAAAATTCCCCTTAACAATCACTACTTACCATAAATAGCCCATATGGTCAACTTCTCATTAAGTACAGAATTCTGGTTCTAGTAAATTAGTGTTTCTGTCTGACCTTCTGTTTTACAATTTTCTCTTTTGCAAATAAGTAATATGTCAGGGTCGGTTCTTAATAATGTTATGGTTTTAGTGAAGGCATCTTAGAGCACATTAATTTTATGGTTTTTACATGCTGGAAACTGAGGTGCTCTGTGAAGTTTGGTAGAAACATATTTTGGGAACATTGTGGACTAGCAAGAAATGCCCTCAGTACTTGTTCTGTGGATTATTGTGTTGTGCTCTGGTGTCAGCCCTATTTCACTGCAAATGCTATGCTAATTATGTTCCACACTTTTTTTTTTTTTTTCTTATTATATAGGTGCATAGCAAATTGGGAAAGTTTCATGTTCTAAGAGAAACCAAGTCCAGTGCCCTGTGATTTGAACCATAGAATGTGTTAGTTAATATTGCCTATTTGACAGGATCAAGAATCACCTGGAAGACAAATCCCCAGGAATATTCACGAAGGAGTTTATAGATTAGGTTACTTGAGGTGGAAATAACTCTGGAAAGCACCATTCCATAGGCTGGGGGCCCAGACTGAATAAAAGGGAGAAAAAATACTACGCATTAGTGTTCATCTCTCTCTTCTTACAGTCTTTGCTCAATAGGAACAACCATCCCAAGCTTTTTCTGCCATACTTTCCCAGTCTAGAACTGTAAGCCAAAATAAACTCATCCTCTCTTAACCAGCTTCTTGTCAGTTATTTAGTTACATAAATGAGAAAAGTTACTAATACAGAAAAATTGGCAACAATAAGTGGGTCATTGGCATGATAGACCCAACCATGTGAAGCACAGGCCTTTGGAACTGGATTGTGGTAGGACTATGGAAGAGTTTTGAACTCTGGAGTAAGAATGCCTTAGAGTGTTTTATGAAAAGAATCATTCCCCACTCTGTTGAGAGCTATAACAGTGGAAGCTTAGTTAAGGAGGTTTCATAGGGAGTCAAGGACTCCCTTGGAATCTAGGCCCTAGGCCATTCAACTTATATTTGGCAAAGAAACTAAATGCATTTCTGCCCAAGTCCTAAGAAGTTGAGTGTATTAGTTGCTTTCTCATTGTTGAGAGAAACGCATGACCAGAAGACTCTTAAGAAAGGACAGGGTTTATTTCCAGATTACAGTTTCAAGAGGAAATCTATTATGGCAGACAAAGCATGGCAGGAGCAGATAGCTAATGTCACATCACATCAACAGGAAGAGAGAGAAAAAGACAGAGAAAGAGAGAGACCAAGATGGGCTGTACTATAATCTATCCCTAGTCACACATTTCCTCCAGCAATGCCATCTAAAGTTTCCACAACCTTCCCAAACAGTGCTACCACATTAAAATTAAATATTATAATAGATGGGTTTTTGTGCCATCTCGTATTCAAAAACCACATCTAGTGAGGGTGAACTCAAAAATAATAGACAAATTTATATGGTTGGGATATTTCATGACTATATAACATTTGGCCTGTGTCATATGTATATACGTAGCCTACTGTTCTTACTGAGCTCTGCAATGAGACAGAGAGCAAGGAGATGAAAAATGTGAACTTTGGCAAATGAAGGATTGTGAGCAAGTTTAAAGTTGCTGACAGGGATTGCTAAAAATGCAAATATAGGGACTGGAGAGATGGCTTAGTGGTTGAGGCGCTTGCCTCCAAAGCCTAAGGACCGAGGTTCGATTCCCCAGTACCCACATAAGCCAGCTGCACAAGGTGGAACATGCATCTGGAGCTCCTTTGCAGTGACTAGACACCCTGGCATGGCCATCTATCTGCTTCTTCCTCTCTTCTCAAATGAATAAATAAAATATATATTTAAAAATGCAAATTTAATTTCTAAAGAGAATAAATGCATTAAAAGGCACTTGAGACCCTGTACTAATACAACAGTTAAGGTGCTCTGAGGTTAAGACACCTGCCATCAAGGCTCCATCTTGTGAAATGCATATTTATTCAAAAGTTCAAAGCTGAAACGGTTGCCACTGAAGGACAACCTTGCTCAAAAGCAAGTGTCTAAGGAATGTTATCTCCAAGGTAAGAAAATCGAAGTTGATGTAACTGCTGTCCAAGAGTTGCACGCCTAATCCTCAACTGGCGTCGGATCTTGGTAGCTTCTTCCACATAGCACTGGATTTTCAAGAATAAACGATGATACCTGATTGAGCCATCAAGGAATCCTGTGCCACAGATCCAAAGATCCACTGAGATAAGAAAATGTGTTTCAGGATTAGAGTCCTTATAACAAGGCAATGAGAGACAACTGTAGGACACAATAATTGTGACTCCTAAGTTGCAATGAAGACCCCAAGATGTAGGAGGTTCCAGGGCCAAGGAAGGCCATTCATAATAGCTGGATGTGTTGAGAGGAACTGGCCCATGAGAGACTGGGTGTGATGTAAATGGAAGAGCTGGGGGGGAAGGGGACTCTCAAGCCTAAATCAGATGATTCCATCATAAGCCATAATGCCAGACAGATATTCATGAATTGACATTTGTCCTGTTGGGTCTCTTGCTTGCTTTTATCCTACTTTCCTTGTTTTATCCTCATTTCTTCTTTTTGGAATGGAAATATTTATTCTGTGCATGTTACAAGTATATAACTTGTTTGTGATTGTATAGGCACTCAGTTTTTTTTTTTTTTTTTTTTTTTTTTTTTTTTTTTTTTGGAGAGAGACAGAGAGAGAGGGAGAGGAAGACAGAGATCCAGATGTGTGCACCCCCTTGTGGTCAAGTGTGCCATTGCACCCTTGGGTCATTTTGCATCTGGCTAAAGGTGGGACCTGGAGATTGTCTGTTTTTGTGCCAGTACCAGGGTGTGTTTGTTACTATGGCTTTGTAATATAGCTTAAAATCAGGTATGGTGATACCACCAGCCTCATTTTTGTTGTCCAAAATTATATTGACTATTCAAGGTTTTTTTGTTTGTTTGTTTGTTTGTTTCCAGATAAATTTTAGGATTGTTTTTTTCTATTTCTGTGAAGAATGCTATTGGGATTTTAATGGGGATCACATTAAATGTGTAGATTTCTTTTAGAAAGATTGACATTTTCACAAAATTGATTCTTCTAATCTAAGATCATGGGATGTCTTTCCATTTCCTTGTGTCTTCTGTAATTTCTCTCTTGAGTATTTTAAAGTTCTCATTGTAGAGATCCTTCACTTCCTAGATTAAGTTTATCCCAAGGTATTTTATTTATTTATTTATTTTTAAGGCATTTGTGAATGGGAGAGATTCCCTGATTTCATTCTCTGCATGTTTGTTTTAGTATATAGAAAAGCTACTGATTTCTGTGTGTCTATTTTGTATCCTGCTACATTGCTAAAAGTGTTAATCAGCTCTGACAGTTTGCTGGTAGAGTCTTTAGGGTCCTTTATATATACAATCATATTATCTGCAAATAAGCATAATTTGATATCTTCCCTTCCAATTTGTATCCCTTTCATGAGTGTCTCTTGTCTTATTGCTATATCTAAGACTTCCAGACTATATTAAATAAAAGTGGGGAAAGTGGACACCCTTGTCATGTTTCTTGTCATGAATTTACTAGAAAAGCTTCAAGTTTTTCCCCACTTAGTATTGTGTTGGCTTTAGGTTAGACATAAATACCTTTAATTATGTTGAGATATGTTCCTTCTATTACCAGACTCTATAATACTTTTACCATGAAGGGATGTTGGATTGTCAAATGCTTTTTCTGCATCTATTGAGATGATCATGTGATTTTTGTCCTTCACACCATTTATATGGTGTGTTACATTTATGGACTTGTATATGATGAACCATCCCTTTATCTCTGGGATAAAGCCTACTTGGTCAGGGTGAATAATCTTTCTGTTATATTCTGTTTGCCAGTATTTTGTTGAGATTTTTTGCATCTGTGTTCATGAGGGAGATTGGTCTGTAATTTTATTTATTTATTTATTTATTTATTTATTTATTTATTTATTTATTTTGCTCTGTCTTTGTCTGGTTTTGGTATCAGGGTGATGCTGGCTTCACAGAAGGAGTTTGGTAGAATTCCTTCATTTTCTATTTTATGGAAAAGTTTGAGAAGCAGTGGTGTTAGTTATTCCATGAATGTCTGGTAAAATTCACCATTGAATCTATCTGGGCCTGGACTTATTTTAGTTGGGAGACTTTTTATAACTGCTTGAATCTCTGTCCTTGTTATAGGTTTATTTAAATGGTTTATATCATCTTCATTTAATTTTGTAGGTCATATGAATCAAGGAAATCATCCATTTCTTTCAGATTTTCAAACTTAGAGGCATATATATTCTTAAAGTATGTCCACATGATTTTCTGAATTTCTTTGGTATCTGTTGTGATGGTGCCTTTCTCATCTCTAATTTTATCAATTTTTTTCTCTTCTCTCTTTTTGGTCAGATTTGCTAAGGACTTAGCAATCTTGTTTATCCTTTCAAAGAACCAACTCTTTGTTTCATTGATTCTTGGGATTGCTTTTTGGTTTCTATTTCATTAATTTCTACCTTAATCTTTATTATTTCTTCCCATCTACTGATTTTTGGTTTGCCTTGCTCTTCTCTTTCCAAGGCCTTAAGGTGAAGCATTAACTTGTTTACCTGTGAACTCTCTAATTTCTTAATATAGGCACTTAGAGCTATAAATTTCCCTCTTGGGACTACTTTCATTGTGTCCCAAAGGTTTGGGTATGTTGTATTCTCATCATCATTTGATTCTATGAATTTCTTGATTTCCCTTTTAATTTCTTCAATGACCCATACATTGTTCAATTGTATACTGTTTAGTCTCCATGAATTTCTGTATGCTCTGTAGTTTTCCTTGTTGCTGATTTGCAGTTTAATCCCATTGTGGTCAGATAGAGTGCAAGGCATTTTTTCAATTTTCCTGTATTTGTTAAGATTTGATTTGTATCCTACTATATGGTCTATTTTAGAGTATGTTCCATGTGCTGCTGAGAAAAATGTATGTTCTGCAGCATTTGGATAGAATGTTCTGTATATATCTGTTAGGTCCATTTGTTCCATGACATCATTTAATGCAGATGTCTCTCTATTTTTTTGCTGTGTTGACCTGTCAAGTGATGAGAGTGGGGTATTGAAGTCACCCACTATTTGTTTCCTGGGCCCATTTGCTTGAAATACCATTTTCCATCCTTTCGCCCTAAGAAGGTTTCTATCTTTTATTGAGAGGTGAGTTTCCTAGAGGCAACAGATGGCAGTATCCTGCCTTTTAATCCAGTCTGCAAGCCTGTGTCTTTTGGTTGGGACATTGAGACCATTGATATTAAGAGTTATTATTGAAAGATATGTATTGAAAGATATAAATAATAATAAATAATATAATAATAAATAATATAAATATAATAATAAATGTATTATTGAAAGATATGTATTGAAAGATATGTATTTATTCTTGCCATTCTTCTTGTTTTGTAGTTCTTCCTGTTTTCCCTTTACTCACCTGTTTTAACTGTTATTTTTTCCCATTTCCTGCTGTGTGTGTTTTGCTTTCTCTTCAGTGTGAATGATTCCTGCAAGTATTTTCTGTAGAGCTGGTTTAGTTGCCATAAATTCCTTTAGCCCATTTTGTTGTGGAATGTCCTTATCTCACCATCGATTTGGACAGATAGCTTTGCAGGATAAAGTAATCTTGGTTGACAGTTTTTATCGTTCAGAACTTGGAATACACCATTCCAAGCCCGTCTGGCTTTTAAAGTTTGTGTTGAGTAATCTGCTATGATCATGATGGGTTTCCCTTTGCAGCTCACTTGCTTTTTCTCTCTAACTGCTTTCAATATATTTTCTTTGGTTTGCATGTTTAGTAGTTTAATTATAATGTGGCAAGGAGAAGTTCTTTATAGGTTTTGTCTGTATAATCTTCTAAAAGCTTCCTGTATCTGCATTGACATTTCTTTCCCAATTTGGGGAAATTTTTCTTCTATGATTTGTTGAAAACACCTACTAAGCCTCTGGATTGAAATTCTTCTCCTTCTACTATACCCTGCATTCTTATGTTTCATCTTTCCATAGTGTCCAGGATATCTTGGGATTCTCATTCATACCTTTCTATTAGCTTTTCTTTCTCTTTGTTGAACTGTATTAGGTCTGCTACTTGTCCTCTAGTTTAGATATTCTGTCCTCTCCTTCAACCATTCTACTAGTGAGACTTTCCACAGAGTTTTTTATTTCACTGACTGTGTTCTTCAGACATAGGATTTCAGCCTGGTTTTTCTTCAGTATTTCTATTTCCTTATTCATGTCCTATAATGACCTTTTTATTTCATTAAACTGGTTTTCTGTGCCATCTTTCAGGAGTTTGTTTTCTTCTTTGAATCCTTTCATTTCTTCTTTCATTTCTTTGAGTATAGATATAATCATTCTTTTGAGGTCTTGGTCTAAAATGATCTCATTGGTGATCATTTCTGATGGATTTATAATTTTTGGTGGGATTGCATTGTCTTGATTCTTTGCATATGTAAGTGAGAAAATTTCTAGATTAGACTTTATTGAGTCATAAGACCTATCCTTTGTTATTAACAGTATTACATGGGCTGGGGTCCCAGACAAAAAGGAAATGTAGAAAAATGAGCTGAGAAATAGCATTCATCACTTTCTCTTTTATGAATGTGGATGTAATGTGAGCAATTGTTTCCACTAATGATATCATGTTTTCCCTGGAATCATGTACTTTATTCCCTCTAAACATAAGCTAAAAAATAAACTCTTCCCCCCTTAAGCTGCTTCTTGTCAGGCATTTGGTTACAGAAATGCAAACAACAGGAACTAATGTTAAGTGGCAGGTTAAGGGACTGAGTAACAACTGAGGTTTCTGGAGTGATTTCACTTAATCCAAAGGACTATGGCTGTCAACAATGAACCATGCCTTTAGTAATTACGTGAAGATGAATTATGACAATAAATTACTAATATAATCCATCTTTATCCAGGTTCTCAGAGATAAATATTTTGATTGGTAGAATTTAATATACATATGTGTTGTAGTCAGGTTCACATTGCTGGCATTAATCACTCAATGAAAAGAAGCTTTGGGGGAAAAAAAGGGTTTATTTTGGCTTACAGACTTGAGGGGAAGCTCCACAATGGCAAGGAAAATGATGGCATGAGCAGAGGGTGGACAACACCCCCTGGCCAACATAAGGTGGACAATAGCAACAGGAGAGTGTGCCAAACACCGGCAAAGGGAATCTGGTTATAATACCCATAAGCCAGCCCCCAACAATACACTGCTTCCAGCAGGACTTAATTCCCAAATCTCCATCATCTGGAAATCTAACATTCAGACCACCTAAGTTTATGGGAGACACCTGAATCAAACCACCACACTATGCATATACATTTTTTTCTTTTTTAGCACCTCTTATTCATCAGATATTCATAAATTTGCAAGACTTTTCATATAAAGTTAGTTTTTTAAATTTATTTTTGGAGAGAGACACAGAGAGAGACAGATAGAAAGGGAGAGGAAGACAGAGATGGGTGCACCAGCAGTCTCTCAGCTGCTGTGAACAAAATCCAGATGTGTGCGCCCCCATGTGGGCAAGTGCAGCATTGTGCCCTTGCATCACTTTGCATCTGGCTAAACGTGGGACCTGGAGATGGGAACCGTTGGAGATTGGAACCAGCGTTCTTAGGCTTAGGAGGCAGGTGCCTTAACTGCTAAGCCATCTCTCCAGCCCTAAAGTTAGTTTTAAAAGCAGTTGGTACTGATCTGACATGCATAGTATTAGGGAGCCCTTTATAAGTAATATGTAATTGCTCACCCAATAACAACACAAAACATTCCCTTTGCCATCCATCTGCCTCATACCTACAAGCACATGCATATTAGGTAGTTGTAAGTCCCTGCCTCTCAAAATTGCTTGATCACTTGCATCTGAGAGAGTATTTCAACTGTATAATTTCATGAATTCTATATCATGAAGATTACTCTAGTTAATGGGACAGGTTCTAGAATTTTGTGCTTTAAATATACACTATGTGGTCCTAAAGTTTAGTCAGATGTGGTAATGCATGATCTCTGTAACATGCTGTGCCTTTCAACCTTCTTATTTCACAGCTGATAACAGTTTTGTTTTGAAAGAATTACCTCAAAAGAGCTGTTATTGTTAAAATGACTATAATTACATTTTTCTTCTGTTGCATCCATCACTCTTGACAACAAAAATCAAGGCAAACTGAATACGATTGAACACAAAATAGTAGAATCAAGGACTCACATGGCTGTCTTTCACTCTCAATGATTTTTAAACATTTTTCAGAGCCAGATATATTGTGCATGACAATGTGCCATCATTCCAGAAGTTGCAAGACAAAGACTGCTCCAAGTTCAAGGACAGCTACATAGCAAGTATTATACCAACAAAGCTATGTAGGAAGATAACTAAGTAAAACAAATGAAAATAAGTTTTATTAATTGCTCCCCAGTAGATAAACATATTGAAAAATAAAATTGTCTTCCCCTATATTCCACATACATAAAAATTGAGTTAATGAAAAAACAACTAAGTTTATATGAAACCATCATTTAAATATATTTCATATGACAAAATAACTTAAATTTCATATTCTGTGTATGAAATATGAATGAGAAGATTTAAATTAGGTAATTTTCATAGAAATTCTATGGTATCATGGATATCCTTGCCATTATAATGTAAAATATAGTATATGAAATAATGCAAAAATGACTAAAAGATAAGTCACATGTAAATTGATTTCATAAAGTTTTGTGAATGAAACAATAGTTAGAAATTCCCTCACTAACATAACTGACATTTAAATTAATCTTTAAACATGACAACCTTCTCATTTTAACTTCAATCCATTACAAAATTTATTTTATCTATTTCAATCAATAATAAAGAAGAAATACAGGACTGTAATATATTTCAGAGCAATATTTTATATGATTAAATTCTGCTAACTATTTTCCTATAAATCAGTATGAGTTATAGAGCATAATTTTTGAATGACTTTGAATTTTGAATTGTATACACACACACACACACACACACACACAGTTTTTTCGAGGTAGGGTCTCACTCTAGCCCAGGCTGACCTGAAACTCACTATGTAGTCTCAGGGTGGCCTCAAACTCATGGCAATCCTCCTACCTCTGCCCCCAGAGTGCTGGGATTAAAGGTGTGAGCCACCACATCTGCAATAATTTTGAATGTATTATGACATTACAAGATAATGTATCCTCTCTCTCTCTCTATCCTTGCAAGTAAATATTTTTAAAAAGAAAAAAGGTAATGTAAATGTATATTTTTAATACTTCCTTTATCATAAAAAATGACAAAATGAAAATGAATCTTTTCTACCTAATCTGAATTTTACCTCAAAATCCTTCCAGAAAAGAGGGATGATTAGTGAAGATGAAGGAAAATGGAAGATGGAGAGTGGGCATAAGAGTATGTTAAATGGGGCAAAATATAGGGTAATGTACACAATATGAATTCTGAAAATTCAACAATGAAACTCATTATTTTGTACAATTAATATACCTTATTTTTTTCTCCAGAGGAAACACTCTTGCCACTGTCTATGAGCAACATCTTGTTTCAAAATCTCTTCTCTTGCCCTGTGTGTGTTTTCTCTCTCTCTGTGTCTGTGTAAATTTAAATATCAGGAAACAATTATTAATAATTATTGCCAACTTGACAGGATTTAGAATTAGTTATATGACAAACCTCTTTGGCTCTATGAGACATTTCTAGAAAGGTATAATTAAGGTGGGGAGACTCAACTTAGCTGCAGGTAGCACTGTCCTATAACTGGCATCCAGGACTGAATACAAAGGAAAAAGTGAGTAAAAAATCTACATTCATTTCTCTCTGCTTCCTGACTGTGAATACATTGCAACCTGTATGTGCTCCAGGCTGTCACCACCATGATATGAGCAGAAGTAAATCCTTCCTTCCTTAATTTACTTTGATCAGAGCAGAGAAAAGTAACAAATACAAGCAGTTAGGATTTGTATTTTTTTAAAGTACATTTTAAAATGAGTAATAGGAACTTAAATTTCCCCAAATTTATAAACATTAAGGTGTTTGCAGTTGATACTAATAAGTAAAATCAAGGAAGGATATAGCAAATAATTAAAATTATGAAATATAATTTTAATTAATAAATGGAGCAATGATATTAAAAACTTAAAATATATTTTATATATTTTATTGCCCTACTACTATCTGTAGTGAGACAGCAAAGACATACAGCTCCACACAGTCACCCTCAGAAGCCTGAAATTTTTTTTAACATTTTAGGGTCCTAGCCTCAGGCAAACCTAGAATTTGTGCTTTGAGGTCTGAGCGGGAAGTCACATCCTCATACTGCAGTGAATGAGTAGAAAGAACAGGTCACCAATATGGGGAGTGGCTATAACCTCAAGGCCTGCTCCCAATGACTCCACCTCCTTGGTTCCACATACTTCCAAAACATCTGGGGAGAATGTATTTAAATACATGGGGTTTTTTTTTGGGGGGGAGGGCACACCATGTCCAAACCACCACATTCCTACTGGATCCCATAGATTCATGGTCATCTGATGACGAAAATGCATTCAATCTAAGACCAAGAACCTTTATCAGTCTATGCATTGTTCAGAAGTCCAAAGTCTTACTTGTGACTTAAGGTAGTCTTTTAAGTGCGAGCCATGTAAAATTAAAATACAATATACATACTTCCAACAGATGATGGCATAGCATTAACATTCTCACTCCAGAATGGAGGAACAGGGCATAACAAACAAGGATTAGACCAAAATAAGACAAAAACCAGCTGGTCACATGCAGCTCCATGATTGGTGGCTGTGACTACTGATGAATTCGTATGGGCAGCAAAAAGCTTACCCCACTCCACAAACAGTGCTGCTTAAAGCTTCTGTTCTCAGCAAACTCCACTTCAAGCCTATAGCTTTTCTTTGTGCCTTTCCCAAGGTCCTTGCATTTCCAACATCTTAAAAGTCTCCATTGAAACTCCATTGCAGTGGTCACTAAGAGGTTCCTTAAAGGGACTCTGGCCTTGCCCACATTACTTAACCTTAGTGGTTTGGAACCATGTCATGTCCCACTATGCTTTGTGTTTTTCATTCTTCAAAACTAGTACCTTGTAATGCCCTCAGACTGGGGTAAAGCTTGACACTAGTGGAACACAGTTGTAGGAGCCTCAGTATGTTGACTTGGGAAAACAGAGGCTCTTTCAACATTCCTTCTTTAGGCCTTTTCCATTCCAAAAAATTTACATGGTTCCTATATTGAGCAAACTGGTTCCAAAAGACTAATAAGTATGTGGTCAGGTATCAACTTTCTGTTTGGTTTCTTTCTTGTTGCTTGGACAAAATACCCCATCAGTGCTTGTTAGGGAAGAGGCTACTTGTGTTTACATTTCCAGAGTGTAGAGTCAACATGGCAGAAAATTCAAGGTAAGACTGAGTGGGAAGACTGTGTCACATCCTAATATCAGCAGAAAGTAGAGAGAGCCAGAGCTACACATGAGACCCAGTTATAACTTCAGGACCTGCCCCCCATAATACACATCCTCTAGAAAGAGTCAGCCTCCTAAAGGATCTACAACCTTTCCAAACACCTGTGGACCAAGCGATTAAACATGTGAGTCTATGGAGGTCATTATATTGAAACCATCACGCCTTGTGATGTTTCTGTTCTTGCTATATTACAGTATTATTATGATGTTTCCTTTGCCATTTTAGTCATTTATTATGGAATTAATACCTTCTGTATTTTTTTAAATATTTTATTATTTATTTCTTTATTTGAGAGAGAGAAATACAGAAATAGGCAGGTAGACAGAGAAAGAATGGGCACGCCAGGGCCTCCAGCCACTGCAAAAGAAATCCAGATGCGTGTGCCCCCTTGTGCATCTGGCTTGCGTGGGTCCTGGAGAATCGAGCTTCGAACCGGGGTCCTTAGGCTTCACAGGCAAGCGTTTAACCACTAAGCCATCTCTCCAGCCCCCTTCTGTATTTTTATATGACTATTTTATTACCTTCATTTGACCTCTCTATGTTTTTATTTCCCTTGGGAAGGTTATATTTTGGAGAAATTTAATATAGATTTGTTTTGTGTTTTCTTTGGTTTAATAGTTCTTGTGCGACATGCTACATATCTAGTAAAACCAGAAGTTAAGCCCATATTAGAGGAAATATTCACCATGGGACTAATGCTTTGCATTTGATTTCCACGGTTGATTTTCTCTGATTAAAAGTGGTTCATGTGTAGAATCTGAATGGAAATGGAATGCTGTATCTAGGGCATAATTTTCACATAACTGTGAAGACCTCTTTCCTTAGAAGGAAGTAACCACTGCTCTGAAGCATCCAAAGCATGCTGATTTTTGGCAAAGGCACTAGAAATGCTTAATAATTGCAAGTCAATCATCTGCTGTTAAATGTTTCTACATCTGTGCTTCCAGAAGTAATGGAAAATCACATTAGGCTGAATATTAGAAGGCATTCAATACTTCTTCCTATTTGGAATGGGGTTAAAATGACACAATATTATATCAAGGACTGAAAAGCACATTACCGTAAGTAGGCTCCCTACATCCCTATGAGCTAAGGAGTACAGATTAGAGTAAGACATTAACTCAGACTGCACTGATCCACAACATGCCTTAATTTAGAACAGGGTAAAATGTGTTTTAAATTCAGAGAATTTGTAAGGAAATTTTTGTATTATAAATGAATTACTTAAAACAGTTATGCACAAAAACATTTGTGTCTGTTTAAAATTTATATTTTGTTGCCATATTCTCTCTGTGATAAAAACTGCAGTTAGAAAGTTTGGAAAGTTAGGAAGTTTGGAAAATTAGATGTCACACATGATCAAATATAGGACTTACATGAAAGTCTTAAATGATATGGAAGAGACCACTCCTCACTCTTTATTTACCATAATGGAGCTCAGTGAGAAAATGACCATGGGAAATCCATCAAGAAACAGTGCTCAAAGGATAATGGCCCTCCTTTCATTTCCATTTGCATGTAATAGCTTCCAAAGCAATATAAAATAAGTCACCTTGTCTATTGTACTTTGTTATAGCAGCCCACATAAGCTGAGACAATCTTTTCAGGGAAACATATTTAGATCAGTCTCACTATTCTTAGAAGCTTCTAGTAAAAGACTATCTCCATGTTAACTACAAGTTGTTTTCTGATACATAATGAAGAATTCATAACTATATGGGTGATATTCTATTATACTATTGATATATAGTATTAGTAATTTCAGTTTGGCAAATTTCCTTTATTTTATTATAGTCTATAGCACTAATACCTTATAATGCTCTTTTCTCCATCTCAATTTTATACACTACTGAGGTTTATTATAGACTTTTATTTATTAAAATAACATGTTCTATAAGAAAAATCCTCTATATAATAGAGTCTATCATATTTTAACATGCTCATGATAAAATAAATATTTTTTTTCTGTTTTTTTGTTTTTGAGCTAGGGTTTCACTCTAGTTCAAGCTGACCTGGAATTCAGTATGTAGCCTCAGGGTGACCTCAGACTCACAGTGATCCTCCTACCTCTGTCTCCTGAGGGCTGGGATTAAAGGCATGTGCCACTACACCTGGCTAAAATACATATTTTTATAATCTCCAAGAATACTTTCTAATGTCTTTTACTTGAAAGAAGTTTCCTCAGTGAGTTCAGTTTTATATCGGACAACTACATGTAGCATTGTATTTTAGGTAAGTTGTCTTATCTTTTTATTAATCTATACTGACTTGTATTTCCTATTAAGTTGATTTAATACAGACTATATCTTTATGAAGCCATGTTATTTAGAAGCAAATTGTGTGAAATTGAATTGTTCAGTTTAAACAAGACAAAGGGAAACTGTTATCTAGATTTATTTTTGAAGTTTTGTGACCCTATTAATCTGTGATTACATTTAATTACTTCCTAGAATGATTCCACAGAAATGAAATAATTCGGTGAAGGCTGCATTATGGGAATTAAAATGTCTATTATTTTGTTAATCCAAATTCTTAAGTTCATCACTGCTGATATTTTGGAGTAATTTGTTGTGGTATAACCTTTACATCAAGAATGCTTAATAGCATTCATGTCTTCTATATAGAGTAAATGCCTTCTTTACATGCAAAGACAATCAAAAATAACTCCAGCCATTGCCAGATATTCCCATGAAGGTGACTTCCTGCTTGATAACCACTATTCCATATTCATTTCATTTTTAATTAATAATATTTATTTGATTATTTTGTACATTTATATTAACTGGAGTGTTCATTATATGGATCAGTTATTGTCTCATTGATATGAACAAATAACTGACCAGAAGCACCATAAGGCAGGAAAAGTTTTATTTTGGCTCAAAGTTCCAAAGGGTAAAGTCCATCATGGTAGGAAGGAAAGCATGACAGGAGCAGGGCAGGAAGAAAGTAGTGACCGGACTGGACTTTGATAGGGAAGGAAACACCTCAAGGCCTGCACCTGTGACACAAGGCTCCACTAAGGTTTCACAATCTTCCTAAACAGCACCACCAACTGAGGATTAATTATTCAAACACATGAATCTATGGGAGAAAGTTTACATTCAAACCATGTCATCATACAATAACTTTAAAAAGTTCTTCTTACAAATATATATTGTGTATTGATCATATCCCCTATGCACATTTACCCTCATCCTCTCTTTTTTGTTCCTCCCTTTCTTTCCTGAACAATTTCACCTCACCTTTCATTTAATATATATGTAAATAATTTTGTGTTACTGTGTATTAAATATAGAAACCATATTGAAGGACAACATATAACATTTTACTTTTTGAGATTAACTTAAATTGCTTAATTTGATTTTCTCCAGTTGTTTTCCTTCTTCCACAAAATATGTAATGTCATTGCTTTATATGTATATATAAAATACAATTGATCACATAATCTTCTCAACTTTTATAAGTCATCTTTCTTATCTGTATTGTATGTAGACAGTAATATGTAGAAGTGTGTTGAATAAATATATAAAACATCCAAGAATACCGTATTGTTTGATTCTTACTATTTCACATTTTAAGACCAAATTTGAAATTTAGGCTTCAAAAGAGAATTAGGTATTTTTAAGTTGGGAAAATAAAGATTGTACGGCCAGAAGCTGTATCCAAGGACAATAACATGGTGGAAGCAAAGGGATCTAAATATCAAGGCAAAGCAGGGAAGAGCTCCTGGGTTATTAGCACACAGCTAGCAGCTTCTGACCCCAGACCTGGCACTGACTCAGAGAACACTCAAGAGTTAAATTGTATCTGACTCCTTAGAGAAACTATGCTGGGGTTTCTTCACTTTACTGAGGACTGCTGCCTTTGCTCTATCTAGTAATTGAAAAAAAAAAAAAAATGAAGTTGATCCTTAGAGGAAATACTTACATTTCTACCAATCGAGAAATATTTAAACAAATGGCAGTTATACAAGCAAGTGAAACAACAATAACCAAAACCTAAACCAGATAAGAATTAAAAAATGGTCAATATCAGATATTGGACTGTAGTGTTTCAAACTACAGGTTTGATCTCATGATCTATCATACAACATCTTAACTAGCATTAGACTTGGCATGGTGTACATTTTCACTATAAATTAAGGAATTTGAATCATACATTAAATAAATGTTGTAACTAGAATTTAATCAAGCTACTTTTACTATGTATTCAAAATTCTGGCTATGATATTTTGTGAGCACTTTTGGTTCGAAAAGTAAGGTGAACTTTAAATTCTGTCATTTCAGTTTACAAGGACTGCTGCTCTCTAAATAACTGATTTTACAAAAAGGAGAAACCTGTCAAGGGTTTTGGTGGATGCTTACAGGTTTTAGGCATTTAGCTGCTGGCTACTAGCTCCAGGAGTGACATTCAGTTATCTAGCCTTTGTTTGAGAGTTGTTGATTGCCAGGGGCAAGTTTTCAGTATATTGCCGTACATTGGGGAAAAAAAAAAAAAGCAAAGTTTTATAACCTAAAGGACTCATTTAGTGTGTTCGCAAGTAGGTAACAGTGAATGTGGCTCTCTTATATAAGAATCTGAGGTTAGAAACATTAAATACAAGTTTGCAAAGCTCTCTTTTCTAGGTTATTTTAAATAACAAAAATTTGTTGAATACAGTACATAAATTTGCACTTAATGAACACCTGCACACTCTTGGCTTAACAACTGGTACAGAAATCCTTAGTTTTTCATAGGCTAGCAATGAGTTAATAAGCAACATCCTCTCCATACTCTGTGTGTATGATGGTCTAGACTTTCACAAAAAAAAAAAAAAAAAAAAAAAAAAAAACAGATTAGTAATTGCTTTGGGATTTAAGATTTATCATAATATTATTGCAGTAACATAAGGCTTTGATGATCTTACTTAGTAGTAGTAAGATGATAAACAGAACAACAAGGTCAAATGTCAATACTAACTACAGTAAAATTGTTTATTCTTTGAGAAAATAATTTATCATGTTTATTTAAAATATCTTTAGATATGTCAGAGAAAATTATTTCTGAGAATATTATGTTACGGCTAAGTCACAACTCAGTTTGTATTAGTTTGTCTCACATTCCAGTATTTATTTCTAGTTTTATATTAATTAATTAATTATTTTGAGGTAAGGTCTCTCTCTAGCTCCAGCTGACCTGGAACTCACTATGTAGTCTCAGAGTGGCCTCAAACTCATGCTAATCCTCCTACCTCTGCCTCCTGAGTGGTGCCATTAAAGGTGCAAACACATCTAGCTATTCTATTTTATTAATTAGCATATTGGGCAATTTGCCTTTTTTCAGTGTGTCTTTCATCTAAGGTAAACAGACTTCATGAAAACAAAATTTTAATTTTGTTTAATAGAACCACTTACAAACTATGTTTTATTTTTCCATCAGTTATGGGTAAGATCACTGTCCTGGCACAAGGAAGTGAGGCCCTTATGCATGATTGTGGAGAACTTCAAATTATCTCTGGATGTTGACATCTGTTGTATCTTCCGTGCATTGACAAGATGTGTCCAGCCAGATATATAGCCCAGTTGCTCATCAACTTACTTCAGATCTTAAGAACCTTCAAGGCACCATATTGTCATATAGTCCAGTTTTCTGGATTAATAAGTTGGTCATTTATTAGCATGAATAAATAATAACTAGCTTAAACATAGTAATTGTTTTTTTTAATTATATTTTAAAATCAGCTTTCAAGGTAGCAGACTTCCATAGTGCTTGTTAATATAGGGAGGTCTGGGGAAGGGATTGAGTAAAGGAGAGGTGGAAGGAAGGCTAATCAAAATCTCAAAGGCTATAAATAAGTCATATGTAAACCTACTTTTCTGGATAATGTAACACTCAGAAGCCATAGATTGTGACAAGAAAATTTTTAGTGCCAGTAATGGAATACCTTCCAGTAACTTTTTGGCCAGGAAGGTCACTGATACTCCCAAAATGTTACAGGCCATTGTTGAGGCCCTTGGTTTCCCACCAGGAATAAATGGTAAGATCCTATTGCTGAAGATTTCACATACTTGGGCTGAAAGGTCACTGAGAAATCCTGTTGGAATTGAGCTGAAAGCTTCCTCCATGAGGATCAGCTGACAGAAAGCTGAAAAAAGCTACGAAATCACCAGTGAAGATAGTAGTGGACACTGCAAGCTTTAAATTTGGCCAGCCAAGCCAAATGAGCCAATGGGTAAAATAGTGGCATGTCTGTTATGGGGGAAACCAACCGCTCTCTAATTGGACTGGAGGCCCGCTCCATGGGAGGGAATACATCCCTGATACTGAAAACCTACGACAGCGGTAGTCATGAGCCCTAGGGGTGTAACGTCTGTTGGTGTCTGGCTAAATGTATATACTATGCTCACCAAACTGCCCAGTAAGCACTTCTCTTAATGTTCATACCCATAGATTCATGCTACCCTCACTTTGGGTTAGAGAAGCTTCTCTTTACAAATGGCAGTGACCTTGGGATGACTCAGAAGGTACCATAGTGCTGAGAAAAAGGGACAGAGGAGTGCTCAGCACTGAAACATGTCTACCACACCTTTCAAGGCTCAGGTACATTGCGGAAGAGGTGGCAGAAAGAACATAAGAGCAAAAGGAAGGGTAGGACTCCTTACAATGTGCTCCCCCAGACACAAAATAGCCTGGATATCCATGACCTCACAGTGCCTGACGCTACCTACATAAGACCGTCATAATAGGAGGAAAAGATCATGACATCAAAATAAAAGAAACTGATTGAGAAGGGGAGGGGATATGATGGAGAGTGGAGTTTCAAAGGGGAAAGTCAGGGGAGGAAATTATCATGTAATATTGTCTATAATAATGGAAGTTGTCAATAAACAATAAATAAAAATTATATATATATATATATATATATATATATATATATATATATATATATAATTTTCAGATAGCCTCTCTCCAGCCCCATGCCACTCTTACTGCTGCTTAAACCTTTCTACCATCAATATGTCCTCCTTCAACTGTTCTATCATATGTACTATAACTTTCCTTACTTTAACAAATTACCAAACTCTGTAGCTCCTTTCATTGAACTATAAATTATTTGCCTTTTGTAAAAAGCCTTGTCAATGAAATTTGAAATCGAACTTCAATGCATATTTAGCAAACACTTCTATTTTCCTGTACTGTTTCACATCTAATGTCGAAATTTCTGATGGTCACATCCACTTAGGAGTAGAGATATACATGCATTTCCCATGGAATGCCACAAGGAGCTGAAATATATGACAGTACAAGTGAGGTTTGAAAATGAATGCATCACATAATATTGCCAATAAATTGCAACTAAATTACATATAGACCATTCTGAGTTAGTTACAAAATATAAAATGTTATGAATATCAATATTGATACAATGGAACCATTCTTAAAGAAAATGTTTCTACCAATTCCCAAATTTAATAAACTAAGCATTAAATTTATATTTTAACATGCTTAAAAATTTAAAAGTTATGATTCATATGAGAATATTATACTTACCTTATGGACCCTAGAAAATCAATAACAGACTGATATCTTCAGAACATTTAGAACTTACACTGACTTACATGTGTAACGGTTTCAATCTGTGCAATGTATGTTTAATGTTCTACAGTGAATCTGACATTCCAAAATGATCCCAAGTTCTTGCACAATTTTCAGTTTATTTTTGCTTTTTGTTTTGCATATATTATAAAACTAACATCAATGGCATAGTCCAAATGTTCATTCATAGTATTTGATGTCATTCTTGGATCAATGTTACCCAGGATTAATTATGATGAAACCGAAAGGGCTGTTTATCATTTTTCTTCATATAAATATAGTTGAGAAATATATATGTATATAGTCACAATTTAAATAGTTTTACTATGCTATATCAGAAGTGCTGTGATGGGCCAATCCACACAGATGAAAATATAATTAATTCCCCCTCGGAAAAAGTTGCATTTCTTGGGTCTCAGACAGAGATTATGAATGGAAAAAAAACACAATTAAATTGAGCTTTAAGAATAAGTAGTGCTATGTAGATTGAAGAATGAGACTGAGATTTTGTTATGATTGATACATATGATACAAAAATATAAAGCATTTGACTGAGGAACAGAGAGGGAAAAACATGAAATGAAGAATTGGTGTGGGAGGTAAGGAAGAACAAAATTGATAGTGTGATTTTAGAAAATTCAGTTTAATTTTATATAACTGTATCATATATAATTTTGTCTAAATACTAATTATATGGCTTGAAGGGGTTGCTACCAAGATCCAGAAGGAATATTGAAATGTGGGTTACAATGATCCTGTCTCAACATTCTTCACTGTTTATCTTCAACTATTGTTCACATTATATTGTGATGTATAGATTGTTTCAAGGGAAAAGCAGCTGGACAAAAAAAATGCTTACATTTAACTTCACAAAATGTCAGGCATCATGTCAAAGTACAAAATATTGGCATTTGGTAATGACTAAGTAAAGGAAATTTAATACTTTTAGCCTTTTAAATTGGAATAATGACTCATTGAATGGAATAGTGACCAATTCATTAATAATTAAAATTTCACAATTAAAAAAATTCCACCACACATATAAAAATTACAAAATAAATATAATAAAAGATGAAGAAAAAATTAGTTTAAAAATTAAGTTGTGTCATAAGAGATAAGCTTAGTTTTAGAGTTTCTGAGTACCATATGGAATTAAATACATATGATTTCCCCTTAATATTAAAACCAAATAAAAACATTGTAAAGTGGAAATTTTACTGATAATAAACAAAAAATGAGCCAATTATATATTAAGAAAAATGTAAAACTCAAATCAAACATAATATACAAAGGATTATATCACTTTGCCCATTATACATTATTTACCTCAGCAGCACAAAGATGGGCTAACATCTTTAAAAAAATAAACTGACTCACTAGACAAATGACCCTAGTCACATCAGAGATGACAGCAGAACTCTGTAGTCAGGGGCAGCTCTGAAGCAAGCTCCTGGGAAGTCAGTTCTCAACCCTATGCAGCAGCTGGTCAGGAGGGGCTGGACTAAGTGAATGGCAGGTTCCTTAATTTTTGCACTGCTTCCAACTCAATACCAACCAGAGAATACCTAGAAAGCTCTCCAAATCAAGGTTAGATGTTTTCCTCCTGAACCCATGCCCGTCTTTCCTAGGGCAATAGCTCTGATCAGGCTGCTACAGGTTTGCATTTTGTCATCTATTGTATGTGTTTCCCTACTCCTCTGTCTGCCTCTAAGCCAGTTCACACTGGGGTACTTTTCTTCCTTTTGTGAGCTCTTAATAAATAGCTTCTGCTTGTGCTCCACTAGACAGTTTTGTTTTTTTAAACTTTCCACATACCCAGGTAGCCCAACACACAAAGCAAAGGCAAAAAGAAGCAAATACAGAAAGTAAGAATCTGTAATTGAAACAATGATACAACTTCTTTTCTGATGTCTCTGAAATTTTAAATTTTTATCATTATTTGAATTCAAAAAATTCTCGCTATCCAAATTTAAAAATAATATAAACTTCTCCAAGTAGTATATAATACACCTAAGAGACAAACAACAACAATATCACTTAGTTCAAACATCTGTCAAATCAAAAGCAGTATCACTCATAAATAGTAAAATATATAGAAAATATTATCAAATATTTAATAATGTATATGGGGTAAAAGGGATCAGAAAAGAATTACAGCAAAAAGACATTAACAGCCTGAAATTTTAACATAGTGAAATTTAGTTTTTGGATCTAAAAGTTAAAAAAAAATCATCTGCGGAGATAGCTAAATGAGTAAGAACCCTTGCCACAAGCATGTGAGCTGGGAGGGCAAGACTGGCTGAGTTGGATTCTTCAGGATCCACATAAGCACCTGAACATGGCCACACATGCCTGTAATCCCAGTCCCATGGGGAGCAATAACCAGAGAATCACTGGGGCTTGGAAAAAAGGTCAGCTACAAATTCAGAGAAGTGACTATGTCTTCAAGAAATACAGAGATGAGCACAGAAGGGGTCATTCAATGACCTCCTTGGGCCTTTACACATGTGTATAAGGCATGTGAATATGCCCGACATGTATCCACCAAACATATAAAAATCACAAAATAAATATAAGAAAAAATGAAAGAAAATTATAAAACATTATAAACAGAAATTTCTAAATGATGAAATTTTAAAAATGGTAGAAAAATAAGAATTAGCAATACTTTTAACTATTATTTCATTATTTTATTTTATTTATTTTAACAGATTTTACAGTTTTATTCTTTCTTTCCTGTTCTTGTTTCCCCCTCCTCTGTGGGGTTATGGGATTTACTGTGAAGTCATGAAGGGCTCAGTCAGTCCCAATGTGATAGTGGGGGGACCATGACTCAGGGTATCTCACTCACTCTGTGGCTCTTACAATCTTTCCACTCCCTCTTCCACAGAGATCCCTGAGACATAGCAGGACTGTTGACAGTCAGATTTAGTGTTAAGTTCATTGTAACATCTGGATTTTTGCTTTGATCGCTTGTGCTTGATCACCATGTGTACCACCATTACCCTGGAGCAGGTTAGCAGGTTAGCAGTAAGAGCGGTGTTCATGGTGCTACTTCCTCTACAAATTCTCCTGGGTCCTGGCAGATATGGAAGAGGTGGTATGTCTTATGGTGGACATTAGGTTATCTTCTTGTCTAATGGTGGGTCTCAACACTCCTCCATTTTCTCTACCATCTGTAAAATAAAGCAATTTCTCCAATCAATAGTGAGAATATCTTGGATTAACAGAGGTATGCAAAGTTATTTGAGAGATTTTTGGTGTGCAAAGAAGCTCACCCTTATCCAGAGAGCATCATTATTTTTTAATTAATTAGGAATTTTACTGTATGAACAAACTGTATGTTGGTCCCATTCCCCTGGTGTTATCCTTTTAAATTCCCTCTTCTCTGCCACCATTCCAAGAGAAAAGTTATAACACACATAATAAACTGTTACTTTGCTAAATGAAAAATGAGAGAATGCACACATCTGGAAATAAGTAAAT
Source organism: Orientallactaga sibirica (assembly GCA_036365145.1). Lineage (NCBI taxonomy): Eukaryota > Metazoa > Chordata > Mammalia > Rodentia > Dipodidae > Orientallactaga > Orientallactaga sibirica. Next base: position 9,907,388 of record JAEOAD010000019.1, on the reverse strand, counting down.
AAAATTATTTTTAAATGATATTAAAAGCCTGGATGAAAAACACACCTTTGATAAACCTAACATACTAAATATGTGTTCAGAAAGAATACACACAAATTTTCACTAAAGAAGTAGAGAAAGGAATGGGAGAATGGCTCACTGGGTAAAAGTACTCACTGAACAAGCATGAGGACATGAGTTTGATTTCACAGAAGCTGCGTTTAGCCAAACGCAGTAGCATTAGCATTTGTGATAACAGTGCTCTTGTAATAAGAGGTAATGACAGGAGAACACCCAGGAACTCACAGGCTACTAGCCTTTCTCAGGCAGCATCACATAGGAGACCCTGCTTTAAATAAGGTGGAAGGCAAGGGCCTACATTCAAGATGTCCTCTGACTTTCACATATGCAGCATGGCAGGTGCTTGTGCACTTTCACACATAGACACATGCACAAACACATGACTAAAAAGAAAACATTAGAGAAAGGGCTACATCTCAACATCAGATCTAGCAAATATTAACTAATTTTAATGTTGTTTATACATTTGTACAGCACAGTACAAGAAGGCAAACTTTATAGAACCAGGAAGAGACTGCTTACAATACCATAAATCAATCTCTAAAGCTTATTTAAATCAAAAACTAGATAAAATGGTGGTAAATAGATGTGGGTATAGACTTTTATGATCACAATACATGAACAAGAAGTTTATTCAAGAAGGCATGATGATCTGTTGAAGTTTCAGTTTTAGAATATTTAAAATATAAATCTATCATAGTCCATATAAATATTGAAGAGGCATTTTACAAAAGTTTGCATCTTTTAAAAAATTAATATTTTATTTATTTATTAGAAAGAAGAGAGAGAGAGAGAGAAAGAGAGAGAGAGAGAGAGAGAGAGAGAAAAGGTGCATGCTAGGGCCTCTAACCACTGCAAATGAACTCTCCACATGTGCCACTTTGTGCATCTGCCTTTATGTGGCTACTATGGAATCAAACCTGGATCATTAGACTTTGCAGACAAGCACCTTAACAGTGGAGCCATTTTTCCAGCCCCTCCATATCTATTTTAAAGAAAAATAGCAGCTCTTAAAAATATACACATATGCCTTAAATGTGTGTATGTGTGTGTTCTTCTTAGTTAAGAGAAATTGGGTGTTTGTATTGTCCAACATATTTGATATACACAAACATGAAAATGACTTCCATCTCATTGATCTCATATATGTCATACAAATAAATCTGAAATTTTATTTTTATTTTATTTTTAAAATTTATTTATTTGCAAGAAGAGAGAATAGATACAGAGGGAGAGAAAGAATGAGCATGTCTGGGCCTATAGCTGCGGCAAACAAAGTGGCATGTGCCACTTTATGCATCTGGCTTCATGTGGGTTCTGGGAAACTGAACCTGGGTCATTAAGCTTTGCAGTCAAGCGCCTTAACAATTGAGCCATCTCTCCAGACGCTGACATTTTATTAACATGTGCCCATTTATTAGTTCACATATAAATTCACATGTAAATGAGAAGTTAACAGACAATAAACAGGAGGTTAAGTATAGTAGTCGCAGTACTTATTAGGTTGATATTCCTTTTGTTTTCTTTATTTGATATGTTTCTACAACGATGATAAATTCATGACTGCCCAAAATGGGAAGTAATATATGATAAGTTTTAATAGCTGAAATGCCAGTAAATTGTGTTTTATTTGCATTTGTATATGACTCATTTACATACTTTTGGATGTATAATTAAAAGAAATCTCTCCTTTTGCTGCCTGAGATTTAGCAGGTAAGCATAAGATGTGTCACTCAGATCTTTCATAACATTCCACCTTCTTAGAGAAAAACTTCATAGCTTTTTTTCTCTAAAATATCCTTATTGTGTATTTCCTTGTTCTGCTTTCATTTATTTACTTCACACACTTGTGTCCAACTGATGTTTTATACAGGTTCATTGCTTCCTCATTTATTGTTCCTCCCGTACTAGGTCAATATCCCATAAGGATTAGATATCTGTCTTGTTTTGTGATTTTTCCAAAAATGTCTAAAGAGTGTCTGGCATGCAGAGATGCTCCAAATGTATTTGTCTAGTAATAAATGCTCAGGAAGATTATGTGAAATCTTACTATCCAAACATCTGGGCCAGTATACTTTCTCTAACTACACATAATCTTTCTTTCTAAAATAGCTAAAATTCTCTTAGAGTGATTTAAGTTTATTTGTGCCTGAGCAGATAAGAGCAACATCCATTGGAAAATCACTTATTGCTTAGTTTCTTTCAATTGGCTATGTGCCCCTTGTCTGAAAACATACTGGTAACAATTTTCTGCATATATTTATTCAAAAATAATAAGACAAGGTGGTGGCATATTATACAATAACCTTTACAAAAAGATCATATTTTTATTTTTGTGGAAAACTATCACATTATAAAATGATAAAATCTCATTTTCACACAAGTGGTTTTTATTAATTAGATAATTAGATTCCAATACTAAACATCCAAATAATTAGTGAAGTGAAACAACATTTTGCTAAAATGCATGTTCTTAAAATAAAATAATTGACTTGCCTTGCATGGCTACTTAAGCACATGTTTAAACACTGGTTAGGAAATCACTCCCTGTGTTTGGGGCCAGGCTTATTTTTGCTTCATTCCCAGCCTAACCCATCATTCATTACCAGGAATTAACTCACTGAGTAAAAAAGTAATGAAGAATAAGCAAGATTTCTATTTGTACTCATATAAAATAATGACATTTCAGTCAAAAAATTCTGAATATTTTTGTCTTTTTAAATCATTAGAAGGGTTATGTTTCTTTATGAGGCAGGATGTGATTCTTAATTTCATATATATATATATATATATATATATATATATATATATATATGTGGCACAACTTGCCATTTGATCATTTTAAGTATGCAGTTCAGTTTCACAAGTACAATCCCATTGCTGTCCAACTATCACCAGCACACACCTCCATTACTCTTTTACTTTCCTTAACTGAACTCTACCTATCACACACCAAATTCATACCTCATACCCCAGCCCCTGGCTACCATGTCTCTTTTTTCTCTACAAACTTTCCAACCCTAGGAACTTACACAATTATACAGTAGCTTTTCTTTTTGAGTAGCTTGTTTTACCCACAGTATGTCTTCAAGGTTCACTATGTTGTAGCATGTGTCAAAGAGAATGAATATTTGATATTTGATATTTATCCAACTGCTTTGCAACTACATTCCAAAATCTTTGTTTATGCTTTGCTTTGCCTCCTGAAGGATTTTCCAATTTCTGAATCTGAAGTATTTGGAAATAAATAGAGTGGAAAAACACATGACAAGAAAAACAATCCCAAAATACCAACTATGTTAGTATCTTTCCTTTCTGAGGTTCCTATCAATGTCTTGTCAGCCTTTGTGCAAGGCTTGTGAGCCCTTCGAGATAACTACCATGTTTTGGACTGGCATTACATATAGGATTTTAGGAAAACTTCACGTAGAATAATTGAAGGGTGGCCTCAGGGCTCCAAAGACTTAAAATGTCATGCACAGAAGCCTGTCAAAATGCCAGATTCTCTAGTGTGGTTGATGTTATTGTAGTTTTGCACTCATTGCCAAATACCACTCATTCTCTTAAATGACACCTATGTTACTATGCTCAATATGCAGATGTACAGTGAAGTGTGTCTATAATTGAACCATTATGTATGGACTTAAGCATGATTATTTATATAATTTAACCTATGTTATATCTCTCATCCAGTACCTACTTTTCTCCTAAGATTATGTTTTCTTTAATTTTAATTACTGTTCTATTAAGTGTCTGTTGAATTTAACATTTTATTTTAAAAAATGATACAAATCAAAATGTCCTCACCCTCATTCTCTATGGACCCATGTATAATGTTCACTACAATATAACCAAGGAGGATATGATTTTCAGTCAGATCATTTTCTTAAGTTCTTTCAGAGTGATCTGCACTGATACAATGCTGATTTCTGGTAGAAGCCACTCTTAACACATAGTTCATGTTTAAAATATGCATTAGATAAATTATTGAAGATTTTGTCTTTATCTTTTACTTTTAGAAACTATTTATTATCACCTGTATCTAACACTCTTTTAAGATTCCCTTATATTTATTTAGTCATCATAACAATACACAACAACCAATGTGTGCTATGGATATATGGCTACTGTATTACATAGACTTAGAAATGAAAACCTAGATATGTCAAGCACATATCACACAACTTCCAACCAGGATCATTGTTTTCATGGCTGGTTCTAGCCTCTTTTTCAAGAATTCCTTAGATTTTTGGTTTTCTCCTATGGTGAACTTTTCATTTGTATCTTATACTCACTTTCCCTGTTGATACTAAGAAAATGGGTACCTGTGTTTTTTTTTTGTTTGTTTGTTTCTTTGTCTCTGAGCTAGATGATGTCTTTCTGTGGAGAAGATGAAGGAAAAGAGAATACTATCATTTTCTCAGGTGATATCACAGAACACAGTGAAGAAATGGTGGGAGACGACATCATCAGGGCCATTGCAGGAAGGGTACTTCACCCACGGAAACAGTGATCAAAGCCACAGGCAGTGTTTCTACTTTCCATTGAGTTCAGTTTATGTGTTGTATGTCAATATCTTCTTCTTCCTCCTCCTCCTCTTCCTCCTCCTCCTCCTGCTCTTCCTCTTCCTCCTCCTCCTCCTCCTCCTCCTCCTCCTCCTCCTCTTCTTCTTCTTCTTCTTTCTCTCTCTCTCTCTTCATTATGAGTCTTGCCAAAAGTTTATGGCTCTGTTCTTTATTCAGATTTCTTTTATCCTTGTACTTTTGTTCCAAGTTGACTGTTTCTTTCTTGTCTCCCCACAACCTTGTTGATTTATCTCATCTATTTCTGAAGAGCATAGTATTGTAATATATTCAACACTAATCCTTTAGGGATTTTGAGAATTATTACCATACCAGGATTAAAAGGTCATAATATAGTATCTCTGTCATGTTAGAAAAAATTATTGTATTTATTTTTAATAGTTTATTTATTAATTTGAGAGAGATAGAAAGAAGCAGACAGAGAGGGAGTGAGTATGGGCATGCAAGGGCCTCCTGCTACTGCAATTGAACTCCAGATGCTGTGCAAATTTGTACACTTGGCTCCATGTGGGTCCTAGGAAATTAAACTGGGCCATCAGGCTTCTCTCCAGGCCAGAAAATACTTTATCGTAGTAATATAGACTGAGAAAGAACTAGTTTACAGCCGTGTTTCTTATAATGAATTTAATATATGTTCTTGAATATTAGCAAAAGAAAGCATCATGTGGAGTTCTATGAGGAGTTAGTATACAAATCAGCAGATCATAGTGAGTGATCACACCCTTTCTAACAGGTACACATAAGTAGCAATTTAGCTAATATCATATTATTTTTAACTTTTTTTCTCTTTTATATGTCTGAGAATATTTTATCTTGAAATTTCTAAATGTGAACACCATTAAATTATCCCTATACACTGAATAGCTTTTAAAAAGCCTAAAACCACAAATGGACAATGAGCAAATCATACTTGTATGTATGTATGTAACTGGCCATCCCACACACAAACCTCAGTCCTTGCAGCATCTGGCTCAGCATATTAAAAAGATGGCTAACACTTTTAACTTCCTTACCACCACAGATCCTTTCTATCCATGGCTTTCCTGTCTGTGCCTTTACCAGTAGTGAACATATATAGCGTGCATGTATTCTTCTTTAAATAATGCAAATTCACAGCTATGTACACAGTTCTTCCTATATGAGGTATGATAAATAATGTAAAGGTGATTTAAGTACAACATATAGAAGGACCTGCATAAGATGCTTGAGAATTGTTTACTTTGGTATGTGCCGACACCCCCAAATAGACTGCCTGTAAACATAACATAACAGAAACTGTCTTTTTCATTTACATTTTTTGATGAAGCTTTCACACTGCTCTATCTTTGAGTCTGTGTGAAATGTAAATAATATTGGCTGACTTTCCTGTTATAGCAACTGTTGAATAAATTTCTTCTGTTTATTATCATTTTATGTACTTCACTTATATCTACAATTACATTAGTCACTAAATTACATCAAATTTTTTATTTCACTTTCTCTCTCTCTCTCTCTCTCTGTCTCTCTGTGTGTGTTGTTGATGATGATGATTTCAGAAAATGTTCCCTATAAATTTTACTTCCATGTAATTGGACAATGTTTTTACTAAGAGAATGCAAAACACGAAGCCTCACAATACACATTTTGATACATTTATTAATATTATATTTAAGTAGTCATATGGAATATAAAAGTGTGGTCTTATAGACACAGGCTTGAATCTTGAATCTCCAGTGGGCAGATCATTATTGGGGAAGAAGTGTGTCACTGGTGGCGGACCTTACAGTCCAGCCTTAAGGTGTGTGGAGAGCAGTTTGGAGCTCTGGCTGTTTGTGCTTGATGGTGTTGTTGTTTTCTGGCTGTTTGGTGATAACACTCTGCTTGGATCTATTGAAGGGAGCCCATGCCTTCCACCATTGATGGTGTTGTTCTCAAGTCTACAAGCCAAAGTAAACCCTTTCTTCTCATCAGCTGCTTTTGATCAGGTACTTTCTGTTGCAAGGAGAAGATAACTAGAGCAGGGTATTTATCATAACTGACCTACAAACTTCACTTTCATTTCATTATTTCTAGCCACTATTCCTTTGAACAGATACAATGTGAGCTAAGATGACTTCATAATGTGACTTGAACACACTTCAAACTCTTCGAAACACCCAACAGATGAGCCTGTCATGATGGTGCTAGTCTGTAATTCCAGAAGCTGCAGGTAGGGCAATCAGGAACTGAAGATCATTCCTGAATATGTAGCTTACTTGAGGATACTGTGAACTATATTAGATCTGGAGAGATGTCTCAGTGGGTAAATTGCTTGTTGTACAGTGTGATGACCTGAGTTCAGAACCCCAGAACCCATGTAAATGTTATACACAGTAGTGAACATCTGTAATTTAAGTGTACCTGCAAAAGATGGGAGCTGAAGAAATGGAAATCCCAGAAACTTGTGGGGCAACTAGCGTAGTTCACCAGAGGTGAACAAAGAAGAGAATCTTCCTTAAACAATGTGGCAAGTGAGGAGCTACATTCTGGGTTGCCACTGAACTCAACAAGCATGCCATTGCTTGTATGCACCTGTACTCACACACAGGAACACACACAAAGGTAATTAATTTTGTTTTTATGGTTCTGGGGATGAGCCCATACATGCTAAGCAAGTGATTCTGTTTATTTTATTTCATTTTATTATTTTTGTTTGTTTTTGAAAAAAAAAAAAAAAAAAAAAAAACAAAAAACAGACTCTGTAGCCTAGGCTGTGTTGGAACTCACCATGTAATTCATGTTAGCTTCAAATTCATGGCAGTCCTCCTGTGTCAGCTTCGCAAATGCTAGCCTGATTAGAAGCACACCACCCTCACCCATATCATTTTAAATACATGTAAGACAAGTAAGATTAGTGAATTCTGAACACTGGTGTCTGGGAAAGACCACCTGTTTCTCAACAAAATTTCAAAGTCAGTATAAAATTTAAAGAATAAAAGTCACATTCTGTCTTATTTTAGAAGGAGAATTATGCTGTAGGGATATTGTAAATGTGAGATAATGGGGCCAGGCCAACACCTCTGCTACCATTTTTCTACTTGCCTCAATCCTAGGATAATAATTATAATAGCTGGTTAAAAATATCCCATCTTCTCTGTTTCACTCAATGGGTAGGAGTTTCAACATGATTTAACTACAAGTTAGCAACAAAATACCAACCTTGTAGAGATGATACTTATAAAAGAAGTAGGTTCTAGCCACAGCAATGAAACCCTTTCAGGTAAAATCATCTCATTCACCAAGACCTACTACTTCCTTGGCCTGTGCTTAGAAAGCCCCTCCTTTTTCACATATTGCATTCAGTTGATGATCATATTCCATCATGTCACTGAACAAATGAATGACACTAGAAAATGATTGCCAAAGTTTGCATAATAATATCTAAAAACCACCATCAGTTCTATATTTTCTTATTTTACATTGAAGGAATTATTCTCAATTGTTGCTCATGACATTAACATTCCTTCCAGATTTATCTTTTCAGAGATTCAGAAACTATTCATTCTCATTCTACAGTGGTTCATAACCTCTCACTGCATTGTTCTCAATTGCATGCAAGTGTGGAAATCTACTCACAAGGTGTATATGATATATATATATATATATATATATATATATATATATATATATATTCAGATAATTCTGGTCTAAGGCTTCAGGAAATATTACATTACTCATTTTTTAGCATGAATAGTGTGTGGGTGGTGGATGTGTTGTATGCATGTGTATGGGCTGATGTACCACCAGGTATACTCATCTGAAGTGCACTATGGGCTCACCTTGGGCAACTGGAAGAGAACTTTAGAGGTGTCCTTCCATCACTCATCCGCCTGTTTTTTTTTTTTTTTTTTTTTTTTTTTTTTTTTTTGTGATGGAGACTCTTAGTGATTCTAGACCTTGCTGCTAATGAGCCCCAGTGATTCTCTGGTCTCCACTACGTACAGGAATGAGTTGATGAATGTGTGCAATCACACCAAATTATTTATGTGGCATCAGGAGATTCAAACTCAACTGGTCTCAGACCCCTAAGACACTCTGGCTTGTTCAGGAAGTGCTCTCAACTGCAGAACCATCTCTGCAGCCCCCAAATGACTCACTTTATTGACATACAGTAATTGTCTCTTTGAATTTGTTAATTTATAACCACTAAAATAATAATATTACAGATGTTTTAATACTTAGTAAACAATATACACATGTGACTTATTAGGTCTACATTATGCATCTGATTCTCTAGGATATGACTGAATAAAGAATACATTCTATTTGGAAACATACTCAGATCATATTTTACATGTTGATTCTATAGTACACCCAAAATAACTCTTTAGCTGTATTTTGATTCCAAAACCAACATTGAAGCAAAGGAACATCTCAATCTAATGTTATATAAAATATTAAAACAGAAACATTTAGGCCCAAGGAGATGGCTCAGTGTGTAAGAGTGCTTACTGCACCAGCATGCCTGATTAGTCTTAAGTTCAATGACAAGCAGCTATGTAAAAAGATTGAAATGGCCAAACACCCCTGCAACTCAGATCTGTGGGGAGTGGAAAATGGAGAATTGCTGAGGTTGCTTGTAAGCCAGTACGAGCAGCAAAAAAGGTAAGAGGGGGCACAAACGAAACAGCAGGTTCAGTGAGAGATTCTGTCTCACAGAAACACACAGATAAGTGATGTTCTTCTCTGGCCTCCCCATACTCATGTAAAGGGCAGGCACCTAAGCACACATATATGCATGCACTACACATGTTACACCACATATACTACACAAAATAAAAGAAAGCCTATTTCATTTATTTTCTTTATTTTAAATGTATCAGCATGATCACAAGAGGGAATAAGTGGTAAGGAAAAGAAGAAAAGGACATAAGGAAACCAGTATAATGAAAGCAGAAAGGAGACTAAGTTGAGGAGGAGGAGGACACAAAAAGGAAGGAAGAAGAGGAAAAAGAGAAGGGAAACCACCATACCAAAAAAAAAAAAAAAAATCATTTAAAAACACCACATTGAAATTCATTTCTTTTTACAAAATAAAGCTATACACAGCTACATACAGTTTTCTCAGGGGTGGGGTAGAGATGGTAAATAACCTCTCCTGGGTCAAGACTATTTCTTTTCTTCTTTTTATCATTTGCATACTCTAAGACCTGTTCTTCAAGCTTTAAAATCTTCCAGTGTCTCAGTAACACAGCATTTGATTTCCCTACATCCTTCTCTTCCCTTCCTTCCTCTCCCCTCCTCGCCCTTCCTCTCCCTTCCCTTCTGTTTTCTTTCTTTCCCTTCCTCCCTCCCTCCATCCCTCCCTTCATCTCTCCCTTCCTTCCTTCCTTGCTTCCCTCCTTCCTTTATTCCTTCCTTGCCTTCCTCTCTCCCTCCATATCTCCCTTCCTTCCTTCCTCTCTCCCTCCCTCCCTTCCTTCCTTCATTCCTTCCTTTCTTCTTTCCTTCCCTCCTTTCTTCTTTCCTTCCCTGCTTAGAAACTCCAGCTGGAAACAGTTTGCCACATTTGACTTCCAGTGACCCTAACAGTCCCCTTTTCTGCACTTTCTTTTTCAACTTTTCACTTGATTACTTTACCACTTTATGAACCTGAGAACCTGACTTACGTGATGGCCTAAGTCCCTCTCCTGCCTCAAAGAAGGGATGGCTCAAGGGGCTCAGTAATGCCAACAAATCTGCAAGCTAGTTTCATGGTTCTTGATGCATTAATTTCTATCTTAATTCTACAGTGACCACCATCCTGTCAGACCCAGTGAACTTTCTTTGAGATACAGCCTCTCACATGCTCAGCTCCCTTCTTCCAGTGTTGTCTTCCCATCCCTCATACTCATGGGAACTTCTGCTGACAATACTGAGTGTTCTTAATGGTTCTTCTAAGCCAGGCAATGAAGGATGGATTCCCTATGCATCCTGGGCCTGGAGTGGGGATGTGCGATACTATTATTGTTTCTCTGCTTCAACAAGGCACAAACTGATTCCATCTTCTCCGATATCCCACAACCTCTCAAGCCACATTCAGAGAAGCTCTTTCTTTACTTGTTTAAAGGATTTTTCTTCTGTTTGTTTGTTTCCAATTTGAATACTTCAGGTATTGGTATTCCTTAATCACCGTAGTCTTGCACTTGACCATTAATGAGACCCCAGCTGAATGCTGGATTATAGATGTTTCCATGTGTTTTTATTAGATGTTGACCTGAGGCATCTCTCTCATTTCTTCTACCTCATCTTCTCCCTCAACATCTTAATCTTTCTAGGGGTTCCAAGTTATTAAATATCACTGATCTATTTTGTGTTATCTTTCACTTTTGGTCCACCAGCCACAAGAAACAGCAAGCTTACCCCTCCCTGGATTTCATTCTCCTTATTAAATTCAAATTTACCAGCCAAATCAGAGGCAAATGCAGAGGACACTATCCACTTGCCTATCTCCCTTTGTAATTCCTCTCCTATACCAGCAAGCTCCTTTTGTGCAATCTCCTTGGCTTCAGCTGTGGCAGCCTGCTGGATGCTTCTTCGTTGTGTGCTAACCACAGGGACTTTAGCACTTGCTCTAGATCTTCAGCTATTTTTAGGACATCCCCATACTCAGTTCCTTCTTCTTATACCCTACTCTGTGAAGCAAAGCATTTTGTTTTCCATAATTAAATACTTCTACAAGGGTAACATCAATAGGCACTCACATATGAGTGCAGCTGTATCTCATAACTGAAACTCATTTTTTGCAGATTTAAAAAATGTCCCTCTATCCTACCTCCAGCTTAGCCTTCACATTTTTATTAAAACATAAAAAATCTCCTTCATGTCTCCCATTAAAAACAATGACAACAAGAACAACATAGCAGTAATTGAATTAAGAAACAGCAGCTTGAATTAAGAAACAGAAGGGACTGGAAATCACAAGGAACATGCTTGAGCAGGGATTAGATGGGAAGAATCCTGGATGTGACCTAATAGAGGCATGTGTACACACACATGCATACATACATATATATCAGAATTCCACTTGTTTATTTTTAACATACCATGGGGTTTTACCAACATTAAATACACTTATTATGGGTAATTCGTCTCCAAGAAAGATGCCATATCTTTCTCATTCTATATTCAGGCTCATATCCCTTTATTTATGGTGTGATGAGGTGCTGAGAACTTTAAAGCTTAGTGAACAGTATTTTAAATACTGCTAGAAAATGTCTTTCACTGGAAATTAAAATTCAGTCAGCTCCTGCTGGAGGAAAAAAAAAAAAAAAACACTGGACTAGGTCAATTTTCCCTGCCCCCTGTGGGTAAGACTTGCAGGATAATAAGTTTTCTTACTAAACAAGTTAAGCTTGATGGATGTGCATGTGAGCCTCTAAAAGACTCATTGAAAAACTGAATTTTTTTTCCACTTAGGACTCACATTTGCAGCCTTTGACTGTTAATTCCTACCCCTGCTTTCATGACTTTAACCTCTAACTTTTCTACCTCATCATTCTTAATAAATCTTAGTTGTCTTCAAAATAAATATTAAATCACAAAATAACTCTTAATTCTCCAACAAGTGTTTTGAATGAATGTCCATGAGTTTAGGCTGATTATTTGTTTTTCAGGTTCTATAAACTTTCTCTAGTTTTTCTAAAGTTGATCTGAAGAATTCTGAATGAAGCCTCATGCTATATGATGCTTTGACTGATGTTTTCTGACAGTAGTCCAAATAATTTACACACAAGTAACAGAAACTTATTATATTTATACACAAACCACAGCCTGGAACTAGCAATGGTGGGGGAAATTAGAATAAAATATGGTTAATATATTAGTATTTTCCTTGCATTGTGTTTATTAAAAAACTCATGCGTGCTCTATCAAATGATTGTATCAAAATGTCAGGAATGTTTGGTCCTGACAAACCATGTAGTAATTTTACCACTCATATTGTTTTTCTGGTTTGCTACATGCTGTTACTCTTGATTTACAATAATTATGAGGTAAACCCAATGCCTATTTTCACTGCTTTAATAATGTTTTCCATGATCTTTTATTTATTTAGCATTTCATATCCCTTAATTTTGTCCTATGGGAATTATTTATTGTTCAAACAGTAATACATTATTTTTTTTTGTTCAGTTTATTCTGTCTCTTCACAATGCAATTTCCAGGGAATGTATTATTTTTCGTTTATCTTTCCAACCTACCACCTAAAACCATTTTGGCACAAGTAAATGGCTAACTTAATTTATTAATAAATAAAGTTAGATAAGCTTGCACAAAAAGAAGTTAGGAAATGTTCACAGGAATGTTAAGAACTTATGAAGTATGGCTGGAAAGATGGCTTAGAGATTAACCTGCTTGCCTGTGAAGCCTAAGGACTGAGGTTCAATTCCCCAGTCCCCACATATGCCAGATGCAAAGGTGATGCATGGGTCTGGAGTATATTTGTAGTGGCTGGAGGTCCTGGTGGGCCCATTCTCTCTGACTCTCTCTCTCTATTTCTCTTTCTCTCTCTGTCTTAAATAAGTAAATAAAATATTTATAAATAATTTTAGTGAATAGGGGTGGGGTGGCAAGTAAATAAAGAATATATGTGAAGGATTCTTGATTGAACACTTATACAAAGGGTATTATTCAATTTGTTTGCAGTATCTTAATCTAAAGATTTCTGTTAGAAAATCATTTAAGAGCAGCCTACTGGTGGTGGCTTACTGACACCTGGTTTTTCAATTTGCAATTCTCCACTTAATGGTAAAAATCTTTAAGTGTTACGAGATAATACCTAAAGGAAGACAAAGGGGGCCATTTTCTACCTTCAGCTGCATCATTAACTCACCTTCTGAGTGGCACACATTATTTAATCCTTCTTGCTTTGTTAGATCAAGTGTAAAATTGGGTAGAATCTATAACTGATGGTCCACATGAGTGGTTTGATTAAAGATGCCCAAGCAAATTAAGTGAGATTGAATTTAAAGCCCCTTCTGAGACTAGAATTAACTCAAACTTAAACACTTCCCAAAGTTGTTGAAGTCTCTTTAGTGACTAGAAAATGACTGTTCTTCTTTTCAAAGTCCCATGATATTTTAATAGGATAAAGTCAATTTACAGTAGGTAATTTGTTTGCACAAAAGATGCTCTGACTCCACTAATCTCATTCAGAAAGATACAGATCTCTTCAGCTTAAATACCATCCTAATTTTCAATGGTTTCTCCTGTGATTCAAGTTCTGTCCTCTTCTCTCTTGTCCCTCCCTCCTCTGTCATAATCTAGTCTAATTATTTCTATTCTAAAATCAATTCACAGCTATTTTTCTTTCCCTATATCTTTCCACTTTCTTTTATTTTTTGTCTGATCCTAACCCCCCTTTAAATATTAGGTTTATCTTTATCAAGTATGGTTTAATAAGTTACATGTACTAAAAATTACCATTTAGATTTGATCAGTTGATAGAGACATTAACACATACAGTGGGTGAAGTTTTAGAATACTATTGAGAATTGGAAGGGAGGAAAGAGAACAAATTAAACGTATTTTAGTACTTATTAAGCTTAAAAATATAATGGTAGATTTAGAAAAAAAGAGACAATGGAAAACCTGCATTTTTATAGGACATATATTGGCTCACCCTAGCTGACACAAAAGAATGACATGAAGAAAGTACAAAATGTACAAGAGAACATTTAATGAGGAAGAAACCAAAAGGACAAGAATTTACTTCAAAAGTTTATATGGAGAGAATTATTGAATGTCGTATTTTCCTGAAACACTAAAATAAATTTAATTTCACCAGGGAGAAGTTTGGATAAACTTTTTGGCATAGACACACCATTTGAGTTAAAAATGAGAGTGCATCATTTTAGTTCTTTTGTCACTAGCAAAAAAAAATCCACCAGAGAACTGTCATTATGACCAGCTCTGTGCATTCATTATAGTGAACTCAAAAAAATAATTGCATTTTTAGATTTAGCTTTTGACAACATTCAGCATATGAAACATTTACTTGAGCTTTACCTAGCCTTCAGGCTGACCACATTAAGGACACGAAGCTCTTAAAATAACAATTTGAAATGTGGTTTTGTTCTAATTAGGATATTGTTATCACATAGACACTCTGATTTGTGCTTATATTGCTAAGCCTGGTATATAAGTGTGCTTCCTGATACAGATGGATCACCATCTGTATACACTCAATCTCACATATGAATTTCAATGGAATTTCAAAAATGCAGTGAAGTGAAACACATTTTATTTGGCTGGGCCCACACAGGCATTCTGTAACCCTTTTGTCCTTTAATATATTTCTTATGTGAATTAGAGAACATCAATCATTGGATTAATGGCTTTTTAAGTGAGTGACATATCAGACACAAGACTACATTCTATCATATCTGGATCAAAGGAAGTCAAATTAATGAAAAGACAGACAAGAAGGGGGAGTCAATTTAGAAGTGTCCAGTTAATTTCATAACTTTCCCATTCACCTAGCAAAGATATTTGCCATATTATTTAGGGCATAAATGTATGCCTATTAGAAAACATTTCAGAAACCTTAACTTTGTTAACTCCTAAGTGAGTTTTAGAAGGCCACATAATAGCACTCACCTGCTTCTAATAACACCAGGCATTGTTTTTCATTGAATAACTTTTATTTAAAAAATCTACCATTTTCTGTATTCAAAGTTTCCAGTACACTAATATCCAAGGTAGATTACACATGCATCTTGAAATTGCATCCTCCTCAAACCATAGCTCAGAGATAGATAAGTGAAAACGCATTTAATTAGTTTTACTCATGCTCATTGGTCAATTCTTCCTTATTTCCCTTTCTTAGATATCCGTTTTCTAGCCACACTCTGTTGATGAATTGCAGTCTTTTGTACTCACCAATCTCCATTTTTGTGACTCTCAGTATGATGGTTTTGAATTCAGTGTACCTCAAATCATGTATTACCAATCCAGATATCCTATTACCATTTTCAATTTCATGATTGCTTTCTCTACTGTAAATCCTATGGATATTCCAAACATCAGATGTTTTGATTTTTTCCCAAATGTTCACAAAATTCAGCTGGCTTTGGAGGCACATTTCCTGTTTCCTTTTGTGTTCAGTGCATTTGAGCTACCATGAAGGAAATCGAGATTAGTGTCAACCCATGTGGTTTAGCATTCCTGTTATGAACCCTTTCTCTTTCCCAGGAAAGTTCAATAATTCAGAGGTCAGGAAGGTGTTCTTGGTACTTACAAATTCATGGAACAATGAGTATGTGATCATTTCTCCCAGAACATTGCTTAGTGAACCAAACTCATCCTGATCCAAGTGCAAACCCAAGAGGATGGTGAGAGAAGTAGAACTCACACATTGAACTATTATTCTAACTGTAAATTTTCCCAGCAAAAAATTAATTACTCAAAAACAACTATATTACCCTTTTATGATGTATCCATATTCTTCCTCCACAAATATTTCACACCCAAAGTAAATGGCAGGACTAATTAACAAATACTTTAAGTCATGGTCCAGGAGTCCTGCATCCTTCTCCCTGTTTTCATCTTGTTGCCATATCAATTATCATCTTCATTCTCCTTCTGCAATGTATCTGAAATGTTCTTCATATCTCCATTTCCATTGTCATTCCTTTGTCCTTTCAAGGATCACTTCTAACCTTAATTCTTGTATCAACCTCCTAATCATGAGTTACTTTCTGCCCCTCCCTTTATCTTCTCTTGAACTTTCACTTTGATCTGGTATCTACTGAAGTTATTTCAAGATGCTTTTTCGTTAGGAGGAAAAGAGAAAATTTAAATACTACAAATAATAAATCTCATTCTGTTTTCATTTCCCTAGCCTCTCCAGCTTTCTTTTCTTTTCTCCTGTAAATCAGTGCAGAGATAATCTATCTTATATTCAATTATTCTCAAATTTAATGAAAATTTAGAGTTATGCTCTTTATGATCTTCAGAAAAAATATAAAGCTTTCCTATTGTTCTTAGTCTCATATGACCTTGTAATTTGTTCATTGGAGCTTAGGAATCATCCTTTTCCTTACTAAATTGCATGTACAGCTATTCAGTACTCTTGAGGTGAAAATGATTTTATATCCGGGTTGTTTTCGTTGAGTTTTGGGAGGAGAATACATTCCAGGGAAAATATTATAAATAAGAATATGAGGGTTACAAATGCTGACTCATCTTCAAGATATGGTAACAGAACATGTGAAGATGGCATTCATTGGACAAGTGAAACCATTGCTGAACCCCTTCACCAAGGTGCCATTGTGGAAATGGTGCCAACTAAAGTTCTGTTTAGGGTGAAGACCTGTTTTCAGCTCATAATTTAAGGCAGGAAGTTATTCCTCTCATGAGCAAGATTGAACAATAAAAACGAAAGTGACAAAAAATGATGTGTAAATACAATAAATACAATAAACACAGATATGAGAGCAGAACTGGTACAAAATGAAAATATTTTAGAGTTTTATAAAATAGTAAATCTATAAGCAATTAGCTAGACTGTTTCTTCAAAACTGGATGAAAACTATGTCATGTTTTTTTTTTTTTTTTCTTTGAGAAAATTCAGGTGTAGGTATTGAGCTGTCACGGAAACTGTACTAGATTCACTGAAATAATAGAGTAATAGAAGACAAAGTGTGGAAGATAGAAAAAAAAAAACACTGTTTGTTCTAGAAGAATCTATTATTTTGTGGTTTATTTATCTAGTACACCGTCTAGTATAAAGGAGACATTCAATTAAATATTTGTTGTATAGAAGGATTGTTTGGAAGATAGTTTGTAATTCCTAACTGGTTTTCTTTCATTTTATAAAAGAAAGAATTAGAAGTTAAATTAGTATATCCCTGGTCAATGTTTCTTCATTGGCAGAATGTGGTTATAAAATATGAGATGGCTCAGTGGTTAAATGTACTTGCTTATGAAATCTGACAGCCTGCAGATGATTCCAATAGTACTCATGTAAAGCCAGATGCACACAATGACACATTCATCTGGAGTTCTTTTGCAGTGGCTAAAGGTCATGATATGCCTATTCTCCATTCACTTTCGCTTTCTTTGTCAGAAAAAATATGAGTAGTATAATACAATTGATATATTTTCTGTAAAGAAGACAGGTAAAACATTCCTACTTAACATCATATTTCTAGATTTAAAGAAAAACAAGCCAGACATGATGTCACCTATAGTACTAGCTAGCTACTCTTGAGGCTGAGGGCAGGATGATGGTAAGTTTGAGTTCAATATAGTCATTATGTGAACCTTATCTTAAAGGAAAATTTTAAAAAGGGTTGGGATTGTATCTTAATGGTGCAGTGTTTTTCTGGTGTGTATAAGATACTGGTTTCAAGCCTAGGGATAGGAGACAGAAATTGGCTAGGCAGTTTAGGAACAGGACACCAAAGGAAATAGCTTCCTTTTGGCTAAGTGCAGGAATTATCCTTGGGCCTGTAGAAGAAAATGTAGGTCATTATAATCTACTAAGGGCAGAGTGTTAGAAGGATCAGACCACTCCCTATCCCTGTCCCTTAGGGAGTCTTTTACTCCCTTCACAGTGAATTAAGATTCCTGAGAAGAGATTGTGACTGCAGACACCTTACACCAGGACTAGACTAGCTAAGCCAGATGACCATTCATGGGCTCAGAAAAATCCACAACTGAGTCTTGGGGTGGGCTAGTGCCATAAAAAGAGGAACTTATAAAAATATTTGTTTATAAATGCTTAGTCTTTGTGCATCACTGTCAAAATGTTGATTGGGGCGATGTATGTATACATGTGTTCATATGTGTGTGGACACAGGTGTGTGGACAGTGTATGTGTATGCATATGTGTGGGGAGACCAGAGGGTGATGTTGAGTATTCTCTTCAATCATTCTCCACCTTATTTATTTATTTATTCATTTATTTTTGTGACAGAATCTCTCACTGAACCTAGAGCTTTCCAATTCAGCTAAGCTAGCTAACAAGCAAGCCCTAGATATCCTTGTGTGTCTGCTGCTCCAGACCTGGGATCACAAGCTGTTGTATGGCAAGTTTCTCCAAATGAAAACATTCCCAACTTGAGGGTAAAGGGAGGTTCATGAGACTCAGGAGGTAAAACAGTCTGGAGTATGGCACAATGCAGGTCTGGCCCTAGCCAAACCGCATGGCAGAAGAAACCAGGAAGTGGCTTCTGTGAACATGGCGTCCTGGGAAGGCCTGGCGTGACAACAGCTACAGTCCCATGCTCGGGAGAAACCTGCTTAGATATGATCTGTCCACAGACAGGCTGTCATTGGTCACAAAAAGGGGACCACCCAAGCCCTTTTAAAACCTCCTACACTTTTTTGAATAAACGAATTTGCAGCAGCTCGCCCTCTGCTGCTCCCACCCAACTCCCAGAGTCTGTGTCATGACTCCACGCCTCTCACCCCCAACTAAGCAGAGACCCTGCCGTCCCTCCTGGGCTGGCCCTAGGAGGGACCCCAACAGTCTGGGAAAGCTGAAATCTACAGGATTGATAAGACCCTCATGCCCAAGGTTAAAGAAGTAGTAAACAATTGCTAGGGAGAAGGGGCTCGTCTACGAGCTGAGTCCTGCAAGTTGTTCATTGATCTCCAATAATACAGTTCCATAAGTTCTCACCCCATGCTGGGGTGGGCTTCCCAGTGACA
Source organism: Orientallactaga sibirica (assembly GCA_036365145.1). Taxonomy (NCBI): domain Eukaryota; kingdom Metazoa; phylum Chordata; class Mammalia; order Rodentia; family Dipodidae; genus Orientallactaga; species Orientallactaga sibirica. The sequence continues at coordinate 9,888,090 of JAEOAD010000019.1, read as the reverse complement.
TAGCAGCCCTTGAGTCACCCATACTTCTGTAAGTTATATCTCATCAGGTCCCTATATATAACCCCAATAAATGCATCGGTTCACCAAGTTGAACTTTCGTATAATCATCTCTTTGGTCTCTCATCAGAACCCTTTCTCAGGTTACCAGATATATCTTTTCATCACACCAGGAAAAGTTTTGCATAACACAGGACCATACCACAGCAACAGACTTTTACATTGGTTCTTGGGTTCCAAATTCAGGCCCTTGGGCTTATTCAGTAAGTATTTTACCTACTGAGCCATCTCTCCAGCCTGGGACAATCATCTTAATCACCTTTAGGAGAAATATATATGTTGTCCTAATATGTTTCAAAATGAGATAACAGCGAATGTGTGGTTCAGTGGTAGAATTCTCACTAGCCAAAATGAATTAATATTGAAAGATTACTACTAAAATATGAGACTTGGGATAAAAGTTTATTACAAACCAAAGTCAAGTATTGAATTTTATGTATTTTGATGCTTGTTTCCTCAAAATTTTAGCTGAATTTGTATGTTCTAATGTTTTATTTAGCTTTATCTTGGCTTAGGAAAATTTCATGACATTTTTCATGATTTTATTGAACTATATTGGAAAAAAAAAAAAAGGTACATAGCTAAAATGAATGCTTAAAGCCACCAATTGCTTTGGCATATTCCTTGATAAAGGACAGTACTTACTTTGTGCCACTATATAAATAGACTAAGAAATATACTCCTTGCTTCTTAAACTGCTCTTTTTGGAGGGTACATTGAGAGGGAATTTCATGTTAATTATGTGCCTCTCATACATACACATGTGAAGTAACTTCTTTTTTTTTTTTTTTTTTTTTTTTTTTTTTTTTTTTTTTTGGTTTTGCGAGGTAGGGTCTCACTCTGGTCCAGGCTGACCTGGAATTCACTATGTAGTCTCAGGGTGGCCTCGAATTCTCGGCGATCCTCCTACCTCTGCCTCCCGAGTGCTGGGATTAAAGGCATGCACCACCACGCCCGGCTTTGAAGTTACTTCTTTAGGGGAGCTATCTATCTTTAAAATAAAGAAGGTTCCAAAATCATAGTTAGTTTGGCAAAGCATGAGAGGAAAGATACAACTGAGCAGTGTATCTGGGACCTGGACAATTATAACAAGTAATGGGAAATATTTGGTTAAACATATAATTATTTTGACTATAGGTATACATTGCCCTTTGAAAGATGAGAATTTATCAATGTAAATTTAGTGACTAATTTTGATTGCAAACACATGTCTTCATTATGCTTCTTTTATCAAACATGTTCTTTTAGTATTGTCTGCAATGTACAATAGCTGCAAATTTCTTGCACTGCTCTCTTGATCAGTTTCCCAAGAAACAGCCATAGGAAAGCAGGGTGTGGTGGTGCACATGTGTCATTCTAGCACTTGGAAGACTGAAGCAGGAGGGCTATTATTAGTTTGAGGCTAGCTAAGGCAGCATATTGAGTACTGGGCCAGCCAATGATGTACAGAAAGATCCTATTGTGCAAAACAAAAGTGAAAACAATAAAATGAATAATGACAGCAAAGTTCCAAATTCTGAAAGGGATTCCTTAACCTCTCTAGAAATTTTACTGATGAAGAATATAGCTATGCAAAAAAAAAAAAAAAAAAGTTACATACCCTGATGATTTCACATTATTATTTAATTTTTTTATTATTTTATTTATTTTTGGAGAGAGACACAGAGAGAGACAGAGAGGGAGAGGGAGACAGATAGAGATGGGTGCGCCAGCAGTCTCTCAGCTGCTGTGAACAAACTCCAGATTTGTGCTCCCCCTTGTGGGCAAGTGCAGCATAGCGCCCTTGCATCACTTTGCATCTGGCTAAACGTGGGACCTGGAGATTGGAACCGCTGGAGATTGGAACCAGTGTTCTTAGGCTTAGGAGGCAGGCGCCTTAACCGCTAAGCCATCTCTCCAGCCCCACATTATTATTTAATAAAATTTATTTAAACAAAGGAAACATTTCAGGTAGTACAATTGCCAAAGTGATTTTTTTTTTTTTGTCATATGTCAGGACTAATTTGATAAATACTATTTTCTTTTCTCTTTTCCTGAACTATATAATTTTTCAGAGGAAGCTCTATGTTTCTGAGCATGAAACAGGAAATTACAAAAGATAAAGAAAGGATTTAGCCTTTTAAATGTGCATTACTTTCTATAAATGTATATAATTTTCTGAACACATTAGTGTTCAATCGATGATTGATTTATGTCAACCATGGGATTATATGATTTACAAAGACAAGTCTCATCTTTTCAAAATGTTTAGTTCACAGAAGAAATTGAATGAATAATATTTTACAATTGCTAATAAAATAATTTTAATTTCATTTAAAAACTCAGCAGTGAAGATGGATCGAACTTTCAGCATTGGCCTAATTACATACATCTTTAGATGATGTATTTGTATTGTTTTTCCAATATCATACACACTTCCCCACAACTGGCATTGAAAGTTAGATCCATTTTCATTTCTCAGTGTGAATTTGACTAGTCTAGGTAGCTTGCTTGCCTCGGTCAGAATAGGCAAGCAGAAAGACCTAGGAGTGCTGTCTTCAGGTCTTCATAGCACACTTGGGCAGACTGTGTTTGATGAAAGAATGTCTCCTTAAAAGGCAAGTGAAGCCTGACACATAATATGTATCCTATCGGGCCATAAGTTCTTACACAATGCTATAAAACTGTACAATGATGAGTCTGGCAGAAAGCCTGCCTGCCCCTAACTTTACTAAAAGAGAGAATTTCAAGTCAGGTTTAGTATCAGTGTAAAATGCTGTACATCATTAATAAGGTCATATTTATTAATTGTGCACTGTCCTTAGATAGATGGGAGCCAATCAGAGAAACATGTTTCAGGGAATGTTTTGTGGAAGTAGGTTTATATGTGTTTTGTAGGCATGAGTGTATGTGTGCTCACATGAGTGTGGGTGTACTTGTTCGCACATACATAGCTACATCAGAGGTTGATACTAGATGTCTTCCCTGCTCACTCGTCACCTTTATTTACTCAGGCAGGGTCTCTCACTTTAACTCAGAGCTTATGAATCTGACTAGCCTGCTTGCCCTCAGAATGTCAGGTCCCTGCTCCCACTCACTGGGATTACAATGGGCTGCCATGCCCATCCAGCATTTTGTGGATGCTGGAGATACAATCTCAGCTCCCCATGTTTGTAAGGCAAGCATTATAACCTCCAAACAATCTACCCAGCCATAGAAATGTAAAGAAAATTTAAAAATAATAAATATTTGTACATTTATGAACTTTTACTTCAAAGAAAATGTTGATGTGCATAAAAACAGATATGTTGGGCTAGAGAAATGCTTAGCAGTTAAGGTACTTGCCTGCAAAGCCAAAGAACCCAGGTTCAATTCCCCAGTATCCACATAAGCAACATGCACAAGATGGTGCATACATCTAGAGTTCATTTGCAGTGGCTAGAGGCCATGGTACACCCATTCTCTGGCTATATCTACCCCCTCTAAAATAAATAAAATGTTTTAAAAGAGAAACATATGTGTCAGTCAATAGAGAACAAAATAAGTTAATGTTTATTAGTAGGAAAGGAAAATATAGTCCAAAGTAAAACGGTAGGATGAGAATTACCGTTGTTAAATGATCAAGATGAGACAGGAACTATTAACAGTTGGATCAACTGACTTCACAAAGATGATCAAAAAGAGTGAATATTATGGCTGTAGAGAGAAGGAAACATTGATAATTTTGTGAGTCCATGGAAGTTAATTGTGAAAAAAAATATTTTTATCAGAAGAGAAAAAAATAGAAATTGAGAATCATGACCTTAATAAGAAGAGTTAGGGGCTTATAGAGTTTTACTAGCTAGAAAATGTAAAAAAAAAAAAAAAAAAAAAAAAAAATCCTAGGTAAGTAAAAAGTGTTTGCAAAGGGATACTTCTGGGCCTACAAATGTTACTAGCTGTAAAGTTGAAATGTTTTTAATATTCATGGCTTGTTTCTTTTTCAGAAGTGGAAGCATGTGGCAGAGTAAGTGGACCAGGATGTAGCCAGGCAAATGTATGCAATGGAGTAAATGTATGCAATGGCGCGAGGATGCTAATGAGCAGCTATGTGAGCCATGAGCATCACATACTGCAGGAGGCGCCGTGAGAAGCCCAAAGGTCTTAATGGTCAAAGACTTTCCAAAATTACAGTGTTAGAACTAGCAACACATGAAATTTAGGTCTCAGTGGACAGAAGCCTAAGTGGTAGGGATTTAGATTAACTTGTGGTGTAGATCTTAATAGTTTTAATTCTGGATCATTAGTCTGAAACAGCTGTGGAGAAAAGAAACCTGGGAGCTGAGATCGTATTCACCTAGGAAATGGAGTTACAGAAATAAAGGAGACTGAGACGATAGGGAGCATAACTTCACTTGACCTTCTCTTAGGATGAGAAAAGCACTGGTTATAAGGTCGGTGATGGGTTTTGGGTTGGGGATATACAAAAAAATTGGTGCCCAGTCATGGAAGCCAATGCTTGCCAATTGCTAGTAGATGTCAAATCAAAGCAGAAAATTGTCTATTAAATTCAAACACAAGGAAGTTTTGGAGAGCCAGTGAAGACTAGGGAAAATTTTACTTTTGAGTAATGTGGAGAAAAGTGAGCTAGAAAAACTTAGGAAATGTGTCAACAACTCAAGAAGTGGTTGATGGAACAGGTGGGGATTGGTGGTAAAAGACTTGGATACACTGAGGCTGAATAAGCTTTGCTTTCCAGATTATCAAACTTGACAGATAAAATACTGACATTATGTAATTACTAAGAAATAACTGGAACAAAAGAAGGGAGATCGGAAAGCATAGAGGAAAAGAAAGAGGATAGTGTACCCCACATTTGGTTGAGTCAGAAATTGAGTGTGGTGTTCTTCTCTGGTTCCAGATTTTGTGCTCTTAACCAGCTAGCATAAAATGTCACCTGGGTCATTTAATAATGTAAACACACACATATCACAATTTGTTTTAAGAATATCCTTTAAATATTTGTGCTTATAAACTCACGAGAAATCTTCAGAGAAAACCCCCAAATGTACACATACATAATTTGTTTTGTGTGATATGAATTGTCTAACTGAATACCAACAAATACTAACAGATATGAACACTGTGCAAAGCAAGACACTTGTTTTATATCTTCAGTAGCCGTAATTTGTATTTGTCCATAAAGGGAAAGGTCGTAAATCATATGTGCTGGAGCTTTTTGTTGGGATGATATATGCATTATCTCCTTCCTCTTAAATCTCACATGAGCCTTATTCTATCAGGCACAGCTGCTAAATTATGACCCTCTGCATGAGTAATAGTTGCAGATGTGCATGCTGATGATTGGGGAGCAGCTCTATTTATGGTGGGTTCAGTATGGCAAGTGCACAATTATGTTTGCTCACAGTGCAGAGGGCCCTGGGTTGTGATGCTAGAATATGGGGCTCCTGGTGGATAGTCATCATTTACTACTTTAGATCTGCAGAGTCCCTCTTCAATTCTGCTATCTCCTGACCACTGAAAAAAATCCTATCCTCACAAATATGCAATTTCTAGATGGAATGTTTTAAGATTACTTTGAAACATCTTGAAAATCACAGGTAGGTTTATATTCATCTCTAGCCTGAAGCACAAATGCAGCATCAACAAAATGATCCCTGATATGTGATTATTTAGCATGCTATTACTGGATGCTTCCATTTGTTTATCTCCTGATTGGGTGCTATTGCTTTTTTTTTTTTTTTTTTTTTTAACCAACTGACTAACAGAAGCATGTAGAAGAAAGTTTGAAGAGTTGAATTAATGAGGTCAACCTGGGAGGAGACAGTATAAAATGCTCAGTAGAGAACATTTTCAAATATGTTGCTTGTTAGCTTGCTTATTTAAACCTAGTTTTGACTTTTTCCAGTCACAGGATGAACAATCCTTGGTTGCCATGAGACTGGTGACATTGCAGGGATAAAGCACTTTAAGATTTAGAACTGTGCCACAGGAGAAGCTGCTCACTCTATACCTGGGTGAGTTTACCTGTTTGCCTCACCTATACGTGCTGGACAAACTGATTCAGTATGAATGAAGTCAGCAAGCATGTTAGTACAGTTCTATCAAATAGCATACTCATAAGACTATAGTAGTTCTTTTTCTATTTCTTTGCCTGGTTTCAAACAATCTTTACCAGTGAAGAGTAAAACTGGGAGACATTGTTTTTCCTGTTGAATAAGAAGGGATGATTTATTGCACTGTGGCCCAAAGGATAGTTGTTAAACCCTTTAGGAATAATTAAAATATGCAGTCTGATTTTAAGATATCTAACAACTGGAATATTGTCATATGAAAGTAGGCCGAGGAAATGGTCTTGCTATGTGTGGTTATTTACACCAATGTGACAGCTTCTACTAAGTCACTCTTCCTCTATCTTTCATTTCAATATCATCTAATGAAGATGGAAATTAAATTCTGAGGAAAGATATTTTTACAGATAGGTTTTTAGCCATAAACTGTTGGAAAATGTAAATTTTGTTTTGTTTTGTTTTGTTTTTTTGCAGTTTATTCAAGAATTAATTCATCCCTTTCTGGAAATTATTTCTATTTAGAAAATGATAAAGGACGTTTGCAACAATATTTTATGCTTATTAACTCCCTGAGTGAATGAGTTAGCTATAGAATTGTATTGGAAGGATGAAGACAAAAGTGGTCCCCAGATAAGTTCTGATCACACACCCTGTGCCTCTTGCTGAAGTTAAGTGTCACATTGAAGTGTGGAATCCTGCACCTTAGGCTGTGGTGAGGAAAACACCATGGCTATAAAAACAGCAATTAGGGGCAAGAGGAACTGTGAAGCATTTCTAATAATTCAAAGTCCATTCTAGGGAGCACAGGGCATCCCCTTGATTATACAAATTATAGGCTCTTGAATACATACATTATTAACTCTTTTAGCCACTTTCTCTCATCTTTGCAATGAGAATAACTATTTTATAGGACATTTAAATTTAAACAGATTCCAAATAAAAAAATGAGACAATACAGATGATAACCCTGTGGAAGCAATGAAGTATATTCAATCACATAACGCTGTACAAAACCGGTCTTGTTTTAGAGAAGGAGGAGAAGCACACGAGCTAAGTTCTCATAACAATGGGAGGGAGGCAAGACATGGGCAGCCACGTCCCTGCTCTTCCAGTGCCGTAGTGGTTGGAAGGAAGGTATTGCAGTCTCCTTGGAGTTGAGAGTGGTTCTGTAGATGACCCTGTGACCTGCACAGCCTGAAATCCTCAGTTCATAGGCCACTTGCAAGGGAGTGGATCAATTTCTCCTTCATGATGGAGGCCTGAAGGGCAGTGAAAGCATCACTGTGGAAGAAAACTCATAAATGACATAAGCAAGAAACAGATAATCTAGTTCAGCAGACCGGGAAGGCACTTGATATAAATTACCTGATAGTCTCATAGTGTCAAAAGAGGTAGATGTGAATCCAGGCTGCATGTTGTTGACAACATGGTTTGTAGCAGCAGCTGCTACAGTCTGTGGGGCTCTCTCTAGGGCACAGGATTTCAGATGAAGTCCCAGTGAGCACTTCCAACCCAGCAGTTTAATCATTTAATCCAAGCCTGGTCCTGGGAACCCGGCCCATTGCTGCTCATCAAACAACTGTCATTTGGCAGCTATTACCTGACACGGTTGCCTGTTGGGCACCTTCCTGTGTTATTTACTTTCCATGTCGGGGGCTGGGTTTTCTGGCACACTCGCTGTTCAGCATAATCCCTGGATTTGATTACCTGCCTTCAAATGAGGATATCTATAAATTTGGCTGACAGCATTTCCAGTTTAAAGATTAAGAGTCTATGAAAGAGGAGGAGACAGGTAATTGTCATGACTGGGTAGCAAATGAGAACTTTTAGGCAAAGCTAACAGTTCCTTTGGCACCACATACAAGCACAGAGAAGCTGGCCAGGTAATAATGCAAGTCACTGCACCTGAGCAGTTAAAAATTTGATGGCTTGTGAAATGCTTCATGTTTCATTTTACTCAGAAATGTGAGTTTCTGACTGCAGCAATTGTTTGATTCTAAGTTGCATTGTGTTAGTAGAGTAAGAAAAAAGAAAGAATACTTATAGATTGGCTTTGGGGTTTCGGCTATTCATGCAAAGGTGAGGTGGAAAAGCAAGACAACTGAAAAGGAGGAAACCACTTGGGACATAAGAAGAGTCTTTTCTAAAATTTTAGGAAATGCTTAGTAGTAAAGAGATTAAAAGCAAGAGACTAAGGATGGATAATTTAGGTTTGAATCCAAGCCTGCAATTAATTAGCTATGAGAACTTACTGATTTCCAAACCTTATATCCCTTCACTTCCTCACCTATAAAATGGAAGTAATGATACTGAATAGCTCATCAGCATAGGAACATTGTATCATGTTTATTTAATATTGTTTGACATGGATCAAACTGGTTCATCTACCTAAATGAAGTTATCAAAATGTTTGTCTCAGGGCCAATGTTCATTAAAGCTAATGATAACAAATTATGTACTTAGGTAGATGCATTAATAGTAGTCAGTATAAGAGTTATAGCCAAGAGACATTATTATTTTTTTGGAGAGAGACACAGAGAGAGTCAGAGAGAGAGGGAGAGGAAGTCAGATAGAGATGGGTGCACCAGCAGCCTCTCAGCTGCTGCAAACGAAATTCAGATGCATGCGCCCCCTTGTGGTCAAGTGAGGCATTGCGCCCTTGCATCACTTTGCATCTGGCTAAACGTGGGACCTGGAGATTGGAACCGCTGGAGACTGGAACCAGCATTCTTAGGCTTAGAAGGCAGGTGCCTTAACTGCTGAGCCATCTCTCCAGCCTGAGACATTATGTTTTAATATAAAGAGTATTCTTGCAAAATCCTGGAAATACTTTTGAATTATTCTAATGTACATGGTATTAGTTTTATTTTTCTTTTTTATCAGATATGGACATATTGGCACCATCCTTTCCCTCCTCCCTGCACCTTTTCTGAATAGGCCTTCCTTGTTGGGGATGCAGGTCACCCCCATGGGGATTGTGGGTCATATATTATGGGGGGGGGGAGAAGGAATGTCTCTATGCAAAATGTCCCAACATGTGGCTCTAACAATCTTTCTGCTCCCTCTTCTGCAAAATTCCTTAAGCCATGATGGGAGCATGTTAAGTCTACTTCAGTGATGGGCACTTAGGAGCCTCTGGATCTCTGGTAGGTGTTGAGTGTCCTCAGTGTCTATCTCCTTCACCCTTGTGTTGATATCAGAGTCACTAAGGAAGCATCACTCTGGCTCATTTCCCCATTTCCTCTGTGATTTTAGCTGGGGCTGGGGTGGAGTACACTGGTCGTTTATCTCCTCAGATGTAGCTCCCATCTGAAAAAGAGAAGCAGATTCTCCAACAGAGAATGAAGTCAGCACCGGTTAAGTTGGATAACCAATTAAAAGAGTGTAGACCCTCTTATAGTCAAAGGTTAGCGGGAGCTTGACAACGGAAAGCAGAATCATTATCTGGATATGATTCTGACTTGTTTCTCAGTTCTAGATATGGTTTCCTTTCCACTGAGCAGATCTGCTAGCCCATCCAAGAGCAGTTGGTTATCCACCATGGCTGTGTGGCACTATTGCAATTGTGTGAGCACCACATCAGGTTGTTTGCTTTTGAGTCACTTAGACTTTGAGTTACTTGGACAGATGTTGGCCACTTTCCCCTGGAAGCTCAAGCAGTGCCTTCCAGTACTAGGAGGGCTAATTGAACGGGAAAAGGCTCTCCTCCAGATTCCAACTAGGTCTCTATATGGTCCATGCCAACAGCATTTGGTGTCTTCAGCAGCAGGATCTTAGCAATTTACCTCTGGTGGGTAATCAAGTACTCTGACAGAAGTCTGTCTTATTTGCTTTGGGAGATCTAGAGATGTCTCTGATCAATACCTCATTGTGGATTTAAACCACATCTTGGTACTGGGAATTACAGGCCAGCGCCAAGGGAAAAGAAAAAAAGAAAAAAGCAGTGAAGAAAAAGAAACAGGAGAAATTTGAAGTTAGGTATTATATTTTTTCAAAGGCCTTCTCTGCATCAATTCAGATGATCATGTGGTTCTTATGGTTCAGTTTATTTATGTGGTGCATTATGTTGACTGATTTCCATATGTAAAACCATTCCTGCATCCCTGGGGTGGATAATCAAGGTGGATAATGCTTTTGATGTATTGTTGAATTCTTTTTGCAAGGATTCATTGTTTAAAAGTGTGTTGTTTTGTCTCCAGGAGCTGTTGGAGTTCTTGATTTGTCTCTTGTTGTTAATTTCTAGCTTTAAAGCAGTGTGATCTGATATGATGCAGGAAGTTACTACAATTTTCCTGACTTTATGAAGGCATGCTTTATGGCCTATATATGGTCAATTTTGGAGAAGGTTCCATGGGCTGCTGCGAAGTATGTGTATTCTGTAGAGTTGGGGTGGAAAGTTCTGTAGAAATCCATTAGGTCTAGTTGATCTATGATGTTGTTGGGCTCTACTATTTCCCTATTGATTTTCTGCTTGGATTATCTGTCTATTGATGATAGTGGAGTACTGAAGTCTCCAACTATGATGGTGTTGGTGTTTATTTCTGTTTTGTTGTTGAGTAGATTTTGTTTTATAAACTGTGGTGCACCTGTGTTTGGTGCATATTTGTTTATGATTGTGATGTGCTCCTGTTAGATCATTCCCTTGATGAGTAGGAAGTGGCCTTCTTTGTCCTTTTTGATTATTTTTGGTTTGAAGTGTATTTTGTAAGATATTCATATAGAAACACGCACTTTTTTAAAATTTCCATTTGCTTAGAATATCATTTTCCAACCTTTCACCCTGAGGAAGTATCTATCTTTAATGGTGAGGTGGGTTTCTTGAAGACGGCAAATAGAAGGGTCCAGTTTTTTGATACATCCCGATAACATGTGTCTTTTGATGGGTAAAGACCTTAATATTTAAGGTCATTACTGTGAGGTTTGAATTAATCTCTGCCATGATGAGGAATTTTATGGGGTTTGGTGCTTTTTTGTTATGAATTATTTTGAGCCTGGTCTATTTCGATTATTGTGATCTTCTTTTTGGCTCTTGAGATTGGTTGTTTGATTGTTCTGTGTGGACTATTCCCTCAAGTATTCTCTGTAGGTTTGGCTTTGTATTCATATAAACATAGAGTTGAGTTTTTCATGGAAAGTTTTTCTTTCACCATATATTATGAGGGATACTTTTTTCTGGGTAAAGTAGCTTGGTTTGGAAGCCATAGTTTTTCAGACTTTAAAGTGTTCCATTCCAGGCCCTTCTGGGTTTCAGAGTTTTCATTGAGAAATCTGATGTAATTCTGATGGGATTGCCTTTGTATATTGTGAATTGCTTCTCTCTTGATGCTTTTAACACTCTCTATTTGTTTTCATTGTTAAGAGTTTTAACTATGATGCACCTTGGAGAGTTTCTTCTTTGGTCCTGTCTGTCTGGTGTTCTGTGGACTTCTTGTATCTGGATGGGCCTTTCTTTTGTGAGATTTGGAAAATTTTCTTCAATAATTTTGTTGAATATTTTCTCTATACCTGTTGTCCGGATTACCTCCCCTTCTGGTTTACTCATGGTCCATATATTTGGTCATTTTAGAGTGTCCCATGGCTCCCTCATGTTCTGTTCACTTGATTTTTTTAACTTAGCAAAGTTTTTGGCCTCCTGATCAATTTCTTCTGTCTTATCTTCAAACTCAGAGGTTCTGTCTTCCACATGAGTAGCTCTGTTGGTGAGTGGTTGTAGAGAGGTTTTTACAATTTCTATTTGATTTTTGTTTTCTGTTGTGTTGTTTTGCATCGTGTCCACCTCTTTTTTTTTGAGGTACATTTTCAATTCGAGTTCTGTTTTTCTTGATGCGTCCTGTAGTTCATTCTTGCATTTAATCAAGTCTTCATAAAGGTTAATCAACTGGTTGTGGAGGTCTTCCATTTCTTAACTTATCTTCAATTTATTAATTTCTCTTTGGAGGGTTCTACATTGTCTTCAATCAGGTTTAGCCTAATGTCAAAAGCTGAATGCTCTAGGAAATGAATCTGTTCAATTTCATTGATATGATTATTGGTTCTTTGATAGTTTGCTTCAAGTTCAATGATTGTTCTTTTTTTTTTTTTTTAATCAGATTTCCATTGGTTGTTGTGTTTTCATTTGGGGAATGAATTTCTGTTGATTTCTCTATGATTTCATTGGAGGCTTACACTGTAGGAATAGGCGTACTTGGAGGAGATCTCTCAGTTTTCTGGGTTTTGTTGGCTTTCTTGCATTGTTATCTACCCATTTTAGCATTTTAGGAGGACTCTTTTTTAATTTATTTTATTTATTTATTTATTTATTTATTTATTTATTTATTTATTTATTTGACAGAGAAAAGGGAGAGAGAGAAAATGGGTGTGCCAGGGCCTCCAGCCACTGCAAATGAACTCCAGATACGTGTGAACCCTTGTGCATCTGGCTAACTTGGGTTCTTTGGCTTTGCAGGTAGGCACCTTAACTGCTAAGCCATACCTCCAGCCCAAGGACTCTTTACTTTAATGAGGAGGAAGCAAGTTTTTGTCCTTTGGCCCATTCACCCTTTGACTCAGGTGAAAAGGGATGTTGGTACTTAGTGGCCAGTCCGGATACAAAAGGCCTGATTCCACAGCTCACATAGGAACCTGGCCTCCACAAGCAGGGCTCCATGGGACCTACCAGGACTAGAGGACTCGGAGGAGCAAGGAAACAGGGATCTGGCCTACTTTGTGTCAAGTCCTCCAGCACATAGACCAGGTCAGGTAACTCAGGCCTGGGAGGTGGGAAGAGCCCATAAATGGGCCTTGCCTACTCACTCCAGACCACCGCACCCACCCACACACTGTCTGTACAAGGAACTCAGGCCCAGGATCTTGTTTTTATTTACATGAGGGGAATCTTCTGGGGCTGGAGAAAAGTCTCAGTGTTTTAAAGGTGCTTGCTTACAAAGACTGATAGCCTGGGATCAAGTCCCTAGTATCAATGGAAAGCCAGACAAACAAAGTGGCACATGCATCTCTAGTTCATTTGCAGTGTCAAGAGGTCTTGGAATGCCCATACTCACTCTCTGTTTCTCTCTGTCTATATCTCCCCTTCTCTTTCTCTATCTCTCTCTCTCTCACACACACACAAATAAATAAATATTTTATAAAAGGAACCTCTCTGACAGACAGCAGCTGGGCTGAGGGAGAGACCTAGTCTCAAGGAAACAAATGGATGAGTTATAAGAGATACCCAGTGTTCTATGTTCTCCACATACCTACACATGGGGGTACACATCTGCACACACACTTGTATGTACCACATATCACACACACACACACACACACACACACACACACACACACGCATAAACACCCACACATACATACACATGCACATATACATACACACAAAACAAAATCCCCAAAAGAACAAAAATGATGTCATAGAAGTAAAGTAAAAGTTTTCACTACAAGTTAAGAAGGAAATGATGGAGGGATCATAAAGGAAGGTTGGGTAATAGTTATTAATATATAGTTATGTAGGAAAAAAGTTCTAATGTTCAATAAGCACAATAAGGAAGGTCACTATAATTCACTGCAAATAATTGTATATTTCATAAAGAGCTAAAAGAGAGGAGAGTGAATCTTTCTGACAAAGAACATGAAGAAAATGCTAATTACCCAGAGTTTGCATGACATATTGTATAAATGTATCAATTATCACACTAAATCAAGTAAATATATATGTGTATATATAATTATAATGTATCAATTCAAAAACAAGAATACTAAAGCAAATAATACTAATGGCTATTAATTACTATAATAATAAATTATTGTGTTTCAAGCTTGCTTCCTCCTCATTAAAATAAAGAGTCCTTGGGCTGGAGGGATGGCTTAGCAGTTAAGGTGCCTACCTGCAAAGCCAAAGAACCCAAGTTAGCCAGATGCACAAGGGTTCACATGTATCTGGAGTTCATTTGCAGTGGCTAAAGGCCCTGGCATACCCATTTGTCTGCTTCTCTTCTATCTCTCTCTCTCTCTCTCTGCTTGCAAGTAAACAAATAAATAAATAAAAAATACTAATGTAAAACACTTTTCCATAAATGTCATAGTTTTCCTCATGCTTATGGATATATAAAAATATACCATATATATATATATATATATATATATATATATATATATATATATGAAGAAAGAATTTTATTTAGCCTACTTCACTGACTATGTTCCTATTAATACAAATTTGGAAGCAAATCCCCATGGCTTTCTTCTTATAAACCATATTTGTCTTTCTTAGGCACATAGCGTGGTTTAAAAATAAGTGCCCCTTGTCATAAAATGAACTGTCTTCATGCTAAGTAGATTTTATTCCTTCACATTAGGCTTTTGGCAACTAAAATAAACACTTCATTGATTTTATGTCATCATCTCTCAGACAAGAAAACAACAAGAAAAACAACAGAGCAAGTGACCTTAAAAGTTAGTTTTCTAAAAGGAAAGATCAGTAATAAAGTCAGAAAACTGATTTCTTTGGAAATAGTACATTTCAATATATTTTTTGAATTATGAAAATGTGTAATTTAAAAGTACTTGTATGCACTGATAATTAAAAAGATTCTTGCTACTGTACTTCTCAGAATCTAATATCTTTAATAGAGCAATTTATGTGCCTCAGGTATGACTACATGCAGGTGCTTTTGTATACATTTATTTCCTGTGGCTGTTGTCACAAGTTTCCATACATCCAGTGGCTTCCAGGAGCAGACATGTACCATTTCACAACTCACAATTCCAGATGCCTGAAATAATATTGACTGAGAATATGATGGCTTCATGGGGAAGCATTCCTTTCCCGCTTATGCTTTCTGATCCCATCTCCTGTCCCTCTATTATTATTAGAACATGTGATTACATTTAAAATTGCCACAGGTTGTTGATGACTATTTATTTCCTTATCCTTGCCATAAACTAGACATCATGACACCAGTTGCTCATCCCAGAAATCAGTATGTGGAAGCAAAATGTTCAGGAGTCCATGGATAGTCATGGCTAAATAGTAAGTTCAAGGCCAGCCTGGGCTATAGAATATTCTGTCTCAAAACAGAACAAAATGCAAGGAAATAAAACTAAACAAGATCAAAACAAAGCATCAGAAAGACTTGCCATAATTGTATTTGTACAATATCCACATATGGTAATACTCGGTTTCCTGGGACAAGTGTTTATTATCTTTCAAAGACATACTTTTACAGCCTACCACAGTACATATTTGTATAACTTTGAACATTAAATCTGCATTAAAGTAATAGTATTAAACATTAAGCATTTATGTGTGGTCATTTAGAGCTTAAATCATTTTTATTTTGATACTTTTTTTTTTTTTTTTTTTTTTTTTGGTTTTTCGAGGTAGGGTTTCACTCTAGCTTAGGCTGACCTGGAATTCACTCTGTAGTCTCAGGGTGGCCTTGAACTCACAGTGATCCTCCTACCTCTGCCTCCCAAGTACTGGGATTAAAGGCATGCGCCACCACACCAGCCTTTGATTCCATTTTTGATTTTTTAAAATCATGTCTATTCTTTTTTTGTCTTTCTATTCTCTATTGATTTAAGTAAAAACTAAAATAATAACTTGTCTTATATTTTCTTTGAAATTCCTACATAAAATGTAGGATAATCAATACATTTTATCAACAGATATGATTAAAATATTATCTCAAGAAATTGTATTTCTGCTCATAGTTTCAATTTAAAGATATTAATTTATTTTGGGGAATTGCTTTTACAAATTAAATGAATAACTCTAATACTCTGCTAAATTCTTAGTTATACAATAAATAGGTTATTTCTAAACAAATGTATACATTAATTTATTCTTCTATTTTAACCTATAAAAGACCTTTAATTAGCAAGTACAAGGTCAGAATCACTTATCTTTAAAATATGTATTATATAAGAACTTTATATACATCATTGTTTAAAAAAAAGACAATGTATTATATTGGATGGAGAAAAGGAAAAATTGTCATGATCAATAACAATAATTAAGAATAAGATGAGGAGCTGGAGAGATGGCTTAGCAGTTAAGGCATTTGCCTGCAAAGCCAAAGGTTCCCATTCGATTCTCTAGGACCAACATAAGCCAGATGCACAACGGTGCACATGCAATCTGGAGTTCATTTGCAGTGGCTGGAGGCCTTGGCTTGCCCATTTTCTCTCTCTCTTCTGCCTCTTTTTCTCTCTCAAATAAACAAATAAATAAAAATAACTTTTAAATAAAAAATAATAAAAGAATAAGATAATAAGAATGTTCATTTTCAGTTTGCTTCTATGGCTTGAAGACTAAAATTCTGACCGGGATTTAATCTGTGAAGATATTGTAAACATTTACAAGCCAATACTGATACCTGGCCTGAATTTCATGGAGAATGCTTCCTCTTTGAATAGGTTGATTCATTAGTTGTGTAATCAAAATGCATCAGATGATGCCTCAGAGGGTGCCTGCTAGTGATGTCTAGCTCATTAAGCAGAGACAGCGACCTTGTCCTCTGTGAGTCAAACACTATAATGGTTTATGAAGAAATGTCAGATTAGCTAGAGATGAAAAGCTAATTCTGGTGGCTGCTGTGGATGATTTAATAAGGAGCCTTAACAATAGTGAGCTACTCTGTTACATTCTCTCATGCAGAAATATGTCAAACTACAGTGGAGATGTTTGAACGAATAAAATTCAAGTGAAATATTGGAAGCATGGTTTAATGAAATCACATTGGCTAAGGAGAGAATTCAAGAAAAAGGAACAACTGGAAAAACAATCTTCAGAGGTATCTATACTTTTTGGCTTATATCTTAATCTCCCAGAATCCTGGCCTGAAGGAACAGGTATAGAAAAATTGTCTGAAGAATTTAAAATTATTTATCATTAATTATCATGGATTATAATAAGTAATAATGAATTCTAAGGTACTTTTCTTTTTAAATTATGATTTCATTTCATTTATTTATTTGCAACCAGAGAGAGAGAGAGAGAAGAGAGACAAACACAGAGAGAATGGGCATGCCAGGGCCTCTAATCACTGCAAACAAACTGCAGATGCATGCACCCCTTGTGTATCTGGCTTATGTGGGTCCTGGGGAATTGAAGCTGGGTCCTTTGGCTTCACAGGAAAGTGCCTTAACCGCTAAGCTATGTCTCCAGCATACCTTTCTTGTGGTAAAAACTATTATCTGGGCTGGATCATAGATCAATGGGTAGAGTCCCTGCCTAGAATTCAGGAAGCCTGAGTTTGATCCCTAGTATTGCATAAAATGAGGTGTAATGGTGCAGGTCCTAACTATAGTACTTGGGAGGTAGAAATGGAAGGATGAAAACTTCAAGATCATCCTCACTAGAAAGGAAATTACAGGCCAGCCTAGGCTTATATGAGACCCTGTCTCAGAAACAAAACAAAAGGAAAATATACCAGATCAAATAAAATTAGTCATTGACGTTCTTAAAAGAAAGCAGAAAAATGTGCGAAATATTTGTCTATTTCTAAATATTGTTGAAATAAATGATTGATAAAATTGGAAAGCTCTGGCCTCTGAGACTATATCCCAATATTATACTATTTTAAATGCCTGGAGACTGAACTGTGTTGATCTTCAACCTTTTTTTTTTTTTTTTTTTTTTTTTTTGGCATACTAGCTTTCACCAGTTCAGTAACATAATCAATGCTTTGTAATTCTATCATCAAATATCTTCAACATATAATGGTTACTGACTCCATGTATGCTAAGGACAGGCTAAATTCTATCCCGTTAAAGGACAAGTTCCAAGTAATGAGACTATTCTGAAATAGCTCACTGCAGTTTTCAATTTTCAAGTCTGAGCAGAAAAGCATCATTGGCAAAATGAATCTGTATAGTTCCTTGTAAACATCTGTAGGGTTGATAGTAGCATTCTGAAGTTTCTTCATTCAAAGTTCAAGGTCACAGGTGTCTGTTGCTCTGGGGCTTGTGGTAAATTGATGCATGATAGTAAAAGAACATCAAAATAGAAGTTGTTCACCTCATGGAGGTTGGGAATCAAAAAGAAAAATCAGGCCAGGCGTGGTGGTGCACACCTTTAATCCCAGCATTCGGGAGGCAAAGGTAGGAGGATCGCCATGAGTTCGAGGCCACCTGAGATTACATAGTGAATTCCAGGTCAGCTTGGGCTAGAGTGAGACCCTACCTCGAAAAACTGAAAAATGAAAAAAAACAAAAATAAATAAATAAATAAATAAATAAATAAATAAATAAATAAAAATACCAGTGATCCAATCCCCTAGGGACACATCCTCAATGACCTGAAACATTCCAGTGGTTTTCACCTCTTATTGGTTCTATCACCTTCCTATACTAAGAATCTGGGGATGAATATTTCAACAGGTGAATTTACGGGAGAAACTTCAGCTTCAGACTCCAGTGATGTCTCTTTTTAGGCTTCGTAGGCAAGCTCCTTAATCATTAGGCCATCTCTCCAGTCCTATTGTCTCATATTTTAAATGTAAAAATACAATAGTATAGAATGAACCACTTGATTTACTGAGTGGTTAAAATAAAGCCTAATGGTAATGCTCAATTGGAGCATATGCTCTGCTATTTTTAACTTTTGCCTCCATGAATAAATGTGTACATCTCTGCATGTAGCCCATGTTTCTAACAGTTTCCTACAAGGTTTACATCTTTTATTTCATTCACAGATCTACTACAAAACAGGTCCTATTCTGATATGACCAGGAAATGTCTTTTTTGTTTTTTTCTAAACCACAAAAATATTTTAATATTCATACTCTTCATCCCATTTCCTTTTAGAGCATATAACTGGGTTAATAAGCACTTTTTCCAATATGCTAAATAAAATTGTCACTACTTTCAGCACAATTCATTTTTATAAAGAACCAATTTGATTTTGCTTTAATGAAGGGATAGAATATCCCTAAACATTATTAAAAGCTCTATTTTCTGTGCTGAATTGAAGATCTGGAGGATTTTTCTTTGGCTTATATTCTTTCTTGTATTTTTTGTCGTCAATTAGTGAAGGTGGCAATTTTTAAAAGAATTTTTTTTACTCTATTTATTTGAGAGTGACAGATAGCAGAGAGAGAAAGGGGGGGAGAAAGAGAGAGAGAGAGAGAGAGAGAATGGGCATGTCAGGGCCTCCAGCCACTGCAAATGAACTCCAAATGCATACTCTATGTTGTGCATCTGGCTCATGTGGGTACTGGGGAATCAAGCCTTGAACTGGGGTCCTTAGTCTTCATAGGCAAGTGCTTAACTGCTAAGCCATCTCTCCATCCGGCAATTTTTAAATGAGGAAATAGCAGTATATATTGAAAATCCAGGTCGCATTGCTCTCATCTTTTAAAGCAAGGTGAAGATGTTTTCAATAAAATCCATTCATTGACCGAGTACATCTATCTGAGCAAAATGAACCACCTGAGAAATTCTGACATCAGACCAGGGACTCAATATATTAAGTCACTCCATTGAATTTTTATAATTCACCTTTCTATGAATTTTAAATTAATTATTTCCCATAAAAAGTAGTAAGGAATGGGGTGAGTTAAATTCAATGTTTACAACACTGTAAGCAATAGAGATAAAGAATTAGGGAAAATCTCCATAAATTTCAATGTTTATTTTTCTTTTGAGCCTATAGTTGTAAAGGTTTTGCATTCTACCAGAAGCACATTGATTTTCATCACCCCTGGCCTTTGTTTAAAAAAAAAGAAGAAAAGAAGTCAATTAAGAGTTCAGAGTACTGGCTGGATTAAGGTTGACAAGCTCCACTCTTAAACAATCTTTATGTTACCAAACAGAGCACTGAGAAGATATGATGATCAAAGTGTTATCCTATTGCATGTACTGATGTTCACGGAAGACACTGCTGTGCCCACAATGTACTGAAATGCACGTGACTGTTTTGGAAAGGTCTCAGCTAAGCTTTGGCTAGCACAGGACTTGTTTATATCTGAGACAATTTAGGAATAATCTTTACTTTTAAGCCAGACAAATTTAAAATCAAGATCAAATTTAACAATTCTATATCAAAGCCAATGCATTTATTGTTTCTGTTCATAAAATGTTAATAATTTTTTGGTATTACATATAAACAAATCTCATACGGGTATGATTGGGTAGCAATTAATTTCTCAGCTGCCCTCACAAGAGAGTTGAGAATCAGTTGGCAAATTCAACAAATCTGAAAGACTATTTGGAATTTTTCAGTTTCCACTTATGATTTATTTTGCTTATTTTGCATTTCCCAAGTGACGGCATCACAGATTTACAAAGCAGAAAGCTATGTAGTCTAGAATGAACTGGAAAGCAGATGTTCTAGATTATAAACGGATTCTTTACTTTTCCTATATTTAAAAATATTCATTTATTTGAGAGTGTTAGGAGAGAGAGAATGGGACAGAGAGAGAGAGAGCAATAGCAAAACTGAACTGGGGTGTTCATGCTTTGCAAGCAATTACCTCTAACCATTGAGCAATCTCTCCAACCCCATTCTTCCATATTTGATTATAGCTGGATTCCTATAGTCACTAGAAATTCTTTGTGAATGATTTGAATGACTTCTAAATCCTTTAAAATCTAGATTGTACAAAGAATACACACTAATTGTAAAACAAATGTATATAGGTAGATATGTTTCTAGTTTTAAAAAAGCTACATACCTTATTCACAATATTCCTAAAATGCAAAATTTACAGCATAACTAATGTTGATTATGTAAACATTGGTTTAGTCAATAAGTAACCCTTCATCAGTTAGAAATTATACTTTGAACCAAAGCAGACAACAGAAATGATGTAACCTGAGGCAAACCATGTTTTTGAATAACATGTTTAGTTTAGCATAATGAAAAATAATTTTATTTACTAGAATATTTTCTGAAGATAGCACAATTTTATAGCTGAGTAAAATATGTGCATTTAACTAAGTTACGTATATAAATATCTGAGCTGGGCTTCCATGTGTAATTTTAACAGGAACAACATTGGGAGCCTTTATCTCTGTCCAAGCTGGAAATTATATTTGAGCATTATTGGCTGAATGGGAATAATGAACAGGAAATACAAATTTCCTAAGAAAGAGTGAGATTTTTTCACCTGGACATGGTGACACATGCCTGCAATCCCAGCTCCCGAGGAATATAAGAAAGGAGGACCGTTGTTTAATGCCCTCTCTCCTGGGCAACTTAACGACACCCTGCTTCAAAGTCAAAATTTAAAAATGAAACCTTAATGTTGCAGAGTGGTAGTGTTTGCCTTCCATACTCAAGACCAAGTGCAATTAAAAGGATAATATCTTCATCTACTGACAGTCTCAATTACTCTGGAAATGCTAACTGTAAATGACAGCTCTATGATAATTGTTATGGCTTATTTTGGTTTTCATGCCCCAACATTCTTTCACCAGCTTTTTTTCCAATGTCTAAAAGATTAAAAAAAAAAATCATTTAACATACCATTTATAATAGCCAATCCTCATTTGTAAATGTCAAATCTGTGTTCTTACTTTAACGGGGAAATTGGGGTTGGGGCATGCTTCCTGGAACCACAAGCCCTGTGTTCATATCTGCAAACTAACCAAAGAATTGGCAATTCCAGATTCAAGAGAATGATTTTAAAAATACCACATTTTATTCAGATTTTAAAAAGGTGTGCTGACAGGGGAAGACTGAGACTTAAGAAGAAACAAAGTGGGGAGAAGAGAAGAATACCACGTGGATCCAAAAGCCCATGTGGGCCACCTGTAGCTCAGGAGTCCATGTGACCAGATATGGATGGGGAAGTGCGGAAAGAAAACAGAAAGTTCAAGGGGCTCCTGCCATGTGGGGAACTGGAGGAGATAAAGAACCCATGAGGAGAGTAAGGGCTAGTGCCTTCCTAGCTGGGCCTGAGCCAGGCTCTGGCCTGGGCCCAAACAGCACAGGCCCAGCCAAGGGAAAACTCACCCACAACTGGAAGTTCACAAGTGATCAGAGAGTAAGAGAGAGCCTGCCCTCCCCTAGCAAAGGTATTTATAACCTTAGGGTGGTGGGCTGGCTCAGGAAGAGATTAGGTCTGGCAACCATGTTCCGGGGACTGAACTTGACCAACCACAATGAGTTTTTTTATATTTTATTATTTATTTATTTTCAGGTAGGGGACAGAGAGAGACAGAGACAGAAACACAGAGAGAGAGAGAGAGAATGGGAGCACCAAGGCCTCCAGCCACTGCAAATGTACTCCAGACGCATGCACCACCTTGTGCATCTGGCTTACATGGGTCCTGAGGAAATGAACCTGGGTTTGTTAGCTTTGCAGGCAAATGCCTTAACCACTAAGCCATCTCTCCAGCCCAAACAACAACAATGTTTAAATCCTATGAAAGCTCTCCCTCCTAGGAGGGGTCTTGACTATTGGTGGAAAAACAGTTCTTTGGAACTAGGCAAGAGATAAGAATAACTTTCCTGCCCTTTTTACCTTCAGTGGTCCAGTCACCCTAACTCTACCCACCTTCATTACAACATTTATTGAAAATGTTTTGCCTGTTTATGCCATTTTAATGTACATTTTCCAAAATAATAATTTATAAACTCACAATTGATTTGAGTGAGAATTTTTAAATATTTAAAATAAATTTTTGTGGTTAATATTTTTTCTCATATATGGATCTAAATCATAGACATACATATATATGCACACATATATTTATATGCATATATGATGTGAAATTAGAATTAGAAGAGTAATGCTTTGGAAAGATAAAGGGCATCTAGGTGAAGGAGGGAGGACATGAAAAGCTAATGGAGGGTAAGTATGGTAAATCCTTGAGTGGAAATGTCACTCTGAAACCCATCTCCATATTTAAGGAATATATATTAATTTTTATTTAGTTTTTTAAGGTAGGGCCTAGCTCTAGCCTACACTGACCTGGAATTCACTATGTAGTGTCAGGTTGGCCTTGAACTCACAGCAGTCCTCCTAACTCTGCCTCCCAAGTTCTGGGATTATAGTAATACACTACCACACCCAGCTTATTTTAATTTTAAACAAATCTCATTTTGAACTACCACAGATAGATTTTTTTTTAACTTTGTATAGTAAATGCCCATAATTATTTTGAGTAACACATACAGGTAGGCAAATTATTTTCTAGCTCATAATAATAATCAAAGTTTATAAATTAATATTTGTTTCATTGGACTGAATACATGTGTTAAGAAATTGCAGATTTGTTATACAGGACCAATAATGTGAACTAGTCCATAAAATCCTAGGAAAGAAAAGTTTTATAGAGTGTGTAAATACATTTTTCTGGTGGAATCACAAAGTGAATCATTCAATATTTCAACCAGGCTTGGTCTTTATTCTCAATTTCTTTAGTAACTTCATAGATTTGGGGATTGTATTTATCATTTTGAGAAAGTGTTTTGTTTTGAGAAAGTGTTCCTTTGTCCTTAAAAGTTATTTTGCCTATATTTGTTGTCTTACTTTTATTCCCATTAATTATTTTGACCCTATTAAATTCACTTCAACTTGCTTAGCTTCATTTCTGCCTTGCTACTATGGCCTCATTAAATGCCCAATAATTTCTTCTGCTTAGTTGTCTTCAGGAATGAGAGCCAGTTTAAGATATTGAGGCCTTATCTATATGCAGCAGCTCAACCAGCATTTGAAGATAGTATGGTTGGGTAGATATAGCTGGTAACCTGTGCCTTTGACAGATTTTGGAAGGAAAGGCAGGAAGTTTTGGAAAACTTCTGTTTTCAATACAAATGGGAATAATGATTCTTAAACTTTAGCATGTACCAAAATCATATGGAAGGCTTGATAAAAACAAAACATATATTCTGGCCCAAAACCTAGATTTACAGATTCAGTGTTAAGGATCAATCTGATCCCCTCCTCCAAACTTTCATTTTTTATAAAGTTCTGGTGTTGTTGATGGTGATTGTCCAAAATACCCACACAGTGGAAAACTTCACCTTAACCTTACCTTGCAAATAATTTTTAAAGGTGTGAGTAAATTTAATAATTTATTTCAATTATGATTTATTTATCTATTTGAGAGAGGGATATAGAGAGGGAATGTATGTGACAGGGGCCAGCAGCTGCTGCAAATGAACTCCAGACTCATGTAGCACCCTGTGCATCTGGCTTACATGGCTCCTGGCAAATTGAACCTGGGTCCTTGGGCTTTGCATGCAAGCTCCTTAAACACTAAGCAATCTCTCCAACCTGCAAATAATTTATTGATGCATCCTAGAAGGGACATCCCTAGACTCTCTGAAAACTCCATTACCTAGGAGGCCCGAGTTCCTGTTGCATCAGTTTTTAAAGGTAAGTCATCAGCAGATCCACTAACAAGTACACATACCTTGTGTGACAGACAATACTGACTGTTAACTGGACAGGTTCTAGTCTCCCCTAGAAGCCTTAGGCTTGCCTATGAATGACTATATAGAAGAGGTTAATTGAGAGGAGAGGGCCCATTCTTACTGGGGCTGACACCATACTCATGCATAAAAAGGAGAAAGTCAGCTGAGCATAAGCATTTACTCCTCTCTGCTTTCTGACTGTGGACACAATTTGACCAACTGCCTCATGCTCCTGCTCCCATACCTTCCCTGCCATGACGGGTTGTAACCTCAAACTGTGAGCCAAAACAAACTTTATTTCCTGTAAGCTGTTTCTGTCAAGTATAATCTCACAGCAAAGGGAAAAGTAACTAATATATAATGGAAATAGGTAATTGGTGACATTTATCTCAGAAATCACTTACCCAGCAGCCAAAATTTAATTGGAAGCAAGCAACACACACTATACCTGAACCTTCTTTGGCAGCTTTCAAAATAATGGCTTTACTTAGCTTCTGACAGGTTCCCAAATTGGCTTCAACCAGATTGTTTGGTTTGGGAGGAATACCAGCCGGGACTCATGATAAAAAGAGAATCCGACCTGTTTGCTCACATTTCTGACTTTGTTTTTCTTGCAGCTCAGCTCTACCTGTTTTCTCTCACAACATGCTAATTTTCTGTAATAATTGATTCGCTGTCAGAGCAGTGGTTTTGAACTTCAGGCAATTTCACTCCTCAGGAGACACTGGATAGAATATGGAAATAAATTTTGTTGTTACATTTAGGGAGGCGCTGCTGGAATTGGGTGGGCAGGGGCCACGTTTGCCTGTCAACATTCTAGTTTGTGTAGAACAGCCCTACCTATCAGCATAGATTCTATGTTTTGAGATTGTGGAATGCTGACATGGAGAAACCCTTCTCTAGAAAAATGGGTTGGTAAACTATCGCTATGGGGCAAAGCTAGCTCCGTGACTGGGTTCAGTAAGTAAATTTCCATTGGAATATGTCCATTGATTTGTCAATATATTGCCTGTGTGATTTTTGACTTAAAATGATTGAAGTGAGAAATTGTGAGAAAGAATGTATGGCCCACAAGTCTGAAATGTTCATCATCTCACACATTACAAAAATATTTGTGGACAGCATTGTGGTCCCTAAACTAACATTATTATTATCACTACCATTATCATAATCAATAATCACATGAGGACTTATTTTTTAATATTTTAAAAATATTTTATTGATTTATTTCAGAGAGGGGAGAGAGAGAGATTGGAAGAGAGGGAGAGACTGGGTGAACCAGGGTTTCTAGCCATTGCAAACAAATCCCAGATGCATGTGCCAATTAGTGCATCTGGCTTTATGTGAATACTGGGAAATCAAACCTGAGTGCTTTGGCTTTGTAGGCAAGTTCCTTAAACACTATGTCATCTCTCCAGCCCAGAACTTTTTAAAAATGAAAAATTTAAACACTTACACTGGATTTACTTACTTGAAATGTTTATCCATAGTTCTAGCAATCTGAATTTTGAAAAGAGCTGCAAGTGATTGTGGTTAAGATGAAAGTTGGTGATTATTGCAATGCCAAATCGTATTCTAGAAAATATTACTCCAATAAAGCAGGATTAAGGTTAATACAGTCCAGATTTCCTTGTCCAAATTCTAAAACATGACATTCTCATTCTTTATGTTTATAAAAGAATTGAGTAGAAAAATGTGTCCTGAATTAACCTGAACTTATTGTTTGTTATCTCTACCTGCATGAATAGCTGTCTTATTGTGAAAATAATATTTTCATGCCTATTGTATGCCCAACACAGAATGTGAATGCTTTGGTTAGATTCCCTGCCACAAAAGCAGCTGGTCTGAACAAGCCTAATGTCCCATGTCAACTGTGGATCCTGGAAATGATTTTAGTTCTAATGCTAGCAGAGTGAAGATTTGCATAGCACTCAATGAGTAAGAATATGTGCTTATGTGGTCTGAGCTACTGCACCTATCTATAGCTCTTAAAAATTAGAACCACCAGAAAGAATAGATTTGCATAGGACATTTTTAATATTGAAGACAAAAACAGTAGTACAATTCAAAATAAGTTGTCATCGTTTGACTTTTTAAAGGATTTTGAGAGAATTAAATATTATGATTAGTCAACTCTTCTAATAAATTGATAAAATAATTTAACTTATGGTTTAGAAGCATTTGACTAAGTATCACTTATTAGTATTGTCAGGAATTCAAGATTATCCAATAATTTCCCTTTGTGTTCCCTATAAGGACTATATTTCCATGTTATCTCAATCTAGTGGCCAATGCTTGGAGATTCATGCATGCCTTCCACTCAGGACAGTATATCCAGTGTAAAAAGTGAAGGATTGCTGGACAGTAGTTTGTTTACTGCTCATATTCTTTTATCACAAAACACTTCAATAGTGCTCACAAGATGTCCTATTGGGCCTTGTTGATGGGAGAAAGTACTTTGCTCATTCTTACCAGTTATTGACAAAAGGGTGATGTAAATGGTGGATAACATTTTTGGACTGGGCACAGAGAGAGGCTTTTGAGCAGAAAGAGGATCAGTAGGACATGATGCAACCACGAGAACTAAATAACTATTGATAATCATTAGATAATTGTTAAGAATATGGCTGCACCTGCCACAGGTAACCAGTTTTGACAAATTTTCACTAGGTTTCTTTCAGATAAACCATTTAATTATAAATGTGTCTCACTTTATTTGGATCAATTTCTTGGAATTCACTTTTCTCCTTTTCTTTCAAAACTTGTAAATCTCATTGTGTAGCTCAAAATACTGAGTTCAGAGATATAAACTATAAGAAAAACAGATAAAGGAATTTATGACATTTCCATACACAACCTCACATATATATGGGTAAACATGTTTACATACATATACTGGAACATGTGTACTTTAGGACTAAAATATCTCAATGTTCTTTCAGAGCAAGTAAAACACTACTTCAAGAACATGATTTTTTTTTTTTTCATTCTTGGAGGAGAGAGAATTTTTGATCTTGTGCTCTCCAACTCTTTAGTAATATTTTAATCCTATCAATATAAAAATAAATAATAGGGCCAGGAAGATGGCTTAGCAGGTAAGGTTTGATTCCCCAGTACCCACGTAAGCCAGATGCACAAGGTGACGCATGAGTATGGAGTTTGTTTACAGTGGCTGTAGGCCCTGGAATGCTTGCTTTCTCTCTCTCTCACTCTCTCTCTCTGCCTCTCTCTAAAATAAATAAATAAAATATTAAAAATATATAATATATTTAGTCTTGTAATACAAATCAAATATAAAATTTTATAATTATATTTCACATTAAAACTTGAGATTTTATAGCTTATCTTTAAATCACTCAAATGCTCCAGTGCTAAGAAAAAAATCTCAACATGTTTCTTGACATGAGGTTAGGTCATAATAAATGGCTATAGCATTTTTACCTATGGTTAGAGTGGCAGTTTTACAACAAAGATGACCTTCAATAAAGCAGCCACAAAAATGACTCACAATGGGTTAGAAAACAGCCTCATTTTTTTTAAAGCTACTGAAAGTCCTCCTTAATGATAACCAGACACATTTTTCTCCCTTATTTATAGGGATTTAAAGTGGTAACAGAAATTTCCACTTAAGGAAGACAATAGTCTTACCATATTTGAAAAAGTGACCTTTATAACAAAGAAACATTTTATTCTATTCTAATTGTAAAATAAAATTCATAATTTAATCAACCATCAATTCATGAGTTATAGGAGATTCATGGTGATTTGACACTAAGTTAGCATCAAATATAGATCATACATGTGAGGTTTCCTACTCTATAAATGGTCAGCAACAGAATTCATGTACAACTTGTTTAAGTGGATAACAATTTCCATATTTTTAAACTGTTTTGAATGTTTCTAATTTCATAAATTTGAAAAAGTTAAAAGCACTAAGATGCAATTTACTAATAACAAAGTATGCAGTAATCTGGAAATTACTATTTTTAAATTGCTTATTTATCGGAGTTCATATTCCCTGGCATGCTACCAATAAGAATTAATGAGTTTGAACAAGTAATCAAACATTATCTGTGTTAAAGCATAAAGTGGAACATGGTGTCTCCTGCCATAAATTTCCTGTCCATATGGTGAAGGTACAATATTGGCTCTGAAGCTTGCAAATCCATCTGGACTGATCCTAATTTTTCTGGAGAAGGCAAAGCTTTCTAAATCAAACCATCTGTTTGTATGCCTTAAAAGAACCTGTAAATAAAATAAAGCAATATGTGCATGTGAAAAAGAGAGATCAGGGCTAGCTTGACACTCATTACCCCAATACAGAGACATTTATGAACACATATTGGTAATTGTCAAGTGCAGCATTTTTGTTGTTTTTGACCAATAAGCATTATCTATGGCCTGTAACAGATACTAACTCATGCACTAATCACCAAAACTAAAAGCTCATAAAACTAAAATCCTCTGATCTTTCTTCAGTTGAGCCAGCTACTCTTTTGTTATCCACTAGAAGCTTTATTTTATTGCTTTCTCACTTGATTTTGGAAAACGTCCAGAAAACTCTAACAGGATACAACTTAAACAATATATATATATATATATATATATATATATATATATATATATATATATAAATGGAGTAGGCTTGAATAGATTACTCTTGCAAGATCTAAGAAAACATGTTCAAAACATCATCAAGGGCTATGATGATAGCTCAGTGGATAAAGCCCTGGGTAGACACAGTCTGAAGATGTGGAGGGTATCCTCCATGTCAGTGAGAATTCTCCTTTTTTTCCTTAAAATGCATTTGGACTCTTGAAGAGCTAGAAATTCAGGACTTGGGTGATGGCTCAGTGGTTAATGGTACTTGCTTGTGAAGCCTTTTGGCCTACAGTTCAATTCTCCAGGCACTTGAGGGTCATTTGTTTGCAGCAGCAAAAGACCCTGGTGTGATCCTTCTCTGCCACATGCAAATAAGTAATTAAATTAAAGAAAGAAAGAAAAAAATTACAAACTTTAAGAGGTATGTCACGGCTGAGAAATAAATACCAGCTGACTTTTGTGGGGCAATATGAAATACAGACAAAAGAGACCTGTTCTCATTGTCTTCCCCAAGAGAACGTAAGAATCAGGAGTGCCTGGGTATTAGCTATTTGGCTGTCAAATTATGTAAACTCTACATAGGAAGAAAGTAATTCCTGTAATAGTTATGAGCATGTCATTAAAAGGACAAACACATGGGATAAGTATTATATTTATATGCAACACCAGAGAATCTAATAGCTATGGACCATGCTTCTTTCAATATGACAAAAGGCCTGGAAACCACCAGGGTGCTGAATTTAAAAGTGATAAAAGAGTAAAACGGGAATGTCAGTGTCTCCAAACAAATTTCTTCACTCTAAGTAATTTAGTAAATTGCTGCACTATTAATCTTAGTTTGTGTAGAAAGGAAGGTGAGTCCTGAGGGTAAATGGAAGTCATACCATTGCAGACCTGTGCATCTGTGCAACTTACAGGAAACTATGGTTCACAGCCAGCCCACTTCTCATGGAAGTAGAGCACAGATAGTCAACCTCCACACAGAATCTTCTCAAATGGTCTGGACCATGTAAAAGCTTACATTTTGAAGGAAAAATCCATTAGGATTTTGGTTCAGAGACTCAGACTCTGTACTGATAACTGAGGATGGTCCTTTTTGCCATCTTCTTTGGGAACAGGCTTGCTGGGCAGTGTTTGCACAAAGGTAGGTAAGGGGAATTCTGAAAGGCAGGACACGTGTGAGAAAGTACAGAGTGTGGGATTTTCCCCACATTTAATATAGTAAGGATTGTTGGGGCCTACATGGGAAATTCGGATAATAGAGTTAGCTGGTCTAGCTGTGTTGTGGGTTAGAGGATCCCAAAATAAGATTCTCTGTGGTTATACTGAAGTTATATGAGAAAGTTCTGAGCTTTCCACCTTATACTCCAAAAAAAAAAAAAAAAAAAAAGTCACATAAAAGCCCTAAGTAGGAGAAAGCTTATAGAGAAGGAAAATCAACACAGGGAGGAAATATCACCTGAGAAAGGATTTTATCACTACAAAGTATGTGCTCATAGTCCCTTCTCCCACCCCACCCCCTATTCTCCTTACTTGAACAAAGGAAAGAAAACAGAATTTCAGCAAACAGGGTAAAACAGACATTTAAGAGCAAAGATCACTACCCACTCCTAATACCAGCCAGGATATTAGCTTAAGCAGGAGCAAAAATAATATGATTTTTCAGTACAAAGCTACAAGGATCAAATAATGGTGTGAAAGGTTCTCTGACTAAGACAACAGTTAGAAAATAGCAAATCAATATGGTACAATTTAAGGGAGTGATGGGAAAGATAAAATCATGTTGTAGTTTAATTCAATGGAAGAGAATCTGATTAAAAAAAGAAAAGGTCACTAAAAGTTATGACTTAGTTATATTTGTGGAAATCTCAATGTCTTACTGCTGAAGTTAATGTGAGTTTACCCTGATTATAAAGGAAAGCGCCCTGACTCTAGGCTACTCAGAAAATAGAAGTTTACAGGGCTTTCCTATCTTTTAGAATCATCTTTAATTGAAGTTTCTGGAAACTGAGCAAATGCTAACTAAAATACAATAAGTAAATAGCGATTCATATTCAAAATGGATATTGGAAAATTAACAAATAAGCAACAAATACTATTTTACCCAATGTTCAAGCCAAAATGAAGATGAAGCTAAATAATTCTATTGAGTAGTTTTTTGTGTAAGTTAAAGGAAAAATAATAATGACTACAATGTAGGTATAATATTTAAAACAGTTATTTTTTGATTTTAGGGAACATTTTGAATATAACTCCATGAACTTCATTTAAGTCAAAAATATATATTAAGGCCGGGTGTGGTGGCACACGTCTTTAATCCCAGCACTCAGGAGGCAGAAGTAGGAGGATTGTCTTGAGTTTGAGGCCACCCTGAGACTCCATGGTGAATTCCAGGTCAGCCTGAGCTAGAGTGAGACCCTACCTCGAAAAACCAAATAATAATAATAATAATAATCATAAAAATATAACATTCACAATTATTAACTCAGAATTTGGACTGAATTCTGTAATGTTTATTTTTGCTTCTTAGTTATTCCTTTACATAAATGCAGAAGCTCTGTTTTGTGAAAAAATAACCTAATTATAAATTTGGTGTCTAGAATGGAGACTTGAGGCAGCTGACTCAAAATGTTCTTCCTTTAGTTTTAGGAATTTGCTAATTTAAACAAAAGTGGTAACATGGGTTTCTGTCTCCTGTGTTCACAGAACCAAAGAGTATGACAATTATGTTTTAGTGGTGAAGATTTTATGTATAACTGGCAAAGTTAGGAGATCATGCTCTTTAAAGGTAATACATTTGATTTTGAGATTTTTTTTTGTTAAGGTGTTCAAGTAAAGACAAACCTCAGAAACAAGTCGACATCATAAATCTCAGGATGGTGGGATTTAATTTTCTTGTTGAATCAAATTGCAGCTAACCATGAGTATTTAAGCTTATGAACTGAATGAAAGCTGTAAATATTCCAAACTCAGACAAAGGTCAATGGTAGACTCTAAAAATTTCTTCTAATAAGTTCCTGATATTGTCAGGACAGAAAGTGTAGGAGTATGAAAATAGTCATTATATCCTGACAAAAAGAATGAACTCCACAACAAATATCGTTCTAAAGAAAATGTGCAAGAGTGTTAAAAAGTGTATCTATCTTTGGACATAATAATAATGAAAAATAGAAGTAATAGGTCACAGGGCTTTAAAAAATTTATAAAAGTTGTAAAATCATTAACCAAAGTCAATGACTATAACAAAATATGGATTTTATTGATACACCAAATAATGTTACTTTAATAATAATGGGGATTCCATGGATTGCTAGCTGTGTATGGTGAAAACAGCGTCAGAGGATTAATCCTTCAAGTTGACTCTTTTTAAACTTGATTTTTCTCTTTAAAAATATTTATTTATTTATTTATTTATTTATGGAGAGGGGGAGGTAGGGAAAGGGTATATCAAGGCCTCTTGGCACTGCAAACAACATTCAGATGTGGGTCTTTACCGAGGTACTGGGGAATTGAACTCAGGCCATCAGATTTTGTGCACACTCACCTTTAGCCACTGAGCCATCTATCCACTTCCTAGAGTTGGCTTTGTAAATGAAGCAATGGCTTTGAACTAGTCATATATCAAATTGAATGTTTGCTGATTAATTTACAAAATCAAAGAATAACCATATTTGATGTTCTTTTGAGTATTTAATTAAATGGCACAAGATAATTACAAAAATGAAATATAAAAACTCATCAATTATTTCTTCTATATCAGAATCTCAATGTATTAATACTTTAGGTAATTTGTTATATCCCAGTTTTCTTAAACTTTGTAATTTTGACATATAGTATTTAAAAATCCACATACTTTGCCAGATTCTTTATGAAGGAGTAATTAAAGTTATCTTATGAGTAATGTGTGTGTGTTTAGATATGTTGCATTACTCTTTTTGGGTAGGCTTAGTTTATATAGAGATACACAGATATCTATATTCTATATATGCTCTATATAGACAAGGCAAAAATAGACCAAAAAATAATTCGAGCAAATTCCAACTTGGTGAACACAAGGAGGTTATTTACAGAAGCATGGATGATGGTTACTTATAGTAGAATGGGTAATCCAGACAAGTACATCACCAAAGGTCCAGACCTGCCTTGATAATATCTTATGGAATCTATATCACTGTGCAATTTGCAGACAGCTACACCAAGGAAGAGGAATCTCTTCCAAAAGATTGCTTCCAACATCTTTGTGGTGGTTTAAGTGTAAAGTGTACCCCATAGCCTCATGTATTTTAATGCTTAATCTCCATTTGGTGGCACTGATCAGGAAGGTTGTAGAACCTTTGGGACTTGGACCTTTGCTGAAAGAAGTGTGCTACTGGGCGTGGCCTTTGAGCTGATAGGGCTCAGTTCCAAGTCCAGGTTGCTGTGCAATTTCTTCCCTGATCATGTAAAGATGCGGTACAAATATCCTGCTCAGGCCTACCATGCTTTTCCTGCCACAATGGACACTTCCTCTCAAAAATGTAAACTGGAGGGCTGGAGAGATGGCTTAGCGTTTAAGGCGCCTGCCTGCTAAGCCCAAGAACCCGGTTCCAATCTCCAGGTCCCACGTTTAGCCAGATGCAAAATGACGCAAGGGTGAAATGCTGCACTTGCCCACAAGGGGGCGCACACACCTAGATTTCGTTCACATCAGCTGGCATGCCCATTCTCTATCTGTCTTCCTCTCCCTCTCTCTCTGTGTCTCTCTCCAAAAATAAATAAAATAATAATTTTAAAAAATTTTAAAAATGTAAACTGGAATAAACTCTTTCTTCCTTAAGCTGCTCCTGGTTGGGCATTTTGTCTCAGTAATGAGAAGGTAACTGATATAACAAATAAACTTGAGAAAGAGCCTTGTGAAAGAGTTTTGTGAGGTTCGTGAGCCTTCTGAGCTTCCTGTATCTCTCTGTGAAAGAATGTTTTAATCTGAAAGAAACACCTACATCAGAAACAGTCTCACACAACACGAGAAGCAAAGTTCTTTTGTTCTTTGCTTTGTATAAAAGGTCATAAATCAATTTTGGTGGCACATGACTACAATCCCAGCACATGTGCATCTGAAACAGAAAGGTCACAAATTTCAGACCAGTCTTAGCTGCAAAATAAGATCTCGTTTAAGGTAAAAATAAAAAATAAAATAAAATAAAGCTATTTAAAAGAAATAAGGGACAAAATTGCACAAAGTTCAGTGTAATTCATGCATAATCAGTCCTGCAGCACACTTCTAAGCGGTAGACTATAAAAACCTGCCTTCTTCCACTGACTTGACCTGAAAGGGCACAGCATGAGGTCATCTTCTGCCTCTTGGCTAGTAGTTTTTTCTAGGCAATAGGAGCATGGGGAATCTCTGTAATATACATCTCCATATGTGTAATGCATCATATACATAGATATGCCTAGAAATATACATGAATATATGTGTTTGCATCATTAGTGAAAAAGTCTGTCTGTTTGCTGTTGGTCCTTGGGTTACAGAAACTAAGACAATTGTGCTAAACCTCCTTTATCATGCTGACAAAAAAAAAAATGATTTTTCCGAATACAATTTTCTAAGTACATTTTGATTTTCTATGCAGTCAGCACTCAGTTCTATAGATGATAAATAATGTCCCTGCCCTCAAGAGGCACAGTGCAAAATGTAACTAGAATTTGATATTTGAATTAATTTAATCAAATATATTAGGTAATCATTGTGTTAAACCAATAGAGTAAATGAAAATTTGTGTCCATTCCAATAACCTTATAAAGCCCTCTGGGAAGAAAATGACTAGAGCCCAAACTTGATGTATGGGCATAGTTTGGTCACATGAAAGGGACTGAGAAAGTCTTTTGAGCTACAGCAGGTTGTGTATGGAGCTACCACTATGGAGAAACTGAGTTCTGAAGTATATGATGGAATGGGATGAAAAGGAATCTCAGACAAACCTGGTTTATATTGCAAGGCTAATCAAAGAACTCAAGCCATGTTTCTTTCTTTTTTTTAATAAAATTTATTTATTTGAGAATGTGTGTGTGTGTGTGTGTGTGTGTGTGAGAGAGAGAGAGAGAGAGAGAGAGAGAGAGAAGCAGAGAGAATGGGTGAGCCAGAGCCTCCAGCCACTGCAAATGAACTCCAGATGCATGTGCCACCTTGTGCATCTGGCTTATGTGGGTCCTGGGGAATCCAACCATGGTCCTTTGGCTTTGCAAGCAAATGTCTTAACCACTAAGCCATCCCTCGAGCCCCAAGTCATGTTTCTTTATTGTCACAGACCATCAAAAAGATGAAGGCTGATAGTCACTCAGATTTGCATTTCTTATCCTTGTCAAGATGATTTCACAGTAGCAGAACTTTTCTTACTGATGCAACAAATATCTAACAAAAGCAATTTAAAGAAAGAAAGGTATACTTCAGCTGCTAGTTCAAGGGCAGCCATTCTACATGGTGGGAAAAGCTTGTGGCAGCTGGTCACAATGCATGTTTACTCTAGAAAAGAATGATGAATGCTTGGGACAGGTCAACTTTTCCTCTTTGTACAGTCTAGGACCCCGAACCCATGGAATGATGCTAACCACATCTACAGTGGTCTTCACACCTCAATTAACTTAGTCTAGAAACTGCTACACAGACATGCCCAGAAATTTGTTGCTTCCATGGTGATTCCATCAAGTCAACAATATTAGCTGTCACAACAATCATTTTCGAACACTTGGGTACGTGGTGACTTATAAAATTGTATTTCTTGAGGCCCATCCTGGGATTATGATGCTTGAAGACCCTGAGAGTTCGGCTTTTGTCCTTCTCTCTAAAAGGTTCCGAGGAATGGGTGCTGTAGGTTGTGCATTCCACAGTTGTATTGCTCTTAGTGGATGCACACTTCAGGAAAAGTAATGACCTTTCTTCATACTTTTCTCACATGTGTAGCCAGCTATGGTGTGCTAAATTGTGAAATAAATATTGTCTGTCTCCTCACAAAACCCGATACATGCTGAGTGTGGTATTTGTTTGCTTACTTGATTGGACAAAGATTTCTTCCTTGTTGAAAGACCAGCACAGAGAGGTTTGTGAAATCTCTGCATTGGGCATTAGGATTGCTGCTCATATGCCATAAGAAAACAAGTTTCCCATATGTTCTGCAATCAAGCTCTTTTCAAACCCTGGACCTTCAAAAATTGTATATATAATATAAAAGAAATAATGTGTTTATCTACTAAAGTGGGTAACACATTTAGTCTGCTTGGGAAAACCTGTTGGATGCTGAGAATTTTAATTAAAAATAAGAAGGATTTGGAAAATAGCTAATTACTGACCAAGGCCCAGAATACTATAACCTGGCAGTTCAGCATGGCTCACTGCCTATTCTTCTAAATACATCTTCATTTAAACAGACACAGAAATGTCACATCTGTGCATGCTTTGGTATTACAGTAGTACAGCTGAGTACCCTCATAGAGACCATGTGACCAGAAAAGCCAAACATTTACTATCATCTCCTTGCAGAACATATTTTCTAAACCTATCAGTACACATTCTGTTGCACCTGACATACTTTATCTCAGGAAAAGCTATGGGATTAATATATATTTGTAGCTGCTATCAGAACTGCTTATTTTCTCTTCCCCTAGTAGCAAACAGTAAGACTGAAAGGGAAGATTAAAAAGGGTGTCATTGGTTTAAAAAAAAAAGTCTGGATTGAACATGATAACAAGATAAAATAGAATATTTAGAAAAATAGAATGTTTATTGAGAAGTTTCAAGAGGATAAATAGAAGAGAAAGAAGTTTGCAGGATAAACATGCCTATAAAACTTACCCATCAACACAAAATAGCAATGGATTGTAAGTTAATTACAAGCATCAGGGGCCTTCAAATATCTGTTTGGTGATGGTTTCAGCAACAAAAGACATAAGCATCTCAGAAAGCTAATACATGGCTAATAAAAAAAAAATTCTGAATGATCTGAAAGAGAGCACACTATCTTGAATCAATAGCAAAGGTGGATTTGTTCTTCATTACTCAGGAGAAAGGAGATAGTGATTTATTTGGGAAAACCAGCAACATTCTGCACATTTTCTGATGAGATTTCCTCTGATTTTTGTGAGAGGCAGTTTGAAAGAAAGTCATGTCAACATTTTTCTAAACATTTTTATTAATCTGCACATTTCAAAATACATTCTACAATTCCTAGAAATGCTGAGTTTCACTTTCTTTAGCTGTGAATTGATATAACGTACCTCTCCATGATGTCACTCCCATCAATTCCGAGGCTTATGTAGCTTGTAAAGTCACCCCCCGCGTTCATTTTTCATCACATCATAGTGAGTGGGGTCACAGAATGTCCCACATGCTTTCACACTGCAGATTGTCAAGTAAAATGTGCTGATATAATCAATTTGAATTATCCACAAGGTGAATAAACAATTCATTTCAAATGTTGTGTATTCAACATGATAGCTCTGGTTTTATTCTTGGTGAGTACACACACAGGGCTGCTCAGCCAAATGAGCACACACAGAAAAACACTGAATTAAGAAAAACAATAAGAAAAGGTTACTTTCCCACATATCAGGCAGATTAGAATGCGTAAATGATAAGGTTAATGTTAACAGAATTATAGAAATGTCTTCTTTATAATTAATGAGAAAAATCAC
Organism: Orientallactaga sibirica; assembly: GCA_036365145.1. Taxonomy (NCBI): domain Eukaryota; kingdom Metazoa; phylum Chordata; class Mammalia; order Rodentia; family Dipodidae; genus Orientallactaga; species Orientallactaga sibirica. Next base: position 9,850,353 of record JAEOAD010000019.1, on the reverse strand, counting down.
AGAGAAATGAACTATAAAGTTAATAGCATTATTTGAAATTTGTGATTTTAAAAATTATGTAATGAAGCAACTTATGGTAATTTTTTTTTACAAGAATCAGAGCTTGGGGCCAGAAAGATGGCTCGTATGGTAAAAGCACTTCCTGCACAAGAATCTTGAGGGTCTGAGAGGGACTAATTTGACCTGAGCTAGAATCTCTAGTGCCTGTATGAATATCTTGGTGTGGCCACGTATACCTATAACCCCAGGCCAGTGGTGAGTAAAGATGGAAGTGTCACAGAGCTTGTGAAAATGGAATGCTCTGGAATTAGGGACACATGTTTCCAAAACAAAACATGTGTGAGTGATAGATGAGTGATAGAGAATGACACCCCACATTCTCCTCTGGCCTCCACATATGCTCACATAGAATACTCATGTTGGTGTGCACACATGCATACACCACACACACACCACCACCACCACCATACATACCACACACAAGCATACATGCAAAATAAAAAATAAAGAAAGAAAGAAAAAGCAGAGGTCTTCAAATATACTAGAGGTTAATTCTTTGACAGAAATCATATACTATTATAAAAATGTTATTTCCTTTAAGATAGCACAATTTTTATTGATTCTAATACAGAAACTAACCTACCTATTGTTCTTACAGAATCTATGCATTAAAATCTGCATAGGACTATGGTTGATGTTTACCACAGCCTGAGTTCCTTGCTGCTAGGGAGCTACTAACAATTTATTTATAGCTTCAACTTGTAAGACCCAGCCAGGGTGCACGGGGATTGATCCCTGCCTCTTTGGAAATGATTAGAAAGTCCTTACATGAGCAGAAACTGCTTCAGTCTGTAATACTGTGGAGAGTGAGTGTTGTTATGGGCTTCTGATGACCCTTTGCTCTTGTGTCCTCTTAGCTTTGATGTGCTCCCTTGCCCCTTTGAACTCCCATTGAACACCTGGGTTTCTGCTCTAGTGAGCTCCCCATTGGTAATGCTCTTCCGAGTTTAATCAATGACCTACTCTCTGTTTGACCTTTTCTGTCAGAGGGTTATTAAGTATTTGGAGGAAAGAGTAAACATTGTTACCTGTGATCCATTCACATCTTGGTTTAGGGGGGAAGCTTTCAGGAAGGAAAGAGGTGACTTGTGTTCTCCTTGAAACCAAGTAACCCAAGAAAATAAGCTAATTATACATTTCAGAAAGAATACTCCAGAGACCTGAATTTTGCTAGCAAGATTTCATTTTATAAGGATTGCCAATGGTAAGTAGAACCCCAAATCTGTGGGGTAGGTCTTCTTAGGGAACATTGCATGAGTGAAGCTACCCCTAGAGAAAAACTTGGGCATGTTTAATATTTAAGTAGTCCACAATGCATATGATAGTTCTCGGAATCTTGCTTAAAACCACATTTATGGGGCACAAGGACATGTCCAACATAGGGAAAATCTAGGGGGAGTAATTTGACACCGCATTGCTTCTTTGAAACTTTGATTGTCTGTATAGTGTTGATATTATTTAATAAAACGTGGTACTAGTATGATCAGATTTTTTTGTTTGTTTGTTTGTTTGTTTGTTTGTTTTTTTTTTTTTGGTTTTTCGAAGTAGGGTCTCACTCTAGCTCAGGCTGACCTGGAATTCAATATGTAGTCTCAGGGTGGCCTCGAACACATGGCAATCCTCCTACCTTTGCCTCCCAAGTACTGGGATTAAAAACATGCACCACCATGCCCTGCATGATCAGATTTTTGTTAGTAATATTATTCTTTCCCAATTATTTTATCACAACATTTTCTGTGCTTACAACCTGTCATAGGTTTTCATTACATTTTATGTTTACTCTTCACCTACATGTGTGAGGGTCATTTCACTGATAAAAAATAATAAGAATGGAGCTGAGTGTGGTGGGAAACTTCTGTAATCTCAGCCTTTGTGTAGTGGAAGCAGGAGAATCAGTAGGCAAAGGTCATCCTTGGCTATAGAGCAAGTTTGAAAACAGTATAAGCTACATGAAAACTTCTCTCAGGTACCCAGCCCACAAATTCTGACAATAATAAAGAAAATAATGTAATAAAATAAGTCAGAAAATAACGTAGGCCCTTTAAGAAAAAGAGAATGTTTTTACTATCCATTATTTTCCTATTGTTGTAAGCCTTAATGAAAATTCAAAAACATCAAGATTCTGTGTTCAATTTACATGCAGATAAATGGAAAGATGGTCATTCAAAGGAAGCACCTTGATGACCTAAAATATTAATATAGTTCTGTCCATAATATTGGTATACAGGGCTGAGGAGATGGCTCAGCAGTTGCAGAGCCTTCCAGCCTGGGTTCAATTCCCTGGTAACCACATAGGGAGATACACAAGGTGGTTCATGTGTCTGGAGTTTATTTTCAGTGGCAAAAAAGCCCTGGTGTGCCCATATTCTTTCTCATCTTTCTTCCCCCATATCTCTTAAATAAATAAGATTCAAAAACAATTGAGAAATGAATTTTACAAAACTCAAAGAAAGACAAGTGAAACAAAGAAAAATGGGATAAGATCACTGGCTCTGGCAAATCAGAGATTTAAATACAGCAATGAAAGATGTAGGCAAGAAGGAATTTCCTAACAAAATACACAAAGCAGCTCTGCTTCTGCACAAGAGCATAGATGCTTTTGAACTGCAGAGAGGAAGCCTCCACCCACAGATAGGATCTTTCCAGGGTTCACTACTAAATGTTTATGAGAAAAGTTGAGAACAGGACTAGAGAAACCCATTCATGGCTGTAGGAGTAAGACATATTCCTTTAATACCTGAGAGGCTGAAAAGATGGCTCAGTCAGTCCAGTGCTTGCTCTCCAAGCATGAGTTCCTGTGTTTGGAGTCTCAGCACCCACCTAAAACCTGGACATGGTGATTTGAATGACACCATACAGACTGCAATGCTAATCCTCAATGTGATAAACAAATTGCCTATTTGGGACATTATACATAGTTTTGGTTGGAAAAATATGTATTTTAATTTTGTCTGGAACCATAAAAACCTATAAGTATATAAAGGTATTGTGGTTTTAATGTAAAACTCCCCATTAAGCACATGTGTTTGAACACTCAGTCATCAGCTAGCTGGTGGTACGCTTTGGGAAGGTTATGGAACCTTTAGTAGATAGAGCCTTCCTGGAGGCAGTATGCCACTGATGGACAGGCATTGATGTTTTATAGCTCAGCCCTTCTTCCTGTTCACTCTCATCCTCCTGATGGTAGATGGGAAGGACTAGCCTCCTGCTGCCTTGCCTTTATTATTTATCCTGGCCTGTACCTCCAGGAAGTGAAGCTGAAGTAAACTCTTTCCTTCCTTGACCTGCTTCTTGTCAAATAATTCTTCATAGCAATAAGGAACCAGTTCAGAGGTCTTGAGAAATGAAAACAGAAAAAGCAGGAGATATTACCTCTTGACTTTGCTTGCCTGGCTTCAAAACATAACACAAAACCATAGAACTCATAACCATGGTATTGTCATTAACACAGACATGAGAACACACAGAACAAAATAGAAAGCTTAGAATTAAGTCTATACATTTACAGCAAATGGACTTGATCCCAAATAGGGGAAAATACAATCTGTTCTTCAATGGTGCTGAGGAAACTGAGTATCCACATGCAAAATCATATGTAGAATTCTACATCTCACCAGTTACAAGAAATAAACTCCAGATGTGCTAAAACACTAACGACTTAAATGGAAGAACTGACAGTATTATTTCTCTGAATCAATCTCAGCAATTGAGAAATTATTATTTGAAAAAAATGCTTCACATTTCAAGTCAGATCCTTGTATATATCTATTTGATTTTGTCCAATAAATGGTAAGTGGACAGGTGTACACTAGGCTCTGCTGCAAACCCCAAAGCCCTGAAAGTGGAAGTATCAATATCCACAGTCTGACTATGCATCTGTAGGCTGTCTAGGTGTTGGCCACCGCAATATTTTAAAATGCTAAATTAAACTAAATATCCTAATTAGATTGAAGTATCTACATGGCAAGAAATATCCCCTGATACAGGTTGGAGTTATGTGTTTTGCCCTTTCACTACCATAATATCTCCCCTGGTAAGAACACTGAAGAGTGATAATATCCCAGATCTTCCAGCAGACTGTGAGATCCATGAAGGCAAGTGCTACAGATTAACTATATCTGTATTCCCTGCACTGAAACCATATCTCAGGAAGGATTTTTTTTGTAAGCAATCATTAAATAAGTAAATAACTGGGTGGCTTTATGAATTGATAAATAAATGAAAAAAAATGAACATATATTGTTTATACCTCATTCCATTCTCATATTAATATAGAATCATTTAAAGTAGTTGTCCTTACATTCTGAAGCATCCACTACATAATATAAAATAACACTTTTGATTTAGTTTATATATTGAAGGGAAAGGCCCATAATACATTCATGTGAGAGTCATCAAGTTTTCTGACAGTCCACATCACTGGGATAAATCTGAGCTCATTTTCAGCTGCCCAACATAATATGCTGGTGGATATTTATTTATATGCACTGTCATGGGTCATAATTGCTTTGGGAAAGGCCTTCTATCTTGTGAATAGAGTCAGTTCCTTCTAGTTATGTATGTGAGTTTGTGTATGCTCATGTCCACATTAGGCTGAGTGGAGATTTTCTTTCTTTTTAAAAATTTCATTGTATTGAGTGGTTCTCTACATATGTTTGAAAATAACTTCTGTGTACTTTTCTCAGGGAAGTATGCATATTTAGACTACAAGTTCTTTCAGAAAAAATGGAATAATCATCACCCTTCTTTTTGAATTTACAATAAATGCTGGCTTAGTTTTCTTAGTGTGTGGACTTGATACAGGCTGCAACCATAAAAGAATCCTATCTCAGATCACTGAAACAACCTCATTTATTTCATTGCATAGCTTGAATGATTTCATGTAAAATTTAAACTACAGATTATTCAGAGGAATACGGTTTCTCATTTAGTCTGAAGAAATTTCAAGCTCAACCACATTAAGCACTTCATTTACTTATCATTCTACTGCAAATTATTTTATTACAATCCTTATAATTATATATGCTATCCTTGTGACAGCACCTCTTTAAATTTTTAACAAGATATACTTTTCATATCAACTAGACAGTGGAACTTTTAAAACAGTAATTTTTCCTTAATGGCAAAGTTCATTATTGACTATTTCAATGCTATAGAACAGTACTTTCCCAAAATGCATTGCATAGAACATTAATATCCTTAGGTTTTTATGTATAACATTTGAATAATCAGTTAGTGATTAAAGAGATTAAAAATTATTGATGATATTGGGGTGGAGAGATGGTTCAGCAGTTAAAGACGCTTTTAAAGCCTGATGTCCTGGATTTGATTCCCTAGTCCTCACGTAAAGCTAGATGCCCAAAGTAGTGCATGCCTCTGTAGTTCATTTGCAGTGGCTGTAGGCCCTGGTTCACCCATCATCATTTTCTATTTCTCTCCTCCATCCCCTACCTTTTTGTCTCTCTCTTTTTCAAATAAATAAATTAAAATATTTTTAAAATATTGAGGGCTGGAGAGATGTCTTAGAAGTTAGGCTGTTTGCTTGTAAACTCTAGGAATCCAGGTTCAATTCCCCAGTACCCACATAAGCTAGATGAACAGAGCGCATGCATCGGGAGTTCGTTTGCAGTGGCTGGATGCCCTGGCATACACATTTTCTTTCTCTCTCTCTTTTTCTAATAAATAAATAAATAAAAATAAAAAATATTTAAAAATATTGACAATGTTTACTCTTCAATTTTTGTTTTAGCTATGTTCACCAATGTATAGGTCTTGCTTCATTTTCTCAATGTAAGATATTCACTTTATTTTCCAAGTGGAAATTCACTTATAAAAATTAAAACATGTAACCAAATATAAAGTATAAAAAGTCATTCAACTAATTTGATATACTCATCATCCATGTTTCCAACCTGGATAGTCAATGTGTTGTATGTGTAGTTTTCCTCTGCAAGAAATATGTAGAAGTGTAGACATGTAAAAGGCTGAACAAAGGCATGAATTAACAGTTGCAGGTAGGTAGTATGTAAACATTTTGGCATGCTGTTTTATAGTAAATAGCATGATTATAAATACCAATAATATCCTGTACATTTCTAAAAGCTAGAAGAAAGCATTTTAAAAGTTTTTACCATTAATAAGAAATTCTACTGGGACAATGTATGTTTAAACTGACTTAAATGTTACCCAAAGAATATAAATATCAAAACACCATTTGACTCCATTCAAATGTTTAAATATTATATTTTGATATATGAATTTATAATGAATATAATTATTTAACATGAAATGAAAGAGTAAAATTATTTTAAAATATTAGTATAGTAATATACAATTAGTACAAACAATCTTAATTTTTATTTAATTAAATATTTTTGTCCCTATGGTTGTATTCAATTGTATTCTCCAAATAAAACATAACTGGAGGGGCTTCTGGGTAAGATAGGGGCATAGGAGTCAGCCAAACCAGATCAGGGAGGGATTTAAGCAAAAATACAGCAAAATACAATCTTCTTCTGAAAAGTGCAGAATATTTTTTCCAGTGAAACAGCGGAAAAGCAGGAGATGGCCAGAATCCTACTGTGGAGCTTGCGGCCTGATCTTCGGCAGCCCGGTCCCTCGCAGCCCCGCTCCTCTGTGGTCCCCCCCTGCCAGGTGTGCCTAGCAGCAGCAATAGAGACCAAAAAAATGGGACTTTCCAACCTCACCAGTCTCCTTGCAGAGCCCAGAAATCTTTAAAAAAAAGTCTGCTGAGCTACTGAAAGTGATACAGGGCAACAGTATGAGCAACTATAGGCTTCCTGAACTTGCCCATTCCCCAACCATCAAAACCATGAACTGCCAGCATTCAGCTCCCAGGGACAGTGCATCCAGCATAGCTGAGCCAAGCTCAAGCTCCATAGCACAACACCAGCAGCACATCCAGCACAGCTGAGCCAAGCTCAAGCTCCACAGCTCAGGGAATGAGGTGGGCACTCAGAATTGGTGAGTTTGGAAGCCACACCAAAAGGTAACAAGGCTGGATGACCAAAAAAAGGTACATAGGCCTGCATTGGAAGTGCTAATATCTTTTTCCAGGTCAGGGCAGGTTATGGGTTACATATTTGTGATTGGTTTTACAATTTTCAAATAAGCTGAACATGGGGTGTTGAATATTGCTACCTTTAATACTTTTAGATTTATAGGGCCTCTATCTTTTGCTTTTGTCATTGTAGGGTCTTATCCAGAACCAGGCTGACCTGGAACCCAATTCAGAACAGAATCCACTACCTCCTAGGTGACAGGATTAAGGGTGTAGAGGAACACACACTCTTAGGGATTTTGGCCTCATAAGACTGTTTTAATTCCCACACTTCTATACTCTGTGCCAATTTTAATTGAATGTGTATTTTGCGCAGTTGAAGTTTAGAACTTGCCAGTAAATTATTCCACCAGCCCACTACAATACTTGCTTAACAAGCAAAATCAACACCTAGCATTACTTCTGAGGGTGGATTTGGGTACATGTGCTACACTTGGCACCTTAAACTCATATCCAGAAAGTATATAAAGGTATATAAGAACACTGCAGATAAATAGAAAACCTAAGCATCAAATCAATCCAGGATGCAAAAGTCATTACATTATAATATAAGAAACAAAGAATCAAGACATTGCAATCCCACCAAAAATTACAAATCCATCAGAATTGTTCACTTATGAGACTGTTTTAGATGAAGTTCCTGACAAAGACTTCAAAAGAATGATGTTATCTATGCTCAAATAAATGAAAGAAGAAATGAAAATAATCAGAGAAGAAAACAAAGGAATTAAAGAAGAAAACAAACTCTTGAAAGAGAACACAGGAAAGCAGCTTAATGAAATAAAAAGGTCATTTACAGGACATGAGTAAGGAAATAGAAATATTGAAGAAAAACCAGGCTGAAATCCTAGCTCTGAAGAACATAGTCAGTGAAATAAAAAACTCTGTGGAAAGTCTCACCAGTACAATGGATGAAGGAGAGGACAGAATATCTATACTAGAGGACCAGGTGGCAGACCTAATACAGTCCAACAAAGAGAAAGACAAGCTAATAGAAAGGTATGAATGGGAATTCCAAGACATCTGGGACACTATGAAAATATCAAACATAAGAATTCAAGGTATAGCAGAAGGGGAAAAATTTCAATCCAGAGGCTTAGTAGGTGGTTTCCACAAAATCATAGAAGAAAAATTTCCCTAAATTGGGAAAGAAATGCCAATTCAGATACAAGAAGCTTTTAGAACACCAAACAGACAAAGCCTAGAAAGATCCTCTCCTCACCATGTTATAATTAAACTACTAAAAATGCAAACCAAAGAAAATATATTGAAAGCAGTTAGAGAGAAAAAGCAAGTGACCTTCAAAGGGAAACTCATCAGGATCATAGCAGATTACTCAACACAAACTTTAAAAGCCAGAAGGGCTTGGAATGATGTATTCCACATTCTGAAAAACAAAAACTGTCAACTGCGATTACTTTATCCTGCAAAGCTATCTGTCCAAATTGATGGAGAAATAAGGATATTCCACAACAAAAACAGGCTAACGGAATTTATGGCAACTAAACCAGATCTACAGAAAATACTTGCAGGAATCATTCACACTGAAGACAAAGCAAATGCACACAGCAGGAAATAGGAAAAAATAAACCATACTCAAATAACAGTTAAAACAAGGGAGTAAAGTGAAAACAGGAAGAATTACAAAACAAGAAGAATGGTGAGAATAAATACACATATTTCAATATTAACTCTTAATATCAATGGCATCAATGCCCCAACCAAAAGACATAGGCATGCAGATTGGATTAAAAAGCAGGATCCTACCATCTGTTGCCTCCAGGAAACTTACCTCTCAATAAAAGATAGAAAACTTCTTAGCGTGAAAGGTAGAAAAAAGTATTTCAAGCAAATGGGCCTAGGAAACAAGCAGGGGTTGCTATCCTAATTTCTGACAGGATAGACTTCAAACCACCATTGGTGAGGAAATATAAAGAAGGTCACTTTATACTGATTAAAGGAACACTCCAACAGGAGGACATTACAGTCCTGAACATATATGCTCCTAGCATGGGGGCTCCCAATTTCATCAAACAAACACTATTAGACTTAAGGTCAGAGATAACTTCAAACACAATAGTAGTGGGTGACTTCAATACCTCACTCTCAACACTAGACAGGTCTACCCAGCAAAAAATAAACAGAAAGACATCTGCATTAAATGATGTCATGGAACAAATGGACCTAACTGATATATCAAATATATACAGAACATTCCATCCAAATGCTGCAGAATATACATTCTTCTCAGCAGTACATAATATGTATAATAGGACACAAATCAAATCTTAACAAATATAGGAAAATTGAAATAATCCCTTGTATGCTATCCAACCACAATGGGATTAAAATGCAAATCAGCAATAAAAAAAAAAAAAAAAAAACTACAGAGCATACAGAAATTCATGAAGACTAAACAGTACATTATTGAACAATGTATGGATCATTGAAGAAATTAAAAAGTAAATCCAGAAATTCATAGAAGCAAATGATGATGAAAATACAACATACCAAAACCTTTGGGACACAATGCAAGCAGTCCCAAGAGGGAAATTTATAGCCCTAAGTGCCTATATTAAGAAATTAGAGAGTTCACAAGTAAACAATTTAATGCTTCACCTTAACGCCTTGTAAAGAGAAGAACAAGGCAAACAAAAATCAGTAGATGGGAAGAAATAATAAAGATTAGGGCAGAAATTAATGAAATGGAAACCAAAAAAAAAAAAAAAATCAAAAGAATCAATGAAACAAAGAGTTGCTTCTTTGAAAGGATAAACAAGATTGATAAACTCTTAGTAAATACGACCAAAAGAAAGAGAGAAGATACAAAAATTAATATATAAAAGGCAACATTACAACAGATACCAAAGAAATTCAGAAAATCATATGGACACACTTTAAGAATATATATGCCTCTAAGTTTGAAAACCTGAAAGAAATGGATGATTTCCTTGATTCATATGACCTACCAAATTTAAATCAAGATGAGATAAACCATTTAAATAGGCCTATAAAAATTACAGAGATCCAAGCAGTTATAAAAAGTCCCCAAACTATAAAAGTCCAGGCCCAGATGGATTCACTGCTGAATTTTACAAGACATTCATGGAAGAACTAACACCAGTGCTTCTCAAACTTTTCCATAAAATAGAAAAGGAAGGAATTCTACCAAAATCCTTCTATGAAGCCAGCATCATCCTGATACCAAAACTGGACAAAGACAGATCAAAAAAATAAAATTACAGACCAATCTCCCTCATGAACATAGATATAAAAATTCTCAACAAAATACTGGCAAACAGAATACAAGAATATATCAGAAAGATTATTCACCCCTACCAAGTAGGCTTTATCCCAGAGATGCAGGGATGGTTCAACATAAGCAAATCCATAAATGTAATACACCATATAAATGGTCTGAAAGGACAAAAATCACATGGTCATCTCAATAGATGCAGAAAAAGGCATTTGACAAAATCCAACATCCCTTCATGGTAAAAGTATTACAGAACTTGGAATAGAAGAAACATATCCCAACAAAATAAAAGCTATTTATGACAAACCTACTGCCAACATAATACTAAATGGTGAAAAACTTGAAGTTTTTCCACTAAATTCAGGAACATGAGAAGGGTGTCCTCTTTCCCATTTTATTTAATATAGTACTGGAAGTCTTAGCTATAGTAATAAGGCAAGAGACACACTTAAAAGAGATACAAATAGGAAGGGAATAGATCAAATTATCATTATTTGCAGATGATATGACTCTATACATAATAGACCCTAAAGACTCTACCAGCAAACTGTTAGAACTGATAAACACTTTTAGCAATGTAGCAGGATACAAAATAAACACACAGAAATCAGTAGCTTTTCTATACACTAAAACAAACATGCAGAGGATGAAATCAGGGAATCTCTCCCATTCACAATTGCCTCAAAAAAAAAAAAAAAAAAAAAAAAATAGCTTGGAATAAACAACTTAACCAAGGAAGTGAAGTATCTCTACAATGAGAACTTTAAAAATCTCAAGCAAGAAATTGCAGGAGACCCAAGGAAATGGAAAGACATCCCATGCTCTTGGATTGGAAGAATCAATATTGTGAAAATGTCAATCTTACCAAAAGCAATCTACATATTTAATGCAATCCCCATTAAAATCCCAATAGCATTCTTCACAGAAATAGAAAAAACAATCCTAAAATTCATATGGAAACACAAAAATTTTGTGCAACAAAAATCAGGCAGGGGGTATTACCATACCCATTTTAAGTTATATTGCAAAGCCATAGTAACAAAAACAGCATGGTAGTGGCACAAGGACAGACAGGTAGGTCAATGGGACAGAATAGAAGACCCAAATATTAATCCAGGCAGCTACAGCCACATTATTTTTGACAAAAATACCAAAAATATTCATTGGAGAAAAGATAGCCTCTTCAACAAGTGGTGCTGGGAAAACTGGATATCTGTAGGTAAAAGGATAAAAATAGATCCTTGTTTCTCTCAATGCACAAGAGTCAAGTCCAAATGGACCAGGGACCTTTATATCAGACCTGAAACTCTGAAACTGCAAGAGAAAAAGGTAGAGGAAACCCTTCAACATATTCACATAGGCAAGGACTTTCTAAATATAACCCCAATTGCTCAGGGAATAAAACCACTGTTCAACCCCTGGGACCTCATGAAATTACAAAGCTTTTGTACATCAAAGGACACTGTGAATAGAGCAAAGAAACAACCTACAGAATGGGAGAAAAATCTTTGCCAGCTATACATCTGACAGAGAATTAATATCCAGAATATACCAAGAACTCAAAAAACAGAATAATAAGAAATCAAACAGCCCAGTTTAAAAATGGGCTATGGAACTAAATAGAGAGATCTCAGAAGAAGAAATACAGATGGCATATAAACATCTAAAAAAGTGTTTCACATCCTTAGGCATCAGGGAAATGCAAATTAAAACCACATTGAGATTCCATTTCACTCCTGTCAGAAAGGCTGCCATCACAAAAACAAATGACAGTAAGTGTTGGTAGGGATTAGGAAAAAGAGGAACACTTCTACACTGTTGGTGGGAATGTAATGTGGTCTAACCATTGTGGAAATCAGTGTGGAGGTTCTAGAGACAGCTAAAAATAGGTTTATCATATGATCCAGCTATAGCACTCCTAGGCATATATCCAAAGGACTCTTCTCACTACCTTAGATATACTTGCACAATCGTGTTTATTGCTGCTCTTTTCACAATAGCTGGGAAATGGAATCAGCCTAGATGTCCCTCCACAGATGAATGGCTAATAAAGATGTGGTACAGTTACAGAATGAAGTTCTATTCAGCAGTAAAGAAAAAAGAAATCTGCAGGGAAATGGATGGATCTGGAAAGGATTATACTAAGTAAGGTATCCCAGGCTAAGAAAGCCAAATGTCACATGTTCTTTCTCATATGTGGATCCTAGCTACAAATGTATACACTTGTGTGTGAACTGGAATCAAAAATAAGTACCAGAAGCCAGTAAGCTGGTAAAAGGCTATAGGGGAGGGAGGAAATGGAAGGACTTAAGTGGATGGTATTGTACATATGTAAGTAGAAGAACAGATTACAGGCAGGGGAAAGGCCTAAGCAAGGCTATGGGAAAAGAATGTGTAAAAGAAGGGCAGGGGGATGGTCAATCAAATACAAGATAGTCTGAATTTTTTTGAATAATGGCACATCCATAAGCTATAGACTGTTACAAGAAAATTTTCAGTGCCTGGGTTGGGGTTCCTTCCAGTGAGTTGTTGGCCAAGGAGGTCCTCGTAGCCTTCAAAACATTAAAGTTAATTGCCAAGGCCCTTGGTTTCCCTTGACAAACAGATGGTAAGACCCTATTGCTGAATACATCTCTTGCCTGAGAGACAAGGTCACTGAGAAAGCAAGCTGGTGCTGAGCAGAAAACCGTCTCCCTATAGACCAGCCAACTGAAAGCTGGAAAAAGCTACACTGCATGCAGCCGTATGGGAGACAGAAGTCATCAGCAGTGAAAACAATGGACACTGGAAAACTCAAGTTTGGCCATACAGGCCCAATGACTGAACAGGTGCAATAGTGGCATGTCTGCTCTTGGGGAAACCAACTGCTCCATAATTGGCCTGAAGGCCCTCTCTATGGGAGGGAATACATGCCTGGTACTGAAAAAAACTTAGCAAATGTCTATGGCAGGGTAGGTCATGAGCCTTAGGGGTATAAAGCCTGGTCTTGTCTGTCTAAATGTATATATTATTCCCACCAAGCTTCCCTGATGTTCATATTCACATATTAATGCTACTCTCACTTCTGGTTAGAGAAGCTTCTCTTTTCAGATGGTGATGACCACTGGGATGACCCAAAAGACAACATAGTGCTGAGAAGAAGTGATGGAGGAGTGCCCAGCACTGAAACATCTCTGTCACAGCCTCCAAGACTCAGGGTCCATTGCGGAAGAGGGAGCAGAAAAAATGTAAGAGCAAAGGGAGGGTATGACTCCTTACAATACAACTGTCCAAACAGAAATTGGCCTCGATATACAAGACTTTGCAGTGCCTTGCAATACCTTTGCAAGACCCTCATAATAGAAGAAAAAGATGATGACATCAAATTAAAAGACAGACTAATAGAGAGAGGTAGGGGATATGATGGAGAATGGAGTTCTGAAGGGGAATGGGGGGAGGGGAGGGAAATATCATGTTTTTGTTGTATGTAAGTATAGAAGTTGTCAATAAAGAATAAATAAAATGGTAAGAATAAAATAACATAACTTGATAATAGTGTACAGCCAAATATCACTACTTCTAAAACATTTCCATTATGTATCATAAATTACTTTGTTTCTATTCTAGAAAGCATGTGGAATGATTGCACTAAAATGAAATTGTCTCATAAGGAAGTATTTCATTTATAATTTTAATAGATTTTTATGAAGTTTCCACACATGGAAGCTTTATACCAAATATCTTATACGAGAAATACACTGTTACAAATGAAATGAGGAACAAATTGTCTTGTTTTTATAAAAGTTGATTGGTGGGAAATAGTGCTATTTTACTATACACTCAATATATGTATAAATAAATCTTTCTATACACTTAAGAATTTCTGAAATTTTCTTCTGTGTTTTCATATCTTTAGCTAATCTATAACTTTGGTAGACATGTTTATATGTTAGAGAAATGACAAAAATGATATATATAAAATACAGTTAAAGATCTTACTGGCTATGTCATATAACTGCAATTGATAATAATTTTAAAAATAACTTAATATATTGATGCAAGATTTGGGGGTTCAGGAGGGGTCACCCAAATTTATGAGCCCTAAGTTTGTTTTTTTTTTCCTACCTTTAACAAAGAATTGATAAAGACAGACTCAAGAAGGTTAATTTACGAATTATTAAGTTTATTTAGGGAGTAAAAACAAATTATGTGTTTTATATAAGGGACACAGGGGTCTAGGAAGGAAAGATAGAGCAGAGTCATAAACATGTGGGAATTAGGAAACATGCTCTCATATGGAAACACTGAATAGTTTATAAGGTTAATTTGAGAGAAATTGAGGTTTTCAAAGAAAAACTGGATTACAGCTGCAAGCATGTGGAGATAAACTTAGTCTCTCAAGAAAAGACTGTGGTAGAACCACAAGCACACAGAAGACAGAAGCAACACAACAGGGGATAAGTTAAGAAGGCAAATGCTTAGGCTCAAGAAAAAATAAGAAGGAAATATCAAAGCAGAGACCAAGAAATCCAGAGAAGTGAATAACTGAGAAAGTGCCACTAATGGTTATCCCAAGTTTAAAGAACTTAAGCCAGGCTGGGTGAGGGGAAGCTAGTCTTACGTGTATCCCTGTGACACAAGTGAAGAGGAAGGTACAGCCATATGGGCAGAGCCAGGAGAACTGAACAGAGCTGAGCAGAGCTGAGCAGCAGAGCTATTGTCAGGAAGAAGACAGCAGCCTTTCTAGGCAACAAAGAAGATCCAATTGGTTTGTAGATTTGGAGGGCACATCCCAGAACCAGCCTACCTGGCTAGACTGTGAGCAGCAGGGGGCACTGTAGATCAGTCTCAATCAGACACAAGTTCGTTTCTGCCAAGAAATGGATGAGGTGGCATGTGGTGTGGCATCTCCTAATTTTCTCTGGGCCTCAATTTCTAACTGAAACTGCCCAAACATACTAGCTTTTTCTTATCCTTTATTCCCCCATCCTGAGATAAAACTGTAACTGTGGTTCGAGGCAACAGGACATGTGGACTGCTCTAACTTCTTCAGGCTGAATGGGTTCCCAGGGTATAGCAGTTAGGGTCTTCTACAGAGGGGGATGGTTCTCTAGAAACCAAAGAGAGAAAAACCTGAGAGCCACTTGGTTGTCTCATCAGAATCTTTGTGTAGGCCTTCCCCCACCCCCACTCCTGAGGAAAGCATTTAGAAACAATGAAAACATTATTATGGTTCAAAGCTTGGCAAGGAAATTCAGAGTCAATATTTGTTGGGAGATTTTTTTGTTTGTTTGAAAGGAATTTTAAGTTTTTATCACATATGAAACCTCTTGCTAAGAGCCTAGGTCTTATGATGAACCTGTATAGGTTTGGCTGTCTTAGCTGGATTGATTTTTCCCTCCGTGACCCAGACTTTAGAATTAATTTTTACTTTAGACATAAGCATAACACTGGCCTGGGGAGGGGGTCAGAAGAATGAAAATCTCTGATTTAACTTGGAGATCTCACCCTAAGAGTGGGGAGATTTTGATAAAATTTTAAAAGGCACGGGAGAAAAGTAGTTCTCCCTATTTACAAATGACAGGCATGAAAAAGTGTCTGGTCACAGGCTTTGCCAGAAATGCCTGCCACAGTCACTGTTTGGGAGAGAGCAGGCCAGAGTTACAGAGTAAGACTGATAGTGAGGCTCTAGTGTCTAGAAACAGATAGAAAGATCTCCCTCCATTGTTAGAATTACCCAGAGCTCTGAGAAGGTGATGGAGGCCTGAGTTGTGGGAACCAGAGGGAAGCATTGAGATCCTTCAGTCCATTTAGACCACTTGAGGGGTGGGCTCTTGACACAGAGGTTTCTGTCTTTGGGGACAATTGGACTTCTAGTGGCACAGAGGAAAGTGCCCAAGTGGAGGTCTCATCCAGGGACAGTTTCTTTTGACATGTTACAGCTGTCCACACTGGTAGCAGGCCCCAGGAGCCCTCCTTTCAGGTTGACTTGTTTTAAAGCAGTTATTAGAGCCAGAGTCCGTCTTATTCTCTGATCAACCTCTAGATTCCTATTTTGAAGACTGTGGTAGTTGTCACACAAATGTGTAGGGTGAGATAGAATTGAAAACTTAAGGACAGTGTTCTTCCGTACCCAATTCAAACAAAGAAAACAAACAAGAAGAGAAAAGTGCACAACCTGTAATTGGTTCATAAGTTATTGAAAGAACAGTTCTTCATTTTGTCTACAATATTTCCTTGATGTTAAGGTTGCTGAACACTTTAAAGAAGTTTATTGGCCATGTGTATTTCTTCTTTTAAGTATAATTTATTCAGTTTGATAACCCATTTTGATTTGATGAATTATGAGTAGGCTGGTGTATAATCTTTATCCTTCTTGGTATATCATATTTATTATTTCTTTTGGATGCATTGTGAGCAGAACTGAATTTTCCCATTCTGTAAGCTTTGTCTTCCCTCTCATCATTTCCTTTTCTGGACAGATGCTTTTTAATTTCATGAAATCCTAATGCTCATTTCTTAGGATTATTTTTTTGTGGTACTGGGAGAAGTCCTTTTACAGAAAGTCTTTTCCTATACATCAGCTTCAGAGATTCATGTATTACAAACATTAAGGTCTTTGATCAATTTTGAATTAATTTTTTGTCTAGATTAAGAGATAATGATTGCATTTATATCTCTCTTTATGTGAATTTCCAGTTTTATCCACAAAATTTCTTCAAAATGCTCTTATCTGGTGTATGCTTTTGACACCTTTCTCAAAATGTAGGTACCAGTAGTTTTGTAGGTTGATTTCTGTGTTTTCCATTCTATTCTATTATTCTGCATAATTATTTTGTGCTGGTACTGTACAGGTTTTGTGAATATGGTTCAGTAATATCATTTCACATCAAGTATTGAGATAATTCTACCTAATTATATCTTAATTCCTTTTTTTTTTTTTTCCCAAGGTAGGGTCTCACTCTAGCCAAGGATGACCTGGAATTCACTGTGTATTCTCAGGATGGCCTCGAACTCATAGAGATCCTCCTACCTCTGCCTCCTGAGTACTGGGATTAAAGGCATACACCATCACACCCAGCTATCTTTATTCTTTATCCTTGGGTTTGTATTGGCAATTTAGGGTCTTTATTTTTACATATGGATTTTTGAATTGCTTTTCTAATGCTATAAAGCATGTCACTGGAATTTTGATACACATTGTACTTAATCTGTAAATTGTGATATCTTTATAATAATACACAAGGATCTTTCCATATTCTAGTGTTATTATAAATTTATTTATTTATTCAATCCTATAGATTTTATCAGAGAGATCTTTCATACCCTTCATTAGGTTTATTTTTAGCTATTATTTTAAATATAATGAATTAGATGTTTCCTGGTTTGACAAGTTCATTATTGTGATACAAAAAAAAACTACTAATTTGGTATGTTGTTTTTCTAAGTTTTTTTTTTCCTGATACAATCCTTACAATCATTGAATCATAAGATTATGCTTTCTGTAAGCAAAATTAACTTCACTCTTTTCTTTCCTATTAGCATCACTTAACTTTTCCTGTCATCTTGTTGCTTTAGCTAAGATTTCAAGCACTCTATTAAACAAGAATGAAGAAGTGGATACTTTGTCTATTTCCTGATTTTAGAGGAAATGTTTTCATTTCCCCACTTCATATAATGATGGTTATATTTTTGTCCTATGTTGCTTTTATAATTTTAATGTATGCTCCTGCTGTTCCCAGCTTCTTCAGGGATTTTATCATGAAGGAAAGTTTCATCTGTTCAATGCCTTTTCTATATCCACTAAGATGATCATGAAATTTTTATTCTTAAGTCTATTTATGAGTCACAGTACATTAATTTGCTTGTTAGGTTTAATCATCATTTTATCATTAAAATTAAAAGTACTTTGAATATAATGTATAATTTTCTTTTTAAAAATATATTCTATTTATTTATTTCAGAGAGAGAAAGAGGCGGGGGTGGGAAGGAGAGAATGGGTACCCCAGGACCTCTAGCCACTGCAAATGAACTCCAGATGCATGAGCCCCCTTGTGCATCTGGCTTACGTGAGTCCTGGATAATCGAAGCCGAATCCTTGGCTTTGCAGGCAAGCACTTTAACCACTAAGCCATCTTTCCAGCCCTAATAGATAATTTTCTTAATGTGTTCCTGAATTCTATTTGAAATTTTTTAATTGATTTTTTTTTCATTTATGTTTACCAGGGAAATTGACCTGATCCTTTTTTTTTTTTCTTTTTTTTTTTTTTTTTTGACAGTTTACTATCAGTTTTGCTATCTGAGTAATACTGGCTTTGTAGAAAGAGTCTGGTAATGCTTATTCTCTTTCTATTTCATGAAAGAGTTTGAAGAGCACTGTGGGTAGCTCTTCTTCAAAGGTTGGCAGTGAATACAGGAGGTTCTGGGGTCTACTTCTTGGAAGGCATATCATTGCTGCTCCAATCCCTTTGCTGCTTATCAATTTAACTTGATTATATACTCTTAATTTATTTTGTTAGGTCTTATATTTCTAGGAATTTATAAGTTTATTCGATGACATCTGAAATATGTTTTTATTTATTTATTTAAAAGACAGAGAGAAGGAGGGAGAGAGAGAGAATGGATGCACCAGGACCTGCAGTCACTGCAAACAAAATACTGACATATGTGCCACCTTGTGCATCTGACTTACATGGTACTAGGTAATTGAACTTGGGTCCTTAGGCTTCCCAGGCCTGCATCTTAACCGGTAAGCAATATTCCAGCTCTAGAATACATTTTAAAAGTTTTAAAGTATTTCCTAATGATCTTCTGGGTCTCCCACATTTCATCTCTAATGTTAATATTTTGTGTCTTTTTCTTTCTGTTTATGTTATCTTTATTATTTTTACACCTGCTGTTTTTGCATTTGGCTTGTTAACACTTCATTAAGACTGTGAAATATATAATTATGTATTTATTTTACATCTTTTTGATTTTTTTTGAATGTTAGGACTTACAATTTTTAATTTTTCTCATAAACCTACACTAACATGAACCAATAGGTCTCTCTGTTTGTAGGTGTCATTAGCAGTGAGGTGGCTCTCCTGAAGACAACAGACAGATTTTGTTTGGAAATCCAAACCGTCTGTGTCTCTTTATTGATGAATTGATTTTTTTTGCATTTCATGTTTTTTCAGAGACTTAAAAAATTCCTATATTTTTCTTAGTTATTTTGCTGGTTGCATGAAACATTTGTACTTTTTTTTTTTTCCCCTGTGTGGATTAAGGATTTTCTCATTTATTGTGTTATACATGATTAATTTTTCTAAAGCTCCCTTTGTTTATCTATTCTTATCATAAAATTTATTGTTTCTTGTTTTTTATTGAGACTGTCTTTGTCTTTCCAATGTATGTATTTTCTACGGTTCTAGTTTTAGTCATTTTTTTTTGGGGGGGGGTATCCTTGTTTTGAAATGTCCTTATGTCACCATCAATTTTAAAAGGTAGCTTTCTATGGACATAGCAATCTTGGCTGGCAAAATTTGCATTTGAGACTTAAAATATGGGGCTGGAGAGATGGCTTAGCAGTTACGGCACTTGCCTGTGAAGCCTAAGGATCCAGGTTCTATTCTTCAGGTCCCACGTAAGCCAGATGTACATGGTGGCACATGTGTCTGGAGTTCGTTTGCATGAGTCTCTGGCATGCCCATTCATTCTCTCTCTCTCTCTCTCTCTCTCTCTCTCTCTCTCTGTGTGTGTGTGTGTGTGTGTCCCTCTCTGTCCTCTGTCTCTAATAAATAAATAAAAATAAATCTTAAAAAATATATCATTATTTGCTTGCCTGTTTGGAGAGATAGTCATGAGAAATCTGATGTTATTCAGATATTTCTGCTTAGTAGGTGAGTTGACATTTATTTTCTATAGCTTTCCATATTGCTTTATTCAGATATTTGACATTTTAACTATGATGATTTGGTATGTTATAGAGATATTGTTCTCTGGTTATGTGTGTTTGGAGAGCTAAACACATCATGCTTGGATTTTGTTTTCTTTGTCTGTGGAGATCAAGCTAATTGTATGGAATAAGGATTATCTTTGCCGGGGCTAAGCCAGGGGACATGGAAAACTATGAGCCTTGGGTGGAGCTTCTTGAAGACAGGAAGCTCACAGCTTCTCCAAAGATTTCCTAATGAAATAAACCTAAACAAACAACTCATGGTCTGATGCACATTCGTAATCTGTGTCATGCTCAGGCTCCTCATAGCTTTGACTGCCTGGATCTACATAAAAGCTGAGAGTACAGACAGCCTTTGGTGTGTTCCTTTGCATTTATCCGAACACCACTGCAATTTGTCTAGTTTGGAAGACTTAAAGGTACAATTTTATTTCACAGATTCTCTGCATGTTAAGATATTTTTAATCTCAATACTGGCTTTGTAGAAAGAGTCTGGTAATGCTTATTCTCTTTCTATTTCATGAAAGAGTTTGAAGAGCACTGTGGGTAGCTCTTCTTCAAAGGTTGGCAGTGAATACAGGAGGTTCTGGGGTCTACTTCTTGGAAGGCATATCATTGCTGCTCCAATCCCTTTGCTGCTTATCAATTTAACTTGATTATATACTCTTAATTTATTTTGTTAGGTCTTATATTTCTAGGAATTTATAAGTTTATTCTATGACATCTGAAATGTGTTTTTATTTATTTATTTAAAAGACAGAGAGAACGAGGGAGAGAGAGAGAATGGGTGCACCAGGACCTGCAGTCACTGCAAACAAAATACAGACATATGTGCCACCTTGTGCATCTGACTTACATGGTACTAGGTAATTGAACTTGGGTCCTTAGGCTTCCCAGGCCTGCATCTTAACCGGTAAGCAATATTCCAGCCCTAGAATACATTTTAAAAGTTTTAAAGTATTTCCTAATGATCTTCTGGGTCTCCCACATTTCATCTCTAATGTTAATATTTTGTGTCTTTTTCTTTCTGTTTATGTTATCTTTATTATTTTTACATCTGCTGTTTTTGCATTTGGCTTGTTAACACTTCACTAAGACTGTGAAATATATAATTATGATATTTATTTTACATCTTTTTGATTTTTTTTGAATGTTAGGACTTACAATTTTTAATTTTTCTCTTAAACCTACACTAACATGATCCAATAGGTCTCTCCGTTTGTAGGTGTCATTAGCAGTGAGGTGGCTCTCCTGAAGACAACAGACAGATTTTGTTTGTAAATCCAAACCGTCTGTGTCTCTTTATTGATGAATTGATTTTTTTTTTTTTTGCATTTCATGTTTTTTCAGAGACTTAAAAAATTCCTATATTATTCTTAGTTATTTTGCTGGTTGCATGAAACATTTGTACTTTTTTTTTCTTTCCCTGTGTGGATTAAGGATTTTCTCATTTATTGTGTTATACATGATTAATTTTTCTAAAGCTCCCTTTGTTTATCTATTCTTATGATAAAATTTATTGTTTCTTGTTTTTTATTGAGACTGTCTTTGTCTTTCCAATGTATGTATTTTCTACGGTTCTAGTTTTAGTCATTTTTTTTTGGGGGGGGGTATCCTTGTTTTGAAATGTCCTTATGTCACCATCAATTTTAAAAGGTAGCTTTCTATGGACATAGCAATCTTGGTTGGCAAAATTTGCATTTGAGACTTAAAATATGGGGCTGGAGAGATGGCTTAGCAGTTACGGCACTTGCCTGTGAAGCCTAAGGATCCAGGTTCTATTCTTCAGGTCCCACGTAAGCCAGATGTACATGGTGGCACATGTGTCTGGAGTTCGTTTGCATGAGTCCTGGCATGCCCATTCATTCTCTCTCTCTCTCTCTCTCTCTCTCTCTCTCTCTCTCTCTGTGTGTGTGTGTGTGTGTGTGTCCCTCTCTCTGTCCTCTGTCTCTAATAAATAAATAAAAATAAATCTTAAAAATATATCATTATTTGCTTGCCTGTTTGGAGAGATAGTCATGAGAAATCTGATGTTATTCAGATATTTCTGCTTAGTAGGTGAGTTGATATTTATTTTCTATAGCTTTCCATATTGCTTTATTCAGATATTTGACATTTTAACTATGATGATTTGGTATGTTATAGAGATATTGTTCTCTGGTTATGTCTGTTTGGAGCGCTAAACACATCATGCTTGGATTTTGTTTTCTTTGTCTGTGGAGGTCAAGCTAATTGTATGGAATAAGGATAATCTTTGCCGGGGCTAAGCCAGGGGACACGGAAAACTATGAGCCTTGGGTGGAGCTTCTTGAAGACAGGAAGCTCACAGCTTCTCCAAAGATTTCCTAATGAAATAAACCTAAACAAACAACTCATGGTCTGATGCACATTCGTAATCTGTGTCATGCTCAGGCTCCTCATAGCTTTGACTGCCTGGATCTACATAAAAGCTGAGAGTACAGACAGCCTTTGGTGTGTTCCTTTGCATTTATCCGAACACCACTGAAATTTGTCTAGTTTGGAAGACTTAAGGGTACAATTTTATTTCACAGATTCTCTGCATGTTAAGATATTTTTAATCTCAGCTTTTTCTATGACATAGTTTCTTTTTTAATTTTTTGTTTATATTTATTTATTTATTTGAGAGTGACAGACCTAAAGAGAGAGAAAGAGGCACACACACACACACAGAGAGAGAGAGAGAGAGAGAATGTGCGCACCAGGGCCTCCAGCCACTGCAAACGAACTCCAGATGCATTCGACACCTTGTGCATCTGGCTTACGTGGGTCCTGGGGAATCAAGCCTCGAACCAGGGTCCTTAGGCTTCACAGGCAAGTGCTTAACTGCTAAGCCATCTCTCCAGCCCTGACATAGATTCTTAAATTTGATCTTCTGATCATATACCAGAGCTCTGGGTTGCTGTGACAATACTCAGGTTTTCTTCTCTTAAAATTATTCATTTATTTACTTTCACACACATCCTTGTGTGTGGATGTGGTGGTGCACCAGGTGCTCTTGCTGCTGCAAATGAATGACAGACACTGACGGGACATTTTTGCATCCAGCATATGTGAATTAGACCCATGAGCTGGAGAGATGGCTTAGCAGTTAATGCGCTTACCTGCAAACCTAAAGGACCCAGGCTCAATCCCCCAGGACTCACATAAGCCAGATGCACAAGGGAGTACATGTTGTGGCTGGATGCCCTGGCTCATCCATTCTCTTTCACTCTATCTGCTTCTCTCTGTCTCGCTCATTCTCTCTCCTCTCTCAAATAAATAAAAATTAATATTTTTTTAGAAAAGAAAAAAAATGAAATCGGATCCAGGATGTCAGGCATGGCAAGCAGGTGTCTTAACCACTAAGTGATCTTCCCAGCCCCTCTCATTTTCTTTTAAATATTGAAAGTAGTATTGTATCCTCTTTGTCCTACATCTCTAATATTTGAATCTATTGTTGATGCTTTGTACTATGTAGTTTTTCATTTATTTAATCTTTCATTTCCAACATTCCTACTGGTATTGTTTTAATTAATTAATAATTTAATTGTATGTATTTGAGAAAGAGAAAAAGAGGCAGGTGGAGAAATAGAAAGAGAATAGGTTTACTAAGGACTTTAACCGCTGCAAACAAACTCCAGACATATGTGTCACCTTGTGCACCTGGCTTATGTGGGTCCTGGGGAATCAAAGCTGTGTCCTTTAGCTTTGTAGGCAAGGACCTTAACTGCTGTCATCTGTCCAGACCTCTACTCATATTTTTTTAACATAATCTCAAAGATGAATTTCATTCCTCTTGCTGACTTCTTCATCCATAGTGTTTGTCTCTCATACATTTCACTAGCCTTTACTTCTATGCTGTGAACTTTCCCCTAGAGGTCCTGGATTGAATTCATCTTCCCCTTTCTATAACCTTGGAGGCCATTGGTCATTTTACTAGTAAACTTTTAAAATCATGATCTGGCATATTACCTATTTCATTATCTTTAATTTTAAGAAATTGAGAAGTTCTATGTTTTGGGCATTCCTGTTGCCTTGCATTTCATATTTCTTGTACTTCTGTGTTTTAGTTTGCACAAAAGTTGTTTTCAAAAAACTTATGTTTCCTGTTTTGATCTGGTATCTTCTTATTCGCCCACCTCTTCTTGAAAGCTCAGTTCCCAGTTCTACTTAGAAAGGAGAAAACAAACTACTTTTGGAAGATACCTCTGCCCTCCTTCTTTCTGTCAGGAAGCCATGTAACCAGAGCTCATTGACAATCATCTAGATAGAGTTTTATTGTTTTTGTTGGATTGTTCATTCTTTCTTCATACTTTTCAGGCATTTGTCTAGATTTTATTATTGTGACTCTTGTTCACCAGCTTACAAGGGAGCACCATCTTGTCACCGTCATTCTCAAAAATCAATTGTTAACTTTTTGACAATGTCCTTAGCTTTTCTCCCAAGGAGTGATGCTATATACTCTCCAGTGTTATAAAAAGCACAATGACTGAATGAAATGTGGAATGCAGAAATAAGCAATTGTGAAACACATATTTTGAGGTGGAATACCTTATATAATGCAGATTATAACAAGTAAACAGGGAATTATTGAATTTATAAGCTGAAAAGTAAAATTTAAAATTGTGTTTAAGTCTTCAACGTACTTTGGATGAATAATAAAACACTGGATGACTTAATCAAATAAAATGTAAACAGAGGTGAAATAGAGTAAGGATTTTGTGATCCTTATATTTATATTATGCTATAGATATAAAAATAAGTATCTGAATATTTGTATTGTGCTTTTACAGTATTATTATTTAACATATAAAACTGTTGTTCACTTTAGGAGGAACTGTGTAAAGGGTTTGTTATTATAGATTTAAAAAATTTAAATTTATTTCAAGAGATAGATGCATTATGAGAATACTTATTATGTGAAAAAATTACCTAAATGTACACTCAAAATGGAATACAAATTTTCTTTGCACAAATACAATAGACTTTCTTTTTAATCTGTCCCTTGACACCCTATTGTAATCACACCATTAATGTCTTATTCAAAGAGTGGAAAATCACCATGTTTTGTCTACTTACTTTTAACTTTATCTTGATCAACAGAGCCTTCTTTTACAAGTTCTTCAAATTAAAACAACAACAAAAAAAAAAATCTTTCTTGAAACAGAATTCCTTTTAGCCCAGGGAATATTTAGTAGCATATAATAGAGAAGAGGTTTCATTGTTTTAAATGTTCTAATATGAATTTCAGTTTTCTAAAGCCAAATTTGTTTAATTAAGTATGGAGGCTCTCTTTAATTCCCTGGAAAGTTGTGGAGTGCTTGCATGAAAAATCCCTGGCCCTAACTATGCTTCAAGATCATTAGATAGTGTGCCATCCCTTGATTCCATTTGGCTAGGCTAACCAATTCTGAGCTCTGGAAACTAAGCATGTTTTCATCAATCCCATTTGGTTTCTGCAAAGTTCATTGTGGATTTGAAAGCAGATGGGCTACTTGTAACATCCAAAGATATATGATGGTCTCGACATATCTACTCTGATATTGTGTACTTATTTTAGTTGAGTGAACATAAAGTATTTAAGAAAGGTCTTTCAAATATTGTGTATACATTCATACATACATACATATAGATATACATTATAATTAAAAGCATACATATATTGCATTATTTTTCTTGAAATTTTCCTAAAATAATGGAATTATGTTTTTAATTATGGAATTGATGATAATATGGGAAAATAACTTCTTTTCTTTTCTTTTTTGAGGTAGGGTCTCACTCTGGTCCAGGCTGACCTGGAATTCACTCTGTAGTCTTAGGGTGGCCTCGAACTCATGCCGATCCTCCTACCTCTGCCTCCTGAGTCTGGGATTAAAGGCGTGTGCCACCACGCCCGGCTTAATAATTTCTTTTTTTAAAAGGCATGAGTCACCATGCCTGAAAGAAAGAATATTTATTTATTTATTTATTTTAGCGTGACAGACAGAGAAAAAGAGACAGAGAGAGAGAGAAAAGAATGGGTACACCAGGGCCTCCAGCCACTGCAAATGAACTCCAGATGCATGCACCACCTTGTGCATTTGGCTTAGATGGGTATTGAGGAACCAAGCCTTGAACCAGGGTCCTTAAGCTTCAAAGGCCAGCACTTAACCACTAAGCCAACTCTCCAGCCTGGAAAATAAATTGTAATTGAGTCCTTTGCTGCATTATTAAACAGGCCTTCAGATTCCAGAACTACCTGATAAAGTAGATGATACCTTTCTTGCCTTTTTATACCAGTGGTGTTGGCCATACAACTGTATAAAGTGATTTCTTATGTAATAGTTATGTATAAAGTTTCTATATTTTCCCCAGCTTATAAAGATGCCACATATATATGGCAAATGCTTAATAAAAATAATTTCAGGATTAGCTTTTGTTGACTCTACTATAAAATCTGAAAACTTAAGAAGTGGGTGCAACAAACTTCCAAATAACATAGACTCCTTTATGAGTGATATTCAGCTTCTATAAATCTTTTGTGGTCTCCAAAGTGGATAGTAGAAAAAATGTCTGATTCTTTTTTTTTTACCTTTTACCAAAATATTTAGGTTTTTTTTCTTGAACTAACTTTGTGCTTTTTGTTTATGAATAGAATGCCAATGATTTTAAAGCCTATGGCCTTCATTTTAAACATCTGCAGAGATGAATGTATCTAAAATATTTTATTTATTTATAAAGCTGAGAATTATGAAGTGGAACCGATTGGAGAGGACGACCTTTTCATTTTAAATCTCTTTTGTAAATCGCCACTTCTATGCAACAGCTGAGGCTGCAGAACACAAATGAGTCCGTTGGATGTTTATTTCATGGAAAATGATTATAGGAAGTGCACCTGCCATGCCATGGTCGTGACATCTTAAGGAATTTACTTGTTTTTTCACATCTAAATAAAGTACTCAGGACACTCTTGGAACATGATTTTAGAACACTTGCCCGTTTGGGGCCTTAATATTCTTTGGCTATCTAAATCTCCATGTTGAACATAGAGATAAATTTTAATAGATTACACATATATTAAGATATATCATAAGTTGTGTACCCCAAAGTCTAAATACAGTTTGCTTAAAATGAGCATATTTGAAGGAATATGCATTTTACAAAAACAGTAGACTTGAAATCCTGTGAGTTAACAGCCTAGAGCCACTGACTCCTTGAAATAGAATCAGATTTCTGTTCCTAAACTTTGTGATCTTAGAATCCACTTAGTTTTTGTGCCTCAGGTCATCATTTGTCAAACAAGAAAAACTATGTCATCTATTCAAAAGTTAGGTATGATATTAAACACCCTAATACATATATGGAATATAGTAAACTTTCAAGATGACTTTAATGATGGTGGTAGTGGTGGCAGTGAAGATGATGTTGGCGGTCATAATGATGGTGGTGGTGACTATGATGATGATAGTTATGATGATGGTTGTTAAGGTTATATGCAAATAGAATATTTCACATCAGTCAGAAACATGCCTATTCTGTTCACAAAAAATAAAACGATAAAAATACAGTTGGTTCAAGCTGGGTGTGGTGGCACATGCCTTTAATCCTAGCACTTGGGAGGCAGAGGTAGGAGGATCGCCATGAGTTCAAGGCCACCCTGAGACTACATAGTGAATTCCAGGTCAGCCTGAGCTACAGTGAGACCCTACTGATCTGAAAATGCTTTTCTATTTCAATTATGTGCTTCTAAGTGCGTGTTTACAAGCAGAGGGAGAGAGTATGGGTATGCCAGGGCCTCCTTCCACCATAAATGAACTCCAGACATATGTGCCAGTTTGTGTATCTTGTTTCACATGAGTACTGCATAATAGAACACAGGAGTTCAGGCTTTGCTACCAAGCGCCATTAGGTGTTGACCAATCTTTCCAGTCCTATTCAGTTCTTTTACTCAAACCAATTCAGAAGAAACACTGGTGTAGATGGAAAAAATAATAAGAGAATCAGAGCATTATTTCAACTCCACTACTTTGACAGGTGTTTTTAATCTGTTTCTATATCACACTTCTGATTTGCAGTTTATAAGTTAGCACTTGCCCTGTTCTCATTCCTTTTATAGTTTTCTGGAGAAATAACCTTCTGAAAAAATTTTTAAAAATAAACTAGCTTGAATATTGGGGGATGTTTGGTGTTTTTTATCTTAATGATATTAAGCACAGGATTAGAATTATCCCTGGTATACATTGATAGCAAGCAAAATGTCTGTGAGGGCTGCAGAAATGGCTTATCAGTTAAGGTGTTTGCTTGCAAAGCCAAAGGATCCTGGTTCAATTCTCCAGGACCCATGTAAGCCAGATACACAAGGTGGCACATGTGTCTGGAGTTTGTTTGCAGTGGCTGGAAGCCCTGGAGTGCCCATTCTCTCTCTTTCTCTCTCTCTCTCTCTCTCTCTTTCTCTCAAATAAATAAATATCTTAAAAGTTTTTTTGTTTTTTTTTTGGTTTTGCGAGGTAGGGTCTCACTCTGGTCCAGGCTGACCTGGAATTCATTATGTAGTCTCAGGGTGGCCTCGAACTCTTGGCAATCCTCCTACCTCTGCCTCCCAAGTGCTGGGATTAAAGGTGTGTGCCACCACGCCCGGCTATTAAAGGTTTTTTAAAAGGGTTTGTGAGTCTGAGGCAAAGCAATTATTTACTCGCAAATGTGTGAACATTGGTTGTTCATGTTCTGTTTCTCTATAAAATAACGGAGTGGAGTAGATGTCCTCTTTCATGCATGACCAATTTGTAGTAGAGAAACCCTGGAATTTACAATTGCAGTGATTGTATAGGAATTATGTATGGCTTTTTTTTTGCTTTTCATCTCTTCATAAGATAGGCACAGAAATATTTATTCTCTAATATCATCATAGAATTTCTGGGGAGGGGAGAAGGAAGCTCATAGGCACTAATAGAATTTTGTGATATAAACAAATAGGTGGGTAATTATCATCAATGCTAACACCCCTGAAATATAAACAATTGACTCCAGGGAAAATAAATCTGCCTGACATATTTCATTGTCTTTCAATTCAAAGTCTGCTTTTCTAGTCATTCCTCCTTTAAGTCAAGCTGTCAGACACTTTTGTTAAGATAGCCTTGGCAGCAGACACATGAACATTTTCCTGGCACAACAACAGGTGCTCAGTAATGACTCACGAATTAGAGAGCTGTCTTTGCTGTTGTAGAATACATGAGCACTTCATGCATATACATAAGGAAGAGGCTTTCTCCAGAAGGCCCCTGACCTACCACACTAATGGCATTGTCTGGCAGTGACCCATATATCCAGTGTTCCATCTGCATTGAGCATACCCTCTTTTGTGGTTCAATAATTTACTCCTAGCATTCTTCTGTTTTGTTTGTTTGTTTGTTTGTTTATAAAATATTTAGTCTATGATCATTTTGCAGTCTAGTTTAGTGTTTAGTTTCTCTGTGAATTCTTGCTGGTTTTTCCAAGATGAATGTTTTTTCCCTTCCATTTTGTCTTCCTCAGGACTCCATTAAAATAGTGGGGAATAAGGAGATAACATTGTAATATGCCATGTAACTATCAACATTTCATGAGTTCAAATCTGAAACTTTTACTCACATAATGCATAAAAATTAAATAAATGCTTTGTTCCTAGATGATATAAATGAATCTTTAAGAATAGCTAGTACCTGAATATTGCCAGTGTAGCTGTATCTTCTTTGGCATTGGTAGGGTAGTCTTATCATGTTTAAAAAAAAAAAAAAAAAAACTCATGGAGAATCTAAAAGTCCAGAGCAGAGACTCACAGGCTGAGGGATTACATCTACACTCCTTGGCAGAAGATAGAAATGAGTGGTAGGGCTGATGGAAGAGGACCTTACCTGACAACATAAACTCCATCTCTATCTGTATAGGTGACCTATCCATGGAGCTTGATGAAAAAAAAAAAAAAATCTTATACAAGCCTTCATGCTAAGATATTAGTCTCAAAATAGCATGATATATTTATCTCAAGATAATAAAATATTCTACCCCACAAACAGTTACAAGATAAAGCATAAGACTTGAACCTAGATCACAAAGGAATGAACAAGTTGCAGTTTAAACCAATTCTGAGCAAACATGCTGAGGAAAGGTGAAGATTGATAATCAGAGGAAGGATGCACTAAATGAGAACAAAGTACATTGAAACACAAAATCTCTAGACCCTATGTGCTGCTTTCCTGGGATGCTTTGTTCCTCATCTTTAAGTATATCTACTCATAAACATTGCTTATTGCATATCTCTCTCTTTCTCTCTTAATTATTCTTGATGAGACTGCAAGAACTAAGGAATTCCTATAACAAGATCACATACTATTCTACAACCATTCATCTATGCAAAAATGGCATGAAAGGGCTGGAGAGTTTTGGCTTAGTGGTTAAGGCACCTGCCTCCAAAGCCTAAGAACTCTGTTTCCAATCTCTAGCAGTTCCAATCTCCAGGTCCCACATTTAGCCAGATGCAAAGTGATGCAAAGGCGCAATGCCGCACTTGACCACAAAGGGAGAGTAAGCATCTGGGTTTCGTTTGCATGTAGCCTCAGAGTGAACTCGTGGAAATCCTCCTATCTGTGCCCCCCAAATGCTGGGATTAAAGGCTTGCCCCACCATGCCTGGCTTTAAAAAAAATTATTGAGAACTTCTATACTTACAGACAATAAACCATGATAATTCCCTCCCCTCCTCCACTTTCCCCTTCACAACTTTGCTCTCCATCATATCCCCTCCCTCTCTCCATTAGTCTCTCTTTTATTTTGATGTCATCATCTTTTCTTCTATTATGAGGGCTTTGTGAAGGTATTGTGAAGGTATTGCTAGGTCATGGATACCAGGGTCATTTTCTCTCTGGACAGTTGCATTGTAAGGAGTCCTACCCTTCCTTTGGCTCTTACATTCTTTGCACCACCTCTTCAGCAATGGACCCTGAACCTTGGAGGGTGTGATAGAGATGTTTCAGTGCTGGACACACCTCTGTCACTTCTTCTCAGCACTATGTTGCCTTTTGGGTTATCCCAGTGGTCACCACCATCTTTAAGAGAAGCTTCTCTAAGCTGAAGTGAGAGTAGCATTAATATATGAATATGAATATTAAGTGTAGTGTTTTCAGAACAGTTTGATGAGAATAATATATGCATTTACCAGACAAGAGCAGGCTTCATACCCCTAAGGCTCATGACCTCTCCTACCATAGGCTCTTGATTAGGTTTTCAGTACCAAGCATGTATTCCTTCCCATAGAGTGGGCCTCCAGACCAATTAGAGAACAGTTGGTTTCCTCCAGAGCAGACATGCCACTGTTGCACTCATTTGGCCATTTGGCCTCTGGCCAAATTTGAGGCTTCCAGTGTCCATTGTTTTCACTGCAGTTGACTTCTGTCTCCCATAGGGCTGCATGTAGTGCAGCTTTTTCCAGCTTTCAGTTGGCTGGTCTACAGGGAGAAGGTTTTCAGCTCAGCACCAGCTTTGTTTCTCAGTGACATTGCCAACCAGACATGTGAAGTCTTCAGCAATAGAGTCTTACCATTTGTTATTCATGGAAAACCAAGGGCTTTGGCAATAGCCTGTAATGTTTTGGAGGCAACAGGGACCTCCCTGGCCAATGAGCAAACTAGCTTTGTCTTTTGTCTGGAAAATATTTTGACTCACTGCTATACCATATGATGTTAAAAACATTAAAAATATTGCCTTCCATGAATTCTAAAATCAATGAGTTACTGTCCATTTCTGACACATTTCTATAAAAATGACAGTATTTTGTGTATTAAATCATGGGCAGGATTCCCTATTTTGTTTCTGTGTTACTTTTATTTCTCGGTTCTCTCTATGTTCTTTTTTTTTTCATTAATGTCCAGTTCCTTTGACAAAATCTATTGCTCTTATTAATTTATTATAAAAATAATAACATACAGGGGATTTTGATCAAATAATATGGATTAGTTAATTTATTTCAAACCAAAAAAGCAAAAATAAAGAAAGTAAAAGAAAGCTCTAAATATAGTTCACATATGTATTTCATAGTGTTTGCTAACAAATAGTGAATATGGTACTCCTGTGGTGGTTTGAATGTGAATGTGTGTCCCCCATTGACTAAAGTGTTTTATTCAGCTTATAACTTGGGGTAAAGCTCAAAGGCATGCTTGGCCAGCTCTGAATTCTAGCCCAAACGTATACAGAGTGAGTGGTCTGAGCTCTGGATTCCTGCCTTGTGCCACAGGCTTGTGCTTGCCATTTATGGGGTTTGCTGGCTGTTTGGATGTTTCTCTCTGCTTGGATGTATGGAAGCAGCTTCTTTAGCCATTGATGGAACTTCTTCCTGGGTCTGCAAACCTGAAATAAATTCTTTCCTCCCCTAAAGTGTGCTTAATTGGGATGTTCATCCTAGCAATGTGTAACTAAGCACTGCATCATGTTACAGTGTTTTCTGTTGCTTTATTGTGAACGACAGTGTGGTATTTCTTAGCTATGTTTTAGTTTGACAAACATAGCAATCATTTTACAGAACATTTAATATCATACTAATTCCTTCATAGGAAATATATCATTTTGTCTTGAGCTGTAATGTTTGCTAGCATACACTTGCTAAAGCCAACATTTTTCCAGTGCTTGTATGCAACTATGTACATGTAACAACTGGGAAATGTCAGTAAAAAGAATTCTGAAAACATCTGTGATATATAAATGAAACTGACATGTGTAGGTGGATCAGCTTCTGGACTTCCATGTTTTTTTCTTGGTCTATTTCTTTTCATTATTGCTAATCATATAGTATCATATGAAGTACATATGGAGTTGTTATTCTTTTTATGACTGGATTGACATTAAAAATCTTTTGCATTAGCCGGGCGTGGTGGCGCACACCTTTAATCCCAGCACTCAGGAGGCAGAGGTAGGAGGATCACCAAGAGTTCGAGGCCACCTTGAGACTACATAGTGAATTCCAGGTCAGCCTGGACCAGAGTGAAACCCTACCTTGCAAAACCAAAAAAAAAAAAAAAAAAAAATCTTTTGCATTTTCTTATTATATCAATTCTTATTATTTTTGTGAATTACTTTTTTTTTTTTTTTTTTTTGGTTTTGTGAGGTAGGGTCTCACTCTGGCTCAGGCTGACCTGGAATTAACTATGTAGTCTCAGGGTGGCCTCAAACTCTGGCGATCCTCCTACCTCTGCCTCCTGAGTGCTGGGATTAAAGGCATGTGCCACCACACCCAGTATTAATTACTTTTATCTTGAAATAGTGTCTTGTTATGTAGCCTAGCCTATCCTGCTTGCAATGTCAGTGCCTAAGATTCTCAGATGCTGAGGTTACAAGTATGTACCACTATTCTGGGCAGGCTTATCCATTTTTGAACAAATACAATAAGACACTGACAATACAATTAGTATTTCATTCAATGTGTAATTATTTTAGTACAGATAAAATATTTTAACCATCTCATTTCATTATTCAAATATTTGTAGTATAATATTTTTTAAAAAAGCAATTACAATAAGATCCCTTGCCATTACCTCTTTCAGTTTTCTATAGCACCATTTACATCCTCTTTTCTCCTAATGGTCTCATTTATACACATTCAGGTTTAAGAAAAGCTATATTTATTCAGTTCTTGAACGTGTTTTAGTTAGAATATTTCATATTAATTTGGCTTTCAATTTATCTCTTCACTGTCCTATCTCCTTCTGTTAAGCTCACTTATTGCATTGTTATTTTTAGTTTTTTTTTAATTCTAAATTCTCCATTTTACATGAACACATTTTATTTTATTTTATCTTATTATAAAGTTATCTCATTTCATTTTATCTTCTGACCTCTACTATTGGATATAAATTTATAGTGATTTTAAAGTGCTTCTTATCTACTTATCTCTTATAATCATCAAATGAACTAAGCATACCTATTCAATTTTTTTATTTAAATGCTGTGTGTTTTTTACTTATTATTTAAACTCTTCTCACTAGAAAGATTTTTATTTATTGTGCTCAATCAGAATATTATGGATTATTCACAAGTTTTGATTAGTCAAAACAGAGTATTTGCCTTTACCTTTAGAATATAATGCTTAAAGTGAATATTAGGGTTTAAATGGTAAAATCAAAATATTGGAGGAATAAAGAACAAAAGGGCTTTCAGGTCAATATAAGACAGCCAAGCTGAATAGATAAGAGCAGCAACAGGGCTCTTGGAGAAAACAACAATGCCAGTATAGGTAGTATCTATTTATTCCCCTTGAAGCAGCCTTGCTTTTCACCCTTGCATCTGTTTTACTTCCTTTCAATGCTTTCAGGTGAACTCTGTACCCACTCATGCCCAGTCATTGACACAAAGAGAAGCATGATAAGTTCCCTGAATGGAAAGGAGACATATGGACACCTTGTGGGGACTGATGATTGGGCCAGAACTTCACTTCTCCTTGTCTCAGTCCAGTCATCTTAAAGATCAACTTGCTTCTATAGTAGAGGAGCCTTATTATACCAAGGAAAATCTCTCCTAACAATCTTTTCTAACAGCCTTTTCATGAGCAGTGCATGTTATTTAACAATGTCCATTCTGCTTTTTTGGAAAATAATTCCCACTCCTTTATCACCCACGTGTAAAGAATGCTAAACATTTAAATTTATAAGGTATTTATAAGGTATATTATATTTATACATAATTTGAACTTACTGATAAATGACTTTTAGGTCTTGTGCTGGAAATTTATTTTCCTTCTGTGATGCCAGAACCTGTGCTTTCACTATAGTGCATATATATTTCAAAGATGAATTTCTCTATTTTTCTTTTGTCCATAATATACTGGAATAGTTTAGAAGTATATTTCATATTTTGATAGAAATTCTCTTAAGTGTATATATTTTTCAGATGTTCCCAGTTCTTATTAGAATTTTATAACAAGTTTTGAAGGGAAAATCATTTCTTACCATGATTTTCTGTCTTCCATAAATTGCCTAAAATAGGCCTCAGCAAATAACAAGTGACAATAAATACTGGCTATGTTGAAGAAATATATTTTGTCCTAGATTTGTAGATGGTTTGGTCAATAACAAGGTAAATATTTTATTATACATATATATTTGCATATAATTATTGCATATTGTAATGTGTCATATATAAAATTATGATACACAAATATGAGCATACTGAGGCATTGTCTTAGCCTTTCCAAGAGTAAGTGTAATGCAGTTGCTAAGCTCAATAATAACAAATAATACTCTCTGGGAACTATAAAAACTCTAATTTCATCCAATCCATTTGCATAACAAAATATAATAGAGCAGAAATCAGACAAACACTTTTACCTACATGGAAGAAATGTCCTCTAATTAATTGCTGATGTGTATAGCTCCTTATTTGATCAGTATACGCAAAAACAGAAAGTTAAAATGTAGTTGAAAACAGATTTGAGTGGAAGAGTCAATAAGTTATTGAATAACCTTCAGGTAAAATTATATCACAAAATGGTAAGTCTGACACTTCTCATTAAATTATGTGGGTAAACCTTGAAGAATAGAATAAAATATACTTTTATACTCAATAATGGTTTCCTTCAAAAACTAAGAATAATTGTCATACAACTCTGAATTTGCACCTCTTTAACATATCAGTTCCTCAGACTGTCAGATTTCTGGTGTTTCCTCAATTTTATATTCATTGAGTAAGAATTACTTCATTAATATCATCATGATATTCAAATTCTGAATTTTGATCACATAACCTATGGATGAACCTCTTTTAAAATAATCAGAATCATGTTAACAGCATTTGTAAAAGTCGAATACGTTCTTAGAATGCAGCTTACCATCAGTAAGATAATTCCTGCTCATTCCAATCAACACGAGCAACATTTTAAATGATTGATAATTGTACTAAAAGTAACTCATTTTGTTGTTATTTTTAATTGATAAATGTGGGAGAGTAGTCTATGTAAGAGAAAATGGCTGGTGTTTCAATCCCAGAGCCTTAAACATCTGCACTTTCTCAGCTGTTGTATGTCTGCATTCTGCATTTTTTGATGCATTTTGCAGAATCCAATAAAAATGCATGATTTACTAGCATTTGTATCTTATATTACAAATTATTGAATAAACAAGTCTTTTCTTTATGTTTAGAACTCTTAAACTTTATAAAGTATAACCATAAACAATTTTCTCCACAAAAGAGGCATCTTTCACACATGTTTGTATGTCTGTAAGATCTAATGGAGAAACAGAGACTGTATGTAACAAGTCGTACTTAGTCATCATCCAGGAAGTATGCCTACCATTTTTACATTTTTCTTTCTTATTCTTTATTTATGTTCTTTGTTCATAATTACCTTCTTATTTTTTAGTTTCATTTATTAAATTGTTGTCTTTGCATATGTCCCAATAGGAACAAAAACATATTCTCCTCTATATTTTCCTGTATCACTGTTTCTGCAGTTATACATGTTTAGAAAATGAAATCCATAAATTGTAGTAAATGGCCCCAGCGAATTCTTCAAGACATAAATATCATCTAGCTAAAGTGTGTCATTCAGAGTCCAGTTGGGAGACAAGAACCACATCAGTTTAAACAAAAACAAAAACAAACAAACAAACAAAAGCCAGGGAAAGTCAAATACAAAGAAGTATTATTTCTGTGGAAGAATTCTGGAATTCTGAGCTACAGGCCAATTTGGAAAGGTTATGGCTACAAGAGGATACTTCCAAGACCTAGGAAACTTCCTGTGGATGTCAGCACCAGAACAGGGAGTGCTACCACTCGAGTGCTTCAGAGGCTCACTGGATGATAATGATCTTGTTAACAAACTGAAAGTAGTAAGTAGGAGCTTGAGAGTCTCTTCATCCTCATATCAGTATGCAGTACCCATCAATGCTCACATCAATTAAACTTCCACAGTCATATTGAATATTTTGCCATCTAAACCCTTAATTATATTTGTCAATAAATATTGATTAATTTCTAAGTTGCAAGAAACTTTTATAAAATCATAGGAAAATGAGTAATAAATAAAAATTTAATGTATTATGTCATAATTAAGTCATCAGTAAAGCAGAAAAGCTGAGCACCACCTTTATTTGACCATTTGTTTATAGATGACAATGTACAGAATGATTCTAAGTAATCACATGGGCATGAGACGATTAGACACAAATGGCCTGGATATCCATGACCTCACAGTGCCTGATACTACCTACACAAGACCATCATAATAGGAGGAAAAGATCTTGACATCAAACTGAAAAGAGAGACTGATTGAGAGGGGGTGGGGATATGATAGAGAGTGAAGTTTCAAAGGGGAAAATGGAGGGAGGGAGGGAAGTACCATGGGATATTGTCTACAATTAAAGAAGTTGTCAATAAAAAAATAAAAATAAAGAAAAATAAATTTAAAATTTTTTAAAAATTAAATTCCTTAATGAAACTAATCCCTTTATTAAAAACATTCCTCCCTTGGGGTAGATAGATTCAGTATTGTATAGATATTGGCACAGATCAAATTATTAATGCATAGAAAAAATATACATATTCATATTCATAATATTTCACTATCCTAGTGAGAATGAATCCTTCACCTATTCTATAGTTAAAAAAAAAGTTCAATGTGACAAACTCACCATCAAGTGTTTAAGAAGTTCCCCCAGAATAGTGCCATATTGAAGACTCCGTCTATAACTATGCGGTATAAAATCAGGGTTAGCCTATTATGTAATTTTAATTTTAGGATAACTCACTGCTGTGCCTACAAGTAGACAGAGAGATATCAGTTGATGTGAGGAATCTCATGTTTTTGTTCATGTGATCTTCCACCTTTCCACTTCTACCATTTATTCCCTACTCAGTATTGGGAACTTATGTGCAAATTAATGAACACATGGAAGTCACATATTACGTGTCTTTATATATTGCTTCCAAATGCATAGTAATAATAATAAGATATAATAAGGACAAAAAAGCATTGAAAAGTTTAACACATGTGCATTATCTGTTAGTAGTAAAAAAATACCCTTTTATTTCACCTTGGAGGGGTTATTTTGACATGCTCAACACTATTTTGTACTTATACACATTACTGTGATGATTGGCCCCTGGCAATTTTGATACTATATTTCCAAATCTGTTTTATTTTTATTATACATTTCTTACTACTTTCTGATCATAAGAAAAAAGTAGCTTTATGTCTTCTAGTAGGGGTTTGTTTGATGTTATATGAAATGTCAAGATAAGAAAATGGACTATTGACCTTTTAAAGAGAAGAGAAAAATGTTTCTTATGTCCTTTTTTATAGTGGGATGAAGAAAACATGACTCAGGTCTACAGTGGAGTACAAGGATCCACAGTGTAGGTTGATTTGTTCCTATTAAGATATTGCATTAAAACATAACCTCTGGCCTGGAGAGATGGCTTAGGGGTTAAGCACTTGCCTGTGAAGCCTAAGGACCCAGGTTCAAAGCTCAATTCCCCAGGACACACATAAGCCAGATGCACAAAGGGGGCACATCTGGAGTTCATTTGCAGTGGCTGGAGGCCCTGGTATGCCCATTCTCTATCTATCTGCCTCTTTCTCTCTCTGTCTGTCTGCTGCTCTCAAATAAATAAGTAAAAATAAACAAAACATAACCTCTTTTTGGAGTTACCACCTGATGAAATTGATAGTAATTCAATGTCCCACTACATGTCAATGTTTAGTAATCCCCTAAGGGTCTGAAATATCTTCCTTTTTATTTTTCCTTCTGTTAGTAAACAGATGAAGGCTTCTTTAAGACTTGGAAGCAGGCAGAATTCATGATTGAACTTCTGGCCATAATGTAAAATCACTCTTCAAAGATTTAATAAATCAGAATTTCATCAATGAGTGACCTGTGTGCTCAGCAACAAGTGCTTGCAAAGTTTTGCCCGTTTTGTCTTCATATATATATTCATATATTATATATATATAATGTGGATACACATGTATTCAGGTAGATGAACACATATATGTATGTGAATGGATAGATAGATAGATAGATAGATAGATAGATAGATAGATAGATAGACAGACAGATAGATAGATAGATAGATAGATAGATGATAGATAGAGAATTGGTTTGACAGGGCCTCAGCCACGAAAATCGAACTCCAGATGCTTGTGCCACCTAGTGGGAATGTAAAACCTTGTGCTTGCCTCACTTTTGGCATCTGGCTTATGTGGGACTCGGAGAGTTGAACATGGCTTCCTACGCTTCACAGGCAAGTGACTTAATCTCTAAGCCATCTCTCCAGGCCTCAACTTTATATTTTTTATGCTTTTTGGTATGTGTGTGTGGAATGAGCAGGAAGATGTCAGTACATAATTAATATGCATGCAGATGCATGCACATGCATACAGAGGACAGAGGAGGACATCAGATGTTCTGTACTTTACTTTCTTGATTACTAAATGTAATACCTTAATTCCTTGGTAGAAAGAGTCTCTCACTAAGCCTGCTGTCTTTGGTTAGACTCTCACCTTATTTTTTGAGATAAGATCTCTCACTAAACCCAGACCTCACAAATTCATTGGCAAGACACTGAGAAAGCCCAGGGGATTCACCTGTATCTGCATCCCCAGTACTGGTATTATAGAC
Source organism: Orientallactaga sibirica (assembly GCA_036365145.1). NCBI lineage: Eukaryota > Metazoa > Chordata > Mammalia > Rodentia > Dipodidae > Orientallactaga > Orientallactaga sibirica. The sequence continues at coordinate 9,810,425 of JAEOAD010000019.1, read as the reverse complement.
ACATTCCACCATGCCTAGCTTTTAAAAAGGTGTTGGGATCTAAAAGCATGTCCTTGAGCTTATAAAGAGTGCATGTTATAGACTGTGCTCTCTCTCCACAGCCCCTAATTTTCTTTCATTCTTTTTTGGAAAACATTTTAAAATATTTATTTATTTATGAGAGAGAAAGGGAGGAAGTGTACACATCAGAGCTTCTAGCTACTACAAATGTACTCCAGATCCATATGCCACCATGTGCATCTGGCCTACATGGATTCTGGGGAACCTAACCTGGGTCTTTAGCTTCACAGGCAATCGCCTTAACCACTAAGCCATCTCTCTAGCCCCTTTTCTTTTCTTTATGTGGCTGAGACCATGTTAGTGTAAATAGCAAATATATTTGGTTTCTGCCAAAATTATAAGCAAAAGCCATTAAAAGTGTTTTAAGCTTATCCATTAAAAATTCTGATTATGTGTTCTTGCTTCTACTTAAAGGAAGGTAAGCCCATATTCCTTTTCTTAGTAAAATACTGACAGCCACACAAAAAGTCCTCCATTCTCATTCAAACCGTGAAAGGTATTCTTGGAGATGTCTGTCTTATTCTTATCTCCCTTACACATGAAAACAACAATAGAATACATTAGTAGTTTGATGTTCTCTTTTTACTATTCTCCCCAGCCAGGGCAACCTTGATTCTGGTCTCAACATCTGAAGTTTTAAATTGCTCAAAAATTGACTTTATCCTATAACTCTTCCTGGCCATCCTGAGCTGCAGCTAATAAGATCCAGGAAGTCGTCATTCTAGATTAGTCCATATACAATTTTTCTATAATGGTATCAGTGCATCAGAAATGGAGAATATGCAGAACTGTAATGCCCAGACTTTCACTTACAGGCAAACTGGAAATAACTGGAAATCCTTACCATCTATACTGCAAAAGCACATAAATTTGAAATTTCTTAATCCTATTCTCTCTCTCTCTCTCTCTCTCTCTCTCTATATATATATATATATATATATATATATATATATATATATATGATGTATTATATATACATGGTGTGTTTTGAAATTTGTATAAGACCCAACTTTACAAAGTGTACCTTTTTATGTAAAATACTAGATGTACATTGAAAAGTGTTTGAAAAAGATATTTAAATTTCATAAATAAAGTTTCAGAATGAATCCCAAGTTTAAGGACACATAGCAGCTTCACAAAGAATGTCATGAAGAAGCAGCATCATGTAAAATGACTTATTAAAGTTAATTTAATTGTTTTTGTTTTTTGAGGTAGGGTTTCACTCTAGTCCAGGCTGACCTGGAATTCACTATGTAGTGTCAGGGTGGCTTCGAATTCACAGTGATTCTCCCACCTCTGCCTCCCAAGTCCTGGAATTAAAGGCATGCACCACCACACCCAGAAAAAAGAGTTATTTTTATTAGTTAATATATCATATTTTATTAGTTGATATCACAAAATTGTTTTCACAATTTCAAAAAGTTGATGTGAACTAAAACTTCTGGGGACATATGTACAATATATAAAACATCAGGATTATATGTTATAGACTCTGTTTACATGTACTTAAGGTCCTTTCCATGGATGTTATTAATCCAATACTTGTGAACACCCTTTATCTAATTATCAGTAAGATGGATGGCTTCTGCAGCACTAAGTAAAAACCAAAGGGAAAATCAAAGTTGATGATTTCTATTCATGCTGTGTTATAAATCAGATCAAAATAAAAAGCCATCCTCGAAATGAAACTCACCTGTGATTAACTGAAAACAGATTCTTCATTCTTTTTTATCCATACTTATGTGTGCACGTATGTGCGTGCGTGCGTGCGTGTGTGTGTGTGTGTGTGTGTGTGTGTGTGTACATACCAGGGTCTCTTTCCACTGCAAAGAAATTCCTGCTCTGCCTTATGTGTGTGGCTGGTTTATTGCACTGTGGCTGGTAGGCTTTTCAAACAATTACCTTTAACCACTTATCCATCTACCCATCCCCAAATCCATTCCATTTTAATATTAAATGATAGATATTTGTTTAAAACTACTAATACAATGATAATGTTACATGAATATTATGGCAGAATTAAGTGAGTATATCAGATTTAACTTCTTTCTATATATCACCACTCTAATGTAAATTGTAGAGAGTCTGTTGAGCTTATTGGCAACCAATTTAGGAGGTCATGTTGTGGTGGTTTGCATGTGAAATGTCCCACATAGCCTCATGTATATTGAATGCCTGTTCCTCACCTGTTCGACTTTTGGGACGTGGAGCCTTGCTGGATGAGATTTACTGCTAAGGGTGGACCTTGAGTTTTATCAGCCCAGCCCCACTGGGTGTTCACTAGCTTGCTCGCTCTTGCTGCTGTGTCCCAGCAGATATAGAAAGATGTCATGCCCTCCCTCTGCTCTGCCAGGCTTTCCCTGCCATGATGAAACTTCCCCCTTGAAACTGTATACTGAAATACACTCTTTCTGCTCATGAGCTGCTGATGGCCAGTATTTTGTCCCAGAAATAAGCAGACAACAGTAATACTTTTCATAGTGCTTCAAATATACCATCGATTCATCTATATCACAAATATTTCTGAAGTAATCACTTACTAAGGTGGTTCATTGTGGAAAGTAGAAAATAGAAAGAAAAATTAATTTACTTCACCTTTTCTTGGCCTTTTTTTTTTTTTTTTTTTTACTAGTAGACACTGCAGAATTTTGTTACCCCTCTGCATTCTGTGGAATGATGGAGCTAGTCCTTGACATCCTTGTAAAAGTTCCACCAGGTCACATTTTCTGCTACTTTGGATCCTTCTCTCAAAAGGCACAGTTGGTTATAAATGTCTAGTGACCTACAACCACATAATCCTCTACTAATGACTAATACTCATTGTCTCCTGACCCTGAAAACAGATCTTTGGTACCTGTCTTTAGCACAGTCTGAACACCACACAACTCTGAGAAATGAGCTAAGCTATTCATCACATTATTTCCTTCTAGTACCACTTGACCTGCCCCTTAACTAGTGAGTGTAATTTGATTCAGCTGGAAAAACCAGGTGCAGTTCAAGTAGTTTAATATATTCAGGGAATTATTTACATAAGACCCTAGTATATAAGAGACATGGAGAAGACTTTAAACCTCATTTTAAAAAATAATAAAAATGTCACCAGCATTGTGAGTGACATTTCCGTAGTATCTCATAAAATGATGCACCTATCTTGGGGCTAAGCAAATCTACCCTAAGGTTGTATTTTCAAGACAACCACATGTATATATCATGACAAGATAAAGATGGTGGTGGGAATTTCATTTCTCATGCTCAATGTTGAATATAGTCCACTCATCTTTCAAAAACAGAACGGTTGCAAAGTTTAAAGTGTGTTCATGAAATTTGGCCTTGCACAATGATAAAGGGCATTTCCTGCTACGTGCAAATCATAGATGAAACAGTCATGCAGATGAGCAAAACTGCCAACATATAGATTGCATTGGTACGATACCATTTGCAAGTGATATTAATCTATGATCATTGAAGTCAGAAATAGATATCAGCTCTTGTATGGCACATTGCAGGTCGGGCCCTAGCCAGACTGCCTGCTAGAAGAAACCAGGAAGGTGCTTCTGTGGATGTGTCATCCTGCACAAGCCTGGCATGACAAGAGCTACAGTCCCATGCTCGGGAGCAACCTCCTGCGAGATGATCTGCCCAGAGACAGGCTGTCATTGATCACAAGAAGGGGACCACCCCATACAATGATTGGCCAGCCAAACCCTTTAAACCCCCTACACTTCCTTGTATAAATGAGTTTGCAGCAGCCCCCCCCCCCGCCTGCTTCCACCCAACTCCCAGAGTCTGTGTTGTGACTCCACGCCTCTCACCCCTACTTGGCAGAGACCCTGCCATCCCTCCGGGGCTGGCCCTACGAGGGACCCCAACAAGCTCTGGGACCTATGACTGGAAGAAGCATGATGGAAAGTTCTAGGATCTGGGAAGTAAGTCAGGAAGTGATCATATATTTCATTTATTTATAGGCTCTGTGTCCCTTGAGGTTGCATATATATTGTTTAGAAACGAAATATAAAAGACTAGGAAATAAAATTGAAAAAATTATAATACTTGACTCATCGTATACCAATGGAAGCATTGAGACTTAGTCTGACTTGAAACTGACTATTATCTACTGAAGAATACTTAGTCTTGGAGACCCTAGATTTGATGGTTTAAATATAAATTGTTTCCCTAAAATGCTGTGTTTCTGTTTTAAGAGATCTCTGATTCAACAAAATTCTAATCTTCAGCATAGTCTATGCATGGTCATAAAGAGCACCTCATTATAATTTGGTCTATGCTTTATTGAGTGATGGGAGGAGGCTCCCCAAATCAGCTTTCTGAAACCCCTTTAGATTATGACCTGCATTCATATGTTTCCTCATTGTTTATGTTGCACGTGTTTTAAAAACATTCTTTAAAAATCAAGTAACAAAGGCGGGCGTGGTGGCGCACTCCTTTGATCCCAGCACTTGGAAGGCAGAGATAGGAGGATCGCCGTGGGTTTGAGGCCACCCTGAGACTACATAGTGAATTCCAGGTCAGTAGGTCAGCCTGAGCTACCTCGAGAAACCAAAAAAAAAAAAAAAAAAAAAAAAAAAAAAAATCAAGTAACAACTCCATCATTTCTTCTATATTTTAATAAACAAAGATATTACCTCATTAAAGGCATTATTGGGATCTGTCTGATCTCAATAATGGTTTCTGAACTACCAACATCATTTTATGACCTAGAGGTAAAATGAGTAATCTTAAATTAAACTTGGCTTTTTTTGACTTTGTATTTTAAAGGCAAAAATTGGTGTTCTTATCAAAGAAATATTTTGTATGAATATCAAGGGCCTCCACCAAAATCATATTATTATATAGTTGCCTCCATATTTTATTTACCTGAGCTTTCTGCTATAAGGCCCATCAATCCTTTATGAGTTCATAGATCAGTCAAATTCCCTTCGCTTCTGGTTTTTAAAAGTTCTTTTTTCCTGCCAGAGGCATAGGTATTCTGGAGGAAGGCACTAAATCAAGCTGTTAGCTCTGCCTCATTATTTTACATGCTTCAACTTGCAACTGGACATACCTATATATAAATTTATATGGTCACATTAAATAACTTCAAACTCAGTGTGTTTCTTCAAAGAGAAACCACGTGTTCCTCTGCAGTATCTACTTAATAGCAGAACAGAACACTTTTAAGATACTTAAAGGGTGAGAGAGGGCTGAGAAGTTCTCTACTCTTCAGTGCTTGAACTGAGAGTTTTAGCTTGAGCAAAAATGTTCTATTAAATACAGTACTTCTTAGGAGTTAAATTAACTGTGAGCTGTGTTGATCAAGATCGTAGTGTTCATGTTCTTACAAGCAGCCCAATAATAGCCTGGTGTAGTAAATGAAAATAAGAGACAAAGGGTCCCTTTGAAAGCACATGAAAACAAAGGTATAGCACATTAAATCTACTGCAGATACCAAATAGAATGTAAGCAATATTAAAACAGAGTTTTTTGTTACAAACAATGAAGTATTAATGTTTCAACTAGTACCTCCTCAGGGAGAGCTCTGAGGTCTGATGGGGATTTAATTTTTGGATTTGGGTTTTTTTTTTATTGTTGTTGTTTGTTTGGGTTGTTTGTTTGTTTGTTTGTTGTTGTTGTTGTTTTTCCAAGAAGGGTTTCACTGTAGCACAGGCTGACCTGGATCACACACTGTTGTCTCAGGCTGGCCTGGAACTCATGGCAATCTTTCTATCTCTAATAAAGCTATGTTCTAAATAACTGACCATCCTTTCACCAAACTCTATAAAAGGAAAAAAAAATGCTTGAAAGTAGAAATGGAAATATTTCTGAAGGCCATCTTTCAAACTTGATATGATGTTGATGTATGTGTTAAACAATTGTTATATATGCATGTATGTTTTCTGAAGTGGGTAGCAGAGTTTCTGCATCTGGCTGTTACTTTATCAACTATGAAAATGCATTGCAAATGCAGGAGTTCACAGTAGAAATGAAATGCCACCAAAGTTATTGATATAAATAAAACTCCTTTCCTCGAGGTGCAAGAGCAACTATGTCATCCAGAATATTTGAAAACCATCATGACAGACAGAATTTATAAACACAGTGTATTTATTTTTATGGCAAAGGTTATAAACATGTGGGTCTATGGGTATTAGTTTATTATCCTCATACATGGATACACAGGAGATCTGTAAGGTGATATGGTGCATAAGCTCTTTCAGACAATTTCAAGTTTTAACTCAAATCCCAATTCTATATCCTATTGTACCTTCTTTGAAGTCAATATAAGAATAAGACTCTCATATGAACAGTGAGATTTCTAGCAATATTTACCTCAGTTTCACTTGTATTAATACTTCAGCCTATACTCCACATGGCTTTTATAAGATTTAAATTGCCTGAATTTAATATGACTAATGAATCATTTAAAATCACCAGGGATATCAGTATTTGTAGTGTATTAGAAAAACTATTGCTATGTCAGTGAGAATTTGAACTTAGAAGGAATATGCTAACATAGAATTTTTTTCTCTTAATTAGGAAACATACTGCCTAATGGTTAGATTCCCATTGTGTTGTATTCCTTTAAAGCATATATATATAAATATATATTAGTTATATATAATTATAAATACTTGAACATGTATATTTATGGTATATGAAATTATATTTTACATATTATTTAAAATATATAATGGAAAGTTTCACATAATATGTATAATTCTTCTATAGAATTGATACCCAAGAATTATAATTTATAATGAAGATTGACAGTTTTGCTTTGAATTTTTTTATTTAATCATTACTCAGAAAAAAGACTGCTTTGTGCATAAAGGAGAATGAACCATAATGAGGATTCTGTTTTTTGTTTATATAAAAGCAGCACCCATTCTAAGTGGTTTTTATTACATCACAACCAAAGAAATTTCAAATGCATAAAATTTAGAATTAAAAACATTGTGAGACAAGATTGTAATAGAGTTCAGGTTTCATTACTTTCCACTGGACTAGGAGTGTCTCTCAATAGTTATCCCCTCTTCTGTGCTGAGGGTAGGGGCTCAATCTCCAGTACTTCTCTAAGAGTAGAACATTATGTATAGAATCAAGCACAAATAATAGATAGGTCCACAACAAAGACATAGTAATAGTCCATGCAAAACAATCACCCTTTTAACTCTAACTCTTTGGGTGAGAAAAGAATATGTATAATATGTGTGCACTAAGATATTAATTACTGAGAATATAAATATAAAGGAAATATGAAGAATGAGTCTTTTGACTAGCATTAGGGTGACAGAGATGAAAATGGATCAGAGAAAAGTAAATAGAAGGGAGTAAATATAAAAGCAAGGGGAAGAGATAAGGAAGCTATGTCTAAAGGTAGAATTAAAACAGACACAGTTAAAGAAAACTTTAAAACATTCTTGAACTTGGGAAGTGGAATCATGGAGAAATGCTTCCTCCTCCACCATTCCAAGCTTATGTTCTTGGGGAAAGCTTATCAAAAAGAAATAAAATGAAAAAAATGGAAAGGAGAAGGAAGGACAAAGAATTAAAGAGAAAGGAAAGGAATACAGCAAGACAAAAGCCAGTCCATATTAGATATTAATGATAGAAGTATAAAATGCAGAAAAGATAGCTGTGGTTGCAGTCTATATGTGGTCACTTGTATATGTACTGGTGCTGGCCCAGTCTCCATTTAATCTTCCATGGAGTTGGATCATGGATGCTAGTCCTTTCTCTGGGTGGTCTGATTCTGGAAGCAAATCATGCCTCTATGTAAACACTGTGTTATAGAACTCTGGTCCTTACTCTCTCAAGCCCATTTCTGAAGTATTACAATTAAACACAGAGAGGGAGAGAGATTTTCCTAAATTCATCAAGTTCATAGGAAATGGGATAGGAAACAGGAACCCATCATCTGACTCAGGTTCCAGAAGCTACTGAACATTGGACTTCTGTGCCTATCTTTCCTAGCACTTTATGTTGTATCTCACTGCCATTGCTCTATGTAGAAGGAAGGTAAGAAGTAAGGAGGTCAAGAAACTGAAGTAACTTAATCAGCTCATAAGTGACAAAACTGAGATTTCTACCAACATATGGTGTTGCAGTCAGCTTCTGTTGCTGGAAGAAAACACCCAACCAAGAGCAGTTTATGGGAGGAAAGGGTTTATATTAGCTTAAAGACTTGAGGGGAAGCTCCATGATGGCAAGGGAAATAGAACAGAGGTTGGACATCACCTCCTGGGCAAAATTGGTGGACGACAGCAACAGGAGAGTGTGCCAAACAATGGCAAGGGGAAGCTAGCTATAACATCCATAAGCCCACTCTCAACAATACACTGCCTGCAGGAAGCTTCAATTCCCAATTTGCCACCAGCTGAGGACATATGCATTCAGAAACACATAAGTTTATGGGGGACACCTGAATCAAACCACCATATATAGTAAACCAAATTCCAACTCATTTTCTTCTCCATAGCGGCACACATTAACTTACACATTATTATATTCAAATTAAATATTTTCTATTCCATAGTGGCATTCATTAAATTATACATTGTTATATTCATATCAAATGTTTTCTGAGCATAGCAATTTCTTACAAAATGGGCACATTTGTAAATTCTTGGCATTGGTGTGAATATACCATTTTAAAGGCCTGGAAATTTTTGTTTGTTTTTTTCATTTTTCAGTTTTTCAAGGTACGGTCTCACTCTAGCCCAGGCTGACCTGGAATTCACTATGTAATCTCAGGGTGGCCTCAAACTCATGGCGATCCTCCTACCTCTGCCTCCCAAATGCTGGGATTAAAGGTGTGTGACACCACGCCCGACTGGAAATTTTTAAAACCTTCATGTAATTTTTATTACATTCAGAAGTCAAATATCATAATCTGAAGATATTTTATGTTTATTAACTTTGGCAGTGTTTGCCTTCCTTGGTGTTTAAAAACACAAAGGATATTTCAGATTTTATTTTATGCCAGATTGAATTTTCTTACCTGCCAATGAGATAATAAGTGAAAACTGAGAATGCATGTATGCTTTGATTTGTGTCAGTGTGTTTGTTTAAATGAACTTTTTCAGTAGATAATGTGTATCTTCTATGAAAACTAATAAATATTCAATAGGAAATGCCTTCTGAAAATATTATATTCTAAAACAGGAATGTGGGCTCTTATGACTTCTATACTACTTATGTAATAATTGATTTCTTATCAATATTTGTTGTATTTTTTGACAACAGAACATTATTTGCAATGAAAAAAAGTCTGCTCACCATATATACTTAACCATACTTAAAATGCAAGGCTTATATGCATAAATATACATGTGTTTGAATACATAGTGCATTGAGTTAGTGATTGCCTTGCAATTTATCTTTCAAGATGAATTATATAAAACATATTCATATAGCATATCAACCCTGAATTCTTATAGAATAAACATGATAGAAACAGCAATTTGGAAAAGTGATGCTACTTCCATAAGAAAGATTACATGTTGAGAGGTAGTGTAAATAAGTTTTAGGAAACAAAACATTCTCCTTTTCTCAACACTGGCTCATTGCACACCTCTTACTCTGTCAGAATATGCTCCAACCACAATCTGGGCTTTTAATATTAGTGAATGTCCCTGCTTTCTACCTATTTGCTTGAGATAGAAACACGGACTCACCTTTAACTCCCTAATTTTTATCCTCTTGAGTTCTGTCACAGCATCTCATTGACTTTATCTCAAAAATGTCTCCAAGATTTTGACATGGCAATATAATACCATCAACACAGAGTATGTTTGAGAGTTGTGCAATTGAATTTTCATAGGATTTAAAGTAATTTTAGAATTTTGAATTGGACTATATTTGCAGCTCTCCCTGGATATAGGTGGCATATTGAACTATATCTGTTACTCTATTTTTTTCTAAACAACAAGCATTTATTTCTCATAGTTCTGGTATATGGAACTATATTTTTTATTTCTTTTTCACCTTACCTTGCTTTAGACAACAGATATTTATTTATGGGGTACTATTTGAAGTTTCTATACAATGACACATTGTATAATGTCAAAATCAGTTTATCTCCTTAAATCTAGCTCCTCAAGCATATATCACTGTATTTATTTATTTATTAAAAAACTATATGACAAGTGAGTTTCTTCTAAATTTGTCTAATATTTTTTATTTGTTTATTTCTGAGACCCAGAGAGAAAGAGCAGTGCATCATGGCTTCTAGCCACTGCAAATGAACTCCAGACACATGCACCAACATGTGCATCTGGCTTACATGGATTCTAGGGAATCAGACCTGGGTCCTAAGGCTTCACAGGGAAGTGCATAAACTGCTAAGCCATTGATTCAGCTCTCTTCCAGGTTTTTCATATGTTTAATTCCATAATCTATATCAGTATGAGCTCAGTAATGTTTCTTCTGTTCTAGAGGTTTCAATTAACACTCTCAGAATTTCATGACCAATTTCAAGATCTTGCTGGAATATCCCTCTGTTCCTTAAATATGCCTGATGGGGTTTTTGTTTTGGCTTTTATTTGTTTTCATTCTTTATTATTTTTCCAGAAACAGAAAACTCTCTGAAAATTTAGTATTTTCTCAAAACAAAGTAAAATAAAGTTATTTCTCCAAGTAATTCCTGCCAGCTTGAATGTAGAAGGGCAAATTGGGTCAAATGTTTAGGCTCCTGATGTGTCCTTTGTTGTGAAGTTGTTATGGTTTTGATGTCCTTTTAGCAGAGAGAACTAGGAAGCATACACTTTTATACCAATTAATTTGCACATAGACATCTATCTTTATTAGCTAGCCCTACCTGCAAAATATTAAGACAAACATCAATTCATACTGCTACTTCTGATTCTAGTCAAACAACACAGACTTTATTTTAACATTTATGTTCTTTCTTTCATTTTTTCTTTCCTCTTCTAGAAAACAGTATATTTACATTTATGATCACAGCACAAATATATGGAGAGGAGTTTCAGAATTACTAATCAGTCCACATGTGGGAAACAGTTTACAAAATTTGTATGAAATTTAAAGAAAGTACATAGTATTATTTAAAGTTCTTCTTGGTTTTAGCATTAGATAATCTATCAAACATTTTACAAAAAGGTATTTAGATCATCCCCTTCCTTCCTAGTTATAGCTAGACATGGTTGTGACAGTCTACATTGCATTTTGTTAATATGCTGGTTAATTTTTAAATCTGTCAAAAATAAACGTTATTTTGTGACATATATTAGTGTGGGTTTTGAAAAATACATAGAAGCATTCAGCAATTATCTCCATACTACACAGTGGCTCCTTCATAATACAAGATTCCATGTTGTTCTTTTAAACTTGGTTTCTTATACATATGATTTGCTATTTTATTTGATATGCTGTATATGACTTTGTCATAGATTCTATTTACCCTTTGCCCTGCTTTCAACTTCACAATCTTCCATAGAAATGGTTCTTTTGTTAAGAAATTTTAAATATATGGAGAAATCTTTGTTTCAATTCTGATCTATAAAATGATTTCTTGTTATCATCTCCTGCTAGGGAACTTACTCATATTTTATGCCATATGCTTTTACTCCCTTTATTGGAATCTTATATTACATTTTTTCAATTACTCATTGTTGCATGATCAGTCTTTCTTTATCATGTCTTTCTATATTATAAATGTGCTAGTACAATGTTAGTGGTAGATTAAAATGCACAATTCAAAGTACCTCTTCCGCCAGGCATGGTGGTGACCACCTTTAATCTCAGCACTCAGGATGCAGAGTGTGATGGTTAAGTTTGTGTCAACTTGATCTGTTTAGTAATCCACAGACATTCCTCATAAGTGTCTCTGAGGTTGCTTCTAGGAAGGATAAACTAAGGAGGAATCCTTTCCCTAGGGTGAGCCTTTCCTCCTGAGTGGGCAGCCCCTCCGAGGGGGGACTTTATCTAAGGAAGCTCTGGGAAGGAAAGCTCTCTCTCCTCCCCGCTGGTTGTGGGTGCTACTTGATGTTCGCTGCTTGGTGCTTGACACTTGCTGCTTTCCAGAGTGGACTGAAGAGTAGCATCTGTCCAGGATGCCTCTAGGCCTTCAGTGCTGTGTTGGGATTGCTGAGGCATCCAGCCTTGTGGACTGAGCAGCTACCGGGGTGCTTGACTCTCAGGCCTAGAACCTGCTATTGTTGGACTGCCTTAAACTAATCCCGATAAATTCCCTTTTAATACAATACATTCTATCCATTCAGTTCCTCTAGAGAACCCTAACTAATACACAGAAGTAGGAGTATTGCTGTGATTTCGAAGCTACCCTGAAACTACATAGTGAATTCTAGGTCAGACTGTACTAGAGATAGGGAGACCCTACCTCAAAGAAACAAAACAAAACAAAAAAAATTAAAAATCTTCCTCTTTTAATGTCAGCTGCCATATGGAAAAATAAAAGCAAAAATAAAACAAAATATAGCTTGTTTTCTTTTGTTTTAACAAATATTCCTAATGTATGGTGTTTGGTGGAATACCACTGTGGAATACATTGGGCAACAATGGCTTCTTTGGCTATTTCAGGTTCCCTGTCATGCCACTGCTGACACCTCTCAATCTCTATTTCTTATCTTTAAAAATATATAGTTCTAAGCCGGGCGTGGTGGTGCACGCCTTTAATCCCAGCACTCGGAAGGCAGAGGTAGGAGGATCACCATGAGTTCGAGGACACCCTGAGACTATAGTTAATTCCAGGTCAGCCTGGACCAGAGTGAGACCCTACCTCGAAAAACTAATTATATATATATATATATATATATATATATTTGTAAGAGCACTTGGCACAGAAGCATGAAGACCTAAGAAAGCCTCAGAGAACCTGATCGTCCCTAAGTTCAATAATCAGCACCCATGTAACGTCAGGTGTATCCATGCACATCTCAAACCCCCATCCTGTACACCCCCAAGACAGAAGAATCTGGGGCTCACTGGTCAACCTCCAGGTTCAGTGAGAGACTCCATCTCAAGGAAACAAAGCAGAAGAGTGATAGAGGCTGATGCCCAATAATCTTCTCTGGCATCTCCAGTTGTGCACATGGGATAAACACATCTGTATATATCATGAATAAATAATACATCACACCACTGCCATCAATAACTTTATGTAACAATTTTGCCATAGATACTCCTTATACTTTAAGTAAAAATTCATTCCTCATAAATACTGCTTTTTAGAAAAAAATATGAATTTGGGAAGCTCTTTTGATCTTTCTGACCATTGCTTTTCCTCATGGGTTAACAGTAGAGAATCCAGGGCTGGGGCAATAGCTTAGTGGTTAAGGCATTTGCCTGTAAGCCTAAGGTCCCTGATTTGATTCCCCAGGACTCACATAAGTCAGATGCACAAGGGGTGCTATGTCTCAAGTTTGTTTGCAGTGGCTAGAGGCCCAGATGTGCCCATTCTCTCTTTCTATCTGCCTGTTTGTTTGTTTTCTCTCTCTTTCTCTCTCTCTCTCAAATAAATAAATAAATAAAATATTTTTAAAAATAAAGAGTAGAGAACCCATTGATAAAATTCAAGCCCCTTTCCAACTGTGCCAAAATCTCCTTCTTTGATTCTTTTGGCAAAATGCAATTACATTATAAATCTTAAAATTGGATTTTAACCAAAAGATATTTTATGAAATATGATATTCCCCACACAAGTGTACAGTTGTACCATTAATAGTCACTTGACTTGAAAACATATTTTTATAAACCCCTTGCCTTTTTGTTCACCTAGATATGAGGGCATTTTTTCAGGTTAAGCTGTGTTTTATATTTAATGCATTGTTAAAATTCAAGTAGGTATGTTTTTTTTACTTCTTTCTTTCATTATAATTGAAAGCTTGATTTGGCTCTAGATGACAGCTACAGAAAGGATGCAAGATGCCGTTCTATGTGGAATGCAGGTGTGCTGCAGGAAGAGAGGGCCCTGCACAGACACAGAGAATTATAAAAATATATAATTATAATTGAAATCTGTAATTATAATATAAACTGAATCTTGAGATTTTGAATTCATTCATCTAGTTTGATGGGGAATAATAATTTGCCTGAAGATGTTACTTTAATTAACACAGCAAGGACCTTGTTTGAGTACTATATCACATTTCTGAATTTGTGAGTCAAGGACCGTTTTAAGGTTACTTTGAGGAAAATGCTGAACTTTTGTTGTTTGGAATCTATGAGATATTATTCTTTTTAAACTGTCAGCTCAAGGTTGAACTCTTGTTTGAAACATGAGAAATAGGTGAACATTCTGCTAGCTGAGTGCTCACATCAGCAGCTTTCCCAGGAACCCAGTGGCAGAACCAAGGGCACTGAAAGACTGCACCTGTCATTATGCACACTGGAGGCCCATCACAGATTCAGGCATAATTTTATTAGCATTTTTTTATTCAGGCAATAATGCCTAGATAATTTAAGATTGACCAGCCCACTTCAACTGACCTGTGGATTACTGACAACTTGGGAGAGCATATCACTAAAATCTGGTTGTTTAATAAAAACCAGCCAAGTCCAGCAATTTAACTTTGAAATGCCATTAAAAGACACTATATAATTTCACTATTTTCTATATTTAAAAGTCATTATTTTTGATGAAATGCATATGTACTCATTCCCTCTCTCACACACAAACACACTTTATATAGAATATTCATCATTTAAGTAGACTTTTTCTTGAACATTGTAGTATTTTGAATAGTGTGATTTAATGAATTCTCCAATGTTTTATAACAACTAGGTCTTTACCTAAAATAAATAAAAATACTTTAAAATAAATCTTTACATGCTTGCCCACTGTAAGTTCATCCCACAATATGTTTGTACATAAAAAGTTACAGAAAGATAAGCAGTTTGTGTTTTAAATAAATTGCTGCCCTTGTATTGAATTATGTATCTCAATTTTAAGTAGGTAAACAAAACTTCATGTTTGTATTTTAAAATACACTGCAGAGCCAAAAAGATTGCTCAGCATTTAAGAGCCTTGCCTGCAAGGCCTGATTATCTGGGTTCAATTCCCCAGTACCCACGTAAAGCCAAATGTACAAAGTGATGCATGCATCTGAAATTAGATTACAGTGGCTGATAAGCCCTCGGGTGCCTATTTTTTCTCTCTCTTTCTCTCTTTGCAAATACATAATAAATAAAATATAAAATACATTGCAACATCTTGTAATTTGATGTTTTGAAACAAAAATATTTTTGGAACATTGGAGAGATGGCTTAGCGGTTAAGACACTACGTCGGTTTGATTGAGGTGTCCCCAATAAACTTAGGTGTTCTGAATGTTAGGTCCACAGCTGATGGCAATTTGAAAATTAAAGCCTCCTGGAGGCACTGTATTGTTGGGGGCAGCCTTATAGATGGTATAACCAGCTTCCTCTTGTCAGTGTTTGACAGACTTTCCTGCTGATATTGTCCACCTGATGTTGGCCAGGAGGTAATGTCTACCCTCTGCTCATGCCATCATTTTACCCTGCCATCATGGAGCTTCCCCTTGAGACTGTAATCCCAAATAAATCTTTGATCCCACAAGCTGCTCTTCATCAGGTTATTTCTGCCAGCAGTGCAAACATGACTGCAACAAGTACCTACCTACAAAGCCAGAGGACTTGGGTTTGATTCCCCAGGACCCATGTAAGCCAGATGCACAAGGTGGCACATGCATCTGGATTTCTTTTGCAGTGGCTAGAGGCCCTGGCATAGCCATTCTCTCTGTGTGCCTCTTTCTCTAAAATAAATAAATAAATAATACACATTTTAAAAATATTTTCACAGATATATATATATATATATATATATATATATATATATATATATATTTTACTTTCTGTCACATGTTTTGAAAACTAAGTATTTTAACACTCCTTGGTACACCTCTGTCACACCCTCCAAGGTTCAGGGACCATTGCAGAAGAGGGGCGGATAGAATGGAAGAGCCAAAGGAAGGGTATGACTTCATACATTGCAACTGCCTAGACAGAAATTGGCCTCAATATCCCTGACCTTGCAGTGCCTAGCAATACCTTCGCAAGACCCTCAAAATAGAAGAAAAAGATGATGACATCAAATTAAAAGAGAGACTAATGGAGAGAGGGTGGGGATATGATGGAGATTGGAGTTCTAAAATGGAATGGGGGGAGGGGAGGGAAATATCATATGTTTTTTGTATGTAAATATAGAAGGTGTCGATAAAAAATATTAATTAAGAAAATAAAAATAAAATTAAATAAATAAAAAAAGAATTCTAAGAAACACAGAATGAAAGTATATTCATATAGTATGTGTACAAAGATTAGACATATAATTTAGATCTTTATAGATAAAAAACTTTTACTTTCATTTATAAATATTACTGTAGTTATTTTCTATCTTACAATTTATTTATATTACTTAATGATAGGACTACCAAGAACAATTTTAAGTGCATATTAGACTATTAAACTATTCAATATGCCTAGCAAATTGATTTTTAAAATTATTTTATGGATAAGTAAACAGACAAGTATCTTAATTTAAAATTACAATAATTTTTAAAATGTGGGATTTGATGTCATTGAGTCTAGCTCTTTTGTCTCTAACTTTATTATCACCCTGACCTCTTTCATTTAAGTGATGAACATTATCTACATTTCATCTTCTTTAAGGAAGAATGGGAAAGAAGCATGAAGTACAAGAAGTCCATCCATAGCCCTTGATTTTTATGGTTTTTTTTCAACCTTATAAAATCATATCAAATACTCTATCAGTAAGTTTCAGTGACTATTTTTTTTCTTTTCTAAACTAGTGAACTCAGAATTCATGGAAATAATTATTTTCCAAACCCGGAAATTCTGATTTATAATGTATAGTTCAATCTTAAAGTTCTAATAATTATAATGAAGATCAAGAACTTTGTTAATAAGTATACATAAATTTTTACTCTTGATGAATATAGTTAAGATTAGCTACAAAGTCATTGTCCTGTAACTATCATTGTGCATGTATTCCACGAAAGAGGAAATCACAGAATTGCCTAAATAGATATTTAAAATCATTTCTATTTATTATACCCTAAAGTTATTAGCATCAAAAACAAAATGAATTCACTTTCTTCTAATATAATAAAAAATATTCTATCTGAAAACATTAGTTCTTTAAGAATTTTAAGCCAGGTGTGGTGGCACATGCCTTTAATCCCAGCACTTGGGAGGCAGAGGTTGGACTATCGCTGTGAGTTCGAGGCCAGCCTGAGACTACATGATGAATTCCAGGTCAGTCTGGGCCATAGTGAGAACCTACCTCAAAAAAACAAAAAATGACCCACATTCCCCATTGATGAGGGTCCCTTTGGAAGAGGGAGGACAGAGAGGAGGATAACAGAGTCACCATTATGAATGTAAAATTAGAATAATATAAATAAATAAATTATAAAAAGAGGGTAACCTGATAGGACTATGACTAATTTATGATATGTTCATATATTAAAGTTCCCAATAAAAATTTTTAAAAACTCTTAAATCATGTTTTCTTATTTTATGGTTGTTTATACCACAGAAACTATCACATCGTCTTGGCACAACAGTCATTAAAATGCATTGTTCATTACAAAAGTCTCAAGAAAAATTCAATGAAATGGTAAGTAAGGAATCTCTTAAAACTAAGTTTTACCTAAAATATATATTCCTAGACATAATCTGGTTGTCTGTTTTGTAATCTTATGAATTGTCATAAAATATATGTGACAAATTTTTGTAGTGTTTATGAGCAAAAATTATTTAATATCTTCACAACACGGAGCATTGATTTTCTGTCATTTTTGAGTTTGTCAAGTTTCAGCAGTGTCAGAAACAAGCTTAGGAGAAACTTCCTTAATATAAAACTATATATTTTCATATTTAATTTCTAATCTCCAATATGAATTTGTTTAGAGAAAGGCTCTTAAAGAGATACTTAATATTAAATGATATCATAAAAAATGGACCCTAATCTAATATGATCGGCATCTGTTATGGTTTGGTTTAAAGGTCTGGTTGTCCGCCTGTGAAGCAGAGGTGGGTTTTTGAAGGTTACAAAGTAGAAAGAGTTATATCACTTAATGCTCATTTTACCTGTATTTCTTGTTAATGTGATTCTTTAATTATCCTCTATGTGGGGTTTCACAGAGTAAGCAGAAGAATTTCTACTTATATAATTTATATTAGTATAGAGAAGTGACATTCTTCTTAATAAAAATCATCTATAGCATAAATAAATCCTATCCCAAAAGACTAGACAGATACTGATCCTTTTCACAATTTAATTGATGAGAAATTTTGACAAGAGATGCGGCCAACTATGGAGCGCATTGTTAGGCAGTACCATGCTCAGAACAAAGGGCCAACATGGTGCCAGCACCCTCTGATGGCCATGTTTCCCTCAGCGGGACATGAGCCAGCAGTCTCAAGACTCCATGGCCAGGCACCCGCCCCTGCTCCCTCCCATCGTTGAAACAATTACATTACAAAGCCTTCCCCTGGCTCCTACCTAACACCTTACCTTAACTCCCCCCCACACCCAAGCCTTAGGTCCTGGGTGCAACTTCCGTGGCCTTGTGCCTGGAGACTGGTGAACCTCACCAGAGAGCTGTGCCAATAAACTTGGACTAACTTTGCTAATCTGGTCTGTTCTGGTTCCTCCTCAGTCAAGTCTTTCACACATTATGGCTTGTTCATTGCTTCTCTTCATAAAGTCTCGAGAGTAATTACAACCATATCCACTTTCTAGCACATCTTACTCTGTTGTTCTGTCAAAATATGTTGATATTAAAGAGTTGCAATGTACGTAATAAGAAATATTGAATGATGAACTCTTGGAAAAACATTTTTGATATTTATAAATGTATTTAAACATGAATTTTGGAAGGACTTGTTTTAATTATTAAATTACTGTATTTATTTAGGAAAGTACAAAACCAAGAGAAAGAAAATGAATACACTCACATGGTCTGAGAGCCCATGTGGACTTAGAAGAAATGTGAAAAGAGATTTAGAGAGGAAAGAAATGAAAGTACAGTCAGCTCCTGCCATGTGGAGGGCCGGAATGGTTAGAGAGGGGGTCAACGGAGTTCTTCCTTTGTCTCAGTCTAGCTGGGCTGATATGAAGGGGAGACATACCAGAACCTGGAGGTTCAGGAGTGATGAACTGGTAGCTATGAAAGTTTGCTCTCTGTAGCAGACATTTTCAGGTTCACTGAGATGAACTTCCAGACCAGGCACAGTTATGGAGGAAGGGATATTTATTGAAGCTTACAGATCCAGGGGAAGTTCCATAATGGCAGAAGAAGTTGGCCTGCCTTCACAGGTCCAAGCAGAGAAAGAAAACCACAAGCCAAAAAGCCACACAGTACAGAACACTTTAGGAACTCCAGCTAGGCACAGTTTACATATCTTTAGATTAGAATTCAAACTCATAACCACACCTTAGGGCTGAACCCTAAGATCCAACAGTGACACTGTCTCCAGCCATGTGGCTGCAGATCCAAACTACAAGCTAATAAAACACCCAATATATTGGGGGGCATCTATTCAAACTACCACACCATCCCCTCATAAATGTGTTTATAACCTTATTGACATGAGATTTTACCTTCTGGCTCAGGTGAGCCAGAGTGAGAAAATTGATTGATCTGGGCTAGGGACTGGCTCATGAAGAAGGCTGGTGATGATGATGAAATGGGGGCTCAGCTTGACCAACCACAATGTCAGGTTTAGATTTTTTTAAAATATGTTATTTCTATTTATTTATTTGAGAGTAGGGGGAGAAAGAGAGAATGGACACACCACACCAGGGCCTCCATCTGCTGCAACTTCAGACTCATGCACCACCTTTTGCATCTGGCTTATGTGGGTCCTGGGGAATCAAACCTGGCTCCTTTGGCTTTACAGAAAAGCGTCTTAACCACTAAGCCATTTCTTAAGCCCTCAGGATTAGATTTAAATTGTACAAAACGGGACCTTGCTAACAGGAGGGACTCAGATCATTTGTGGAAAAACAGATCTAGGGAAATCCTCTAGGCAAGGAGAAGTTAGCCTCCTCTGTGATCTCTCACAAAACCCAAAACATTTCTGCTTTTTTTCAGGGTCCCAGTCACCCTAACTGTTTAACAAAGCTACCTTATTCCTTCTCATTGCCCCCTCTCTTGAGAAAATACTCTTAACTTCTGTTAGAGGAAAGAGGACAGTGCCGGTCAACCTTTAAGTGCTTTTACTGAATAGGATCATAGAGTAATTAAAGTTACAGTCTCTCCCAGAGGGGGAACTAATTAAGGGATCCCAAAATTGAATTGGTGCAATGCAGAAAGACAATCCTGGAAAAAAGTGTTAGGAAGAAAGAATAAAAGTAAAGAGTTAAGAGGAAGTGGGCACACAGAAAACTGGTTGCCTTTGGGGTCTTCATTCTTATGAACTTCTAGACCTTGGAGAGCATTATAGGGAACCCAGGGAGATGAAGTTAGATTGTCTCAGGACCATCTAAGCATGAGCTGACTGAGCTCCTCTTCCAGAACTGTTCACCAAATGACAGAGCAGTGTATGACATAGTCTTAATCTTTTCCTGTATGGCTTGTAAAGCAGATGAGATATTAGCAGAGCTATCAAGAATATATAGACAACATTGATCCTTGATAAAGGCACATATACTATATTTTGCCTTTTGAGTTTTTATGTCGTATAACATTACTTAAGCCAATAGGTGGAATAAAAACGGAGACTAAATGATCACACCCTTGAAAAACATTCATAGTCTATTGGTGCTTTAAAAATCAATAAATTGGCTGGGCACTCTAAGGTTTTGTTGTTGTTGCTGTTGTTATTGCTACTGCTGTTGTTTGTTTTTGTCATCCTTGTATCCAAGGAAATCTCAGACTTTACTTTTTAACCTGCACCAAAGGTTGGTACCACAGTGTCGTTGGGTTCCATTAGGGGCTGCCTAGCATATGTATGGCCTCAGGACTCATTTAGTAGCAAACCTTCTTATGGTTGGACTATAATGATCTTTTGGCATAAGTTAGGAGGGACTCAACATTGTTGCCAACATGAGGAAGCCTTTTGACTTTTGGTCATTGTCATTTATCCTGATATCTATGATTGTCTTTCCTTATTGTAGAATTAGAACTACTAGAGATGGGGGCAATATGTCTTAAGACCTTATCTGTTTTCTTTTTCCTTTTGGAAAGCTCATGAGTCCTTGTTTCCTTTTGGTAGACTTAATAGCCATCCATGTAATATTTGAGGCTTCCCTTTATTTTTGGTTATGTTTCACTTTGAGTGTTTAAGAGCAAGCAGGTAGCCAAACTTTAATCAAGGATATACTTTTTGAGGCCACTAATGCCTCCAAAGGAGACTCTAGGGACCTGGGAGGAGTGCTGTGGCTTTGCCAGTACAGGTGTCATCTGTCAGGATGAGTCTGGACCGTGAAGACCAAGTGGGAAGAAAACTTTGATTAAATTGTTTTCACTTTAGTTTATGTGTCCATATTTGATTTTCGTGGTGGTCTTTATTTCTTCACACTAATATAGAAAATATCTAGGAAGCTATAAATACAAAAAGAGGAATGACTAAAGGTGCAGGCAATTTTACAGGGTAATTTATGAAATGTACCATAAGGTGATAAAATTATTGGAAGTTATAAGATTCCCTGCTAGCTTATAATGATAGAAAAGGAAAAAGAAATAAATATGCGATTAGATTCATGTCACATAATCTTAAAATTATTAGTTTTATGATATCCTGCTGGTATGGAAAAATTACAATAGACTCAAATATAAGGGTGACATGTTTTGGAATACACTGTCACCCTGTTTGCTAGGTAGGCTTAAATTACTTTTGTTTACAAGAATCTCAGTTCTTTAATCCAGTGACAATCAGTAAAAACTTTATTTTCTTCTATTACCTATGCTGATGTCTTCAACACTGGAAAGAAAATTTCAATCCATTCTAAGTTGTATATTTTAGATCATAAATTGTTTCCTCCAATGGAAAAACTCGTTGATTGGTTTTACTCCTAATTGTAGGAGTCACTACAGTAATCAAATAACTGGTATAAACTGGCATGAAATATGTTTTTTATGATTCTTTGTTTTGACTTTATCTATTATATAACAAGAAAAATAAAAGTTTGCTCTAAAAATTTCAGAAAAATGAACAGAAAAAGACACAGTAACATAAGCTTGGTGTGGTGGCACATACCTTTAATCCCAGCACTTGGGAGGCAGAGGTAGGAGGATCACCATGAGTTCAAGGCCATCCTGAGACTACATAGTGAATTCCAGCTCAGCCTGGGCTAGAGTGACACCCTACTTCAAAAAAAAAAAAAAAAAAGAGAGGGCTGGAGAAATGGCTTAGGGGTTAAGGTGCCTGCCCCCTAAGCCTAAGAACACTGGTTCTAATCTTCAGGTCCCACGTTTAGCCAGATGCAGTGATGCAAGGGCGCAATGCCGCACTTGACCGCAAGGGAGCGCACACATCTGGATTTCGTTCGCAGCAGCTGAGACACTGCTGGCGGGCCCAAATCTGTTTTCCTCTCCCTCTCTCTCTCTGTCTCTCTCTGTGTCTCTCTCCAAAAAAAATAATAAAAAATAAGAAGAAGAAAAAGAGAAAAGAAACAGTAACACTCTCTCTGTCTCTCTCTCTCTTCATATATATATATATATATATATATATATATATATATATATATATCCCATCATGTTCATTTGATAAGTGAAGACTTACTTAATGAGATTATTGGAACTCAGTCACTTGCAGAAGGTTTATGTAAGGAAACTTGTCTTTATTTGGTTGACTAACATGTCATTTTTAAAATTTTTAAATTTTAACTTCTTAAATGCTCTGAACAGCATTTAGCTGAATCCATCTCTTTTGAAAATGAGTATCACTGAAAACTTTAAGTCACTTCCCTTTTCACCAACATGTTGCATGATAGATAGTTGTGACTCCTATTATCAAATAATAACATACTTTACTTTTATAAATAACATAAAGGAAGATATGCAGATTAATTTATGGAATTCATAAAACTGGTATATTATAAATATGCAAAGACATTATGTAAGAAAAATACTAAACTTTTAACATATATAAAATTCACTTTGAATTAGTAGTAATAACTACACTCCAACCACTTCACTGATAAATTTTATTTTAATGTTACAATTGTTTAAACTTCATTAAAAACATAATGTTGCCCTTTAAAGTGTACTATTCAAATTTAATGCAGAGCAACTAATTTGAATACAGATAAGTAAAATCACAATATCAAAAGAACAGCAATGACTAATGGTGGTTTAAATGGATGTCTCCCAATAGATTCAGGAGTTTTATTAAAGCTTCTTGGATTTCCAGCTGCCTGGCTGGTAGAGGTGTCACTATGGGAGGATTCTAGGATCCAACCTTTTCCAGTCTAAAGATATACAGAGTGCTTGTGCTCTGCCTAGGATTTCTGGAGTGTGCTTGCCTATGGTTGCTGGTGGTGGTTTTTCTCTCTGCATGAACCTGTAAGGGGGCTAGATTCTTCCACCACTATGAAACTTCCCCTAGATCTATAAGCTTCGATAAATCCCTTCCTCCCACAATGTGTGCTGGATTTGGAAGTTCATCCCACCAACTTTGAAGCTGACTGTGACAAATGGTGATCTAAGTTGTGTCCATATAAAAGCTATTATGAGCAGTACTTCAATAAGCAGAAAACTATGCCTATTTTTTTTTTCAAAGAGCTAATACCAATTTCTCTGATTATATACTCTTCCCTGGTTTGGGTCTTCAATGGTCTTGAAAGCTATATATGTAAGAGACTTATATCCTAATGAATTTTAAATCTATGAACCTTATAATTTATGAGGATGAAAATGATGGCTTACACATTTTTCCTATTTCTCACTTCTTCCTTGGCACTAAATAAACTATTTGGTGATATGCTGGGATCTGGAGCACTCAGGCAATGCATTACTTTTCTTATTATAATTTATTACCTTTTACTAAACATGCTTCAGTTGTTATCACTTGTTATTTTGAGACTATATATATATATATATATATATATTGAGACTATATATATATATATATATATATATATATATATATATATATACAGATGTATTTTAGTGTGAAAATCACAAGTTCATGCATTTCCTAGAGACAATGTCATATTTTGGTATATCTACAATGTGGAATAATGAACTCAAGTTATTTAACTTATCCATCATCTTGTTTATCAATGTTGTGGTAGACATTTGAATTATAAATTCATAGATATTTCAAAATTCATGATTCCTTATTACTGATGATATGCACCTAGTTTTTTGTGTGTCATGAAACTCTGAAAAGGCTTACCTTCAATACAGACACAGTCAGCAGTGTGGGCTTATTATACCAACAATAAAGGTCATAAGGTAGCAAGTAATCTGATCCTCAGAAAAGTTGTTTTCCCAACCACAATATCTCACTAAACAGATTGACTTGATCCTGTGGTTTACAAGTGTAAACTGAGATTGGATGGGGTGGTGTGGAGTGATACAAGAGTCTTTACAGATATTGATTGCTTCTGTTTCCTAGTCAGCCATCATCTCCTCTTTCTCCTGGTCTTCCTTCTTCTCACCCCCCACCCCTTTCCTTGTCTTCTTAGATTTGAACAGAAGCTTTTTGAACAAACTTCCCCATAGTATATACCTGTGAAGGTAATAAACTTTAAAAGCTCTGCAATTTTGAATATATGCTTATAGAGTTTATCTTCTTTAGTTTGTCAATCTCTTATTTAGAATACAATATAATTAATTGAATGTAATTATGCACAGGCCATATCCAATTCTCTTATTTTAATCTACTAAAATTTAAAGCTGCAAATAATGACTAATGACATCTGTGAATCATACACTGGAGTTTTATCTTTTTTCTAGGATTTCATGGTCTTGAAAATGGAAATTAAACAGCAAGGGTATTGCCTAGAAGTGTACCCTAGGAAGTGAGGATTTTTTTTTTCTTTCCATTTTGACCTAAATTTCATACATTATTTTTTTAATTTTTTAAATTTATTTGCAAGCAAAGATAGATAAGAGAGGTCGACACAAAAATGGGCACGCCAGGGCCTCTAGCCACTGCAAACAAACTCCAGATGCATGTACCCCTTGTGCATCTGGCTTATGTGGGTCCTGGAGAATTGAACTGGTGTCCTTTGGCTTTGCAGGCAAATGCCTTAACCACTAAGCCATATCTCCAGCCCTCATACATTAATTTTTTATCAATTAGCTATCATGTACACATGAGTAACACTGAAGTAGATTATAAAAGTAATTCGCCCTTACAATATAAATAAGAACATGTTTACCCACATAAAACAAATGAAGGTATTTGAAATTATTTCCAGGAATTTGTCTTAAGTACCAATTTAATAAATATTCTATATTTAATTTTTTCACTACAATAGAGCTTTTATTAACACTAAAATAGTTGCTTCTTTTCTTGAACTCTCTGCCTAAAGAAAGTAATGGGGACTGGAGAGATGGCTTAGCATTTAAGGCGCTTGCCTGCAAAGCCAAAGTTCCTGGGTTCAGGTCCCTAGGACCCACATAAGCCAGATGCACAAGGAGGTGCACACATGTGGAGTTTGTTTGCAGTGTCTGGAGGCCCTGGTGCACCCATTCTCTCTCTACCTGCTTATTTCTGTATATATATATATATATATATATATATATATATATATATATATAATCTCAAATAAATAAATAAAAATAAAAAATATTTTTTAAAAAAGAAGGTAATGGCCATGGGGCTGGAGAGATGGTTTAGCAATTAAGGCATTTGCATGCAAAGCTTAAGGACCCAGGTTCAATTTCCCAGTACCCAAGTAAAGCCAGATGCACTAAATGGTGCATGCATCTGGTGTTTGTTTACAGTGACTAGAAGCCCTGAACCACCCATTCTCTTCCTCTCTCTCTCTCCCTCCTTCCCTCTCTCTCTTCTTTCAAATAAATTAAAAAAAAAAAAGTAATTGCCATTTGAGCTAAGACAGAAAAGAAAGTAGAATTGGGAAAGGAAGGAAAATATACTTTTTTCAGAGCTAAAATTTTGTATGCAAAAACCATAATAATGTGTCTTGCTTTTCTCTGAATTGTTAATTAGTATTTGACTCCAAAATATATGCCAAAAGTAAATTAAGGTATATTAGTTTCTGTATGAGAGTCCTGCAATGTTCTGCAAATATCCATAATTATTTTTAATTCTGAATGCTTTTGAGACCCATAATCTAAGGATCAGAAGAGTGAAATTGCAGCATATTGCTGCCATTATGCTTAGCAGGGTACTGGGAAACCTGTACTTCTGGGCTGGTTAACAGCAGCTTTTCAGCAGTGCCTTGCCTTATAGGTTTCAATCAATATTTCATACATTGGTTACAGGTCTCAAGAATAACCCATACAAAATACTGAGGCATGTACAGTTTTCCACAGTTGAAAAATATGTTATTATGTGGAAGTGAATAGCTTTTTATGAAAAAAATGTCACAGTGGAAATCTCTAAGAATCTGTGAGCTGGATTCATTTTTGGCAGCACTTCCTTCCAATACCTATTCATCAAATCCAGTTTGATTTAAAATTCATGTGTTTATTTTCTCTGTGCCACTATCAATCTACAGATGTCGGTTTTCTTGTGTCTGTCAAGAACTTTGAAAGGTGTTTTGGCTAACCATTTCCAATAAGGAAAAAAAGGAAAGTGCACAAGAATCAATGTTTTCGAAAGAGCATCGTATCGATTGCTCAGGCTCCATCATTAATTTGGTTGGGGCTGTTATCAGTAGAGTCATGCATTCATCACTCTATGTAGCTGACTTGATGCTGGTTCAACAGAAAACACTGTGATCATTTTTCTTGTTCTGAGAGTCAGTTTCCTGCCCCTTCTATGAACAGTGAAACAGAATATTTGGCTTCTTCAATCATTCTCAGAGACTAGAATGTGGTCACTTCTCCTCTATGCTATATCTATATCAGTTTAGAATTCCATATATTTATCACAGTGTAATATTCAATGCACTTAAGTTCATTTCTTGTTAAATTTCCTCCCTCTTTCAATACCAGTAATCTTTAGGCTGTTAGAGTATAGTGGATAAAAGGAGAATCAACATGTATTTTTCACCTATTTTTTCCATTTGGATCATGTACATTGATGTCCCATATATTTTTTTTATTTTTCTTTTTATTAAATTATGAACTTTGCTGAGTGAACAAGTCATGTGTTGTTCATATTTCCATTGGATTATACTTTTGTATTCCCTCTGCCATGTCCACATTCCACTGAGAGCCTTCCTCAATGGGATTATTTGTATTCGACATGGGGTCATGAATATGAGTCATTCTCTGTGTCCCCTCAAGATACTCCTTACCACCATGTAGCTCTTGCAGTCTTTCTCCCCCATTCTGCTCTGTTCCATGAACTTTGGCAAGTGTGTTATAAGTCTACTTAATGTTGAGCTTCCTGCAACTGCTAGGTTTCTACTTCGATAAGTTTTTCCTGTCCTTGGTATCTATCACCATCTTCTGGTAGTTGGTTGTCAGGTTAGCAATGAGAAGAACTCATGTTTAAACCACCACTTCCTCTGTACTTTTCCTGGGATATTATTGAGATGATCTGTTTTAGTCTCCCAGATTTTTTTTTTTTTTTAATGTTGAATACCTGTGTGCAGTTTAGACCCCTGGGAAGGTGGAGTGAGTTCCAGCTTTTAAAATGTTATTTATTTACTTATTTGAGAGAGTGAGAGAGAGAAAGAGGCAGAGAGAGAGAGATTGAGAGAGAGAGAGAATAGGTACTCCAGGCCTCCAGCCACTGCAAACAAATTCCAGACACATGAGCCACCTTGTGCATCTGGCTTACTCAGGTCTGGGGGAATTGTACTTAGGTTCTTTTGCTCCGCTTTAACCACTAAGCAATCTCTCCAGCCCCAGTCTCCCAGATTTTTAATTCTAAGTTTACAGAAGTGGAAGATGTAGGAAGCAAGTAAAGGGTAGCTGTTAGCGACATTTGACTCAAGTTTAGAACTGACACACTTTATAAGCTGTGATTTAGTGCTATCTTCAGTGGGATTTCCAAGATATAAACCATAAAATTCATTATAGAATCCTACCTAAGTGTTCTCAATGCTGAAGAAAGCAGGATTAGGCATCTGGAGAAGTCAAGCTGTGATATGTTAGCAAAAGAAGTCTCTGGCAATCTTATGGGAAGCTTTGAAGCTGACATGGATCTTATGGTTGGCTCACTTTGAGTCAAGCATAGTAAGATATTTTTTTATTTTCTCAGGCTCTCAAAGTGGACCAACCATTCCATAAGTCTGTTCCTACATACTGACCATGACCTAGAGGACAATTCCTTTGAGGGACTCAGATATGAACCATGATAATACTCTGAGCTACCACTCTCAATGAATTACTTGGGGAGATGGGTACTTTATTTGAGTCAAAGAGGCTACATTCACTCTCAATGTGCAGGCTGGTTGGCCTATAACTCAAGGGTAGCCCAAGATGGCTACAGGTGATCTTCCTCTTCAGCTAGGATTGCAAGTGTGAGCTGCCATGTTGAGTTTCCATGGAAAATTTTGACCTTGTGTCTGTCACTTCACAAAATGCCTAGATTCACCAGTTCACTAGTGAATTGTTACAGAGGTAAATGTCACAAATCCCCACTGAGGGAAAATGAGGAATCCATTATTTTGGACCATTCTAATAGTAACATTGTTCTATTCCCTTGTGATCTGGCCTTCAGAGAATGTTTCCCTAGTCTGAGATCTAATGCAGAGTTTGAAACTGAGAAGAAATCATGATAATCTCTGTGGGCATCATCTATTTTCTGAACATTCATTTTTAATTTTGTTTAATTGTATAAATTGAAGCAATAGCTTTATTAGGTATGTATTCATATGGTATTTTTTTTTCTTGCTGTTGTGACAAAATACCTGATAAGAACCAATTTAAAGGAGGAAATTTTACTTTGGCTCACAATTTGAGGATGTAATCCATCATGGCTGGCATTTCTTGGCAGCAGGTGGCTTCCTAGTTGTGGCAGCAGCAGAGGTATGAGCCTGCTTGTTCATATCTCAGCAGAGCAGGAAGAAAGAGAAAAAGCTTAGATTGGAAGTTGGGCTGATATATGACCCTTAAGAGGTCCTCTCAAAAATCTACCTCCTCCAGCTAAGCCCTACTTCCTAAAGGGTCTACAGTGGCCCAAACATATTAGTATGTGAGGGACTTTACTTACAAAAGCATCAGTCTTTATAATGTACATTGGGACACTGTTCTTTTATATTCTTTTTAGCTTCCAGTGGAACAGGTAACCCTGTGTGCCATCTCAACTTTGTTCCTCATTAAGATATCCATACCCACCTTTATTCTATATTGCTCCTATTTGTCCTCTGTGGTGACAGTGTCCTCTTATTCCTATAACTACTGCCGAGTCCACTTTGAACACATTACTAACATTGGGCTTAACAGAATTTATTGTATGTGGATATTTTATAGACTTTCCTCTAATAGAAAATTTTATCTCTAACTCTTTAACATTAGCATATGAATCTCCAGTAGCAGTTTATATAGGGCCCGCTACCTGCTCTCCATTTGAGGTATGATTAAAGATTCCCTTCTACTATCTAACATGTTCCTTTGGGCAACTTTTTTTAAAATTTTAAATCTTTATTATTATCATGGTTATTATTAACAACATATTTTGTGTGGATACATCATGTGTTGGTACTCTGTTCCCTCGTCCCTGCCCCCATTCCATTGGAGACCCTCTTCAGTGGGGTTGCAGGTGTTCCCTATGGGGTTGTGGTATGTGCATTGTGGGAGCTGCAGTCAGCTATTTTGGAGGGGAGGGAATGCCTCTGGGCATGATATCTCAACCTGTGGCTCTTTTGGCCCCCACTTCCTCAAAATTCCCTGAGCCATGGTGGGTGTGTTTTAAGTCTACTTCATTGATGAGCTCTTAGGAGCCTCTGGATCTCTGCTTTGGTAGGTGCTGAGTATCCTCAAGGTCTGTCTCCTACACCCTGGCGCTGATTATCAGGTTCAGCATGGATGCTGCACTCTTGCTTATCTCCCCACTCCTCTGTGGTTTCAGTTATGGCTTGGCTGAAGTGCGAGGGGTAGTTTACCTCATTAGGTCTCACTACCTTCTGAAAAGAACAGATTCTCCAATGGAGAATGAAATCACAATGTTTTATTGATTGAACAGTCCTTTATTCAGCTAAGACCCTTTCCTATTTAACATTCCCTGCCTATTTAACATTCATTTGAAAGTTAAACACTAACCTACTTAAGTTCACATTCCAGGGGAAGCTTGATGGCCTTTTGCTAAGACTGATATGGGGGAGATAGGTTCCAATACCGTGCTGCTATGATAACTATGGAGTAAGTTTAACACTAAACATTTTGACAATAATTTTGTGAATGTTCTTTAATACCCATTGTTAGTTTGACCTTTCCGATAGTTTGGCTAGGTTTGGATGATCAAGCTAAGGGATTGATTGACCTTCATAAACTCTTTGTAAATTTCCTTTTAGCTATCTAAGCACAGCTTTTTGAGTACTAAGTACAATGCTTGAGCTTCCAATATGCTGAGACAAAAGAGAGTGATTTTTTTATTTATATACTATTGAGAATCTTCAGTGATTAGTTATTTGATTTTTCTAGTATATTGGAATATTATATCAAAGATAGTCATACCAAGTACTTTTAAGGAAGTGTTGGGGAATCAAACCCAGCATTTCACACATACTGAAGAAGTGTTACATAGCTGAGTTATGGCTTTCCCCAAGAATATATTGTTCTATAGTACTAAGTCGTGGAGATACTATAACTTGAAGTCATCATTCATCTCTAACTTCATAGTATTTTACATAAAATTAACACGTTCTGTGAACATGGATCTCTTAAAACTTGGGGGCTCTTTTTGAGAAAAAGATTACAAAATTATAAAAGAGACACATTCAAAAGTGAACATTCTGAAAAATGTGAAAAGCATTAATGTTAATTTTTAATATTAATCAATATCACATACTGCATAAAAGTAAAATAACTTCACTAATTACTTATGGAATATTCACATAAAAATGATATTTTTTTCACATTTATCCCTATACTTTAAGCACATTCATCTCATAATGTTGATATAATTTTCCATATAATTAAAAAGGAATTTAGTCTTTCTTAAGAAAATTTCTTTATATTTTAAAATACTATCAATGTTTTAGAAAATGTTTCTTCTCACCTTCTCAACATATTGTCTGTAAAGTGTATAAACTTTAAGGACATCAAATTTTAAGAGGCTATACTATTCTTTTTCTTTTACTTGTTGCATGATGTCAACTTCAAGTTTCTTTGTGCACGTACTAACCAGTTTTGCCAGTAATGCCATGGATATGGTGGTATATTAATGATTTTCATGTTACCTTGATCTTGTAAGTACTTAATACATTTTCTAACTAGAAGATGGCATAGTCCTATTGTTAGGGGGAAAGAAGACTAGAAAGACATCCATTTCCATCCTGCTAAAAACTGCTCAGGGAATGAACCATTCTTACATGAAGAATCATGAAGGGTAAATGCTCTGTTTCAATGATATCTACCTATCTCACATATTCTGTTTCATAAAAATGTGTATAAGTGACACACTAGTATCAAAGTACATTCATTTATCAAGACAAATTTGCTTGAAATAGAATGGGTAAAACACATTATGAAAGGGATGAAAACTAAGAACTAGACCTTATATAGACATAGTTGCATAATGAATGTGTAAATTTCCTGAGGAATATTTCAATCAATATCAGCATCCAGATTCACTCTTATAAAGAATACTTTCTCAATATGTGATAGACTATTTTAAATGCACCATAAAGAAGAAAGGAGGCCATATTTCTTATATTCATCATAATATGCATTCAAAGAAAAATAGATTGTATTTCTATTATTTGAGTATATTTTATAAAATAATAAACTATTGGGGATAAATTTGAGTATAAATCATAAAATTAAAAAAAAATTAAAAAGATGGGCTAGAGAGACAGCTTAGTAGTTAAGCGAGCGTGATTGTATAGCCTAATGGCCCAGGTTCACTTCCCCAGATACACAAAGTAAAATATGCATCTGGAGTTCATTTGCAGTGGTAGGAGGCCATAGCATGCCCACATTCATTCTATCTCTCAGAAAATAATAATATTATTAAATTTAAAAGATAATTTT
Source organism: Orientallactaga sibirica (assembly GCA_036365145.1). Lineage (NCBI taxonomy): Eukaryota > Metazoa > Chordata > Mammalia > Rodentia > Dipodidae > Orientallactaga > Orientallactaga sibirica. The sequence continues at coordinate 9,778,114 of JAEOAD010000019.1, read as the reverse complement.
GGTACACTGGCAGAAGGGTTAGTAGGATCACACAGAGCGGATGGCTTGCTACCGATTGGGCATATATGCCCTTTAAGAGGTAAAGTGTTGTTGAAAATTGCAGTGGGGAGTTGGAGAGATTGCTTAATGGTTAAGGCACTTGCCTGTGAAAACTAAGGACCCAGGTTCAGTTCCCCAGTATCCACATAAGCCAGATGTATAAGGTGATGCATGCAATCAGAGTTTGTTTGCAGTGGCTAGAGGCCACTATCTCTCTCTCTCTCTTTCTCACTCTCTCTAAAATAAGTAAATAAATAAAATATTGAAAAATTAAAAAATTAGCAGTTCAAGAACAGTGAGTAGGGATAGTGAAAATAAATTTACTTCTTTTTTAAAAAATATTTTAAAATGTTTTATTTATTCATTTGAGAGAGAGAGAGACAGAGAAAGAGGCAGAGAAAGAGAGATTCAGCATGTCAGAACCTGTATCCACTGCAACCGAATTCCAGATTCATGTGCCACCTTATGCATCTGGTTACGTGGGTACTGGGGTATCAAACTTGAGTCCTTAGGTTTCCCAGGCAAGTGCCTTAACCACTAAGCCATCTCTCCAGCCCAAATTTTACTTCTTATAAATCACTAGCTACTCTAGCCTTCTAACTGCTAGCATGTTGTTAGCTTTCCATTAAGAGTGACCCAAAGATAAATGATTAAATTAAAATTTGAGTGTGTGAAAATATAAACTATTTAATCTTACATATTATTCTTCTAAAAACAAAAGAAAGCCAGTGGTAGTGACACTCACACCTATACCTATAACCCAAGCACATGGAGGTTCAGGTTGAAGGATTGTCATTTGAAGCCAGCCTGGACTGTGTAGTGAGTTCAAAGTCAGCCTGGGCTACAGATTGAAACTCTGACTGGAATAAATAACAAACAAAACCCTAAAGCAAGTAATTAATAATTGTTTGTTGTGATTGATTTGGTTGTTTTAATAAACATGCATTCCACTTCATAGTTCAAATTCACAAAAGACTGTTTAAGGGGCTAAGAATAAAATATTCATCAAGTGGCAAAAAGGTAGGGCATGCCTCAAAAGGGCCCTGGCTGAAGCCATACAGTCATAGGGGAAATGAACAAGAGTGCTGCTTTATTGGTGAACTTGTTACCAGCACAAGAGAGAGGGAGATAGACACAAAGAACTTTCAACCCCTACCAAATCAGACATCCAGAGACACAGAGACTCACAAAACCTCGTCACTGAAATAGACCTAAAATGAACCCAACGTGGCTCAAGGAAATTCATGGAAGAGGGGGCGGATAGATTGTTAGAGCCATGAGTTGGGACATTATGCACAGAGTCATTGTCTCTCACAAGTAACTGATGGCTACCTCTATAAAACAAGACCCACATCACCCATGGGGGGAGGGCAGGGAGAAGGCTAATGGGGGTACCATCCTGGGTGTGTATATACTATATTCACAACTAATTAAAAATATATTTTTAAAAAAAGGTAGCCTAGGGATAGATGCTCAGGCCTGTTATTTAACTTCAATACTGTGAATATTCCAATCACAAAGATGACAAGTAAACAACAGCTTTTCTTTTTAATCTGCCTGTGACCATGAGCTTGGGTCTGACAGCACAGCTCAAAATCCCTTCTCGAGGACCTCTGCTGTGTGCAGTCATGAAGATGCAGCTGAAATTTGCCAAGAAAAGACTTTGTCTGTTGTCCTGCTGTTGTTTGCTCTTTCAAGGAAAACAGCATAAAGAAAGGTAGTCAGGATTGATACCATTTGAATTCTTGCTTCAAAGGTGGTTGTCACATATTGAGATGGCATTCCCTAAGTGCTTTATTTAGAGTCCTTAAAATTCTAGTCTCATATCATTGTGTTGATTTGCAGATTTCAGAGTGTTTGGGAAAAAAACACAATTTATTTATGTATTTATTTATTTATGTATTTATTTATTTTGGCTACATATGCTTGTCTTCTTGCTATAATGAATAAAGTTTATTCTTCATTAAAATCCATACTAATAAAGAACACTCAAAAATCTCTCTTCATGCTACTAGGATACTATTTCCATTTCTATTACTATTAACTAATTGAATTAATTTTATTTAAAAGTAAAAATTTGGTTAAAAATAATTCCCACTAACATTTGAGAATATCTGTGTACAGGCCTGTGAAAGTGTATGTGAGGACCAGAAGATGAGGAATTTGAACAGGGTCCAGGTCTGAGGATTACATGTTCAGAATGTGGATGGAAACAAAAACAAATTGGGTTTATATGGCTAATTTACTCTTTTTTACTTTCTTTATACCAGTCTTAAAAGAAAGGTGACATTGACTATACTCAAAGCATAAAGAGAAAAACATCAATGATATGACCTACTCAAACTTGGAATTAACTTAATCTGACTGATGTATTGGAAATTTTATTTTTGTTCCTGAGATAAACTGTTGTGATTGTGATTAAGCTGTGGTTGTGATAAACTTTTTAATTACCATAGTCAAGAATTCAATTCAATTACATTTCATAAAACAGGGGTACTTTGTGTATTATAATATCTTTGTCAGATTTTGGTATCACATTTTGACATTTTCATAACATCAACCAGATTACTTTCTATATTTTATAGCTATAGAATATTTAATCTAAAATAATTATAAATAAATATATATAATTTCACATATGAAACAATTTACTTCCTAAATTTAAATACTTTCAGAAGTAGTTCTGCTATATTTTTAATTTCCTATGTTATCTACTTTAGTTTTCTGTTTATTTTGAAATAAATGTTAATTTTAAAGGACTTAAAAGCAATTTGAAGCTGTAATTAAATTTCCTTATTTGTTTGCATGTCTTTTATATTTTAAATGCAATAAAATATATTAGTTGTTCTGAATATTGTATGGAAAAATAACCACAATTGGAAACTTTAAATGAAATACCATAACTTTTTCAAATCTTTTCAACAAGCTTTGGGCTGTTCTAGATACTTTTTATTTCTATAAAAATTTTTTGGCAGCACTTTGTTATTTTATGATGTTTGTTTCTCTGTTCCTTTTAAATATTTCATTTTATTTATTTGCAAACACAGAGAGATAGACAGAAGACAGACAGAGAGAAAGGGCACACCAGGGTTTCCAGCCTCTGCAAATGAACTCCAGATGAATGAGGCCTTAAGAGCTAAGCTACCTCTCCACCCCTGTTTGTTTTTAAAATTGTCTTTGAAATCTTTGAAATATCTCAGTATTAGATAATGATGGATAGGTTAAATTGACACTTTTAAATAGCTATGAATGGCATATCTCTATTAATTTTGAATATTTGAGTTTTTCAAATTTGTTTAGTCATTTATGTGCATGCATGTGTGCATGTGCATTTATATTTGTGTACACAGTGCACATGTGAAAAAGTCAGTGGACAACTGCAGGTGTTGGTCTTCACCATTCACCTAATGTGAGGCAGAGTCTCGTCTTGTTTTCCACTTCTGCCGAGCCAACCCCACCTGTTATCTCTGGGAGTTCTTTAGTCTTCTCCTCCCATACTACCACATTGAGATTTTTTTTGGGGGGAGGAAGGTTCTTGACATATGAATTAATGTTCTCACACTTTTATGTTACCCTCTTTACCCTCCGAGGCATCTTCTAAACCCCACTTTTAACATTCTAGTTTGAAATTTTATATTCCTTAGAAATGTCCAAAATAATACAATCTTACTCTATTTTTCAACCAAGTTTCTGTTTTAATTTTAATTAGCAATAGCATTATTATTAACACCAGGATATTAGCATTGTTAATGAATGTATAGACACTAATTAATGTTTCTACTTTCCCTAATATATTCTATTTCATGACCACAATCCAATACTGTGTCTCTCATCACATTTATTATCCTGCCTAATTACTCTCCTCAAGTCTGTGAGGCACAGTCAGACTTTCATGACCTTGACACTTCTAAAGAGGCCTTCCCAATTATTTTATAGAATGGCTTCAATATGGATTTGTCTAGTGTATGCACATATTTAGACTGTGGCTGTATATCTTGACAAGGATAAGCAGAAGCAATGCTTTGCTATTCTTAGTACATTTCATCTGTAGATAAATAATATCAGTATGTTTCATTATAGTGATATTATCATTGATCACTGGGTTATACAAATACTGGCTATACTTTTCAATATAGAGTTACTGTTTTCCCCTTACAATATAATTGTGAAAAATTATTTGTGACTATGTAACTATTCACAGCTTACTTTCACTCATTAATATTAGCCTCTGTTATTGAATATTTCCTGTGACTTTTTTTCCATTTTCATCCTTTATTGCACATTTTAATTAGCTATTTGAGCAAAAAAATCAATAATGATAAAACTAATTGTTTTTGAGTATATTCTGATGTACATAAATGCATATATTAAAAGCATAGAAGAGACAACTCTTTACCTGTGTAAAAATAGACTATAAACTGAAGATAATATGAATGAAATGATAGTTAAATTATAAGAATTATTTATATAGATAATGTTGTTAACAAGCAAAGGCAAATAAATTATCCCAAGATACAGTTGTAGGCAATGGTAAGAAGTGAGCCTCTCTACTCAAATGATATCAAAATATATACAAAGAACTATGGAAGCATTCAAAACCAATATCTTCTAAATAATGTAAAAGGAATATAAGAAAAAGGAAGAAGAATAAGCATTGTTAGAGATGTGGTATGTGCCTCTCATCATGTGTGTGTATAGACAAAATAAGAAATAACAATCTTACAGTAAATGCTAGACCTTTCTGGAGCTACTAAACAAATAGTTCCCATGTCTACTGGCTGCTGCTGTCTTCTTTGCAATGAATAATTAAGCTTTTAAAGGAGTGCATTGAGCACTGGATGACCCTAATAGCATGAAGTGCTAATTATTAGGCATCAGTATGAATCTGATTATTAAAATAGAAAAGAATAACACCATGTTGTCAATGTGATGCTATAAAAGGAAAGAAAAAATGCAGGGGTATGTGTAGTCAATGTTCTGTTCTTCTAAGTAATAAAAAGAAAAATATATTTGACAGAATTTAATGAAAACTACTTGTTACATTTAGATACTAAAGATAGCTCATTCCAGCTGTGAGGAATAAAAAAATGATGTGAATAATGTGTTATGGAATGTATGTTTGTTGCTCCCCACAAATTCTCATGTTGAAAGTATAACTCCACTCTATAAAAATGTAAAGGATACATGAGCTCATAAGAACATACTATTGTCTGTGAATGGTGGCTGCTTCATAGTGAGAAGGAAAGAGAAATCCCTTGCTATAGAAACAAAGATGGCAGGTGATAAAAGGCAAGACAAGAGACTAGACTTTGGAATGAAACTAGCATTTGGAATGAAAATGTATTGACTCCATCCTTATTTTCAACTTCCAAAACTCAAGAGCAGTGAGAATATTTTTCTATCATTTAAGCTACAAGTCTGTTGTTCTTATAGTGGCAATCTCTTAGACCAATACAGAATGCAATTATTGACTATCCCACAAAAGAGTGAGTAAGATGGCATGGTTAATGACCATGGTCAGATGCTGGGCTGGTTGGGTCCATCCTAATGTAGGCACAAAGTAAACACCATTTTCAAAATTGCACAATTATGAGGGGAATAAGAAATTTAAAAGAAAAATATTTTATTTACTTATGAGAGATACAGACAAAATAGGCATGTCAAGGCCTCTAGCCACTGCAAACAAACTCCAGATGCATGTGCCACCTTGTGTGTTTGGCTTTACGTAGGTACTGGGTAATTGAACCCTCATCCAAGCACGTTAATCCCTGAACTATCTCTCCAACCCTGGAATAAGAGATTTTAGTGTGTGGGGTAGTTTGAATGTATGTCCCCAAAGATTCAGATGTTTTATTAAACTTATACTTGGGTCACTGGCTGCCTGCCTGGAGGAAATATCACTGGGGGGCAGATCCTGGGGTACAGCTCTAAGGTGAGTTTGGGGGTTGACTTGAACTCCAGCCCAAAGGTGTACAGAGAAGCCTGGGCTCTAGCTTGTTTGTATGTGTGCAGGTGCTGGTGTTTTGCTTGCTGTAGTTTTTCTCTGTTTGGATGTATGGAAGCAGCCTCTTATATTATTGATAGACCTTCCCCCTGGATCGGTAGACTTGAGATAAACCTCTTCTTCCCATAAACTTCCTCCCTGCAACCAGACTGTCTGGTTTGGATGTTTATCCCAATGACATGAAATTGACTACTATAATATGTTAATGCATTAATGAATTTTCAACAAAGTATATGTTGCTATTAGAACTAGATTAAAAGTCTGATAAAATATTAATGATTAAATCTGAGATATTAGCAAATTTGAATGTCATATATTTACCTCAGAACAAATTCAAGAATATCATAAAAACAAAATAAAATCAGAGCAATCATAAAGAAAATTATAATTGAGAATAATTGATTTAAATTTTATTGTAATTCCAGCAGTCAACAGTTGGGAGGCAGAAGTAGGAGGATAAATGTGAGTTCAAGGTCATCCTGAGAATACATAGTGAATTCCAGGTCATCCTGTGCTAGAGTGAGACTCCACCTTGTAAAACCAAAAAATAAATAAATAAATAAACAGAAGATATGAGGCATTTATAAATTCTAACTATTAGGTTATTTTATATAAAAGTGTACAAAGAGGCCTGAAGAGATGGCTTACAGGGTAAGGTGCTTGCTTGAGAAGCCTAAGGACCCAAGTTCTAGCTATCTCCAGATCCCACATAAGCCAGACACACAAAACAGAGGCAAGCACAAGATTTCACATGTGCACTAGGTGGTACAAGTGTCTGGAGTTTGATTGCAGTGTGAGTCAGTGAACTACCTTTAAAATTTGATTCTCTACCTTTGGACAACAAATGCCTAGAGTGGAAAAAAGAAATGAAATTATGCTTTTAAGAAAAATGCTATTTAAATGCTTGCACGTTTGGAGATATGGTAAATAGTAGCAATAATGATTAAACATATTATTTAATAGACATAATACAAAGAAATGAGACTGAAAATGATTAAATATCAAAAGTTATGAATTAGTGAATTTTGAAGTTGGAGATGAAAACATTAACACATTCTTTTTTTAAAAAAGCCATGCAGAAAACATAAGCTCCAAGTAATGAAAAAGGCAACATTTAAATTGTTTAAATGAAAGCTGTAATAAGTTCAAAACAAAAGTATAACCATAGAAAGATAGTACAGGGGCGGCTCTCAGTGAACCTTTCAGTTCAGAGGAAGTTGAGTGCACAGCAGAGCAAGAGATCAAGGAAGCAGATAAATGGTTTGCTTGGGAGACAGCAGGCAGTGTGTCATGGATCTCTCAGGTAGCTTTGTTTATGAAATGCTAAACAGAAGATACAAAATCCATTTTAATTTAGTTCTCAGATAAGGAAGTGGTAAAGGAGAACAGATAACTTCAGTACTGACATAAAGCTCTTTTGGACTTTAAAATAAATGTAAGTAGGCTGGAGAGATAGCTTAGTAGTTAAAGCATTTGCCTGTGAAGCCAAAGGACCCAGGTTCGATTCCCCAGGACTGATGTAAGCCAGCTACACAAGGGGCATATGCATCTGGAGTTTGTCTGCAGTGGCTAGAGGCCCTGGCATGCCCACATTCTCTCTCTGTCTCTTCTCTCTCTCTCTCTCTCTCTCTCTCTCTGCTTGCAAATAAATAAATAAAATTTAAATAAATAAATGTAAGTTCTTCTGGGTTTAAAGCATCATCAAGAAAATATTATGAGAACACACTGTGGACAGAGTGAAGTAGAACATGGCAAGCTGAAGATGCAAGCTGAATGCATCTATAAGGAAATGACGGGGGCACTGGGGAGAGGGGTCAGAGTACTTGCCACGTAAGCATGAGGACCTGAGTCGATCCCCAGAACCAACATAAAAATTTGGCTTGGACTGGAGAGAAGTCTTAGCAATTAAGGTTGTTTGAAAAGCCTGACAGCCTGGGTTCAATTCCCCAGTACCCACGTAAAGCCATATGTGCAAAGTGACCCATGTGTTTGTAATTTGTTTGCAGTGACAAGAGGCCCCTGATGTGACCATTCTCTCTCTCTTGTTCCTCCCCCCTCTTTTCTCCCCCTCTCCCTGTAAATAAATAAAAAGTAAAAATTAATTCTGGGTTTAACCATTCTGACATCTACATGCCTCCACACACATTCACACAGAGTGTACACATATCTGCACACACACACACACACACACACAAAATTAAATTAAAAAGAGACTGAGAGTGATAGGCATTATTATTTGTAAACTACTGTGGCATGGTAAATGAATGATTAAGTGTAACAAATTTCATAAATTGGTCTTGAAACTGCACGAGAACAGAGCTGCTCTCAGCAGTCATCAGGCTACATATGACTCTGTCCCAGGGTCTAAAATGGGGGAGGGGCAGTGTAAGGAGAGGTGAAAAAGGCACATTCAACAAACCACCCCACTTATGTTGCCAGCTATACATAAATAATTGCAAAACTTTGGCTGCTCAAAGTATGAAGGACAAAGATGAAGGCAGGTACCACTGAATAAACAAATACAACCTCTTGAATTTCAACAACAATCTAGTTTAGTTTATTATTACCTTAACATGGCCTCTAGCCATGATTCAGTTTCTTTTTCCTCCTATTATAAAATGGGAATTATAGTATTTACCACTGCAATGACGATGATATAACCATCATGAGGATGTCACGCAGCCAGACATGATGTACTTAATAAATGGCAGGTATTTCTGGTTACTATTCTTATCACCAGATACGCTGAAGATGAAAATGAGAAAGCATAATGATACGTGCCTTGCCCCACCCTCATACAGCTCCTTTCTGCTTCCACTAACCTGGCAGGTGAATAGAAAAATAACTCATTAATGACTTGATGCTGGTCACTGAAGGCAAAAAGCCTGACTTACTGGCAAGCTTAGGGAAATCACTTTCAGTCTAAGATCATAAAAATCAATCAGCTAGTTGCATAGTGTGACCTACCTGTTTGCACATCTCACTGTGAAATATAAATAAGCCTCTCAGGGTGGAGAGCAATAAGAAGCAGTGAACTTAGCACTCATGAATCTCTTTCCATTCTAAAGACCTGGAAGTTACTAAAGCAGAAGCCAGAAAAAACTGAGAAATTGCTAGATGACACACAGTTTATTGGAAATTTGAGATATTAAGTTTCCCTTTAGGTAGAGATATTGGAGATGCATGACCTAAATTAATTTTGCATCCATGAGTTTTTCAAATTATGAAAATGAAAAACCATCATCCCTGGTATATAAATTACCATACTTTAAAAACAACTAGAGGATATACTGCATTAAGCTTAGGAAGAGAGAATAGAAAATTGTGTTGTCTTGGGAGGGGAGACCTTCTAAGAGGGGCAAAGCTTGAAAATTCTAGGGATCTTAGTAGAAAAAGCTGAGAAAGAAAAAAGGAAGATACTTTTCAGGAGAAACTTCAAATTACCTAAGAGTACAAGAGTATTTTTAAGAGGAAGTGGAGAATATTCTGTCTTCAATAACTTGGTTGGTGCTATTGAGAGGGAGACAATTGCATGCATGGATATCATAAGATGGTACCCCATCTCCCATCTCCCCACTGTGGGAGGAAGGAGAGCAGAGGGATCAGAGTCATGTCCTCCGCATTAAGAGTTGATCCAACTGGCCAGAAACCAGCCTTCGCAAAAAGACATGCTTGAATAAGAGGTGGAAAGAACAATTTCCCTTAATAAGATGATGAACTTCTCCCGGGGAAGCCCTTTCCTCCAGGCAGTGGCTCATAAACTCACACTTCTAAGTTTGTAAACTTTTCATTTTCTTCTTCTATGGATATTAGTTCCAATATTAACTTTCTTGCCTTGACCCTTTGCAAATTTTTTGTTTGTTTGTATTTTATCAATAAATTTCATTTGCTTTGTTCATTACTTGATGTCATCCATGTGCCTAATTTTTCATGATCAGGACATGAAAGACAACAACATGAAAATCTGCGACAGTTCTAGTGAGGTTTCTGGTAATAATGTGAAAACTTTCTGAGCATATTTGAGGAGTAGATTAGGAAATGAAGTTAAACAAGGAGCTAGCCTGATGGCAAGACTGGGAAAGGATTCTCTACATGTCAGTCAAAACTGTCTCTGAGCTCACACAAATGATCAATACCCAGTATCTCGTTCAGCCTCCTTGGGGTATACTTAATTCTGGTGGTAGTTTCTTTTTTACTTTGTTTGTTTTGTTTTTACTCAGTGCAGAAACCATGCAACTCTTGAGAACTCTATAGTATTCTGTCCAGAATGCATGCATTGCACTTTAACCAGTTCCTGTGCTAAAAGGGTAAACCCCAGTAGCTTTGGAGCTACTTCAAGGTGCTTTCTTAAAACAGCTTCAAAGCACCACTCCTTCCCCTAGTTTAGGACAGAAATTTGTTATTAAAAATTTTGCCTGTAAGCATAGATCTGAGCAATTTCAGGGCCATTTTCACCAGCTTATCAACATTGCTCATGGTAACAGGGCGGGGGGGGGGGTGAGTGACTGGTCCCAGGTCTCAGTGAGACAGACCCCTGGAGATTGCTGCACTTGGGACACTTACATAGCAAGAATATATTTCCATTAGCAGCATGAGATTACAAACCATGTTCAAGATTCCATTTTGAACTGCATGGACTTGAGAGGGAAAATATTTTATCTAGGCCTATAATTTGAGCTGTCACTGGCTTCTCTATATCCTTGGCTATGAGGCACCCTACGTAGTCATGTAAAACTCTATATTGTACTCTTTACTGTCCATGAGCCCCCTTCTGTAAGCATTATCTTTTCAGTGCCTGTGAGTCCTCTTTAGTAATGGATCCCTGCCTAACCATTATAGTCAGTATAAGCTCTTGCAAGGTTTACTAGGCTGGGTCACAAATATTTGGTCTCATGTGTCATACCAAGCAATTTCTAGAACAGAGCTTACATTTTATTTGAGAAATGTAGCTGCTGGAAGAGGTATAATGTTATCAGCTCAAAATTCTTATATTCTTTGTCCTGAAACTTAGACTACTCTTATTCTGAAATAAATTACTTGCTAAATTTCTAGATGTACTTTAAGTCTTCCTGAAAATTCCTCTTCGTCTCCCCACCAAGAGTTTTACAAACATTCCCAGAACAAAACAACCCCACAATGGAAGCATTCAGCTGTGATTCATGTTGGTTGACACACAGGTTTCAAAGATCCTGGTATAGCAGGTTTGTGCTGTTCTGATTCTTCATTTCTGCATTTATGGACGGAGACTGAGAAATGTGGTGCTTAGAGTCAAGCCTTCTCAAACGTTCCATAGAGCCATTGTTCCTCCTTTCCAAATCGCCCATTCAGTGCACTGCATGGCCTGATCAAAGGCCGTGAGGTCTCAGTGTTTACACGTACCGTGAGTTGTTTTCTCCTTGCCAGTAAGGTAGTATGTCTTTTTCTTCTATCCACAGTTTGTCTCTTAATGCTTCCATTTCACAGCTCCCTCAGGTAGGTCATAATTAAGGAGAAAAGGAATGTTGAAGGATTTAGTTCTATATTCTCTGTCATGATGGCAACTTTCTTTTAGTTGTGGAGGGAAAAAGGATGGTAACCTACTAAAATTGGAGAACAAATGTGAGCTATGATTCCAATCTAACTTCCAAAACTCAGATAGAAATTTAATTGTCATTATAACACTTTTAAAAGGTGGTGTTTCTTGCAAAGAATTTAGTTCCTGTGGGTTAAACCCTCACTAATGAATGTGTCCACCACTGTGGGAGTGAGTTAGTACAAAAATGAGGAATTTAGACCTATTTTCCTTATTTATTCATGTTTTCTTCTTATGTCATACTCTCTCCCATGTTGGGATATAGCCAATAAAAACCTTATTAATATGGCCTTGAGTTGGACATCCTAGCTCTTGCCACCATAAGAGTTTTACTTAATAACTAATTATTTTTAGAAATTATTCCATCTGTGGTGTTATTTTATAGAAGGAGGGAAATATTAAAACAATGTGGAAAACAATTATATACAAAAGCATTAATTATAATTAGCATCTAACTAAACCATCAGCATGTGTTTGTACATGCCAACTTGATTATGAAATTGATAATGAATAGAATTAAGCTGGAAATAGAACTTCCAATTCTATTGGTAATAGTTTTGTTGAGATATAATTAACTCATTTTAGTGTACAGTTCATTCATGTTTTTGTGTAGTCGTATATGATATATGTGTATAACTACCCACCACTTTCTCATCTCAAAAGGAATTGAGCTAGAGAGATGGCTTAGTGGTTAAGGCACTTGCTGGTGAAGCCTAAGGACCCAGGTTCAATTCTCCAGGTCCCACATAAGCTAGATGCACAAGGTGGCACATGCATATGAAGTTTATTTGCGGTGGCTAGAGGTCCTGGTGTAACCATTCTCTCACACTCTCTTTGTCTCTCTCTCTCTCTCTCTTTCCTTCTTGTGGTCTCTAATAAAGAAATAAAATTTTTTTAAAAAGGAATCACCAAAGCTGGAGAGATGGTTTAATGGTTAAACGCTTGTCTCAAAGTCTAAGGACCAAGGTTTGACTCCCCAGGTCCCACATAAACCAGATGCACAAGGTGGCACAAACATTTGGAGTGGCTAGAGGCCCTGGTATGCTTTCTCTTTCTCTTTCCTCTCTCAAATAAATAAATAAAATATTAAAAGAGGAAACATCAAACCTTTTAGCTACTATTTACTATTCCCTGCTGGCAGCACCAAGCAACAATTATTCTACATTCTATCTCTAGGTTTCTATGTTTCATGTATTTATTAAAATAGAATATGATGTCTTATCTCATGCTTCTTCCCTTTAGCAAAATTGTTTCCAAAGTTCATCCCTGTTTTGTATGCATCACTACTTCATCCCATACTAAGGCCCATACTATTCCATAATGTGGACATACCACATTTATTTATCTATTCATTGCCTTATACAAATCAGAATGTTTTACATTATTATTATTACAAATAACATAGAAATATATTATTGTGTGCATTTTTGGTATGAGCATGTTTTTTAATCATTCTTAGATTTATGCCTATAAGCAGACATGCTGATTCATATATTAATTTTGTGTTTAATCATTTGAAAAATTGCTTGTCAGTTTAAAAAAAAGTTGTACCATTTTATACTCTCCTTAACAACTATGAGAGTTTTTTTTCTTACCACCTTCACAAACACTTTTATATCTGAACATTTATTCTAGGTATTCTAGTGTGTCAGAAATGGCATCCCAGTATGGTATAATTTGCATTTCCCTGACTAATCATGTTATTATATTTCCTGTGCTTATTGTTCATTCATATATAATCCTCCAAAACAACCCTTCCAATACTTTACAGATGTCAAATTGAGATACTTGTATTGTTATGATTAAGTGGTAAGATTTCTTTATTGGAAAAACATGTATGTGAATACAGAAATGGATCCTAATTCCATGTCTACTTTAGTATCATCTGGGAAGCACAAGAACTCATAGCTAGTAGTTTCATTATTCCATGCATTCTCTCCTGTTTCTTACTCAGGTAACATTTATTATTTCATTAAAACATAGTCATTAGCCATTAAACTATGAGACTCTGAATTTGTGGAATTAAGCAGAAAGGAAAGGGATTAGAGACTGACTTTAGGGTTCTAATGGGAAAATGAGGCAGAACTAAAATACTAAACAGTCAGATATCTGCAGAGACCAACACTGGACTTACAGACTGGGGCATAGATGAGATGGTTCTGCTTTCTTCCTAAGTACTCTGCTGTGAATACATTAATTATATGCACTTACTTTCAGAATCCTACATGATACATGACTTCATGAATATGATTAGTTTATTGCAGTAGGTTTTAAGCAGACAATTCCTTTGGTCATTAATTTCTTCTTGTTGAAGGACATGTTACCACTTTAGCCTGAATCAAAGAAATACCCGTTTTCCAATTAGTGCTTCTTTTTTATTTCTCCCAATAGCATCCAAAATAAATTAAGCCTAGTGATCTGAAGCACACATCCACTCCTTACCTAGCAGGATTTAAATAGCTACAAATATGTCCCTAGGGTACATACTCAGTTGAATTAATAGCTAGGTTCTTATAAAATGATCTTTCAAAAGGTAACACAATCTATTCTCTGAAATTTTCTTTAACTTTAATGACTTCTTCCACAATTTAATGTCAATAAAACATATCAAGGCATCTTGCTAAATACCACTTCTTTGGCCACCATTAAATAACTTATGATTCAGTGGGTCTTCTTCATTTCAATGAGCCTAAAGGTGAATCAGAGATAAGAAAGAAGTCTACAGAGCAAGATATGTGATGAGAAACCTTCCTTAGGAGATTTTTTTCTGTATAAATAAGATACTTCCACTTTTACTTTTTCCATCATCCTTCTTAATTTTCCCCCAAAGTAAAGTCTTCTATTTACATTATAGTTTTATATCATTGCCCTTCCCCTCCCTGTCTCTGGTGCATAGTAAACATACTGGACATTTTTTTCCTTAATATCCATGACATCCTCCTTGATACCCATTAAATTTCTGTAGCTATTTATTGGAAATAATTTTATATTTCAATTTCTATTCTTATGACATTATATATAGTGTTAATTACTTCTGACCTAGCTGCTTAACATTGCATTAATTTATATATAAGGGAGCCTCTAACCAAGTATATTCTCCTCCCAATAGGACGGAATCTGGATTTTAAGTTAAGACACTCAGAGAAGTTCCCCAGAGTCCTGACCACAGGACTTAAGTTGGTAGTAACTGTTTTGAAGTGGTTACTGCTGGTTACTGTTGGAGAGCATAAAGTTACTTAGCAGGTAGGTTTATTTACCTTTTTACTTTCACAGAGCTTTTACTTCCTTTCTTGTTGATATTTAGTTAAACTCTATGTCTTTAAGATGTGCATTTTCTACCTTATTGCTAATGAGTCCTATCTTTAGAAAAATAAATTGAGAATTAATAATTAGTGCCATGGAGAAAATAATCAAATCAAAAATGGAAAATAATGAATCTGAGTGAAAGGTATAAAAAATCATTCAGGTTGAGTATTTTTATGCATGGCTGTGTACATGAGTGAGTTGTATGTTATGTTTACAAGTGTGCTTGTGTGTGGTTTCAGTCTACAAAGTAGAGGCTATATTCCAGCATCCCTATGGAAGTTTTATCTCAAACAGATGTTGTATCACAAAAGTCTGATATAATGTCTCAATGGTTACATAGAAGCATAAATACCTTCATTGAAGGCCTATCAACCAGACCTCCAGTTTGTGCACTGTTTTATAGTTGGTAATGAGTCTTATTCTAAAATTAAACATCTGGCTTCTTTTTTAGAAGTAGTATTGTCCAAAACCAATGGAAGATTGGTTTATGTAACACATTGGTTTATGTAAATCCCAGTGGGGTCAGAAAAGAAGTACATAGGCTTTCACAGAAGGCATCTTTATTAGTGGTCATATTCTAGACTCCTTTGTCCAAGAAATTTGAAACATGTATAAAGAGAATGTAACAATTCATTCTAGATTTTGCCCCAGTTGTGCCGCATATTATCTCCTCTACTCCTCTTGCTCTTTGAGCAATGAATCATTAAAAGTATTATCTTTCTATCTTTGAGAATTTCCCTCCCTATACTGCAGTAATACCATCTGGTTTTGTTCCCAAAAAGAGACAGAGGGGATCATAAAATTATAATTGATAGTCACTCAGGGTTAAGCTCCTAGGCATGTGACTAGACAATAAAGTTATTTAAGATTAGCTATGGGGTGGAGAGATGGCTCAGCAGTTAAGGTGCTTGCCTGCAAAGCCTAATGACCCGGGTTTGATTCACTAGTACCACATAAAGCCAGATGCAAAGAGTGTTGCATTTATCTGGAGTCCATTTGGAGTAGCTGTAGGCCCTGATGCACCCATTTTTCTCTCTCTCTCCCCTCTCTCTGCTTGCAAATAAATAAGATATATTTTTTAAAGATTTGCTATGGGGCTGGAGAGATGGCTTAGCAGTTAAAGCATTTGCCTGCAAAGCCAAAAGATCCTGGTTCGATTCTCCAGGACCCACATAAGCCAGATGCACAAGGGGACGCATACATCTGGAGTTCATTTGCAATGGCTGGAGGCGCCCATTCTCTCTCTCTCTCTCTACTCTCTCTACTCTTTCTCTCTCTCTCTTTCTCTCAAACAAATAAAATATATTTTTAAAAATTTGCTATGAAAAACGTCCATTCTTCTATTGACACCTAAATGCAGTTCAAAGTAATGACACCAGGTAGAATTGCACCATTCACAAAGGATTCCTTAACTATACAAACTGAAAATAAGAAAGAGGGCATTTATTATCCTGAGTATGCCTAGGTGATGTAGTTTAATTTATAATTTGTTCCAATGAAGCTTGTCTTTTGAAAACAAGATGCTTACAGGCCAGAAGTTTCTGTTCTGCTAAGCTTGCTGAAACTACTTAGGTCCATATAGCTGCCAAAGTGACCACCAGAGAAGCCCTCATTTCATTATTATCTTCTCTGAATCTATGTCTACATTGATAGGAATGACAGTTGGCTATTGCTTTGGTAACAACTATAAAGAACCTTTGATGAATATAAAAGAAGTAGCTCCTGAATTGCTGGAAAAATCTCTGTCGATTTTCCAAAAAATTTTATCAATATTCCTCCTGTTTATTATATGATCCATCCCCTTAAATTCCTGAACCTCTTGTTCCCATAAGCTAAGAAATTCATTTGTAGTTTTATCTCCTTCTTCTGTTCTTGGCCAAAATAAAAGTCACCCTCACTTTTCTAATGCAACTTTCATCATATGACTGAATCCACATCTGAGGAGGGAAATGGACCCAATTTAGTGCAGAAACTGATCAAACAAGTACTAACATGTCCATTAGTCAGATAACCACATGTATATAAAAGTGACAAAATAATTTTTAAAATTTTATTAATGTATGCACTATTCCTAATATTCAAGACTGCTAAATGTTATTCTTGCATTAATTTTCTTCTATTTCATATATAGAGAAAAATAAAGACAAATGGAAATGAGTATATAAAATCTCAGGAGAAATTTTATTTCAAATAAGACAGATGTAAATTATTTTAGCTGATAAACATCCAAATTACCTCTTAGGTAAACTATGTCATACATTAGAATTTACTTATAAAATTCTGAGATAATTCTACAAAAATACATATTTTCATATCTTTCAAATTGTGTATTTTGTAGCAGTAATCTAAGTTATGAAGGATAATATATTAAGAAAATTTCAGTTAAAAAAGCTAGATTTTACATATACACAATTGATTATTGTGCTTCTAAAACAGCAGAATCTATCTCAAAATTTAGCTTGGAAAGAAACCTAATTATCAGGCTGTTAAAAGTCATCAGAGAAAGCTTAGCTTGGGACTAAACCAAGACAACAGAAGTGTCTTCACAGTTTTGTCACTAATTGGTCATTTGGAGCCTGGGGAGTCTTCAAGATTGACACTAAGAAATTGAAAGGCTCTCTCTTAGTCACTGATGTTTAAGTGACAAAAGGAAAGAACAAAGTCATTCTTACTCCTTGCAAAGAGTTGAGCAGTTTTACAAAAATAAACTTTAGAAACTAATGTCACTAACAGAATCTGTGCTGTTTTATTTTTTTCTGTTCCTTTTTAAAATTGCATAGATAAGGTACACCACATGATGTTTCAATATGTATATGTAAAATATAATCCCATTCTTCTATAAGCAGGAAGATTTTACTTTGTATATACTATATACACATATATCCAAAAGTGATTTCTCTATTCAACCATTGATACACAGATTGTTCCCATATCTTGGTTGAAAACTTTAGATGTATGTCATCACCAAGAAAAGAGAGAACTGGTACTGAGAGGTGTACAGTATAGGACTCTTCAAAAGTTAAAAATATAACAATCATGTGATCCCTTGACTCCTCTTCATGTATATATACCCAAAGAAATGGAATCAGTGCTGTGTAGAGTTGGGGAGCTGGGGAGTTGGATCAGCAGTTAAAGTCTCTTTCTTGCAAAATCCCAGGTTCAAATCTACAGTATCCACATAACTCCAGATGCACAAAGTGGTGCATTTGTCTGGATTCGTTATGTAGTGAGTGGAGGCCTTAGTGCACCCATTTGTATTCTCTCTCTTTGTCTTTCTTTGTCTCAAGTAAATAAATAAAAATATAAATCTATAAAAATTAAATTAGAAATGGTATAGTTTAAAATTAAAATGTATGAATTATTTCTTTTAATGAATTCAATTATGATACAGTGTTCCTTAAAATAGAACATTTTATTTCATTTCTCTTATTTCACACTCAAACTGAATGAAAGATACAAAGCCTCTCAACAGGTCAAATTTTAGAATTATATCACTCAGAATTGTATATTAAAGATACATGCCAAGATGTTGGATGTGGGTTACAGTTTCTTAACTTCTGTTCATAAATTTTCTGTCAATCATTAAGTTTACAGCACAAATGTCTATGAATTCACTGGAAACTGGATTTCTAATAAATGACACACAATTTAGTCTTACCAAGCAACATATCTCCCCATGAGTAATTTCTGCAGGCAATTTGAAATTAGTACATGTTAAATCCTTATTTTTTTTTTTTCTGAGGCTCTAGGTACAATAAGAAATTTTTCCTGATATTATGAAAATCCTGAAGGCCAATTCATACAGAATGACCCTGCTCTACTTTATATAATCAAACTGGGTCAAATAATCACACACCAGATATCATATTACCCATAAAATGTCACATTAATTCTAAGCATTTAACTATAAATTTTGCAAATAAGAAGGGTAAGTAATTGTGTTAGTAAAATTTTATTAAAAAGAATGTGCTACTATAAGTTCATATAGATACAATATGAGTGGGGATTGGAGTGAATGTGTTTTAAAAATAAGAAAAATGTATTACATTATGATCATCTTCAAATCAAGATTCCCCCGCCCCCCGGGGCTCTGATGCTTGTTCTCCCTTAAATGCCTTTCTGATTCTTTACTTCTTTCACCTGTCTGGCTACATTCAGTCAGCGAACTACCTTATCTCATGACTTCTGCTCTGTGGAACCAGGAGCACAGCTTCCTCTTCTAACTTCTAGTCTCCCATGATAGGGTTCAAATGAGAACTAGATGGCTAATCACAATGAGAGACTCCAGGCCTTTCCAGGAACTCATCACTTTCATACAGTATAAATGTCTTCTGTGCCTGTGACCATTCTGTACTTAAGTAAAAGTCAACATTATATCCCTTTGCATACCCTTCCCTGTTTGATGTATTTCTCAATGTTAAAATTACACCATTATCTAACCATTTGCACACAACAAAATAAATAGCAATATGCATTAGGAATGATCCAAAACATGAAGAAAATTTATAACTTTTTAGATAAATGCAATAAGAAAATATTTTAGTACATATATAAAGAATACTGATGAATTTTACATTTAATAGTGTTTTCATTAAAAATTATAAAAATTTGTTTGTGTGTGTGTGTGTGTGTGTAAAGGTGTTTGTGAATGTGCATGTTCATGTATTTATATATTGACATGTGATCTTGTTAGTCCAACTTTTATATAATGCTTAATTCATAACTTTCTTCACAAAAATTCCACAGTGACTATTGTCAGTTGAAAGATAGAAAGCTATCTCTTTACAAATCAGACCCTTCTGGTGCTCATTTTCCTCAGACTATTAGAATGCCTTGTCTGAAAGACCAAAATACTCAACAATAGAGTTTTCTCATTCCTGCTGTGACTCATACTAATAAGGCTCACTCAATCTGAGAGATTTTTATAAAATACCAATATATATGTGAATGCAACCCACACATAGTGTCTGACAAAGATCTAAGATCAAGAATCTTAGAGTAGTGTCTGGTGCTCTCTTTCCCCACCATACTGAATTCATGTCAAGCTGTTTGTTATTTGATAGCTTTGCCATGTTTTCCTTTAGGAATGCCTATTTTGCACCTTGTATACAACATATAACTATCTGTCAAATGTAGTCTGACTTCCCAAAGCAAATATCACATTGTCCCCTTATGGCACTTAGATAGCTAACGATAACTATTAAAAATTATTTATTATATGTCTGACTTCCAACTCCTATGTTAACTCCCTGAAAACTGTTTCTTTGGTTCTGTGCTATATTTGAAACCCTAGTAGCTAACAATTTGAGAGTGAGTGAATGAGTGAGTGAGTGAGAAACACAAAGAAAAATAATATGTGCAACCAAATCTTTCATCTCAAAATTGAATCTTGTAACTTTTGGTTTCTTTGCTTTTTAAAATTTTTCCACTGAATTTATGTTATGTTATTCTGACCAAAAAAAAAAAATCCTGTGATAACATTTCTACTTCTTTCAACAATCCATGTCCCATTTCTCTGGCCACCTATTCATAAGCATTCCCTGAGACCCCTGAGTGGATGAATTCTATGTATCTTCTGAACTTTTAAGTCCAGTTTTTTTTTTTCCCATTTGTACTACTTTCTTTGCAATGAACTTCTTATATTCACTTTAGCTTTTTTTAAAACTAGATTTTAAATAGGTATAGGACTAATCATTTTCCATTTCTATGCTTTCTTCCAGAATGTCAAGTATAAAGTAGGTCACCAAAAATGCTCTTTTTATTAAAAATCATTTTAAAGTAATATTTCTTAATGTAATAAAGCAGGAAAGATATTATCCTATTATTTTCCCTTATATATTGAATTAATGTACACCTTTGTTCAAGAAGTTAATTAAAGTGGAAATGATTAAATTTTAAGTATAATAAAAAAACTAGGAATGGATTCACATTTTTTCCAAAATTCAAATAAGTGTGACTGTGAGCATGACTTAAATGATTAGGAAAGAGGTCATGGAAACACAGTGGGGCATAGCTGAGTTTTCTTTGAAATATAAACTACTAGTTAACATAGAATATCAAAATTTAAAAGGAGGCAAGGAAGAGAAAAAAATTCTGCTTTCAACTTAGTTTTAGAGAGTTGATTACCATCAGAGTAAACACAATAATGTTTTCATAGAGGGAACTGAATAAAGAAGCAGATTAAATAATCTTATTATAGAAATGAAAGCAAGACTGAAAGGTTTCTGTTTCACCTAAAAAGCCTTAATTTCTGGAGAATTATTACACATTTGCATTACAATATATTTTTATTTAATTTAAGAATTCTTTAGTCCTACAGAAAATGTCATTAAAATTATACATACAAAGTAAGGAGATAAAACTGCCCTTTTGTCAAGTGGAAAGAACAAAGTGTTGCATACTGCTGTGTTTCCTGTGGCAAAATTTGAAAAGATGTTATTCATTTACTACATAAATACTTATTTACTCATCCAATACTTTATCTAAAAGAATTAACTAGAATACAGACATTGTAATGCTCAGTAAGGAACAAAGTCATGTGTGAAATGTTTTTATATGACAATTGCTTTGTGTATATGCCTTGAATTATTTGAGAAACATGACATAAAAACACAATTATGAAGTGTTTTCCCTTTTCTGGGATACACAGGCTATTTATTCAGCATTCAAATCCAAAACAAAGGAATGAAAAAAAGTCTAAAAAGACAAATCTGATCCTGAGTTTATTTTTAGAGTTTATTGCAACCAGGGGAAACAAAACAGCTTCTTATTTAAAAAACTCAATGATTAGATTAAAGTAAGTCGGTCTATTATAGAAATGGAGATGAGGCCCAGAGGTTTCTTCAGTTTCAGTTAAAAGTTTAATTTCCACTAAGCATTATAAGTTCCAATCACAATACATAAAAGTATGTGCAACATTTCTTCTTTATTCAAGCTCCTTCACAATAACTCTGCAAGTTGTCCTTTCAATGGCAGTCTTGGTGTCAATGCCTGGCCTATTGAGCTTCACCTCTGGGAGGCTTGTGTGGCTTCATGACAGAGAGTTGTGTCTGTATGACAGATCTTGCAGAAGGGATCTGAGGAAGAGAACTGGAGATGTGTGTAAGGATTTGTCTCGAGTGCTGGGCCTTTGCTAGACTCCATAGCCTTGTGCCCTTTGGAGAGGAGCTGTGGGCACTGAGGCTGCACATAGAACATTCTACACCAGTTTTCATCAAAAAAAAAAAAAAAAAAAAACCCACAAGCATCATTATTGGAGCCAACATTACAGATTGTGAAACAAAGAGAAAAAGGAAGAACTTTGATATCACATGGAGCACTGCACACCTTAGACACAAGGAGTCACAAGAACCATGGGTCCTACTGTCATAGGAACTCTGAGTATCAGGTAGAGGTGGTCTTGCAATAAACATGAAGATGAGGCAAGAGGCATCAATGTGGAAGACTGAACAAAAAGCACTGAGCTTATAGCTGAGGCATACCAAGAACTACTTAGGAGAAAGGAAGGGTTTTGCAAGATTCTGATGGGCTTCAGGCTTCCGGTGATGGGGGAATGATTTAGAAATCATCAGTTAATTTTCTCTTAGTGGAAATTAAGTACGCCTATACATAGTGACCCATTTAAAATTAAAAGTAATTATAAGAAAGAAAATTTCACTCAAGCATCTTCTTCATAGGTCAAGTGTGATTTAAGTAAAGGGTCAAAAGTGAACACAAGATGAGAAACACTCTACTTGCAACACACAAGTTTTCCCACTTAAAGAACAAAGAGTAAGTTGTTATAGTGTTTCTGAACTCTTTGTATATCTAAAATCAATAAATATAATAGCATGCATGTTAATTTATTTTCATATCTGACTAGCAAAATATATAAAATGATAACATAATAATTTTGAGATATTTATGTCAAGGTTGTTTCACTAATCTGATTATTACTTTATATATGTGTGTATAATAGTTTATTCAACATATTCCATAAATACTCATCTTTTTAAAAATATTTTATTTATTTATTTGAGAGAGAGAAAGATACAGAAATAGGCAGGTAGAGAGAGAGAGAGAGAACGGGCATGCCAGGGCCTCCAGCCACTGCAAACGAACTCCAGATGCGTGCACCCCCTTGTCCATCTGGCTTACGTGGGTCCTGGAGAATCGAGCCTTGAACCAGGGTCCTTAGGCTTCACAGGCAAGCGCTTAACTGCTAAGCCATCTCTCCAGCCCAATACTCATCATTTTAAGTTATACATTCCTTCATTCATTATATATAATGGATCACTTAGTGGTAGTGCAAGCATCTGTAGTTCAATTGCAGTTGCTGAGGCCCTGGCAGGCCAATTCTCTATCTCTCCTCTGTCTCTGTCTCTCTCTCGCTCTCTTTCTAAAATAAAAAAAAAATAGATAGATAAAAATATATCTCCATATTTGATGTCTACAGAAGTTGTTGACATTAACATGAATAAAGTATTTTCAAAGCAAGTCTTTGCTATGCTCGTAATAGCTTTGAAATGTAGAAATCCTCTTAAATTAACAAAATCGGTTTACTATGTTGACTAGGTGTCAGTTTTATGGCTTTATTTTTCTTCTGTTAAATGACTAATATTATAGATTCTAAGATGCCACCCAAAACTAAGAAGTTAATTTTCCATAAATTTTAATACTGTTGTCAAGGTGATATTGCTTAATTTTTTTAATCATTTTTTATGTGTGAGAGATAGATAGAAAAGTATGATTATGTGTCTAGGTGCAGTGCTCACCAGGGCCTCTAGCTACTGCAATCAAACTCCAGATGCTTGTTCTGTCTTGTATGCTTGTGTAACCTTGTGCACATGCATCACCTTGTGTGTCTGGCTTACATGGGCTCTGGTGAGTCAAATCTGGGTCCTTAGGCTCCATAGGCAAGCACCTTAACTGCTAAGGCATCTCTTTTGTCCTCCTTAACTTTTTCATGATTAATAGGATGTCAAAGAGATATCCTTAAAACTAATACCTAACTAAAATTGATTTCATGTTTGATTTTCAAGTATGATATTTTACATAATTTTCATAAGTGGAGAACAAATTCAGAGTAATAGCAGTTAGCAACTATTAAGTACTGAGTACATTTTGAAATGTAAAATGCATTGTAAATATTAGTGTGAATCCAAAGAAAATTTATAGTGAAAGGAAAATTAATGTTATATTGAATGTAAGGCTAAAGAGGAAATTAATGGATATGAAAAATACTTGAGTCAGAATTAAACTGATTTGATTTCTGATAAAATAATAGACTAACACAGACTGCATTTTTTTGAATATTTTGAAACTGTAACAGAGTGAGAGAAAGCTGAGGAGCTATTATAAATACAAAATGTATGTGCACACAGGAGGTAGAAGCCACACTTTTCTTAAAGGGATGCTGACTGGAAAATAAAGATTGTACAACCTTTAAGAGTTATCGTACTGGTTTATCATGGTATATGCTTTCATACAATACAAACATTCTGATCTATACATTGCTTTTCTCTTTACTAAAAAATAAATTTCCCTGATTCAGTATTCATATCTTTCCCTAGCATTCTTCTTCTGCTTGTAGGTCGGGTGTTTCACATACATCTTCAGTTCACTAATTGTTCACAATGGGCACAGCCATAGAAAGATCAAATAGAAGAATATTTTCAGTATGCAAAGTTCCCACATCTTTCCCCCCAACTCCTAACCTCATCATGACCCATTTTAACTTTATATAAAAGGAATTGCACTTCATGAATCATGTTCTGACTTTGTGTACTCATTATTACTTCTATAAAATCATATGTGATGATTTTTATCTTTTCATTGTTTGCTTGATATATATTTTTGATATATATTTTAATATATATTTTTTGATATATATTTTCGAATAAATGTTTGTGAAAATATTTTTGAATAAATGCATTGATATTATGAGTTTAATTGTTCTGATTAAGGTCAGATTTCAGAATTTTTGTTTTTCCTGCTGAAGAAATAGCATTTTTTACAGTTTATATTTTTATATTTCTTTGTTGGCTGTATGATTATGTGTCTAGGTGCAGTGCTCATTTTATATTTTATTATGCTTAAGTTTGTAGTTATTTTGAAATCCATGTTTAATATCTTTCATCAGTTGGGATAATTTTGAGCAGTTTTCTACATCAATATATTTTCTGCATATTATCCTTTTCATTTTTACCTACTATATTTTCTCTCACTCTATTTCATTTTCTTTTCTTTTGGTTTTAGTTTGCAGATGTACTATTGATTTATCATCCATTTATTTATCTTGTTTTCTGCTGAAAGTTAGCTACTAAGTGCTTATAGAAATTTTAATATTTTGGTAATGATGTTTTACACATAATTTATATCTGGTTTATTAATTTTAAAATATCTACTTTTTTTAATCTCTGAAAACACACTCCTTATATCATGCATTTTCATAAAGTAATAAAGGAGGAGGAAAATGGTATTCAATGTTTTGCAGCATCTCTGAAAGTGAGAAAGATGTGTAAAAAGCTACGATCACCATCAGCCACCTGACAAAGAAAACTGAGTTTGTAGAGGCAATAGCCTCAATTATAAAGAAAAAAATTGTCAGTGAAGGCCTACTTTGGACAAATTACATTATTTCAAAACCTAGCTCTCCAATAGCTTTGATAAAACAATAATAGTCTCCTACTTTAGGCTCAAAACTGAAGAGCAATTACTCCTAAGCTATAATGCCAAATTGTCCTATTAGTGGCTCTACTCAGTAAGAAAGAATCTGTGTTTGCCCATGTCAAGCACAGTTCACAGAGTTTAAAAAAAAAAAAAAAAAAAAATAAAGGAAACATCCCTTTTGCTTTCCTTACAAACAAACTCACAGATGCACAGGACATAGAATTCAATCAGACCAACTCTGTTGGAGTTCCTTTCAAATATATAACCTAAATACATCCTGTAATCTCTATTTAATAAGAAATAACTGCAGCTCATTTTAATGGCTAATTTTTTAAATTATTTTTAAAGTACTAGAAGGATCTTTGCTATGGACTGTGCTCTCCTCCCTATCAACACACACTAAAATCGTATTCTGATGCTGTAAATTTCATTGCAAATATGTGGAGACAAAGATTTCAGGACACAACAAAAATTATTATATTATTTTAAACTAAGAAGAGAAAACATGCAATCCATCATACAATATATACCAAGAAGATGGTGACCCTCTACCCTGGAGGAACACCTTCTCTAGGAATGGAAGTGGATTACACCCTGAGCTCAGACTTCAAGCCTTCAGAATTATAAGAAAACGACCTATTTGTCATTAAGACACCCAGATAATGTTGTGTGTGTGTGTGTGTGTGTGTGTGTGTGTGTGTGTGTGTGTGTGTGAGAGAGAGAGAGAGAAAGACAGAGAGAGAGCCTGAGAAAACAATATGAACACCTGCAACCCCACTGAAGAGGGTGCCCAGCAGAGTGGGGGCAGAGATGAGGGAAAAGAGAATACCAACACATGATGTATCTATGCTATATATGTTGTTAATAATAAACAGAAAAATTAAAATAAAAATATTAAGTAACCAGCTTGGTAGGGAAAAATTTATTAAGTACAGAAACATAAACTCTTAGTGATATCTCACTCGTACCCACTTAGTTGTTCCCATTACATAATATATGAGCTTCCTCCATTCTTTAATAAAGAAAAGTGCTTTGTGATGCTATCAAAATCAATTACAGTTTGTCCACTTTGGGGTGTCAATGAGGCAGAGAATTAACCTCCAACTAATTTCCAAAGCCATTTACCAGCTGATCGTTCTGTGCTTTTACTGCCACAGGCACCAAGCACGTTAGAACATTTGCAAAATGCCTGCTGTAGGGTGCAAGAAGTGTACCTTCTAGGTCATGATAGACCCACATTTATTTATTCATGTATTTATTAACGTAATGCTCATAAAATTCCTTGAAGTAAAATGATACAAATTAATGTTTTGTTAAATAAATTTCTAAATTCAAAATGAAGCACTGCAATTTCTAATGTAAATAAAAGTCTTCCAGCCACTTAGTTATATTATTATAAAAGAATAAAGCTTGAGGATAAATATTAACTCATAAGGTTTTGTTGAATTCCTCTCTTATTAAGCCAGAACATTTTCAAGTCATTGAGACTTTTACAGATGATGAATTCTATTAAGTTAATCAATGCTTAAAATGAAAAATAATAATGGCTTCATATATTCCATGGTCTAATTACCTTCTAGGTTCTAAACTATTGGGATAAATAATACAAACATATTAGCACTCAAGAATTACAATATTTATATGACTCAAAATTCATTCAAACCATAATTGCTTTACTGTTTTCAATGATGATTATATCATTTGAAAATTAAACACGAAAATATGATTTGGATATCATGTTTTCTGGGTTTTTTGCATGGAATTATTATTTATAGTACATAATAAATATTAACTCATGTACATCATTGAACAATATAATTAAGCTAGTAAAAGAATGATTCTCCAAAGATGTCAAAATTACCAAGTGAGAAATTATAAGTGTGCTTAGTATCAACATGTTCAAGAAAATCCTCCTGGTCCATTCTGCCAGACAGAAAAATTGATCTACATCAGTCTCTCGAGAAGATAAACTAATAAAGATGTGTTGTGAAAGAAAGCCAATATTGAGTTGGGGGACAGGGAAAAGCAAATAGAGCATTCACTGAGAGTCATAATACCATTTCTAATATTAGGTGGCCAAACAAGATTTAAAATGTCTGTACTTTCAAAACACTGAAAATCACAGTGATGTTTTGTTTTATTTCTGCTACAGTCTAACCAGATGTGTTTCCTAATGCAAACTTGCTAATACTTATCTCATTAATTCAAAGGCCATTGACTTATAAACATTACGATATATGTACAGAAAGAGCTCTCAAGAAAGCTGTAGCATCAGATAAATATATTCAAAGGGGTGTTTATTCAAATTGGCAATGCCTTATAGAGGAAATGCGCCATCTGAAGATGTCTCAATAATCTACATATTCTCAAATAGCTCTACTTCTCAAAATGACTTGCTCCCTATTGGAATGCTAATAAATTGTAAAACATCACTGTGTATTCAGCTGAAGAAGCCACTCTTTCAATACTTGAGAATGATCCTCGTCTTTTGAGTTCCATCCATGGAGCACATGCCAACTTCAGATGAGACACAAAGAGCATGCTGGAGGAGACTGGAATGTTCTGAAGTGGGAAGAAAAGTAGACAACAAATAACT
The DNA here is from genome assembly GCA_036365145.1 of Orientallactaga sibirica. NCBI lineage: Eukaryota > Metazoa > Chordata > Mammalia > Rodentia > Dipodidae > Orientallactaga > Orientallactaga sibirica. The sequence continues at coordinate 9,749,947 of JAEOAD010000019.1, read as the reverse complement.
TGACCATGCTTTATGTTTAGTTCTTTTTCATTAAGAGATAGTCACTTTAATACTTATAATGTCTGCCAACAGAAGAATAAGTATATATCATGCTATAACTTTATGTTACCCATAAACAAAAACATTTTTGCCCTCTGGAGCAATCGTGATGTGCTTGTTATGGGAGTAACTGGCTGCTCTCTGGGTTTGAGCCTTATATCACAGGAAGGAATTCATGCTTGTCACTGAAAACTTAGTAAAATCCTATGACTGAGAAGGTCATAAACACTAGGGTGCAGGGTGGGGAAACTACTACTTTTTATTTAAGAATTTGATAGTCACCTTCTCAAATCAGCAGCTAGCATCCTGTCAGGATAATCTACATTAAAATTTTAGAAAGCAAGACTGTCTTACTATTTCAAGAAAAAGGGGAAATAATATATATATTTGAATTTGACTTTTTTGCCCTATACAATCCCAGCAATTCAGACTTTTGGCCTCTAACTAGAAGAAACTGTATAAGACAATGAAAAAGCCTCATCAGGGAAATGGAAAGTATAAGGTGACTCATTTGAACCCATTCCCATGTAAGATATCAAATGTAGATGCCCTGATTTAAAAAAAAAAATCACCCCCCAAAAAAACAACAAAAAAAAATCACCCTACCTCCTTATATCTATGTAGCTGCATATACCTACTCATTTAATAATTATGAAGTTAAAATTAAGGCTAAGTGTGGTGGTAAACACCTGTAGTCATAGAGGTTGGGAGATAGAGGCAAAAAAATCAAGAGTTTGAGATCAACCTGAGTTACAAAATGAGACCCTGTCACAGGAAGGAAGGACAGAATGGAGGGAAGAAGGGAGGGAAAGAAATAGGAAGGATCCTCAGTATTCCAAACACTGTCTGGCTTTCCAGATGACAGGACTGTCAGTGGTGAATCAAGCAGGGCATGCAAGTGCTTCAGAGAGCATAAATAAGCCACTTATCTTAACCCAGAGTATATGCTAAAGGTTAATTTAATCATCTCATTATGAATTATATATGCATTATCCTCAGTTTAACAGCATTACAGTGGGTTGATCTGGATGTAACTCCATCATAACCACAGAAGCATACATATAACCTACAAATCCTATAGGAAGAAAAGTTGATGAAAATCCAAATTGTAAAATTTCAAAAAGAAGCCTACAACTGAGTTGTTCAGTTAGACTAAACATGTCCTTCCATATCATGGCAACTTCCCAGGTGGTAACAATCACGCTCACCTGTTTTCCCATTCCTCACATTTTCCTCCCAGAGGAAGGACTTTGCTGTTAGCATGTCACCATTTCCTTGTCATCAATGCATCCTAAAAAATAGTCATACCATGCACTACTTACCACTCTTGTCAGGCTGTAATTTCTCGTATTGAATGGCACAACCTTTTCCAGTTGCTCTTCACTGATTTCCCATTGCCACCTTCACCAATTGTTTATTTTCTCTACCTAATCTCAATGCTTTGAATTGTCTGGTGCTTTTATTTGGCCTTTTTGTTCTCCTCTGAAGTTATTTCTTCCTAGATCATTTATTTTGATTTCTATGGACTTATAAACTAATTGCTGTATACAAAATGAATGACTCAGAATCCAGTAGCTCTTCCTGATCTCTACATTTACATATACCACTGACTTTGAAAGTCTCCACTTTAATATGCTAAAAGGAAAAAATAAATCAGAATTTCGTTGGCACAATATACTCCTCTATGTCCCTCAGAAGTGATTGCTAAGCCATAGGTTCCTCGGATCGATGGATATCAACACGCACCAAGACTTCTATGGTAGGTATTTAGAAATTCCCCCACTTCTTTTAATTTCCCTATCTTCTATCCATTCTCATATACTACCTCATTTTTCTCTCCTCTTTCAACATTTTGATTTTATCATACATTTTTGCTTTAACTAATACATGTGACTCAGCATCTCTTCTTTTCCATTCTTATCTAACTTTAATCAACTCTTCAAATATTTCTCAAACAGCAGCCAGGGGTGTTGAGGGAGATCTAAATTCCTTCTGATGGCCTCCAAAGGCCTCAAACAATTTGTCCTTTCTTAACATCCTAATTGTATAGTGTGCCATTCTCCCTTTTCTCATTATATTGTTGTCACACTGTTGATCTTTCAATTAATTAAAATACTTCATTCTTTCCCAATTCAAGCTGCTCCTTCATCCTAAAAGCTGTTTTCCTCCTGGTGTCAAAAGCTCAATCTTGGAAAATTTAGGTCTTAGATATTCCTTCCCTGACTATTGTACTTAGCATTAGTTTACTCCCTAATTCCAGTTCAGTTCCTCCTACCTCTTTTTAGCAATATCACTTTTAACTTGCAATTTGTTCTCATTTTTCCACCCTATATGCACAATTACCTCAAAGCTAAATATGGGGAGATGACTTCCTTCTTTGCTTCATCACATTAGCTAATGTCTTTGGAAGACAAAAGCAAAGCAACTTTGTAAGGGAACAAACACAACATTACTAGATGTTTAATGAATATCTGTGAATTATATATCAGTTCAGAGTGAATTACAAGAATGTGGTCAGAACCTTAGGAGAGAATCAGCTCATTACACTTCACCAGGGCCCCAGCTCAAACGATAGAGTAATTGGGGAAATGAGCAAGAGTGCTGCTTTCTTGGTGAACCTGGTACCAACACAATGGTGAAGGAGATAGACACAGAGAACACTCAACTCCTTCCAAACCAGATATTGAGAGACACAGAGGCTCCCAAGACCTCATCACTTAAGTAAACCTAAAATGAACCCAACATGGCTCAGGGAAATTCACAGAAGAGGGGACCGAAAGATTGTGAGAGCCACAAGTTTGGACATTATGCACAGAGACATTTCCTCTACCCCATAACTGATAGCTACAACCACAATACCCATGGAGATAACTGGCATCTCTAACAAGTAGGGTCCCTTTGGAGGGGGGAGGACAGGGTGGAGGCTAAGGATGATACCAACATGTGCTGTTTACACACTGAGTACGTACAGAATTAATAAAGATAAAAAAGAATGTGGTCATCATAAAATTATGTAAAAAACATTCCTATTGAAGAACAAATTAGAATGAAAATCTATTTTCTAGTTAAATAAAAATAATGTGAAACATCTTGCTAAACAAGAGGGTTTATGACTACAAAATTGGAGCAAGTAATTGGTGTTATGCCTTTATACACACTCATACACATATGCCTACATACACACTCACAAGTATAAACACAAATGTGCATATACATAAAGCCATGCAACATTTCCATGCTGAATAAGGATAGTACCAATAAGAATATATTACCTAGGGGCATAATAAGCTATCTTTATAAGTATATGATGATGTTTCATTACTCAGATTTATCACTGTGGTTGAACCACTCATGATGGTATATACACATATATAGGTATCTACGTTCATAAAACAATAACATGATCACTTCATTTGGTTTGGTAAGTATAGCTATGATAGTAAGGATAATTCTCCCCATTTCATTTTCTTCTGTGTAATGGTACACAAATTATATTAACTGTTTTCAGATATAGAAAAAAAAAAAAAAAACAACCAATAAAGAAACAAAGCTTAGTAAGATTTTTATGTTAGCCTTTCTACCCTCAAAGACCAAATGACTAGCTTACATTGTAAAGTATAAGCAGTAGACTTAGCATTATATTATCAACCTTACAGTTCTAGCAACTCCTGAAAGCAAACATGCTCTGATGATGATGCTGTGGACTTTATAAATAATAATTCAGTTCCCTGGAATATTATGCTCTCTGTCTTCACAGGAATGTTTCAGTAGTCATCCAGATACCCTTGTTTTTCCTTTATAAATAGATTCTAGATATTTGCTTTAGAACACTCCTTAGCTACACTGATTAGGGAGAATATTAATTCATTTATATTAATTCATTTTAAATCCTCTTGTTTGTATTGGTTAATATCTGTTTAGATTAAATATTGTCTTCTCCTCAAGTAAGAAGGTTTACAATCCTAATAACATTTTAATAAATTCTTTAAATTATTACTAATATGTAAATTACAATACCAATGCAGATTCAATGATAGACTGTTTAAAAGGTCATTAAAACTTGCGATACTGATGGAAAATCATCCTGTTATCATTGTGGTGAGCCCACAAATATTTCAGCAAAGTTCTAAATTTCTATGGACATTTACAATTTTTCTTAAAGAATTAGATTTATGTTGTATTGGTCTTTGTGATTAAGCTATTTATCATTAAAAGTAATGATCCCATTTTTATTTCAGCATTTCTTTATGTATCTACTACTTTTTAAAAACTATTTTATTCTCCATAATCTTTTCCAAAGACAAAATTATTAATAAACTATATTTTTAAATCAAGAGAACACTAGTCAAAAATATCTTTGGAATAGCAGTTTCTGATGAATGAAACTTCAATATCATAGTTTTTATTTTTTAAAGAAATATATTCAGCTAGGATTAAATTGAAATATTATATAATAATATATGAAAAAATATGACCTCCTATCCTGGCAAATTATTACATTTCTGCAACCAAATCATTTTTTTTATTTCCTACAGTATACACATATACCCTGTTAAGTATATTCATATTTATTGAGTTATTTCCATATAGCAATAAATTGATTTTATTTAATTCTAACAGATACCCAATGTATAAGTACTACAATTGTACATGGTGAATACACATCATACTAGGATACAGACGTTCAAATATATAGTATAATATATAGTATAACAGTTACATTTATTAGGGCTATGACCAAATATCTAGGAAGAAGCAACTTAAGTGGAAGGGCTTGTTTTTGGATGACAATTCTATGTGATATGATCCATGATGGTAGGGAAGGCGTTACAACAGTAACATGAAGCAGCTGCTCAACTTAATCCATAATGAGGAATGACAGTGGTCACCTATTCAATCTGGAACATCATCCTAAGGGATAGTGCCATCCACGGTGAGGGTGAGTCTTCTGAACTCAACCTAAACTAGAAACTGCCCCACAGACATGTGCACAGAATTGTTTCCTAGATGATTCTAGATTCCATCATGTTGAGCTATGTAGATGGCTCAGTGAGTAAGCAATTAACCAGCACACATGACTATAATCCTTCCAAAGTTTGATTGCCCAAGTGGTCAATGAAGTAGCTCCATCCTGAGGAAAGAAAAAAGAAACCACAGTACTTGGATATCCTTGAAACTCACCCTAACCCACTTCCATGTTAACGCATAGTTTAGGAGGCCCATACAAAATAAGCCCTATTTTATGTCATCGGTATTTTCCTTTTTCTGTATTTTATAACTATTTTCTTAGAATTGAAACAATTCCCCCCAGAGGAAAGAAGGATAATGATAAAAATCAGGAAATCAACAAAACTCATAAAGCTCAAGAAGTAAAAACTTACAAGAACAAAGGAATCTCCTTAAACTTAAGAGATTCACAAGGGCCTTCCACAAATGTGTGCTGGAAATAATATTTTCTGGGGAGGGGAATCTCTCTGGTCAGCAGAGCTACATGCAAATTGTGCGGAGAGTTCTAGGGATATAGTTTTCACGGGTCATCAACCTTCATAGGGTTGGAATTTTTGCGTTGCAGCTGTCTCTGGGGTATATATGTTCCTGTATGTCACTACTTATTCTATTTTTGGGCGGGGGGGCACAGCCCCGAATTTAGAGCTAAGCTCTGTAATTTTCCTATCCAGAAATGGGAAAACTGCTTGTAGAAGTAGAGCCTGGGAGGTGGGAGAGCTAACACCTGGTACACACATTTCAGGAGTAGGCTAGCTGCCACTAGCAGCTTACTGAAGAAAAAAGAAGCTTAAGAGAAGTTTAGTTTAAGCATTATTAAACCTGCAGGGGCTGAAGAGATGGCTTAGTGGTGAAGGCACTTGCCTTCAAAGCCAAAGGACTTTGGTTTGATTTCCCAGAACCCACATAAGCACAAGGTGTATGGAGTTCATTTACAGTGGTTGGAGGCTCTGATACACCCATTCTTTCTCTCTCTCCCTCCCTCTCTCAAAAATAAATAAATAAATAAATAAATAAATAAATAAATAAATAAATAAATAATATAAATCTGCAGCATCTAATGTCACCACTGCTCTAAAGACACTATGGCTGTGGCTTCCTCCCTCCTGCATACAGGTACTCATTGCCACTTTCATTGTACAGTGAAAGACCAGTAATACGTGAACAAATAGTACATAGCATGAGCAAAGGGTAAGGAACTTTTGACTTTAGATAATCCTTAAACATCTGTTAAAGGAAGGGATTTAGGGGTATGATCTGTTGGGCTCTGTTGATCCAGAACACACATATACTCTGATAACAAATACAGTCACACTAAACCCACCTGTTGTCTTTGACAAATCTGTGGGCCTATAATGACTGACACTGCTGTCTTCAGTGCTATGATCAGCACTTTTACGTATATATGTTCTGAATTGAAAGTCAACCAGGCCTCTGAGGAAAAGAACATAGAGCATACTGTAAGATCAGTCAGCATCTCTAAACGTGGTTTATCAATATTGGTCATCTGTGCTGCTCAGGCCAAAGGTACCCCAAGGCAGAGGAAACCTAGTCACATTACTTTAAGTGGGTGGCTTGCACATTTGTAAAATTAAATTTATATTTTATTTATTCACTTATTTATTTTGAGAGAGAAAGAGGCCGATATAGAAAAATAGATAATGGGCCTGCCAGGACCTCTAAACACTGCAAACAAACTACAGACATGTGTGCCACTTTGTGCATCTGGCTTATGTGCATACTGGGGAGTCGAACCTGGGTCCTTGGGCTTTATAGGCAATTGCCTTAACCACTAAGCAATCTCTCTAGCCCGAGATTAACTTTAAAACAAGTAAGAAATTACCATCTCAGAGCAATACTACCAAAATAGCTATTTGTAAGGTTCATAAAGAATTTCCCAGTTTGGGCCATAGTCCTTTCCCATAGTTAATTTTCATAATTCATTCTTTTAGTTTATCCTCACAACTCCCCACCCAAATAAGTTGGTTCACTAAGCTACACTTGAATGGAATCATTTCTTTGACTTGTCAATCATACTCTATCTCAAGTGAATAGAAATTTAATCACATTTCTCTAGGGAAAATTATAGGACACAATTGGTACCCAAGCCAGGAGCAGCAGAACCAAAGACTGGGGAGGATTTGTTACATGCCTCCTCCAATGGGTAGTGAGGTGTATAACTGAGCAGGCAGTACCATGGAAACTTGGCCTAATCCAATGTGAGGGCAGACCACCTGTAGAGGCAACCCCAATATGACTACCTTTCTCTATGTTATATGGGATGGAATGACTCCTTCTGGTGGTGACTGCATATTCCCTATATGTAATAGGACATGAAACTAAGACCATGCAATCTCAAAGTGGTGCATACTTGAAAATCTGAGAGTGATTATCTTCCTTCATTTGTTTTAGTGTTACATGCCTCTGTGATAAATACCCCCCAAACGTCTGATGAACTAGAGATTGTTTTTCAATATCTGAAAATAGCAGGTGTGAGATGAGATTATAAGCAGACTGTGGCATCAGTGGTGTGGCCTTCATTATGGGGAACAAACTGTCTTCTCAGAAAGAACTTGGCTGGGAAAAGGAGGAATTATGACTGGAGGGACAAAAGAAAATCAGATCCTATTCACTACATTCTCCTCTGATTTGACAGAAAGAATGGGTCAAAGGAAAGGAAGAATTGGATGTAAGTATTGGCTTACTGTTTCTTAAAACTTCAGGACACAGAAGAAAGAGTGAAAATTAGATCTGTATTGAAGAGCCCTTCTTGAAACCCTAAAACTCAGACCCCTGAGAAATATTGAGTGGTAAAGAGGAAGAGAACAGGTTATAAGTCATAGAAAAATCATCTCAAGTCTAAACTCAATACTGAGGAAGCAAACTGAGGAAGCAAAAATTCTTTATTCAGTATGTGTATGGAAACCATAGTATGGCTCAGTCAAAAATAAATGAATAAAAAAGACAAAACTACCTATGAGAATCAGGGGATACTCAGCACCAAGAACAAAAGAGTGAGTGGTGGGAAGATGCACCACAGTGTTGTGGCAGAGTAGCACACCAGGGTAAGGAAATAGAATGGTTCATTGAGAATGACTAGATAATGGAGAGCTGGTAGAGACAGTTGTCCCACGCATGCCACTGTACTCGGCATTGTTGTTTAGAGAAAACAATTAAAATGAGTGAAGAGAACATTGTGTGCTCACTAGACCCTGCTAACATTTCTTTTATAGTATCCTTTAGGACTAAAAGAACAGCAGACCACAGTAAGCCTTCAGAGATCCTGTCCATCTCCTATAAAATCATTTCATCATATAATCATAAACCCTGAGTGTATTAGCAAGGTTGAAAAAACATTGGAAATAACAATAAAAACATAGTTGAAGAATTTGAATGAAAACCCTCTCCATGAGTGGAAAATGGTATTCCCAAGAGCTCTGTGGTAGTAGGGTAAAATCTCATGCTTATAAAGTGTTGACCAGCAGGGCTGCTGTGTCATACATGCTGAGGGAAAATGCCACTGTTGTTACCTGTATGACAGAACTAAATGGTAAGCCCCTGTTGTTGATATCACTGTATACTTACAAGAAGTGGAGACCTCACACTGGAACTGATTTGGAATCTCCATCCTACTGACTAGCTGCTATTGAGCTAGAAGGTGCTATGCAAGTTGTTGGGAAGAACTGCTTAGTCCAGTCTTGCTTGTGGATCTGGCATGTTGCTGTACCAACATGCTAGGCAAACTGTGTCCAGTGTTGCAGCTGCAGTGTGACTGTTAAGGGAACACCCAAAGGCTTTCCGACTGGCTTTGAGGCTCACCCCAAAGGAAGACATCTTATCATCTGGTGTCAGACATATTCCAGAGTAAAAACCCATGGCAAGGCTAGCCATAGACTATGCATGAAGATATGTTTCTTTCTTTTCCATCCTTCTCCTGCTTCTGCTCCTCCTCCTCCTCCTCCTTTTTTCTCCTGTGGACAGTGGTTACTCTAGACACTTATAATCAGTCAAGGTCTGTTGCTATGAGATCGTAGACTAATGTTCAATGTAAAGGGGAAAAAAGGAGAGGAGAAAAATTGTTAGAGCCTGAGGAAGGGGTGGAATATTGGAACATTACCTTGTGGAGGGAGAAGAGAGGCTCATGACACTCAAGAATTGAATAAAACTTTCAAAGTTTAGAAAGCTCCCCTCACTAAGGCAATTTTACAGCATAGAAGAGGAGACACTCTGCATAATAATTTAAGCTATAGTAATTTGTCACCACCAGGCCTAAGCTACAAAAAGTGGGTGAAAAGATGCTCTAAGTTGAGGAAAATTGTGCATACATAATTTCAATTTTCAAAAGTTTATTGACTATAACAAATAACTATTAAAGCAAATATGATAGCATATTGTCTGATTTACATAGACTGCAGAAAGTAAGTACCTGAAAATAATGTTAAAAGGCAGTTGAGAATTAATGGACTTTTACTGTTTAATTTTTTTTACATAGTCCTTCATGTGGAACAAAGTAATTTTAAACAGAAGACTATAAGCTATCAATGTTTCATAATTATGACAGGAACTACTTCATAGTAGTAAAAGTGAAGTTTATAAGTGACTCACAGAAATCTAATGGATTACCTCAAATATTTGAAAAACACAAGATACATGAGGAAACAAAAATGAAAAACAAAAAATATTATTGAGTTTTTAAAGATAATGAACCTGACACCAGCATAAGGCTGAAGGAGATAGACACAGAGAAGACTCAGCTCCTACTAAACCAGATATCCAGAGACACAGAGGCTCCCAAGACCTCATCACTGAATTAGAACTAAAATGAACCCAACATGGCTAAGGGAAATTCACAGAAGAGGGGGAGGAGGGAGTGTTAGAGCCACAAGTTGGGTCATTATGCACAGAGACATTGCCTCTTCCCCATAACTGTTGACTACCCCCACAATGCATGATCCACATGCCCTAATGAGTAGGGTCCCTTTGGAGGGGGGAGGACAGGGAGGAGGTTCTCAAAGGCACCAACATGAATGTAAAATTAAAATAAATTTTAAAAATAATGTTAATCAATAATTTTATTAAACATAATAAGAAGCATATTATAAATTTTACACTTCCAAATTTTTAAATGTTGACAGCAAGAAGCAGTCCTTCCAAGAGGTAATGCTTAAATGTAAAGGCAGGAAGTAGATAAACTGAACGAGATATTCTATGCAGATTCATATACAGGTCTACTAATGCTAATAGCAGACAAAATCAAATTCAATCATAAATTAGATGAAAAGAATGATAAAAAGGTTAATTGAAGAACAGAGTAACAATCCTAAGTGTGAATGCATCTAAGAATAGAATTTGAAATTACATAAATAATATCAAAGAACCAAAAAGAAGACCATACAAAAATCACAATTATTTGGAGTTTTATGTATTATCCAAAACTTTTAAAGTGTGTGGATGAATATCACTTAGGATAGTGAGAACTTTGGACAACATCATCAACCAGCTTGATGTAATAAATATCTAGACAGCAAACCTTTAATTACTCTATGTTACACATTTGCCTAAAACACTATACACTATTAGGTTAATAAATAATTATTTAAAGTTATCACATAGTGAGTTTCAATGGAGCCACTGAATGAATGGAATACTATATTTTTAAGAAAATATACTTTTAAGAAAAGATTCCTATAGATCCAATCTTAAACTAGCTTTCACCAGAGAGAAGAATAAAGTAATAGCAATATTCTCTATGCTGTACACTTCCTTGAGAAAGTAGAAAGCAGTATTCACATCACTGAGGTGTATATAAGTAAACATGATGCTTCTTTATCCAAGTTCCTCTTCCTAAGAACAGCTAAATTCTAATGGTGAGTACTCTGATGAAACAACAATGAGGATTAATTTATAAGAATATACTTCACACACAAAAATTTCACATCTTCTATGTAAGCTCAGTAGATCTTATTTTTTTATTATTGCCAAGTCACTATCCGAAATAGCAAATTTTATTATATTTTTCCTCTTACGCATCTCTGTACAGAATATAAAAAACTGAATTACACACAAACTCATAAATACTGCATATTATTCCACCATTGCATTTAAAATTCACTTCCTAAAAGTAAGTAAAAGTCCCTGGGGCACTATTCTGAGCATTGGGAAGGCAGAAAATCATTGCAGGCAAAATGAATATTCTCTTGACAACTCTGCAGCATGAAAACGTGCAGTTCCTTCTCGTGTACATCTCATCTCATGTTCCAGAATTGGTTCAAAGATAAGGAGGAGAAAATTTGGGAAAAAGAAGCTATGTCTGTTTACTGCAAACACATTAATAGAAATATAAATATTGGTTGCAAATCTTAGACTAATATTGAAAGTACTAAGCTTTAAACAAGTTCGCCATTTCTAATACTTATTTTTATAATATTAAATGCCTTCAAGTTAAAACAAAGGAAACGTATTACTTGAACAAAAATAGGGATATCTTCATAGCCTGTAGCTTCTTCTGCAGTCTTTTAAAAAGTACTTCATTCGATCTTTCCATCTCTAATTTATCATGCTTCCTATATAAAAGGACACTATTAGTACAATTAAAGTCATTTGAAAGCTTTACTGGAAGCTGGTCATGGTGGTGACCATGTACTCACTCAGTACTCCAGAGGCAGAGAGGTAGGAGGATCACTGTGAGTTCGAGGCCACCCTGGGACTATTCCAGGTCTGCCTGGGCTAGAGTGAGACCCTACCTCAAAAAAAAAAAAAAAAAAAAAAAAAAAAAAAAGAGGGAGAGAGAGAGAGCTTTACTGATATTCTGTTCAGGCATTAGGACTCCACTTTTCGTTCATATTCTAAACTTGTACCTGTTCAATATATAATATTTGATGAGTTTGCCTATATGCACATGGTCATAATACTAATACCACATCAAGTTCATAAACACTGCCATATGCTAAACTTTTTTGTTATTTTGTAATGAGAATGCTTAATATAAAATATAGACTCTTAATTTTTTTTTTTTTTTTTTTGTTTTTGAGGTAGGGTTTCACTGTGGTCCAGGCTGACCTGGAATTAACTATGTAGTCTCAGGGTGGCCTCGAACTCTCAGCGATCCTCCTACCTCTGCCTCCCAAGTGCTGGGATTAAAGGAGTGCGCCACCACGCCCGGCTTAGACTCTTAATTTTTAAGATCACAATTAAGTAATAATGTTACCAATAAGCACTATATTATATAGTACATTTCTAGAACTTACTTAACACTTATAGTTGAAAATTTGTATCAAAAATGTCCCAGGTCTACTTCCCTATCTCCTTATGCCCAATGTTGTTTTTCCACTTCAATAAGTGTCAATATTTTTTATATTTCAAATAAGGAGAATTATATATTATTTGTCATTCCCAGGTTTGCTGATTTCACCTAAATAATGTCTTCTGGGTTCATTCATCTTAACAAAATAGTAAGATTTATTTATAATTGAAGAATGAGTAAGAACAATTATATGCCTATATCACATTTTTTAATCCTTCCTTTGGTAGAAATTTGGGGGTGTTACCATATTTTTCTATTACAAATCATTCTGGAGGTTATTTGCAGGTGTTTATATATCTGTTGCATTTCCATCATTGTATGTCCAGAAATGAGATTGGGAGTGTTGAATTATATGGCAGTTTTATTTTATTTTATTTTATTTTATTTTATTTTATTTTATTTTATTTTATTTTATTTTAATTTTCAGAGGGACATCCATACCTCCAAAGTGGCTTTCCACTTTGACACTCTCACCAACAGTATACAAAGGCTCCCTTTTTTCATGTACTCACTCACATTTATGAATTTATACTGAAAGTAAGAAAGATGAAGGGAACAAAATAAAGTGATGAAAGAAGGGAAGCTATGAAAATAAGGAATGAAAGGAAATGCAATGGTGTGCATATTTTTAATCATCTTAATAAAGCAAAGCCTAGCGATGAGTATAGTATAGTTTCTTAATGAGAGATATAATCTGTAAAAATAAGTATGTACTTGACTAATGTTCAAATAAGGAAAGTGTATGGACAGTTTTATGGCTGAAGATAATTTTAAGTTGTGGGAATAAAGAAATAATCTGGAAAAAAATTGTGAGGATGTTTGTGATTGGTTGTTAATGTATGTTTATATGTGCATATATTTAAGTGGAAAATATGACTTTATAGAATCTAAATTGCATTTCATTTGTACCTTCTTATTTTTTTAAGAAGCATACATTTTGTCTTTGAAGTTTCAGAAATCAATAAGCCATATTTACACATTGTTTCACTGTACTTTGCTCAATGATAATTTGCCCCTGGTTTATGAAATCCTCAGAACCTCAGTCCAAGTACTGAAATTTCCATTTGAGATAAAATACATCAGCTCACTCAGATTTTATATTTTTGTATTATTAAAATGTGTAATTTTATGAATCTGGGTAATGATTTCTTGATAGCTGAAATGTACAATAACCTTGAAGGATTTTGATAAAGATTAAAAATTATCTCAATCATCCATCATTCTAAGAAGCCTGTGACCTAGATAAAATGTTAAAGTTCTATTCTTTAGAAGGTGTCAGAAAATGGTTTAAAGAACTTATGAAAATAACCTGAATGTAAAACTATGCTTTTCAGAGTCAGAAATAACACAGTTATTTTTTAAGTTCAACCTATGCCCTAAAGTGCTCATTGTGCACATCACTTTGATAATTTATTGATATTATAAAGTATCTTTGATATCATCATGCTCTCACCTCTGAAAAAAATCACATATCTTAATTTTTAGTTTCTTGATTCTATCAATACTAACAGGCACAAAGACCTATGATAGTTCATTGGAAACTGAACAAAGGAAAATGTCTTTTTTATTAGAATATACACTATTGAATTGAAAGACAAAGAAAATTGATTACAAAATATTTTTACTCATCTTCAATCAACAGATTCTGGCAAAGGAATAAGATGAAACTTGCCAAAAACCTAACAGGAGTATATGATACTTAGAATATCTAAATTCTTTTCAAATTAGACATTTTCAAGAAAATGGCCATATGTCAGTGCTCAGAAAGATTAAAATAAATAAGCCACATTAGAGGTCATGTAAAAATGCATAAATTTATAAATATACATTCAAAGGTCACATTACTGATAATACCAATGACTATAAGAACTAATGTTTATAATGTCTGGATATAGGTACTATCTATAGAAATTCACCTTGTTCCAATTGGAACAGAGCAATATGTTTACAATTATGAAGTGTGTCATGTCGTGGCTACTCTTAGTCACAGACTCAGGTAGAAATGGTCACGGTTGTCTTTGCTCACCTAATATAATTTTTGTCACCTAATATAATACACTCAGCTACATAGGAAGTTCCAGTCCAGCTTAGGATACATGGGACTGTCTCAAAAAAAAAAAAAAAAAAAAAAAAAAAAAGAGAGAGAGAGAGAGAAGAGAAAGAGAGAGAAAAAGAAAGAAGAACAAAAGAAAGAAAATGAAAGAAGAAAGAAAGAAAGAAAGAAAGAAAGAAAGAAAGAAAGAAAGAAAGAAAGAAAGAAAGAAAGAAAGAAGGAAGGAAGGAAGACTCCAAGACTGGCTATGTTCATAGCATATTAAATGTGTTTTAATGAAAACAAAGTTTTCTAGACAAAGAAGAATGCAACATAAAGGCACTATAATCAGCCTTCCAGGAAGACAAAATGTTTACCAAAATGTACTACCTTATTCACTGTTTTTCTTTTTGAATAACACCTATATGGACAGCAAAAATGAATAAACAAGTGAAACGTGATTTGAACACCGGTAAACAATTCACTATTTAAATCTTATACATTTTATATTTATAGGTCTAGCATATATATATATATATATATATATATATATATATATATATAGTTGCAGCTAAATAGACAAATATCTTTAAATTTTTATTTAATTTTTAGCTTTATTCAAATAATGGAGTATGTGTTCTTTAGATGAAAATTAAGCTGAAAAGATCCATTTGATTTCATTTATATGATTTTATAAGAGCAGAAGTCAATTCAGTTAATCCTTTTGGTGTACATACTTTTAATAAAGTCATATGATGCTATTACTTCTGCATGTCTGTTAGTCTGTGCTCATATTCTGTATAAATCCATATAAATACATTTATCTTCAAAATATGTTGTGGTTCCAGGAATCTGGTAAAACACAATTAAATCCAAAGTCAAAGTAAGTACAGTGGGCATGTGTTACTTTTATAAGACTATGACAGTGACATTATTCCCCAGCCATGCTCTATTTTCCTGTTTAGTGTTACTTTAGAAAAGTTTAGTATAGGGATGGATTTAATGTTTCAGTAACAAAGTCTTGGTAGGGTTTGTTTATAAATTTATCCATCTATCTCCAAATTCCTCAAGTTAATTCCATCTGAATTATAAAATGTCTATTACCTTTATATTCACAATTTTAGAAATCAGCTCAGGAAAATAATAGAATGTTTAATTCTATTATTGATAAGCTAGCTCATGCAGATATAAAACTTTTTAAAAAGTGTATTTATTATAATTTGCAAACAGAGGGAGATGCAGACAGAGGAAGAGAGGGATAGAGAGAAAGAGATGGAGACAGAGGGAGGAAGAGAGAGAATGAACACAGCAGGGCCTCTTGCCACTGCAAATGAACTCCAGTCTCACGCACCACTTTGTGTGTCTGGCTCTATGTGGGTACTGCAGATCCAAACCTGAGCTGTCAAGCTGAAAAGCAAGTGCCTCAACCACTAAATCATCTCTCTAGCCCCCTAAAAGTTTTTAAAATTCTATCATTTGCCACACATGATAACTTTTTGAGGAAGAATTATATTTTCTAAAATTATATTTCTAAAATCTGAATTTGATGAAATGGCACAATATTTTCAAGTTCCAAATCTATGATTATAAAACTTTAAACTAACATTTCTTGACTAATGCTGATAACTGGACCTATCCTTCACGTATTATAACAAGAATATTTGTGGTAGGCAGAAGCAGAGGGAAAACGGTGGTGGGTTTAGATTCTCTGTCTTATTCACAATAATGCTCAAGCAGTTTGTAATGAGTTTGTGTCCCCATAAGCCAGCACTCACTACTATTGTCAAGGGATAAAATTGAAATTTAACATTTTTTACCAGATAATAGAAGCATAATGTATCAGCATCATCCACATAAAGTTGGAATGGATTTTACTATTACTTTGTAAACTTTGATTTCCAAAATGTTGTATCTTTTAAAAAAAAAAAAAAAAAGAGAGAGAGACAGAATTGGCATGCCAGGGCCTCAACCACTGCAATTGAACTCCAGAAGCTTACACCATCTAGTGGGTATGCGCAGCCTTGTGCTTGCATCCCTTTTGTGCATCTCACTTACATGGGATCTGAAGAATCTAACATGGGTCCTTAGACAAGCATCTTAACTGCCAAGCCTTCTCTCCAGCCCAAAGGTTGTATCTTAAAGTAATAGAATTACTGTATATACTAGGATAACTCTTTAAGGAATTAATGAAATCATAGGAACATCTCTAGGTATCAGGCTTTTTTTCTTAACCCTCAGATACTCAGATCTAGATTTGGGAATACTTAGGGCACCTGATTTTAGATAAAGGTGAGAGGGAGTAAGGTCATTCTCTTAGGCAGTAAGGGTGACCCCTGAAAGTAAAAAGGCAGATGGTCTGTCCTTGCTAGATATCAAAGGATGACCTGAAGTCTGATCTCTTACCTGGATCTGTTTTTCCACATACAACCTGGGCCCCTTCTAGGAGGGAGGTCTCTCCTAGGATTTAAGTCTAGCCCTAACATTGTAGTTTGATCAAAGTTCAGTCCCCAGAATTTGGCATGAAGGCTAGCCTCTTCCTGAGACGGCCCCTAGATGGAACCAATCAACTGTCCCTCAGATAAGCTGATCCAGAAGGTAGGGCTCACACCACCATAAGGTTTTAAATACACTTTCAAGCGGAGAACAAGCTCTCTGTGCTGCCTGACCTCTCTTGAACTTCTAGCTGCTGCTGAGTTCCTCTTCTTCTTGGCCCAGTTGGGCTGAGCTGAGAGGGGCCCCCATAGCCCTTACTCTCCACCGGGGCTCTTGTCCCCCTCCAGCTACCCATATATGGCAGGAGATCTTTGAACTTTCTTTACTTTCTTTTATCTCCACAGTCTTCTAAGGCCCTCCACATGGGATTTCAAACCATGTGGCTGTCTTTCCTTGGTTCTGTACTTCCCTTGATAAATATAATAATACAATAATATAATAATTATACTTCTCGGTCTAATTTTATTTAATTCTTTGATTAAAAGTAGAAATGGGGCTGGAGAGATGGCTTGGCGGTTAATGTGCCTGCCTCCTAAACCTAAGAACACCAGTTCCAATCTCCAGCGGTTCCAATCCCCATGTTCCACGCTTAGCCAGATGCAAAGTGATGGAAGGGCGCAATGCCACACGTGACCACAAGGGGGCGAACACATCTGGATTTCATTCTCAGCAGCTGAGTGGCTGCTGGCAGACCCATCTCTATCTGTCTTCCTCTCCCTCTCTCTGTCTCTCTCTGTGTCTCTCTCAAAAAAAAATAAATAAATAAAAAGTAGAAATGAACCTAGGGTTTCGGGTTCAAGGACTTTCCTAACCCCTAACAACCCATTACATATTGGTGACTCCAGTGGGACTACATCTTGAAAGGAAAGTTATGATCATTATTTTGTTATGGGGAACAATGGATGGGAAACATGTTTTCTAGCTATGAGCACAAATTGGGGTATTTCTACTGCTTATTTCCATTTTGGAATCACTATCTTTGGCTAAGCTCAGGGGAATCAATTGCAAGTGATATTGGTGATCCTGCTGTCAGCCAGCCCTCTCTTCAACTCCTTTGCAGGCCTCATTCACACCACATTACAAAATGTTGATTAACTGTCCTAAGAAAATCAATTTAATTTTCCTTTCTTATCAAACCAGTATAGTATTTTGTATATTCTTATAATCTCTTGCCTATAGAAAGCTCACCTCTAGGGCTGCAGACATGGCTCAGTGGTTAAGATAATTTCCAGAAACTTCATCTTCACTTTTATTTCAGTCTTCTATTGCTCCACCTTCATGTACTTCCAGTACTGTGATTGACTTTCATATATGATTAATTTATTAAAAACATATATTTCCCTATAGGCCTAGATCAATGAGAAGAGCTAGGAAAATATGGAGATTTCCTTCTCTATATACTAAGGCCATTTCTGCCATGCTAAGTTAACCTCACTTTCTCAGTGTGCTAATATCTAGACAAAATCCAAAGTGTCTCCTTGCGCATGGTATGAGGCACAACACTTCCCGTCTCTAGTCTTACAGTCACATTTTCTCAGTGGATTGTGAGGTCTTCTTGAACATGACTTTACTCACCCACATGGTCAACAAACATTAAAAGAAACAAACAAAAAACTGAAGTCAGAAGGTCTATCTGAAAACAACCAGTCCAAAAGGAAATACCTTTTCTACTTTGATTTCCAGCCTTAAACTGGCCGCTGTCTTCAAAAGAGCATCTCTGTGGTCTTGTCATTGCAGGGTCGAAGCAGAGGTTAAAATCCAGGACTCCAGTGGAAACAATCTTTTGTTGTTGTTGTTTGTTTGTTTGTTTTGTTGTCCTGCGTTCTTGTTTACTTGCTTGTTGTTTGCTACATCTCTTGTCTGGATACTTTGATGATCTTGGTAAGTTTTAAGTGGCCTGTTAAGGATAGCTGTGACTAGTTCCTATTGTGATTATATAATCCTATTTATTTTCCTTTGGGTAATATTAAACTCCCAGAAATAATGGGCCACCTATTTTAACATTTTAATTTCAGGTCACTGTATAGCTTAGCACGCACTTGACACCTGCTAAATAAAAGATCAAAGCAGTGAAAAGAGGATTACATGTTAGACCACCCAGACACCTTAGTGAGCATTTAACAAGTGGAATTAAAAATCACCATGTGAATATTCAGCTCACATAAAAAATGTGTTATAAATTAAATGTTGACCAATGAGCTATTAAAGTCACATGCTTTATAAAGTATGATAGACCTAGCTTTTGTTTCTTTCTTCTTTCATATTTTAGGAAAGCACTTTGTGTAAGATAATTAATTGGCTGAAGATTTTAAGTAAACATGAAAATGAAACAACTTCTTTTAGTGGCTTCTGAAGGATTTCTATAGGGATGCATTTCAGAAGGTCACATTGTGGGCACAATTGATGGATTAGTTTTTCAGTGTTAACAAAAGAGGATAGGCCTGTGGGTACCACTTTATTTTTTGAGATGAAAGCTACAGAAGTTCCAGCAATTGATGCTGTTTTTGTCATTCTCTATCACAGTATTGAAAGATATGCTCAAGATTTGTTCAAGGCAAAATGCAATTTAGAAGAGAAAGTGAATATTAGGAAGAGCGGTTCTAATTTATTATGGCTTTATCCAAAATCTTGTATAGAAGGAACTCTGTAGAGTTTGTGAGAATGTAAAATGTAATGACTTTTCCGTGCTTATTTACCTCTGTTTTTTTTTTTTTTTTTTTCTTTTTTTGAGGGGAATGGAGTAGTGACTCTTGTATGTTTCAGCTTTGAAGTTTTAATTCAGTTGGTTCAAACAATATTTATGTCTTAAGAAATCATCCTCTCTTTAGTGCCATGATGTAAACGCAGAATTTACTTAAGCTTGGCATGCATTGAAGCAAAGACCACATTTAGACAGAATCATCCTTTGCCAACTTAAAAAGATACGCAGCAATTACAGACTGCAGGGAGTAGCTTTAACTGCCCCAGAATCTAACTCATTTGTATTGAATTCAAGAGTCTTGTTTTCTATTGTTAAGTGAAAGAGTCTGCACTGGACTTTGAAATCACTCTTTAATTCCTCTGTCATTTGTTTTGGTTCTTAATGCTGCACCAGAATCAATAAACAATGAGTCATAACATTAACATTTCAGATTGTATTCAAAATGATTATTGGTTGGCCTAGCTCTTTAAGTCCAGGTGGTGATTTTGCAGTCATTGTGATGTCCTGGCTCCTACATTGTAGGTCATTCTCCCCATGAGCCCACTAGTGAGTGTTATTTCATGGTAGGGATTTTACCCTGGAAGTTCTTGTGTTTTCTGCCGTTTTTAAATTCTGTTTCTGCTACACATTGGCTGTTTACTTGGACTGGTTCTAGAAAGACCTGTTCTAGTTCATATTGCTGGGCAGATCTTAGTTTATCATGTTAATCTCATCTTAATTTCTAGCAGGAAACCCCAAAGAGCAGCTTTAATCTTGAAACAAAAGAGCAGTAGTAGTTTATTTCAATGACTATTCCTTTAGAGTAAGAAAAATTGTATTGATAATCTATAAAAATATTTTGTACATTTACTTAAAGAACTGACTTTCCAAATGAGCATGTTTTCATTATTTCTCTCCTATCCTTGATATTTCTAATCTACGTATGGACATTATTTTGTCAGTAGCTGCTATCTAACGCCAAAGCACACATTTAAAAAAAAATATTTTTGATATTTTCTAAGCCTTGGTGCTCAAAAATATGAAATACTTAGAATGTGTTTCATTAGGTAATAACTATACATTCTCATTTAATATGGATAATCAGTAAAGAAAATAGCTCCTCCTTTGTACATTTTCTATCACACATAGACATCTCTTAATGTCTTTTGTTTTTTGGATTTGTAGTATTTGCCCATGCCAAGTCTTGTTTTTTATTTGCTGTTGTTGTTATTTTTACAATTTTCTTTTTTTTGAGGTTAGGTCATGCTGTAGCCCAGCAGTATAGAAAAAAACAGTCATGACAATACCAGGCACACAAGTATTTTCTTCAGGTTAAAAGCTCCATGTTTTAATGCTAGGTGTGGTCATGCATGCCTTCAATCCCAGCACTTGGGAAGCAAAAGTAGGAGGATCTCTGTGAGTTCAAGGCCACCCTGAGACTACTGAGTGAATTCCAGGTCAGCCTGGACCAGAGTGAGACCCTACCTCGAAAAAATATTAAAAAAAAAAAAAAAAAAAAAGCTCCATGCTTCAATTCTTTTACTAAGTGACACAGTACAAAATGAACAGGACTGCCTGAATGCATTATTGGTGTTCCCTACTCAATTTAGTGTCATAAACAGGCAGGGGAAGAGGAGGAGGTGGGGAGGTAGAGGAGTAGGGGAAAAGCAGTGTTTAGACAAAGAAGAGAGGAGAAGAGGAAAACAAT
Source organism: Orientallactaga sibirica (assembly GCA_036365145.1). Lineage (NCBI taxonomy): Eukaryota > Metazoa > Chordata > Mammalia > Rodentia > Dipodidae > Orientallactaga > Orientallactaga sibirica. Next base: position 9,728,688 of record JAEOAD010000019.1, on the reverse strand, counting down.
ATCTGAACACTTATATATCAGATAAGCAAAATGACTGACACTAACCATGCATCATATCTTTAGAACATGTGTGTGTAGAGAGGGTGTCTCCTTTGTAGTTTATGTGTTCAGGGGTTGACATTAGGTCACATATAGATGAAACGTGTGGTACATAAAATAGTATTTGTATTACATGTTACAATTGGGAAATAGTGTTTTTCTCTAATTTTCTTTTATTTTCTTTGTGTGATCCTATAAGTATTTGGGGACAAATATAATAATATCAGCTATTGTTGAAATAAAGGGGAACAGAGCCAGGTGTGGTGGCACATGCCTTTAATCCCAGCACTCAGGAAGCAGAGGTAGGAGGATCGCTGTGAGTTCGAGGCCATCCTGAGACTACATAGTTAATTCCAGGTCAGCCTGGGCCAGAGTAAGACCCTACCTTGAAAAAGCCAAAATAATAATAATAATAATAATAATAATAATAATAATAATAAAGGGGGTAACATACTTGGTGCTCACTACCTTCTTCTACAGAATGAAAGCAGATATTCTTTGCTTCCCTGAACTACTCTGAATCTACTCATATACCATATATATATATATATATATATATATATATATATATATATATAAAATCAAGTAATTATTACCCAATGCATCTAAGTACACTTTTATGAGGATTAAAATTTGGGCTGTTAATTTATAATTATACATAATTCTTTGTTATATGAAGCTCACTTGGGGATGTTTAAGTTTTACAAATTACTCTCTTCTATAATATAATAAGTATTTTGAAAATAAAAATCTATACCATATTGTGTTTTCTTTCTAGTACTAGATACTAAACTCAGGGCCTTCTGCCTGTTAGGTAGATTCCCTACCACTGAGCTATATGCTAAGATAAACACATATTTGTAATTAAACTTTATGAGTATAACCTGATGGAATTATTACCAATATACAATATATACATATCGTAAACTTCATTATAATAAAAATAATTTAGGTAGGGCCAATGAAACTCAAATTCAGTAGTTTCTATGATCAGATTTCTTTTTTATTGTATTAATTAATCTTGAGTTCTATAGTAGTCTCTAAACTGAAATCCTTTTAAAATTATCTACCTTAGACTAGAGAAATGGTTCAGTGGTAAAGTCCTCATCACTTAAGCTGAATTAACTGAATTGAATCCCCAAAACACATATAAAACACCAGAAGCCATGGTGGGCTTTTTTTTTTTTTTTTTTTTTTTTTTAATTCAGTACACTAATAACAAGATGGAAGCCGGAGGAAAGAAATTTCCTGGAAGGAAATCCATGGCAATCACAGCAAAGAACAGCTCAGTGAGAAGGCAAAACCAGAAACCCTGCCTTAAAGGGGTGGGTATCCGCAAGCCACGGTGGTGAACATCTTTAATACCAGCACTCACTGGGGAGGCTGAGGTAGGAGGATCTCTGTGAGTCTGAAGCCAACCTTAGACTACAGAATGAATTCCAGGTCAGCCTGGGATAGAGCATGACCGTACCTCAAAAACATAGAAACAAACAAAAAAAGGAGGATATGCAATATCAACCTGAAAGTCATTTTTTAACTCAGCACCACACCATTACACACACCTGCCTGCACTAACACAAAAACAAATATGCACACAAAAAGTTATCCACCTTTATAGTATAAATTTGAGTTTAGTAGGTTTAACTATACCTTCAGAAGTTTATTTTAAGCATTTGTAGTGCTTATTTTTTTATTATTTATTTATTTGTTTTTTGGAGAGAGACACAGAGAGAGACAGAAAGAGAGGGAGAGGGAGAGAGATACAGATGGGCACGCCAGCAGTCTCTCAGCTGCTGCGAACAAACTCCAGATGTGTGCGCCCTCTTGTGGTCAAGTGCGGCACTGCGCCCTTGCATCACTTTGCATCTGGCTAAACGTGGGTCCTGGAGATTGGAACCGCTGGAGATTGGAGCCAGCGTTCTTAGGCTTAGCAGGCAAGCACTTTAACCGCTAAGCCATCTCTCCAGCCCCCTTATTTTTTAAAAAATGAATGCACACATAGCTTGAAGACTAAAAGGACCATTTTTGCATTTGTCATGGCAATTGACAATTCAATACTTACAAGCACTCATAAATGTTTATATTAAACAGCATATCTTGTTTACACTACCACAAAGCAAATGCTGAGAGGAAACTGGACAATAAGAGAAAATAATCATAAAAATTAATGATAATGAGCTGGAGAGAAGGCTTAGCGATTAAGGTGCCAGACTACAAAGCCTAAGAACATCTGTTCAAATCTCCAGGTCCCACGTTTAGCCAGAAGTAAAGGTAACACAAGCACGCAATGTCACACATGCCCACAATGGGGCACATGTGTCTGGAGTTCATTCATAGTGGCTGAGAAGCCCTGGCACACCCATTCTCTCTCTCTCTCTCTCTCTCTCTCTCTCTCTCTCTCTCTCTCTCTCAAAAAAATTAATGAGAAACATTTATCAACTATATAATCAGAAGGGGTAGAAATCTTGACAGGACATCTTAAAATGAAGATAATCCAACTAGAGGAGCAGGTGATACTCTAACCAGGAGCATCATTGTAAACAGCTTATGGGAAACAGTGAAAAAGAAGAAAAAGGGGGAGAGAAGAGGAAGACAAAGAAGAAAATGAAATACAAGGTGCAGAGAGACACTGAAGGTACTCAAAATGCACCAAAGCAGAAATCCAGAATCTGCTAAGAAGTCAACACTAAGGTAGAATTAAAGCACACCCACCAAGGCTGAGGGAAGTTTGTGGAAGAGGGGGTAGAAAGAACAAGAGCCACAGAATGGGAAGGAATATCCAGAGACATAGCCTTCCCCACAATGGCAGACTGCTGCTCTTACAACTCCATGGTGAATACCAGTATTCCCACCAATGACAGCCCTCAGTGGAATCAGGGCAGGGAGGGGAGAAATGATGGTACCAACATATGATGTGTCCACACAAAGTTTCTACTTAAAAAAATAAGAAAAAAAAATAACAAGAATATAATGTGTTATCAATAATCAACTTATCATGATATCACCGTGGTTTCTGGTTTGTCTTCCTTAGTTTCTATAGCTGCTATGAAGAAGGCTGCTTAAATTCTCAGCTACAGAGGTAATTTCTAATTCTCCATTTTTACATATTTATTCTTTTCATATTGTTCTCATATGCGAAACAGGGGGAATAACATCTGCTTTGTTACAACATGTTGAAATAACATAAGGGACTGTGGGCAAAACTCCTGGTTAATAGTCACTCTTTGTACATAATGTAATTGTATCCCACAATGAGATATGTCCAAAAGCTGGTTTCCTGTATCCTGGAACATGATCGTTAAAATTGAAAATTGGAACGGTACAGGTATTGTTAAGCTAAAGATCCAAAATTGATATTACTCTGGATTAATAGCATTAATACTATGACTAGTATATTTTTAAGAAGAAAAAAAAGCTGAGATACACAGAAAAAGGCATATGAAGTGTAGAGTAGAGATTGGAACTGTGAATCCCTGAGTCAATGGTCCTTCAGAGCTGAGAGCAATCCCTAGAGTTTAGAAGGGAAGCCTGGAATACTCCTGCACCAGATCTTTAGGAAAAACCAACACCTATATAATCCTTGAGTATGCACTTTTAAAAAAAAAAAAAAAAAACTTTTTAAATAGTTTTATTTTTATTTATTTGAGAGAAAGAGAGAGAGAGAATGGGCACAGCAGGGCCTGCAGCCACTGCAAACGAACTCCAGATGCATGTGCCCCCTTGTGCATCTGGCTTACATGGGTTGTGGGGAATCTAACTGAAGTTCTTTGGCTTTGCAGGCCCTGAGTATGCACTTCATGCATTTTCTGGAAATGTAGTCATTTATGGAATCAAATGTGTGGTGATTTGCTACAACAGTCCTAGGAAAATGAATAAGGTCTTCAAAACTGACTGCTTCCTGATTTCATTATGCACTATAGATAACTGACTGAGTGCTTGCTATATCTATAGTATGAATCCACAAATGAATTTGATGAATTTTGCTTTATAATAGAGTATATTAAACACTCTGCCAGACATATAACTCTAGAAAGCTAGGCAAGATCTGTTAGCAGTGAAATTGATAATAATCGACATCATATTGAATAATAAATCATATTAATTACTTAGGATTTCCTAACCTTCAGATGCATAATTTACTCACTGAAATTGAGTATTGCTGCTTCAGTATTTAAAGATATAATTTTATATTTAAAATCATTCTTATTATTTCATACAAGTATATGCTAAGATAAAATATCAATATCTATAAAATATAGACATGGGCTGGAGAAATGGTTAAGGCTCTTGTCTGCAAAGCCTAACAACCCAAGTCCAAATCCCCAGTGCCCACAGAAAGCTGGTTGCACAAAGTGGTTCATGCATCTGGAGTCCATTTGTCTGAAGTCTGGAGGCCCTGCTATGCCCATTCTCTGTCTATATCTCTCTTATCTCTATCTCTCTCTGCTTGCAATTAAATAAATAAAATATTATTAAAAATGTAGACATGGACTTCTGGTCAGGATGGTGTCCACCTAACCACTCTTCACCTTGGGGGGAAGGAAAGGCAATATCTTTGGGGTATTTAGGGGTTACAGATCCTAGTAGACCTCCAGTGGGAGGGCACAGAGTAGCAAAATAGGGAATCTGCTGATTCCCATGCTCCCCAAGTAGCACACCAGTCCCCAAATCCCCTCAAGCAGCCATCTCAGTGCAGACCCAACTGCAATCCCAGGTGCCCTGCCACCAGGTTCCTCCTGCACTGCCAAAGGCTAGGCACCCCCAGGCCAGCAGGCTAGAATCCCCCCACTTTCCCTGGGTTTTCCTGCCACCAGGACTGCTTTCCCAGCCACTGCCCTGCCATATGCTCACCAGGTCCTCCTGAACCTCCTGCAGGCCACTCAGACTCAGGCCAGCAGGCTAACCTTCACCCCTCCCTCCCTGGTTTTTCCTGCCACTGAGACTTTCCTGCAACTGCCATGCCAGCTGCTACCCCACCATGCATGGACCAGGTCCTCCTGCACTTCCTGCAGGCTACCCAGATACAGGCCAGCAGGGTAGCATTCCCCTCCCTCCCTCAGTTTTCCTCTCCCTTACCACCACTGGAACCGCAGCTCATCCCCCACAAGAATCACCTGATCCACAGCAGTATCACCTCCCTAGCCCACTTTGTCACAGGACTGGGAAGTCCCATCCACCGCCTGCTACATGGTCCCAATGGACCCCTCTGTCACATCCCCAAACCCCTCAGCATCACAGGACCATGCAATCACATGCCCCCCACTGCCCCACCACAAAACCAGTCTGCTTTGTACCATTCCCCCAATCCATTTGTCCCCACAGGCTACCCAACCAGCAATCCCATATGCTGAACCACCAACCAACAAGCCCATACATCAGGTCCTCAGGCCCCCACCAGAGCCTCCCAGGCTCCTTCCATCTGACCAGATAGGTTCTATTGCCATCAGAAGCCTAATCAAGGCAAACATAAAAGGGAATAATCACTGAAGACACTTCAAGGGTAAACTACAGCTTCCTCCTCAATTAAATAAGATTCCTACACTATGATGGGTAGACCAGAACACAAAAGGAAAAGCATGAAAAATAAATGCAAGTAAATCCAACAAGGTTGCCCAGTCCCACAATGGACATCACTAATCAAAACATAGAAGAGATAATAGGATCAGAACCCCAAATGAAGATAAAAGCAATGCAACCATGTCTGAGCAATTAGCAGAACTTCAGAAAATCAACAAAGGGCCAATAATTGTACTAGATTAGACCTAATAGAAAAGAACAAGAAATGGTTCCGAAGACAGTTAAATGATCTGAAGGAGAGCGGGGGAAAAAGAGGACCTCAAAAATCAGCTGGCTAAGTTCAATGAAGACATAAATAAACACAAGAATGGATTCCAAGAAGCATTAAGAAAATCAGAAAATGATGTGAAAAGGGAACTTGACAGAGAGATGGATACTATACATAACAATGTAGTAGAAAATACAAAGTCCAAAACTCTATAGAAGCTCTCAGAAAAGAGTCAGCCACGTAGAGGATAGAAACTCAGAACTGGAAGACAACAGAAGAAACAGTTTGTGAGTCCAAAAGTTTGAATAAGTTCAAAAATGTTTATGAACAGAACATGAGGGAACTGTGGAATACTCTTCAAAGTCCCAACATTCAGATCATGGGAATACCAGAAAGGGAAGAAATTCAGACCAAAAGCATGGAGAATTTATTCAACAAAATTATCAAAGAAAAATTTCCACCCTCTCAAAAGAAAGTCCCATCAAGTTACAAAGAGCTAACAGAATTCCAAACAGACTGTACCAAAGGAGAAATTCTCCAAGACATATTATCATTAAGACTCTAAACATCCTTAACAAATAGAAAGTCCTAAAAGCAGCTAGGGAGGAACAACACATTACATATAAAGGTAACCCCATCAGAATTACTTCACAGTTCTCAATGGAAACCCTGAAAGCCAGAAGGGCCTAGAATGGAGCACTGCAAAATCTAAGAACTTATGACTTCCAATCCAAACCACTCTACCTAGCAAAAGTATCCCTGATAATAGATAGTAAAAGAAAAACTTTCCAGGATAAAAGTCAGCTTTACAACTATATGGACACAAAGTCAAGCCTACAGACAGTATTTCAGGGAATTGTCCACACAGAAGAATCAATCAATCTCAAGTGCCTACAAGAAGCAGATCATAATAACAAAACTCAGAGAAGGCAAAAAAATCTACAAAGTCCAAGAAAACACCAAACCCCATAAAGCATCACAACATGGTGGAAATTAAATCAAAACTCACAATTATTGCATTGAACATTAATGGCCTTAATTCACCCATCAAGAGACACAAGCCAATAGGGTGGATCAGAAAATTAGACCCCTCAATCTGCTGTCTTCAAGAAACCCACCTCACCACTAAAGACACACACCTCCTCAGGGTGAAAGAGTAGAAAATGATATTCCAAGCAAATGGAAATAAGAAACAAGCAGGTGCTTTGATACTAATATCAGATAAAATAGACTTCAAACCAACAGCAATCAAAAAGACAAAGTAAGCCACTTCTTACTTATCAAGGGAATGATCCAACACGAGGATATCACAATCATCGATCTTTATGCACCAAATCCAGGTGCACCACAATTCATAAAACAAAACCTACTTGACAATAAAACAGAAAAAACCACCAATACCATCATAGTTGGGAACTGCAATACTCCACTATCAGCAATAGATAGATCATCCAAACAGAAAATTAAGGGGGAAGTAAGAGAACTCAACAACACCAGAGATCAATTAGACCTAACAGACATCTATAAATCATTTCACCCCAAATCTACAGATTACACATTCTTCTCAGTAGCCCATGGAACCTTCTCTTAAAAGATCATATACTGGGCCATAAAGCCTGCCTCCATATATTTAGAAATAGTTACATAATTTCCTGTATATTAGATCACAATGCTGTAATGCTAGAAATTAACAACAAAAGAAGAACCAGAAATCACACCAGCTCCTGGAAACTGAACAACACACTTTTAAACAAAAAAAAAAAAAAAAAAAAAAAAAAAAAAAAAAAAAAATGGGTTGTGGATGAAATAAAAAGTGAAACTGCAAAATTTCTAGAATTGAACAACAATGAGAACACACTGTACCAAAACTTATGGGACACAATGAAAGCAGTTCTTAGGGGGAAATTCATAGCACTAAATGCCTTCATAAAAAAAGACAGAGAGATCCAAAATCAACAACCTAACCATCCACCTAAAGGCATTGGAAAAACAGAAAGAATCCAACCCAAAAAGCTCCAGACAGAAAGAAATAATTAAAATCAGAGCAGAAATTAATGAATTGGAAACTAAGAAAAGAATTAAGAATATTGATGAAACAAAGAGCTTGTTCTTTGAAAAAAATAAACAAGATTGATAAACTCCTGGCCAATTTGATCAAGCACAAAAAAGAGACCCTTCAAATTAACAAAATTGGAAGTGAAAAAGAAGAGATCACAACAGACATAAGTGAAATTGGAAGAATCATCAGGACTTATTTCAAAAAAACTCTACTCCACAAAACTGGATAATAAGGAGGAAATGGATGAATTCCTGGGCACATACTACCTACCAAATCTTAAAAAAAAGCAGATTAATCACCTAAACAAACCTATCACACCTATAGAGATTGAAAAGGTAATCAAAAACCTCCCCAAAATGAAAAGTCCTGGACCAGATGGCATCTCAGCTGAATTCTATCAAACATTCATGACAGAACTCAAACCAATTTTTCTCAAGCTATGCCACATAATCAGAGAACAGGGAAAGCTCCCCAACTCCATTTATGAAGCTAGTATCACCCTGATACCAAAACCAGGCAGAGATGTCACAAGAAAAGAAAACTATAGGCCCATTTCCCTGAATAACTTACACTTAAAGATCCTCAACAAAATCCTCACAAACTGAATTCAACAACACATCAAAAGCATTATCCATCTTGATCAAGTAGGCTTTATCCCAGGAACACATGATTGGTTCAACATAAGCAAATCTGTCAAGGTACTAAACCATATAAATAAGCTTAAACACAAAAACCACATGATCATTTCACTAGATACAGAAAAGGCCTACACTATGGAAATCTACACAGCACTAAGGAAAACTGACACAATGAAATTTGAAGAAAAATGGTCTAACTTGGAACAGATCATTCTCAGTGAGCTCACCCAATCACAGAAAGACAATCATTGCATGGTCTCACTCATCTGTGGCTCCTAACCTGGATCTGCCTGAGATGCTAAAATACCTAATAAGAATTTTGAGGATGGGATAATAGGGAGGGTGGTGCTAGAGGGGAGGATAAAGGTGGGGGGGGGACCCAAAACAGGACCCAAATGGAACACCTGAATAAAAAGGCCCTGGAGAGGGTATGATGAAAACTAACCTTAATTTTCTCCTAGTTCTCTCTCTCTCTCTCATTTCTCTCTTTCTCTTTTATATTACCTAGCTTTTTCTTCCTTCTTTTCCTTTGGGGCTGGCCTGTAACTCCCAATAACAACAGCATGTGGTTGGCATCCACAATGATCTGTTGATCAGAGAGACCTACAAGGTTTCCCATAAAAAGACAGATTTCTGTCAGAGCACTTGATTACCCAGCATAGATTAATAATAAGACCTTATTGCTGAAAACACCCTATGCTGTTTATGCAGAACATGGAGAGATCTGACTGGAATCTGGAAAAGACAGTTAGCTTGTCTAGTGCCAGAAGGTGCTACATGAGCTACTGGAGGGAAATTGCCAAAGTCTGTCCAAGCAACTCATGGTCTAAGCTACTCAGCTTCAAACAACCTGACATGATGCTCACCCAAGTGCAATAGTAGCACACAGCCATGGTGGGTAACCAACTGCACTTGAATTGGCTAACAGATCTACTCAGTGGAACAGAACCCATAGCTGGAACTGGGAAATAAGTCAGTATCATATCCAAAAAATGAATTCACTCTCCAGTTGACCAATCTTGTGCTACAAGAGGGCCTACACCTATTTAATTCTCTAAACTAATAATGGTTATTCTTATCTGATGCTGACTTCTGTTGGAGAATCTGCTTCTTTTTCAGAACCTGAGGAGATAATCAGCTCATTGTACCTCACCAGGGCCTTAGCTGAAATCATAGAATAATTGGGGAAATGAACAAGAGTGCTGCTTTCTTGGTGAACCTGGTATCAGCTCAAGGGTGAGGGAGATAGACACAGAGAACACTCAACTCCTACAAATCCAGAGATCCAGAGACACCAAGGCTCCCAAGACCTCATCACTGAAATAGACCTAAAACAAACCCAACATGGCTCAGTGAAATTCACAGAAGAGGGGTGGAAAGATTAGAGACACAAGTTGGGACATTTTGCACAGAGACATTGCCTTTTCCCCATAACTGATGGCTACCTCCACAATGCAGGACCCACAATCCCCATGGGGATATGGGGCATCCCCCATGAGCAGGATCCCTTCAGAGGGGGAGGACAGGGAAGAAGCTAAGGATAGTACCAACATGTTCTGTTTACACACTGCATATGTACATAAGTAAAAAAGAAAGAAAAAAGAAAATAAATGTAGATACAATTACTTAGAATGTAGTTGATTTTTATTATGTTTCTCTCTAAGAGCTGTTTAACTTACAATGTGCATATCTAAATATATCCTTGCTGCATGAAGGTAATTAAAAGCCTTGCATTTCATACAATGAAATGTAGCTATTTTTAACTGGAGAAAAATGGAAGAACAAAGGGAAAAATAGTAATGTCCTGAAAATCATATAAGAATATATTTATTCCAAAAGGAAAAGTTCTCTCAATGTAGCATCGATACATCCATCATTGATTATCCTCATGGCAGGAAACAATAATTGGAAATAGTTATTTTTTATCTTATTATTTTTAAGAGCTATTAAATAGAATACAAACAAAATGTTCTGTAATCTCTATAAAGCAGATACATATTTGAAATTTTCTATATTCTATTCTGTGTACTCCTACTTAAGTTAATGTAGAAAAGAGAAAATGAAGAAATGCACAATACAAAATAAGAAAATGATACTCCTAAAGATTTCTGTGAACTTAATTACACCTGAGTCAAGTTTTCAGTCCTTTTTACTAACTTGTGATATTCATACAACTTGACAAAACTTATTATGGGACTCTTAAAGCAAGAGTCCTTTGTAGGGAGAATTGATTAAAATAAGAAAATGGCACAGAATATCTCTAATTCCATCCACCTCAACAGTCTGGAAATGCTCTTTACTTCATAGATGCAGCTTTTCAGAAGATGAATACTTTATTCAAATGAAATCATATTCCGTATGATTAAATTAAATACCCCCAAACAGGTTTCAGCCATACAATCTCAAATGTGTTTGCCCATTCATTGGCAAGAGCAAAGTAAATAGCTGTGCATTCATTGGTAAGATACAAAAATGAGACTCACCTCAAATAGCATGTTCTTGACAATCAAAAATAAAAATTCTGCCTAGATATTTCCCCTCACTTGATCTGGAAGTTTCAAGTTTTATCTCTTTTCATGAGGTGGAGGAAATAGTTTGATATGCTAGTTGCCCAAATGCTAGTTGCTATTGGTTACTTTCATTTCATACAAGATTCTCCATGGCCACATCCTGGTCCTTGTTCAAAACAGCAGTTTCCTCCTGGAATTACCATCTTCCATCAACTCTGACACTTCTCAACCTTTGAGGTCCAGATCACCTGCTACACAATTTAAGTCAGAATCATGTGTGTGAACCTCATATAGAAGATTAACTTTAAATCCCCCCAGTGCTTTAATGTGCAGCTCACTTGTCTGCTTTGATTAAGGATTTGAATGTACTAAGTACACTCAGACGAGTTTATTTACAGTGCATGATCTAGGGGCAAAAAAATAAAGGATGCAATAATAATTTCTTTTAAAAGCACGAGAGGTTCAAAAAAAAATACATTACCTGTGCCTCCTAGCCAGGACCATTTATTTTGTAGACACAGGACCATGATGTATCTTGGACTTGAGGCTATTAAGTTCTATGTAATGAATCTAGATTTCTGGAGATTTCAAAAAACATCCTTTAAATAGCTAACCATTTGTGCCAAATGCGTCATGACAGTTTCAAATTCCAAGCACTTATTTTAGCCAAAAAACATTTCATGTTGAAATTCATAGATAAAAGTAGAGCTAGGGATTGAGAGATGGCTCAGCAGTTACAGCACTTGTCTGGGAAAGCTTAACCACAAAACCTAACCACCTGGATTCAATTACCCAGGACCCACGTAAGCCAGACACACAAGAGGGCACATGTATGTGGAGTGTGTTTGCAGTGGCTGGAGGCTCTGGTGAACCCATACTTGCTCTCACTCTATCTCTATCTCTCTGCTTGCAAATAAATAAATAGAACTAGCACAGTTAAGCTCTGAATGATCTTTATGACCATAGAAGCCAGTACTCAGAGCCTGCTTCCCTTGTTAGGTAGTTAATGAAGATAAGATTTCCTTTATGTTTTTTCCCCCATGCATAACATCCCATTCAATTTTTCTCCAAATTTAATATCTATTTTCCATAATTCTCATGGCTCTATTGTTTTCATGTTTTTCATTAACATGTGTAATTTCAAATGATAATTTAAATTTACTAGAGATAGTTACAGGTGCTCAGACATTGATATTGATAGAAAACTGCTAATCTTATATTGATTAATGTATTCTTGATCATAATTGTAATGCAAATGATGGTTAATAAACACCATAATATTATGTTTACAAAATTAGTTGACTTTAAAGTGCATCACTCAGTATGCCAGAAAGGTGTGAAATATCTGATTTAGCACAGTAAAAACACAATCTGGCATGTTTTTGATACTTGTGTATGTTTAAACAACTAATTTTCTCAAAATAGCCTATATAGTGTTCTTCTACAAACATCCCATTTTTGTACTCAAAAGTAGTAAATACTACCTGATTGTGGTTTAGCTTCTATTTCAAGAATTTCTTGACATTAGATCATTTTTAATATCAATAATGGTAAATACAAAAAAAAGTTTTCTGTCATCATCAAATGTAATGTCATTGGAAACACAGAGATCTATAACCTGTTAGCAATACTGTGTATGCCTTTAGGAATTACAAGTATTATTACATAGTATAATCTATTTATTCCTATGAATCAGGAGTTTTTGTTATTCTGTTATTCAAAATTCTGATTTTGAAATAAAAAACATGTCTCTTTGTTACAATATAAGACAGTATGCTAGTTGCTTTATTGCTTTATCTTCTTAAAAAACAGTTTTGCAGGACTGGGGAGATGGCTCAACAGATAAAACACTTGCCACACAAACATGGAGACCTGAGTTTGGATACCCAGCACTAACATGAAATAGTGGCTGTTACACACAACCCTGTAATTCCAGCAATGAGAAGGCAGAGACAGGAGAATTGCTGGGGCTTGCTGGCTAGCAAGTCTATCCAAATTCCTGAACTCTCAGTTTAATGAGAGACTTTGTCTCAAAACTTAAGATGAAGAATATCAGAAAGACCCCTGGGGTCAACCCCTAACCTCCACATACATGCAAACACAATGAGTCCAAACATTAATACCACATATATACATGCAAATGTGGTGTACACACACACACACACATACACACACACACAAATGTAAAACTATATATCTTAAAAGTGGTTATATGTATCATCTCTTCACCACTAGAACTATTTTCTTGTCAGAGTTCTATATGGGAATCACAACCTACATAGGAAATATGCAGCTACCACCTTCATGTAAATTCTCATTAAATCATTTAACTTTTCATTCATTTAATAAATTTATGTTTATATTCTGAATCATATTTCAATATAACCAGAGAATATCACAAGAAAATGAGATAAAAAACAGCTATGTTTTGTAATCACTGAAATGAGTGACACAATCTGTACTTAGTGTAAATTACTAGAAGCAAATAAGTTAGAATAGACTTCTGGGTAAGATGGTAGCATAGGAGCCATGCCAAAGTAGCCCATAGGGGAAATAAGCAGAAAAATAGCAAAATACACTCTTCTACCTAAAAATGAAGGTGTATAGGAATTATCAACGACAGCAGAGAAGTAGGAGAGATCTGGAAATTCTAGAGAACACAGAAGTAGGCAGAAGTAGGGAGAAGTAGCTCTAGCAGTGGTGGCTGATCTGTGTGGCCATGGCAGCCAAGTTCTGCCTGAGCAGTAAAAAAAATCAGGTGAAGGGATTTTCCACTCACACCAGTCACCCTCCAAACTCAAGAAATCTGAAGGAGAAGACGGAAGGGATGAGTGGCTCAGGAGGAAGAGAATTGTGGGGCCCAGCTACACCGCTCAAGTATTTTTGGGACATAATAAAGGCAGTCCAAAGAGGAAAATTTATAGCTTTAAGTGCCTATATTAAGAAATTAGAAAGATTGCAAGTATACAGCTTAATGATTCATCTGAAGACCTTGGAAAAAGAAGAACAGGGCAAATTAAAAATCAGTAGGTGGGAAAATTAATAAAGATTAGGGTAGACACTAATGAAATAGAAACAAGCAAACAAAGAAACAAAAAACAACACAAAGAATTAATGAAATAAAGAGTTGGTTCTTTGAAAGGATAAACAAGATTGATAATCCTTAACCAATTTGACCAGAAGAAAGACAGAAGAGACTCAAGTTAATAAAATTAAAGGTGAAAAGGCACCATTACAACAGATACCAATGAAATTCAGAAAATCCTAAGGACATACTTAAAGAATGCATGCTCCTCTAACTTTGAAAATCTTAAAAAAAAAAAAAAAAAAAAAGATGATTTCTTAGATTTATATGAACTATGAAAATTAAATCAACATGAGATAAATCATTTGAATAGACCCTTAACAAGTGCAGAGATCAAAGCCGTTATTAAAAAAAAATCATCCAACTAAAAATTTTCCAGGCCCAGGTGTATTCACTGGTGAATTTTACCAGACCTTCATGGAAGAACTAATACCAATGCTTCTTAAACTTTTTCATAAAATAGAAAAGAAGGAATACTACTGAACTCCTTCTATGAAGCCAGAATCACCCTCATACCAAAACCAAAGACAGGATGAAAAAAGAAAATTACAGATCAATCTCCCTCATGAACATAGATGCAAAAATTCTCAATAAAATATTGGCAAACAGAATACAATAATATATCAAAAGGATCATTCATGCTGACTAAGTAGGCTTTATCCAAGACATGCATATGCAAATTGATAAATGTTATATACCATAAAAATGGACTGAAGGACAAAAATCACATGATTCACCCAACTGATGCAGAAAAAGGCATTAGACAAAATACAACAGCCTTTCATAGTAAAAGTCCTCCAAAAACTGGAAATACAAAGAATATATTTCAACATAATAAAGGCTACTTATAAAAAAACTATAGCTGGACTGGAGAGATGGCTTAGTGGTTAAACACTTGCGTGTGAAGTCTAAGGACCCTGGTTTGAGGCTTGATTCTCCAGGACCCATGTAAGCCAGATGCACAAGGGTGCGCACACATCTGGAGTTCATTTGCAGTGGCTGGAGGCCCTGGCATACCCATTCTCTCTCTCTACCTGCCTATTTCTGTCTCTCTCTCTCTCAAATGAATAAATAAATAAAAATATTTTTTAAAAACTTAAAAGAAAATCTTATAGCTAACATAATATTAAATGGGGAAAAACTTGAAGCTCTTCCACTACAATCAGGAATAAGACAAGAGTGTCCACTGTCCCCAATTTTATGTAATATAGTACCAGAAGTCTTACTATAGTAATAAAACAAGAGACACTCATAAAAGGGATACAAATTGGAAAGTAAGAGATCAAATTATCATTATTTGCATATGATATGACTCTATACATAAAGGACCTAAAGACCCTACTAGCAAACTGTTAGAGCTGATAAACACTTAGCAGACTAGCAGGATACAAAATTATTACAAAGAAATAAGTAGTTTTCATATATACTAACAAAAAACATGTGGAGGATGAAATCGAGGAATAATTCCCATTCAGCATTACCTCAAAAAACAAAGAAAGAAAGAAAGAAAGAAAGAAAGAAAGAAAGAAGAAAGAAGAAAGAAAGAAAGAAAGAAAGAAAGAAAGAAAGAAAGAAAGAACCTTGGAATAACCCAAACCAAGGAAGTGAAGGATTTCTATAATGAAAATGTCAAAACATTCAAGAGAGAAAATGCAGAAGACATTAGGAAACAGAAAGACATTCCATGTTCTTGGATTGGAAGAACCAATATTGTGAAAATGTCAGTCTTACCAAAAGCAATCAACACATTTAATACAATTCCATTCAAATTTACAAAGGCATTCCTCATAGTAATAGAAAAAAAAATCAGAAAATTCATTTAGAAATACAAAAATCCTTGAAAACAATATTGAACAATAAAAATAAGGCTGGAGAAATCATCATACAAACATTAAGCAATATTACAAAACCATGGTAACAAAAACAGCATTGTACTGCCCAATGACAGACACATAGATCAATGGAACAGAAAAGAGGACCTATATATAAGTCCAGGCTGCTACAGCCATCTGATATTTGACAAAAATGCCAAAAGTATTCATTGGAAAAAACACTGCCTCTTTAATAAATGGTGCTGGGAAAACTGGATATGTGTATGAAGAAAGATGGAAATATATCCTTATCTCTCTCCATGTACAAAAATCAAGTCCAAATGGATCAAAGACCTTAATATCAGAAGTAAAACTCTGAAACTGCTCAAGGAAAAAATATGGGAAACCCTTCAACATATTAAGATACGCAATGACTTTCTGATTATAACCTCAGACACTCAGGTTATAAAATCACTAATCAACCATTGGAACCTCATGAAATTACATAGTTTTTATACAGAAAAGGACATTGTTAATACAGCAAAGAGGCAACCTGCATCATGGGAGAAAGTCTTTGCCAGATATACATCTGACAGAGTATTATTATGTAGGCTATAGAAAGAACTCAGAAAACTAAGTAAGAAATCAAATAACCCTGGGCTGGAGAGATGGCTTAGCGGTTAAACACTTGCCTATGAAGCCTAAGGACCCTGGTTTGAGGCTCGATTCTCCAGGACCCACGTAAGCCAGATGCACAAGGGGGTGCATGCATCTGGAGTTTGTTTGCAGTGGCTGGAGGCCCTGGCGCACTCTCTCTCTCTCTCTCTCTCTCTCTCTCTCTCTCTCTCTCTCTCTGTGTGTGTGTGTGTGTGTACCTGCCTATTTCTGTATCTCTCTCTCTCTCTCAAATAAATAAATAAATAAATAAGATTTTAAAAAAAGAAATCAAATAACCCAATTTTAAAAAAAAAGGCTATGCCTAGCAATACCATCGCAAGACCCTCAAAATAGAAGAAAAAGATGAGGACATCAAATTAAAAGAAAGACTAATGGAGAGAGGGAGGGGATATGATGGAGATTGGTGTTCTAAAGTGGAATGGGGGGAGGGCAGGGGAGGAGAGGGAAATATATGTTTTTTTGTTTTGTTTTGTATGTAAATATAGAAGGTGACAATAAAAAAAAGGACTATGGAACTAAATAGAGAGTTCTCAAAAGAAGAAATACAGATGACATATAAACATCTAAAAAAATTCTATATCCTTAGACACCAGGGAAATGTAAATTAAAACATCTTTGAGATTCCAACTCACTACTGTCAGAATAGCTATCATCAAGAAAACAAATGAGTACTTCTGGTCAAGATGGCATCTGCCTAACATCGCTTCACCTCATGGGGAAAGAAAGGCAAGACCCTTAAGATTCAAGGGTTTTTTTAGGGGGTTGCTGATTCTAGTAGGCTCCCAGTGGGAAGGTGTAGAGAAACAAAATAGGGAATCTACTGATTCCCAAGCTCTAGGGTAGCCCACCAGTTCTCCAATTCCCTCAAGCAGCCATCCTAGCCAGGGGTCCCAGCAGGAAGTCCCTCCTGCAGTAACCACAGGACCAGTGGACCCAACTAGCAAGCTAAGACCTCTGGCCCAGGCTTTCCTGCCACCGTGCAGAGCTCCACTGGCTCTCCCAGCCTTTCTGAGACCCAAGCATGATCCTGGTCCCATTCTGTGGTCCGACTCCCCTGAGCAGGGATCCAGGCCAGCAGGCCAGTGTCCCCACCATAGCCCTTCTGAGCCTCATGCATGACCCTAGTCCCAATCCATGGTCCCTCCCCTGAGCAGGGATCCAGGCCAACAGGCCAGTGTCCCTGCTCTAGCCTTTCTGAACGCCATGTGGGACTGCAGGTCCCACTACCCAGTCCCATCCTGGATCAGGGACTCCAGCCAGCAGGCCAGTGGCTCTGTCCTAGCCTTTCAACCCCCGTGGATGTGATCACAAGTACCTGCTGCCAACTCCTTCCACCCACTAACAGGGACTCAGGCCAACAGACCACTGTCTCCACTTTAACCTTTCTGAGCCTCACGCGCACTCACCGTTGATCCCTCACACCCCCAAACCGGTACCCAGACACAAACCCCAGCCTCCATGAAATCCTCTGGCAATTGCCCTCACACTCACTGCCACCACTCTACCCCAGGCCAGCAGGCTAGCATCCCACACCCTAGGCTTTCTGTACCATTGTGGTGGGTAGAACACAGCAAAAGAGGACTAGCATGAAAAATCAGATACAAATAAATCCAGCTAGGTTACCCAGTCCCACAATGAATGTGACTAATGAAAACATAGAAGAGACAATAGGCTCAGAACCCCAAAATGAAGAGACAAGCTATGCAACCCTGGCTAAGCAAATAGCAGAACTTGCAGAAAATCAACAGAGAGCCAATAATTGTATGAATGGTGTCCTTGCTAGATTAGACATAATAGAAAAGAGCCAGGAAGGGTTCCAAAGACAGTTAACTCATCTGAAAGAGAGAGAGAGAGAAAAAGAGGTCCTCAATAACCAACTGGCTAAACTCAATGGAGATATTTAAAAAATGCAGGGATGAACTCCAAAAAGTGTTAAGAAAATGTAAAAATGACATGAAAAGGGAACTCAACAGAAGGATGAAAACTATACATAAAAAAGCAGTAGAAAATACAAACCAAATTGAACAAGCCCAAAACTCTATATAAGCTCTAAAGAATAGAGTCAGGCAAGTGGAGGATAGAAACTCAGAAGTAGAAGACAAAACAGAAGAAACAGTTCACGAGTCCAAAAGATTCAATAAGTTCAAAAATTTCTGTGAAAAGTACATGAGAGAAATGTAGGATACCCTTAAGCCCCCCAACATTTGAATCATGGGTATACCAGAAGGGGAAGAAGTAGAGACCAAAGGCATGGAAAACCTATTCAAGAAAATTATCAAAGAAAACTTTCCCACTCTCTCAAAAGAAAGTCCCATCAAGACACAAGAAGCTACCAGAAATCCAAACAGATTGGACCAAAGGAGAAATTCTCCAAGACATATTATCATAAAGACTCTAAACATCAAGTACAAGACTCTAAACATCAAGCACAAAGAGAATGTCCTAATAGCAGTTAGGGAGAAACCACATGTTACTTATAAGGAAAACCCCGTCCGAATTACTTCAGACTTCTCAATGGAATTCTAAAAGCCAGAAGAGCCTGGAATGGAACACTGCAAACTCTCAGAACTTATAGCTTCCAACCCAAACTACTCTACCCAGCAAAAGTATTCTTCATAATAGATGATGAAAGAAAAACTTTCCACAATAAAAGTGAGTCATACAATTATATGAACACAAAGCCAAACATACAGAAAGTACTTCAGGGAATTCTATACACAGAAGAATCAAATAACCAACTGCAAGTGCCCACAAGAAGTAGATCACAATAACCAAATCAAGAGAAGCACAAAAACTACAAAGACCAAGACAACACCAAACCACATAAGCCACCACACTATCACAGGTATTAAATCAAACCTCACAGTTATTACCCTAAATATTAATGGCCTTAATTCACCCATCAAGAGATATAAGCTAACAGGTGGATCAGAAAATTGAACCACTCAAACTGCTGTCTTCGAAAAACCCATCTCACCACTAAAGACAGACACCTCTTCAGGGTGAAAGGGTGGAAATGATATTCCAAGCAAATGGAAACAAGAAACAAGCAGGTGTAGCTATACCTATATAAGATAAAATAGACTTCAAACCAAAAGTAATCAAAAAAGACAAAGAAGGCAACTTCTTACTGATCAAGGGAACAATCCAACAACAGGATATATCATCAAAACAGAAATAACCACCACTGTCGTTATAGTAGGAGAATTAATTCACCACTATCACCACTAGACAGATCATCCAAATAGAAAACTAACAGGGAAGGAAGAAAGCTCAACATCACTATAGATCAATTAGACTTAAGGGACATCTAGAGAACATTCTAAACAAAAACCACAGATTACACATTCTTCTCAAAATCCCATGGAACCTTCTCTAAAATAGATCATATACTGGGTCATAAATCCTGGCTCCATATATTTAGGAGGATCAACATAATTTCCTGCATGACATCAGATCACAATGCTGTATTGCTAGAAATTAACAACAAAAGTTGTGCCAGGAACCCAACCAGCTCCTGGAAACTGAACAACACACTTAAACAATAAATGGGTACTCGATGAAATAAAATGGAATTGCAAAATTTCTAGAAATGAATGACAATGAGAATACATTGAATCAAAACTTATGGGACACAATGAAAGTGGTCCTCAGGGGAAAATTTATTGTGCTAAATGCCTTCATAACAAAGACAGAGAGATCCCAAATCAGTAACCTAACCATCCACCTAAAGGCACTGGAAAAACAAGAGGTATCCAACCCCAAAAGCTCAATATGGAAAGAAATAATTTAGAATAGAGCAGAAATTAATGAAATGGAAACTAAGAAGACAATTAAGAGAATTGATCAAACAAAGAGCTGGTTCTTTGAAAAGATAAACCCAAATGATAAATCTCTGGCCAATTTGTGCAAGCAAAAAAAAAAAAAAAGAGAGACAACTCAAATTAACAAAATTAGAAATGAAAAAGGAGAGATCACAACAGACATACATGAAATTGGGAAAATCATCAGGACTTACCTTAAAACCCTCTCCTCCACAAAACTGGATAATATGGAGGAAATGGATAAATTCCTGGACACATCCCGTCTACCAGAGCTAAACTCAGAGCAGATTATTCTCCTAAACAAACTTATCACAACCATCAAGATTGAAAGGGTAATCAAAAAACCTCCCTAAAAAGAAGAGTCCAGGACCAGATGGCTTCACAGCTGAATTCTATCAAACCTTCATGGAAGAACTGAAACCAATTTTTCTCAAACTGTGCCACACAATCAGAGAATAGGAAAAGCTCCCCAACTCCTTCTATGAAGCTAGCATCACCCTAATGCCAAAACCAGGCAGAAATGCCACAAGAAAAGAAAACTTCAGGCTATTTCCCTGATGAACTTAGATTCAGATCCTGAACAAAATCCTCACAAACTGAATTCAATAGCACATCAAAAACATTATCCACCTGGATCAAGTAGGCATCATCCCATGAATGCAGGGATACTTCAACATAAGGAAATCTGTCAATGTAATAAACCACATAAATAAGCTCAAACACAAAAAACACATGATAATTTTAAGAGATGAAGAAAAGACCTTTGACAAAATACAACATCATTTCATGATCAAAACATTAGAGACACTAGTCATGGACAGTTTACATCTCAACATAATAAAGGCTATATATAAAGATCATAAAGCCCAAATAGTACTTAATGGGGAGAGACTGAAGGAATTCCATTGAGATCAGAAACAAGACAGGGGTGTCCACTCTCACCTCTGCTCTTCAACATAGTACTGGAATTACTAGTTCAAGCAATAAGACAGGAGAAAGAAATAAAAGGACACAAATTGGAAAGGAAGAAGATAAGTTAGTCCTATTGGCAGATGACATGATTCTATACATAAGTGACCCAAGAACCTCCATCTCAAAATTCTTAAAAGTGACTATTTCCTTCAGTAAAGTAGCAGGATACAAGGTCAATGCACAAAAATCAGTAGCTTTTCTATATGCAAAAGACAAAGATACAGAGAAAGAAATAAGCAACATTGTCCATTTTCAATAGCATCAAAAAAAAAAAAAAAAAAAAAAAAAAAAAAAAAAACCTTGGAATAACATTAATCCAGGAGGTGAAAGACCTTTACAATGCAAATATAAATACACTGGAAAAAAAGACAGCATCTTTACAAATGGTGCTGGACAAACTGGATAACCATATGCAGGAATATAAAACTCAATCCATACATTTTGCATGCACAAAAATCAAGTCCAAATGGATCAAAGACCTCAATTTAAGACCAGAAACACTGCTACTACTGGAAGAAAAAGTAGAAGGATCTTTCCATCATATAGGACTGGGAAAAGACTTCCTGAACAAAACCCCAGTAGGTGAGGAAATTAAACAATCACTCAACCATTGGGATCTCAGGAAGCTGAAAAGCATTTTTTCACAGACAATCATACAATAAGCAGAGCCAATAGATTACCCACAGAATGGGAGAAAATTTTTGCCAGATACACATCAGACAGAGACCTAATTTCAAAAATCTACAATGCTGGGCGTGGTGGCGCACGCCTTTAATCCCAGTACTCGGGAGGCAGAGGTAGGAGGATCACTGAGAGTTCGAGGCCACCCTGAGGCTACATAGTTAATTCCAGGTCAGCCTGGACCAGAGTGAGACCCTACCTCGAAAAACTAAAAAAAAAAAAAAAAAAATCTACAAAGAACTCAAAAAACCTAAGCAATAAAAAGTCAAACAACCCACTCAAAAAATGGAGCACAGAATTCAACAGGGAATTCTCAGAGGAAGAAATACAAATGGCAAACACACACTTAAGAAAATGTTCAACATCCCTAATCATCAGGGAAATGCAAATTACAACATCTATGAGATTCCACCTTACCCCAGTAAGGATAGCAAACATTAAGAAATCTAATGACAACAAATGCTGGCAAGTGTGTGGAGAAATAGGAACCCTCATTCACTCTTGATGGGAATGTAAGCTGGTACAACCACTATGGAAAGCAACATGGAGACTCCTAACAAGGATAACTATAGAGGTACCAACAGACACAGTTACCCCTAACTTGGCATTTACCCTAAAAACTCCAAGCCTTAGTTCAGAGATATTTGCTCAATTATGTGTATAGCTGCTCAATTCATAATAGCTAAGATCTGGAATCAACCCAGATGTCCATCATTAGATGAATGGATAACTAAGATGTAGTATATCTACACAATGGAATTCTACACAGCAGTAAGGAAAAATGACATAAAGCAATTTGAAGAAAAATGGTCAAACTTGGAACAGATCATTCTCAGCGAACTCCCCCAATCACAGAAAGATAAGTGTCACATGGTCTCACTCATCTCTGTCTCCTAGTCTGTATTTTCCCAAGATGTTGACACACCTAATAAACAACTCAAGGATTGGACAATAGGGATGGTGGGGTAGGAGGGCAGGGCAAGGGTTGGGGGAGGGGAGGCAAAAAACTGGACCTAAAGGGAAATGGTACCATAAAATCCTCTACCATGAAAGACATACTAAAAGGTCAAACCTGCTTCAGGTGCTTAGAGAGAATACCTGAATCACAGGGGCCTAGAGAGAGTATGATGAAGACTAATTTCAATCTTCTCCTGTTTCTCTCTCTATCACTCCCTCTTCTTTCTCTTCTCTTTTCTCTTTCATATTACCTATATTTTTTCTTCCTTCTTTTCCCTTGGCACTGACCTGTCACTCCCAGTACCAGCATGTGGTTAACATCCACAATGAGCTGTTGATCAGTGAGACCTACAAGGTTTCCCATAACAAGACAGATTTCTGTCAGAGTACTTGATGACCCACCAAAGGTTAATGCTGAAGACACCTTATGCTGTTTGGACAGAACAGGAAAAAACCTGGCTGGAATAAGGAAGAGAATCAGTCCCCAGACAGTTAGCTTGTCTAGTGCCAGAAGGTGCTACATAACTGACTGTGGGAAAATGACCAACATCTGTCTAAGCAACTCATGGTCTAAGCTACTCAGCAGCAAACAACCTGACATGTTGCTCACACAAGTGCAGTAGTGGCACAAAACCATGGTGGGTTACCAACTGCCATTGATTTGGCTAATAGATCTTCTCAGTGGAATGGAACCCATACCTGGAACTGGAAAACAAGTCAGAACTATATCCACAAATGAGCCCGCTCTCCAATATCAAGCTCCCACCAATAGTGAGATACAAGAGGGCCTAAGCCTATTAAGTTCTCTCTAAAATAATAATGGTCATCCATGTATCTTGCACTGACCTCACTCTCCACTGGAGAATCTTCTTCTCTCTTTCAGATGGTTGCAAAACCTGAGGAAAGAATCAGTCCATCACACCTCACCAGGGCACCAGCTGAAGCAATAGAGTTATGGGGAAATGAGCAAGAGTGCTGCTTTATCAGTGAACCTGGTACCAGCACAAGGGCAAAGGAGATAGGCACAAAGAACACTCAACTCCTACCAAATCAGATATCCAGAGACACAGAGACTCCCAAAACCTCATCACTGAAATAGACGTAAAATGAATCCAATATGGCTCAGGGAAATTTGTGGAAGAGGGTGCATAAAGATTGTTAGAGCCATGTGTTGGGTCATTATGAACAGAGTCATTGCCTCTCCTGCATAACTGTTGGCTACTTCCATAAGGCAGACCTATAATTTCCATGGGGGGAGGACAGGGAGAAGACTAACGATGGTACCATCGTGGCTGTATATATACTATATTCATTACTAATAACAAATATTTAATAAAAATAGAAAACAAACGACAATAAATTTTGGCAAGAATGCAGTAAAGAGGAATCCTTGTATACTGTTGGTGGGAATATAGTCTGGTACAGCCATTGTGGAAATCAGTGTGGATGTTTCTGAGATAGCTAAAAATATATTTACCATATTACCCAGCTATACACTCTTAGGCATATATCCCAAGGATTCTTGTCACTACCTTGGAGATACTTTCACAGCCATGTTTATTGCTGCTCTAATCACAGTAGCTAGGAAATGGTACCAGCTTACATGTCCCTCCATTGATGAATGGATAATGAAAATGTGGTACATTTATACAGTGGAGTTCTATTCAGTGGAAAAGGAAAATTATAAAATTTGCAGGGAAATTGGTGGAACTGGAAAGGATTATACTAAGTGAGGTAACCCAGGCCTAGAAAGCCAAAAATCTCTTGTCCTCTCTCATATGTAGATCATAGCTACAAATATTTATACTTGTCTGTGAGTTGCAGTAAAAAAATGGGTGGCAGAGGGCTGGAGAGATGGCTTAGTGGTTAAGGCACCTGCCTGCTAAGCCTAAGAACCCGGTTCCAATCTCCAGCTCCCACGTTTAGCCAGATGCAAAGTGACGCAAGGGCACAATGCAGCACATGACCACAAGGGGATTTCGTTCACAACAGCTGAGAGACTGCTGGCGCACTCATTATCTGACTCCCTCTCCCTCTCTCTCTCTCTGTCTCTCTCTGTGTCTCTCTCTAAAAATAAATAAATAATAAATAAATAAATAAATAAATAAATAAATAAATAAATAAATGGGTAGCAGAGAGTAGTAAGCTATAAAAGGGCTCTAAGTAGGGAGAAGAGTGGAGGACTTAAGGGTATGGTATTCTAGATATGTAAGTAGATGAACAGATTACAGGGGATGGGATGGATTAAGTGAGGTCAGGGGAAGAGATTGAGTAAAAGAAGGGTGGGATCAGGGTTAAACAAAATTCAACTTATTTTGAATATGCCATATGAAAACCTACTTTTTTGGATAATGGCACACCAGAAGCCATAGACTGTTACTGGAAAAATTTCAGTGCCAGGGATGGAATATCTTCCAGTGAGTTGTTGGCCATGGAGGTCTCTAATGTCCCAAAACATTACAGGCTACCAGGCTCTTGGTTTCCTACCAGAAATAGATGGCAAGACCCTATTGCTAAAGACTCTACATGCCTGGGCAGCAAGGTCACTGAGAAATCAAGCTGAGGCTGAACTGAAAAACCTCTTCCCTGTAGACCAGCTGACAGAAAGCTGGAAAAAGCTATACTATATGTATCTTTATGGGAGACAGAAGTTATCAACTGTGAAGCCTCAATTATGGCTAGCCAGGCCAAATGACATAACAGGTGCAATAATGGCATGTCTGTTATGGGTGAAACCAATTTTTCTCTAATTGTACTGGAAGCCTGCTCTGTGGGAAGGGAATTCAGGCCTGGCACTGAAAAACCTAATCAAAAGCCTATGGTGGGGATGTATGAGCCTTAGGAGTGTAACTCCTGCTCTTATCTGGCTAAATGCATATATTATGCTCACCAACCAGCCCTGAAAGCACTTTACTTAATGTTCATACTCATATATTAATGCTACTCTCATATTCTTTTAGAGAAACTTCTCTTTTCAGATGGCAGTGACCACTGGGATGACCCAAAAAGCAGCATGGTGCTGAGATGTGATGGAGGAGTGCTCAGCACTGAAACATCTCACCCTCTAAAGCTCAAGGTCCATTGCAAAAGAGGTAGCAGAAAGAATGTAAGAGCCAAAGGAACAGTAGGACAGCCTGCAAAAAATTGGCCTCAATGTCAATGACCTCACAGTGCCAAGCACTACCTTCACAAGACCCTCATAATAGGAAGAAAAGATGATGATGTCAAAATAAAAGAGAGACTAATAGAGAGGTAGGGAGGTGATATGATGGAGACTGGTGTTGTGAAGGGGAAGTGGGAGAGGGAAGGTAATTATCATGTTTTATAATCTGTAAGTATGAAAGTTGCCAATTAAAAAATGAAAAAAAAGTGAGAATACTTCTTTAAAAAACTACATCTATCTACCATGAATCAATCTGATATTTTTTGTGAAGAGTAATAAATACCCTGAAGTTTTAACAAAGGTAGCAACTTTGTGTTGATATGAGCACAGGCTGTTTTAAACATTAGTCATTCTTAGAGAATGATGGCTTCAGTGTCAAATATGAAAACAACTCATTGGCCAAATCACAAAGCTTTCAAAAATTAGTTTTTCTTAGCTGAATTTTTTTACAGAGATAAATCATTTCTCTGTTTCTCACTGTTTGGGACCTCAAATTTAGTCACTACTGTGACTAAATTACAATTATCTTTCAGACCTGGACATTAGAAACAAAAAGGGCAATGCAATATTTCAATGCAAAGAGGACATGCCAGTTTCCTCTATTGGGACCCATGATTAGCTAAAAATTACATCAGAATAAACTATGGATCAGTGTTACCAATATTGTAATGGCAAACTCAAAAAACTATTGCATATGACCATAAGAATACTGGAACACTTCATAAAATCCCAATAAATTTAAAATGGAGACAATTCACATTTAGAAATAAGTGGGACTTCTCTTGACTTTGTCCCACCTGGGTTGCTTAAGTGGTAAGCTATAGAGATCGAGAAAAAGGAGCTAAAAATGATACTTCCACTTTCTCTTGAGCATCCCTTGACCTTTTCCCAGGCTTTAAGCTCAATTTATTCTTGTTCATGTTTAATTCATACCACAAATGAACAAAAAGGTAATGTTTTCAGATTTTTACAGCATCACCAAGCATTTCCTAGTGAGAAGGAAACCTGACTTGGTTACTTTCCCTGATTTTAATGTCAAGCTAAGTCAATTGAAGAGCAGCATCCATGACTTTTTTGATTTAAGAAAAATAAGCCAAATCACTTGCCAAGGATATTTACCAGAATTTTAATTCTTAGTTTGTGTATATCTGTTATCATAACTCAAATTATTTTAATAAAAAATCCAAGAGACTATTACAATATACCTGGAATCTAATTTCTTGGAAAAAATTATTTTAAATAAGTAAAAGCATAAGGAATTCCTAATGAGCAGGTTGGATTGTACTCAATGAAAGAGGGCTTGTAACCACAGAATATCAGAATAAGGATAGATGTAATAGCATGCTCTGTCTCATGAGCAAGAACAATGATTTATTAGAACAATTCTGTCTATGACAGTAGCACATATCGCTCAAACATTATAAACAATGAGAATTGGAACAAAAGGATTTGTATTTTCTCCTACTTATTGGGCAGTATTAAATGGTGTCGGCATGGCAACCATCTACCCAAACAGGATCACTATCAGCTACTTGGGAAATGAGAGGAGGAAGCAAGTATGTAATCACAGGTTACTCTGGGTTGATTTTCTTGTCAGGTACATTATAAGTACTGAATAATTAATTACAAGGAAAAATAATCTCTGAAATAGAAAATGACCTCCATTAACAAATGGTGGCATGCACTCTCCAGGGCTCCTGTACATTTCCCTTAGCACAGGAGGCAGAGTTGAAAGTTGAAACAAGTTCTCTTTGTCCCAAAACTGTATTGTCTGAAACTTGATCTTGATGAAAGCATTCAATAATTAATTAAATAACTAATAGATTACCCTAGGGCAATTACTGAGAATGATTTAGAAGGCTAACTTCATTTACGGAAAATCTATTTTATTTCCCCTTTGCTCACTTTGATAGTTCATCTCAGTATTCAATTCTGGGTTCTAAAATGGAAGGGAAAAAGGCTTACCAGATATGGTATATTAGCAACAGCAGTTGTTTTGTTGTTGTTTATTTATTTATTTATTTATTTACTTGAGCATGACATACAGACAGAGAGAGAAAGAGGAAGATAGAGAGAGAGGGAATGTGCATGCTAGGGCATCCAGCCACTGCAAACGAACTCCAGATGCATGTGCCACCTTGTGCGTCTGGCTTACATGAGTCTTGGGTAATTGAGCTTCTAACCAGGGTCCTTAGGCTATACAGGCAAGCGCTTAACCACTAAGCCATCTCTCCAGGTCCTTTTCAAATTTTTTTTCTTTATATTTTATAAGCAGTTGCTTTTTTTTTTCCTTTTTCTTTTTCTTTTTCTTTTTCTTTTTTTTTTTCTTTTTTCTTTTTCTTTTTCTTTTTTTTCCCTTTTTCTTTTTCTTTTTCTTTTTTTTTTTTTTTTTTTTTTTTTTTTTTTTTTAAGAGTGGAGAAAAACTCCTGTCCAGAACATAACCCTTCTTCCTTTGGCTCCAAGGCATAGCCCATTCATATGCCCTCCAAATATAAAGTCTTTTACATGCAGGACTAACTCCAGTGCTATTCTAAGTCTCTTCTCTGATTAGTATCTGTTAGTAGCCCTTCTTTTTCTTGTTCTTTTTTACACTGTTCCATTTGGACCCTCTTGAAAGCCCATTGTGACCCCACTTTCTTGACTGAAGGCTTTCTTGCAGTCATGAACATGATTAAAACTTGAATCCCCAAACTGCATACCTTAATATTCTATGGTGATGATACTGAATAATCCTTTGATTACTTTCACCTGCACATGGGTGTGTTGCGCTTCAGAATTTCTCTCCCTTCCTAATCTTGTGAAGATATGAAGAAATCTGTGAAGCATTGGGTCAGAACTAAAAAATACTAGCTTGTCATGATCAAGTGATTACCATAGAGGCATTGTAGTTATTCACTAAAGAAATGAAAAGAAAAAAAAAAGCATTTATTATTTTGGAATGTTTTCTTAATTTCAAAAGCACTGCTATTTGGCATTTTAGCCCTGTATCAAAAAAAAGTGACATTTGAGTTCCTTTTTATGTAAACTATCTATAATAAATGTGATTGAATCATAGAGTAACTCTCAATCTTGCAGCAAGCTACCATTTAACTATTCAGAACAGCAGAGAGTAGCAAGACAATCCTTTCTTGTCATAAGAGACAGTTTCTGGCAATTAGAAGAATTCCTGGTAAGGACAAAGACATAGTACACATGCATAATTTCCCCAAAATGGGTTTTGCCTGTGCTTGGGTTTTCTGAGCTTATACTTCTCTACCCTTTTAATTGTGGCTAATCCCCTGAAGTGCGATTTTCAAAACAAATTTCTACTTACTTTAAATCAATTAAAATTGGAACTTGGTAAGCAGGGATTTGCTAACTTTAAGAAAATACAACTGCTCACTGTTCTTAGTCATCCACCCACCTATAAGTAGCTCCTAAGAAACTCTTATTTCTCATGAAAATTAACTTGAATGAATCACTTTTTAGGCAATTGATACTGTCTCAGGATGAGAGTAAGCATTAATTTTTGTTTCCCCATAAATGTCTTAAAATGGCTTCTTTGCTTTCCAAAGAACATTGTTCTTTCAGAAATTAGTATTTCCTTGATTTTTAGATACTACACAGAATTCCTAAACATTTTAAAATCTGAAGTAATACTTCTCTAGGGAATACAAGAGATCTTCCATAAAGCCATGTGTGGTAGCTTGAATGGATATCCTCCAATACATTCAGGATTTTATTAAAGTTTGTTATTTAGATTTCCAGCTGCCTGCATGGAGCAGATGTCACTGGGTGGTTCCTAGGGTCCAGCCCTAAGCTGTGGGGGTGGATTTGGAATAAATAAATATTTTTAAATATCTTGGTCTTGGAAGAGCTGGCTCAGTGGGTAAATCACATCCTGCAAGAGCCTGACAATCTGAGTTCAGATTCCCAGAATCCACATAAAACCAGATGCTTAGCAAAATCATCTCTCATCCAAGTACCTCTACTGGTGGAAGGGAGATGGACACAGGAGGATATACACACTTGTGGGCCAGATAGCCTGGAATCAAAGTCATGACCATCAAGAGAGATTCTGCCTCAAGTAATGCGGAGGAAAAGACCATCACTTGAGATTGTTCTAATTTCCACAGGTTAGAACACATACACACACACACTCACACACACTCACACACATACTAAAAATAATAAAAAGAACTTGATTACATAGTGAAAAATGTATCAGGTCTAATTTGTAAACATATTAAGCTAAAATTATCATTTGGGGTGAGGAGAATATATATATATATATTCCCATCTCTACTCCCTTCTCACATTGGCATGCTGGAATTACAGACAGTAGTGTTGTAGTATCCAATATTTTGTGAGTTCTGTTGATCCATACTTGGGTTCTCAGACACTTACCTGGCAAGTGCTTTATCCACTGAGCCATTTCCCCAGGCCTAAAATTGTTGCCTTACAAAAGTTTTTTTTGCTAGCTGTTGTAAAAATGTATTTCAATGCAGAGAGACATTGCTTCTTCCACATATCTGATGGCTACCCCATGATTCACAACCCATGTTCGCCAACAAGGAGGGTCCCTTCAAAGGAGGAAGGACAAGGAGGAGGCTATCGATGGCACCAACATGAATGTATTCACATTATGAGCATAACTAATTAAATAAATAAATAAATTTTAAAATGTATTTCAAAAAGTTGATAATTTTTTGAAGTTGATAAGTTAAGCAGGATGGCAATCATATGTAAAATGGAATGTTATACACAAAGCCAATGTTCATAAACAATGAAGAACCCTAATGTGTAGAAAATTTAGAGTACTAAATATAAAATTCATAAATGACATTTAGATATTTAATCAATGGTTGTGAAATCATCTTAGAATCCTACTAAAAGGAAATTATATTGCCAGTCCATATTTCATTTAACTCCAAGTTACAAAGAGATAAAAGGAAGAAAAATTTTGAAAAGAGAACATGACAAAAATGTCAGTTAAAGCATTCTCTAAATATGACAGCAAAGATAGAAAAAAATCACCATTTACAGTAAAGTATTATACAAAATGTAATTTACAAAACTAATAAATGTTACGTATGCATCATATTAGAAGCAGTATACACTTCTAAATGTAAGGAGTGATTTGTCTTTGTATATAAACAAAAGAGCCTGTAGTTCAAGAGATACTGCTAGAAGTTGGAGTCTCAGAGGTATTCTTCTCTATTTTATTCTTCCAACAGCCCTAAGTTAAAAGAGCACAGCACAAATCTTGGCAGATTCAAATGTTCTGTCTAGTGTTCCTGAGGTGCCATCTGGCACAGGAATCTTGACTGCAGACGGCACTTAATGACCATTCTGGCTGACAGCTATTACGGATGCCTCCATGCTACTGTTACACAATCTATGAGCAATTCTAAGCAGAAGGATGACAGTCACAAATCTCAACAGAGTGCTGTGCTGTTTTCAATTCCAAAAGTCTTCTAAGAATGTGATATTTAGCAAGAGTAAGCAGACTGGTTAACAAAGGTGGAACATCCTCATACATAATGAAACAGTCAATAAAAAGAAAAGACACAAGGCAGACAGCACATTCATATTGTGAACAGTCTTGCTGCAGGACTTCCTTACTGGAAGCTATGAACAAAGAATTTGTTCATTATCTAAACCCAGAAGCCAGCATTGCTCTGAGTTCCAAAGAAAATAAAGGCATGTATCTGTATTGTATCAGACAAAACCATGCATGATATATGTGATTATGTATATGTATGTGTGTAGATATAGATAAATAGGTGATAGATAGACAATATTTGCCAAAAGACAAAATGGGGGTGGCAGAAAAGTAAATGAAAAGAACAGAAATAAGAGTCAAAAATGTGTACAAAAATGTGTACACTGGGGGCCACAGAAATTATACTAAGTGTATCCTTTTCTAAAATAACCAACATACATACCAGACACTATAATAAGTCCAACTATGGCAGGGTACACAAAGATCATCTGTTTGTACACAAACATAGAAATTTCACTTAAAGGAAGTCATTTGAGCCTCACATAAAAAATAAATATTTTATGTTGTATAACCTTTCACATCTGTGAGAAAAAGTCTTAATTTATTTTGGATTTTAAGAAAGTAAATTATATTAATAAATTGATTTAATTTGTGTCTATTTACCTGTATCTCCATCTCAATTTTCTTTCTACATATTGCATCACGAAAATATACTGAAATATTTGTAGCAATTACATAAATATAGCACATTGTCTTTGTGTACAAAGCACTCATTTAAGGAGATGTATATGGTGGCACATGGCCATGATAACAGCATTGACATTTGGGAGGCTGAGGCAGAATAATGAAGGTTTAAGGTCAGCCAGGGCTATGTAATGAGACATCACAAGGAAACAAACAAACCTATAAAAGAAAAAAAATCTGATCCAGCCAGTACAAAAAAATATGATGCTTTATCAAACATTTTGAGGGGGCCTTCCTATGCACCATGAATGTGATAAATATTGGACTAGCTAAGACAAAAAACATCAAAAGGAGAGGAAGAGAGTGATTCAGGAATGCATGGTTTGAGGAACATTTTGATCACGAGATGTGCTATAATATTTTCCCAATATCATAGACTTAATTGATGCATGGAAACACGGTCCTCCTTGTCTCTGGTCTCATCACCCTGCACTATCACTGTGGTTTAAAGATTCAGAGCTCAACCTCTATAACTACAAAGAAACAAAGAAAAGAGCATGTCATAGGTAACTGTGAGAGAGCGAGTGAGGAGATCTTTTGAAACTGCTTATACGAGATGTGTATATTAAAATTATTTTCTAGGTGTATTGTGCACCTGTTAGTATCAGTAGTAAGAGAAATGTAAAAAAAAAAAAAAATACAAAGGAGATATGAAAAGTATGAGACTGAATTGCCATGAATAACAAATAGCACAAATTCTTACTCTGACACTATACTTTCTAAACATCCAGGTAAGAAACTTGGCCTCTGATTTGGAAGAGGAGCAGGGATCTGCTAAAATTTCTCAATCAAGCCGGGCATTGTGGCACACACCTTTAATCCCAGCACTTGGGAGGCAAAGTTAGGAGGATCACTGTGAGTTCAAGACCACCCTGAGACTACATAGTGAATTCCAGATCAGCCTGGGCCAGAGTGAGACCCTACCTCGAAAAACCAAAAAACAAAAAATTCTCAATCAATGCATCTCCTAGGATTTACTTTAGGTTACTGAAGTTAGTCACTGTATTATTTTGGTCTCTCAAGCAAAGATTGTGAAACCTGTAAGCAATTATGGCAATAATAAGTCTTCAGTTTGAACATTTAAATATAATCTTCCCTATATACATAGATCTAAGGGGTGAGAGTGGTATGCCACCAGAGCAACAACGTACTGTAAGGGCCCAATATTTTTTAATAAACTAAGTTACTGCCTTGATTTTCAATATCTTTATCCGTAGTAGTACAAACATATGAAATCTGCTGCTAGAGCTCTCTGTAATCTACTGTAAGTTTAGAAAAGTAGTTGCCAATTTTTGGTAAGAAGGGATTTCAATGGTCTATACCTAGTAAATGGAGAGATACCACTTTGAGTGGGAAAGTTTTGTCTGGATCCCAGATTCTATTCTGGAAAGTTGAGATTGCTGAATAGATGTTATTGTAGTCAGTGAGGTTTTGGTAAACATTATTGCTTGAAGATGAATACTTAACATTTCTTTCAAGTTCCATGTTGCAAAAAGTTTTGAACATCTGTAATGATAGTTGAAATTATCTGGTATCCCATTCCTACACAACCCCAATGCCAAATAAAGCCATTTTAAGACCTTGGTACAGTGAAAGGACTCAGTGATTCCAAATGACAGAGGCAAGGGCTCTTGACAATAAGCTGATGGGAAAAAAGTTTTAAAAAATCATTTTTTTTCATATTCCATTATGAGGACACATACAATGGTCAGTGATATCACAGATCTCTCTCACTTCCTCTAATTAATAGCTGAGGATTGTATACCCCAGATTCTAGCCTCACCAGATAAGCTGGGCTCATGAATTGTATATATCATTGGTGGTCCATCTGAAACACATGTACCAGATTTTAGTTTACATAGTCAAGTTAGGATGGCATTCATCAAGAAAAAAGTAATTCAAGAGCAGTATTTGCTTCTCTTCAATGGAATTTTTATATTTCTAGAGTTGTATTTATTTCTTTATTTTCTTCTTCTTGGTAATTTAAAATTCCAATGACATTTTGGCTGATTCAACATGAAATGTCATTTTCTAGAATCTTTGAAGTGAATGTTATGGGCTTTGAGCCAGAAATAAAGTTGTTGGACATAACAGTTAAATCCTGCTTGTCCCTTCATATACAGTTCATTGCATTTTCTTTCAGGAATTCTAACTGTAACAGATGTGCCCAGTTCGATTCTAAAAATAAACATTGTTTCCTACTCCAATTCTGTGTGTTTCTGCAATGTGGAGAGGGGTATGCAAATTCTGGAAAGACTGACTTGGTAAGGGTAAAATAAGAGCCAGTAAGAAAGTGGCCAAATTTAAGTAAACCAGCTATAATGTATTATTTCCTTGTAGAGAAGATTAACACTATTCTTTTTTAAGGTTTAGATATACTTTATTAGATTAAGAAAAGAAAAGAAAAGAGGAGAAAGTACAGAGAGCTCATACCGACCAGAGGGCAGGACGAAATAAAGGTCCCTTCTTTATGTTAACAGGATTCTTGCTAACAGAAGGATACAAATATCTGCTCTTCTGTTTCAGCATCTTTGTTTTTGTAATATTCAGGCTAAAGGTTGCATGTTTCACACTTCAGCTCATTCAGCTAATTTTCACACCTTTGACAAACAGAAAACCATATTCCATATACTGTAATAAACATTAGTCCTTCATGAACTTAAATTCACTGGTGAGAATCCCTGGTTTTTGCCCAAGTTGTCCTTCATACGTAAAAGTAGCATTTCACTTCTTCACAATACCTTCATCAATAAGTGTTAACAGATATAGACATGCTTTGGTATCAGCACTTGGCAGATTCTTTCCAAAAACAAATAAATGGTTATTCCAGCATATAATGCTAGAAATGGCATTTCTTGAGTTGATTATTCTCCAGGACCACATTTCTAAAGTTGATTGATGTGCCAAGGTCCAATGTGGCCTTCAAAAGATTGTCAATGAATATGCTGGTAGATCATTCTTTTTAAATTTATTTTTAAAGAGAGAGTGAGAGAGAAAGAATTGGCACACCGGGGCCTAAGCCACTGCAATCAAAGTCCAGACACTTGCACAACCTAGTGTGCATGTGCAACCTTAAGCTGTCATCACCATGTCTGGCTTATATGCGATCTGGCGAGAGTATGAACATGGGTCTTAGGCTTTGCAGACAAGCACCTTAACCACTAAGCTATCTCTCCAGCCCCAACAAATCACTCTTAAAAGGTTTCCAAATCTCCCAATGAGATGGTATCCATCACATTTAAGAATTTCCCTTAAAAATGAATGAATGAATCTATTTTATATTTGAAGACAAGTATCATACAAGTGCAAAAATATTTTTTTAGAGATTTGGAAAACTATGCCAAAATTATTCTGTGAGCACATTATCCTAATGTTCTCTTCACCTCACAACAGAACACATAAGTCATATAAGAAACTATAAAACCCACACCTAATAATATCATATACATGCTAAAATAATTCAAAATACTGCAATAGTATCAATATATTTCTCAGAGTTAAATTTGTGTTTAATGACACAAGAATCAGTCTTGTTGTTGACTTGAAATGCATAACCATGAACAGTGCTAAATTAAAGCTTTAAAAATTCCATTACCAATGACAACTTACAGCAGCATCATGGACATGGATGTATAATCAATTAAACTATTCATTTTGCCAGTAGGTAGGACCATCATTCCTGATGTTTTGATTTTAGCAAGAGCAGTAATCTCACAGTTATCCCTTTAGGTATTGTAAAATCCTTCCAGGGAACAGAGAATCAATCATCTTATATAGGGATAATTTCATTACCCCAGACAGAAGCGGTTCTTGACATGAAATTTCTCATGTTGGTATTCCACTTCACCTGCTTTGCTTTGCTGTTTTATTTTGTCTGTAGTATTCTTTGCATGCAACTAATATATAATATGAATATTTTCTTCTGTTAAGGGTTAGCACTTCTTCTACATACAGAGGAGAAAGGAACAAGAAAATATGCCTACATTCACTTTGCATAAAATGGGTGAGACTTTTTTCCATATCAGAGGTAATTAAAAACAAATCAGTCATGATTAGTCATTGTTGAAATAGCAAAACATATAAACACAGTTTCAGAAACACAGAGGATGCAATGCTATCTGTCCCTTCCACAACATTCATTGAATCATTCATTTACAGTGAGTGAGAATAGGTGGAATAGGTGGGTGACTTCTAATAATTGAAACCAAGGGGGTATATATAAGCTATACTTAAAGAATATGACACATAGCATATACAACAATATCATAGACAAAGAATTTATAGCTATCTGGAAATTCTCCCAATTCTAATCTGTTGTAAGCAGCATAGAATGTAATAGAACGCACAGGAGCACCTAGTTCTAAGAGATGTACTTGCTGGAAATAAGGCACAGTAATAAGAATAAGGCTAAGAATATGATATTGGAAAAGTCCCACCTTCTGGCTCAGTTCCACCACAATGCTACATCTAGGAAATAGAATTAGCCTAGATATGCAACAAGTGACAAATGTGTTATATACAACACATACACACACACACACACACACACACACACACACACACAAAGAACTGTAAAGAACATAAAACCTGCATACAAGTAAATGAAACTGAAAAAGATGATACAGAATTAGATAAATTAGACTCTGAAAAACAAATGCTGTATGTTCTGTCTCATATGTGGTTACTTGATTTGAATCTCTAAATTAGTGGCTATAACTCAGAATGAGTGTTTGTAGAAGCCAGAATGAGGGAGAGGTTAGAGGAATAATAGAGAAGATATGAGGCACAAAAATAAAAGGGTGGTGATAGTGGAAGGAAGAGGTTAAAGCAAGGATAGGGATGGGTAGATGAGGGAGAGTTGGGGATGATGAGAAAATGATCTCATCATAAGGCTATATGAATAAGTCATATGCAAAGCTATAATGTGGTAAGCCAGCTTAAGATATAAATCTTTTAAAAATTAAGGCCTGGAGAGATGGTTCAGTGGTTAAGGTGCTTGCCTGCAAAGCCAAAGGACCTAGGTTCAATTCCCTAGGACCCATGTAGACCATATGCACAAGGGGGCACATGCATCTGGAGTTTGTTTGCAGTGGCTGGAGACCCTGGTGTGCCCATTCTCTCTCTCTCCCACTTTCTCTCAAATAAATAAATAAAATATATTTTAAAAATATTTTATAATGAAAATGTAATTACATCTATGACCAGTAAAGAAGTAAATTTCCATGGTTAGTTACTTGTATTGAAAACACAATTATACTATTATGTGTTCTGAATAATTTATTTGATTTAATTCAATTCTCATTTTATGTGACACTTATTTGATATTTCCACCACAACTGTCATATTTGCTGAATTTTTATAATTCTAAAATGAGTTATTACATGACTAAAAGAAGTGCTAGTTTCCAAGACAATGGATTTTCATAGTTCTGAAATTGTAATAGCAAGAATAACTGGTATTTACTGAGTGTTTCCTCTAGACCAGTCACTATGTAAAAGTATCTAAATGCAAAATCTCTTTGGATTTCACTATAACGTTTGGAAGCTAAATATTACATCATTTGCCACTATGCAGATTAATATAGGAGATTATAAGCAGTTATTTCTCAAAGTCATAGGGAGTAGTTAGGCTTCAGTATAAGCAACATAATTATTTGTTTTGCACTTTTTTATTTTTGAAATTTTAATATTTTATACTTTGCATTTGATCCCATTTCCACAAATACTTGCTGTATTTCCTCTCCTCCAATGATTAGGTGTCCATCCTATTTTAATGAATTGTTTTGTTGTTGCTTTTGATCCACTGAGTTAAATTAGGGCCACTTTCATGATCATGTGTGGAGGGATAGTGGGTAACACATCAGCAATCATCCTTGCTATCATTTATTCTGGGAAGTGTGGGGTCTCATGGACCCTTACTTTGTCTATGATGAAGCACTGACAGGCTCAATTTTGTTTAGGAAACCAAATTGGCTGAGTTCATGAGTGCATAAACTTGTCATATCCAGAAAACAACATTCTACAATCCTACTGTCCATACTCCTGCCCTTATATTCTTTCTGCTCTCTCTTCCTCAAGGTTCCCTGATATTTATAATATCAGGCATGATTTCTCTCCTGTGGAGTGTACCTCTATCCCAATGGGAGAGGAGTTATTGCTTCCATAACTTTCATGCCACTCTTGCATTTCTTCTTACACTTTGCATTCTGGGACAGTTATGAACTATACAGAACCTTTATCAGGGAGGCCTATGCATGACTTTTCTCCCCAATTTTTGCATAATGCTTTCTGGCATGAAAAAAGCTAGCCAACAGGGAGGAAGTTTCCAGCTCAGTTCCACCTTGCTTTCTTTATGTCCTGCAACCGAAATGTGTGGTATCTCCAGCAAAATGGACTTACTATTTGTTTTTGGTGAATAACCTAGACCAATGACAATTGCCAATATTGTTTTAGGGGCCCTTGTGGCCTCATTGGGAGGTATCTCAAAACTTACACTGGGATTTTCAACGAATACCATAAGGTTCATCAGAACAATTTATTCATCCATATAGGAGACCTTCATTTATTTTTTTAAAAAATAAATATTTTATTTTTATTTTATTTATTTAAGAGAGTGAAAGAGGCAGAGAGTCAAACCGGGATCCTTTGGATTTGCAGGCAAACGCTTTAACCGCTAAGCCATGTCTCCAGCCCCATTATAAAATATTGTAAATAACTGGTTAAACATAAATGATCATAGGACTTATTTATCTTGAAGTGTTAGTTTGATTCAAGTTGCTTTCACTTATCATAAGCTATTACAGTAACTATAGCCACTGAAAGTGTAGGATTGTGAGGATTAGGAAGAGACAATACATTTTCAACAACTGGAAAGGGAAGCACAGTCATGAATTCACTTTTGTTATATTATTCAACCTTCAATTCAGATAGTAACTCAATCCTAATATTTTTCTAATTGCTTAAATTTTACTAAGAATGTTTCATTCCTCCTTCTGTAATTCCCTAATTTAATGTACATCATTCTTTTTATTTTGTTAATTTTCATAAAATGTTTAATGCATTCCTCTCCTACCCTCCCTGTTCTTTCCCTCTCATTAGACTTGTTTGTTCTGAGATAGTTTTGCTTCTACATTTAGATTTTATGTACACACATGATTTATATACCAAATCTAGGAGCTACAAATGCAGGAAAACATGTGATGCTTATGTTTCTGACACTGGCTTAATTAACTTGCTACAATTGTATCCAGCTATATTCATTATCCAGCTATATTCATTTTTTTGCAACTAATATAAATTTATTCTTCTTTATGACTGAGAAAAATACATAGATTTCAAATTATGGAGCTACCTTTTTGAACTTGGATATTGTAGTTATTTCATGAACTTGGATATTATAGCCTCATTGCTAGTTCAAAACACCCAACCAGCAGCATTTTATGGAAGGAAAGCATTTATGTCTGGTTTACAGTTTCATGGGGAAGTTCCATTGTGGTGGGAAAAACATGGCAAGAGCAGTCAGCCAGGCATCATGACTTCAAGCAACAGGGAGATTTGAAATGTGATCAGAGCTAAATGTGGAAAGAGAACCTGAGTTATCACACCCCCAAGGCCCTCCCCAGTGGCACACATCTTCTGACAAAGGATCCACAAAGTGAGAATTATTATGAGACTTAATAACAAACACATGATGCTATGGAGGGAGCCTTCACATTCAAACCATACCATATATCATTCAAGTCTCAGTAGACTTTGTAGCTCTGATATTTGGAGGTTTCATGAAATTAGGTCGAAAAGTTGTTTTGATTTGTATGTGATTTTTTTTCAGAAATGATTTGAAGACATCATATAAACAGAAAAAATATTTAATAGGACGTTGGAATGAGAATTGCATTAGTTTTGCCAAAAAAAATAAGTGTAAATAATCTAAATTCTTTCTACACATACACAAAACTTACAAAGAAAGCCATGTATACAAATTGTCTCCTCTTCATCAAGGAAACAGGATTGAGTGATATAACCACTGTGCAAATTCTTAATTGAAGGTATTCTGGCACCTTCCTCTTCTGCTAACCACTACAGAAGCTGTGAGGAAAGACAATCACTTGAGCACAGAATTTCTGGGCTGTGATGTATGTACTATGCTGACCCGGTTCTGCATTGATATGGTAACCTTTCCTGGAGAGGGAGGCCACCTGGTTTGCCTAAGGAGGGAAAAATAAACCCAAGTCTGAAACTCAGAGAGCATGAGAGAGGTGGGCTGACTAGCTTCTGTTAAGAGAGAGACTAGCCAGTCATGGTGGTGCACACCTTTAATCTCAGCACTTGCGAGGTAGAGGTAGGAGGATCATCATGAGTTTGAGGCCACCGTAAGACTACATACTGAATTCCAGGTCAGCCTGAGCTAGAGTGAGACCCAACCTCAGAAATACCAAAGAGAGAGAGAGACTAGGGGGCTGGAGAGATGGGTTAGCAGTTAAGGTGTTTGCCTGGGAAACCAAAGGACATAGGTTCACTTCCCCAGGACCCACATAAGCCAAGATGCACAAGGTGACACATGCATCCGGAGTTCATTTATGAGAGCTGAAGGCCTTGATGCTCCCATTTTCTCTCTCTCTCTCTCTCTCTCTCTCTCTCTCTCTCTCTCTTTTCTCTCCCTCTTTCTATCTCTCTCACAAATAAACAAAATAAAATAAAAATTCTTAAAAATTAAATAACAAGAGAGATGAGAGAGCATGATGCTGAGTAGACACTGGCTGGGATTTCTGAAGATTGCTAATTATGGGATGTACTTCTAATGGACTAGATGCATCCATGTGGTTGAGAATGAATGCAGTTATCATGGCTGCCCAGGCTTCGGACATCTAGTAAATGAAAAACCTAAGCAAAAGTGTATGGCAGGTGAGGGCATGAGCCTCAGGGGTATAAGCCTGCTCATGTCTGACTAAATGTATATATTATTCCCACCAAACTGCCCTGGGGGCACTACACTTAATGTTCATGTTCACATATTAACGCTACTCTCACTTCTGGTTAGAGAAGCTTCTCTTTTCAGATGGTGATGACCACTGGGATGACCCAAAAGGCAACATAGTGCTGAGAAGAAGGGAAGGAGGAGTGCCCAGCACTGAAACACCTCTGTCACACTCTCCAAGGCTCAGGGACCATTGCGGAAGAGGGGGCAGATAGAATGGAAGAGCCAAAGGAAGGGTATGAGTTCTTACAATGCAACTGCCCAGACAGAAATTGGCCTCGATATCCATGACCTTGCAGTGCCTAGCAATACCTTCGCAAGACTCTCAAAATAGAAGAAAAAGATGATCAAATTAAAAGAAAGACTAATGGAGAGAGGGAGGGGATATGATGGAGATTGGTGGTCTAAAGTGGAATGGGGGAAGGGGAGGGAAATATATGTATGTAAGTATAGAAGGTGTCAATAAAAAAATA
This sequence comes from Orientallactaga sibirica, assembly GCA_036365145.1. Lineage (NCBI taxonomy): Eukaryota > Metazoa > Chordata > Mammalia > Rodentia > Dipodidae > Orientallactaga > Orientallactaga sibirica. The sequence continues at coordinate 9,686,810 of JAEOAD010000019.1, read as the reverse complement.
ATAAAAAGAAAAAAATATTATGATAAAAATCATCTTGAGTTCTTTAATAAAATTCTAACTTGAATTCTTCAGAGATGTAAAGGTTTCAGTATTTCTGAAGTGTATTCTGATGTCACATTTGAAAACCTGCCAGCAGGGCTGCTTATTGCTCTCACAGATTTACTTATATACTATTATACCATGAGCATAAATGGTTGTAAATGTGCTATTTGAATGTGTGTTCAGATGTGGTTATTTCCATGACAGATAAATACTTGGTATAACAATGGCAGATGCATTGTACATATACACTTGGGGATTTCCAGAGATAATTTTTTTTCTCTATAGCAGATTTAGTAGGCATGCAAATAAAGTTTTACCAGTGCTTGGTGGAGTGGTAAAATTAATGCAGAGTTCTCTTACTGCTCATACAAGCCAGGAATTTGAACCATATGATAGTTTCTAAATGTGCCTGCATTTACTGAAATGATTCAATAAGAATGAGTGGGAAACATGAATATTTCTGTCCCCTGTCCCCCTCCACCTGAAATTAGGCTTTAATTAATTTAAAATGGATTACAATTCCTTTGATCTGGGAGGGAATAGGGTAGAGCTGAGGTTTGAAGTACTTACAAAGATCCCAAAGTGGTTTTAATAAGAAAAAGTATATATATTGGAAGCTTCCGTGTGGCACATGCTTGTTTTATAATGTTTGCACTCACCTGCAGCAAGAATAATCTCCTCCTCATTGCTGAAACGGATTCAGTGATGCAAACAATCAGAGCTCTGTTCTTTTCTGTAAACACACTTGCCACTATTGCAGAAAGTGTTACAGTAAGGGTAATGTTGCATGAACTTGCTCAGTTAAAGACTCTCAAGGAAACTTTATATTTGCTCTACATTTGTCTGCAAATTATTTGCAAATAATTCACTATATATTATGGCTAATTTTTAAAATTATTACCATTTTTCAGAAAATGAGGTTCTATCCAAATTATATATGACTAATTATTTTCAACTAAGCTGAGACTGGAACTATATATCACAAAAGACCCATGTCCTGAATATTTTAGTTTTTCATTTAATCATTATCTCCTGTTTCCATTTATCATATTTTGTCAGCCTTCAACAATGGCTGAAGTATGGTAAAGCTCATGCAAAATGTTAAAGAAAAAAGCAGATAGGAATATTACTTTTCATTTTATTTTTGAAATTCCATTATACTTTGGTGTAGTAAATGACCAAAAATATATTTTTGATAATATTAAGCACAGCATAAATTATAGTAGATGTGTCAAAATTGAAGAATTTGAAAACTATATAAATTTGTATGTGGTGATGCTGGACTTAGTTACTACTTTTCATTTTAAATAGTCCCTATCTAAGTATGTGAAATAATTTTTGTTCAATATATGGAAAAATTTGTATAACCTCTTAGTAATACTTTCATTCAATTTGATGCATATATAACATACCAGTGTCTGTGATAAGTCGCATATATATTCCCCAGTACCCACTGAAAGCCAGATGCACAAAGTGGCACATGTATCTGCAGTTTGTTTTCAGCAGCTAGAAACCCCAACATGCCCATTCTTATTCTCTCTTTCCCTCCTTAAAAAAATAAATAAAATATTTTTAAAAATTGCTTTTTATGTAATAAACATTTTATTAAGAGATACTATGGAATGTCTGCTATTATTTTCAACCTTTCTGCCCTGTTGTTGTTGTGTTTTTTTAATAAAATAGGAATCAAGTTTATTAAGAAAGCAACATAAAAATGCATGCAAAGGGCTGGCGAGATTGCTTACTGGTTAGGGCACTTGCCTGCAAAGGCTAAGGACCTACGTTCCATAGTACCCAAGTAAGCCAGATGCACAAGGTGGTTCATGTGTCTGGAGTTTGTTTGTAGTGTCTGGAGGCCCTGGAGTGCCTATTCTCTCTCTCTATGTGCATCTTTCTCTCGAAAAAATAAATAATACATGTAAAGTGCTGCTGTGGGCTCCATGATTTTCCTGTCAGTCTGACTTACAGAGACCCCTCTTTCATTTAAGGCTTTGCTCAGATTCCAGACTGTGACAGAAAGGGTGGGCTTTCTACCTTTCCCTAAGACCTTATCAGCTGGTGTGTGTGTGAGCAGATTCAAAATGCAGTAAACAAAGACACATAATGAGCCAGATCATTACTATATAGCTGGCTATTTCACATTCCTGGTTCTTTCAACTCCCAAAGCATTGACCCAATGGACCTGTGATATGCCATAAGTCAACTCTTTCTGTCCTTAAAATGTCTCTGTCTCCTGCATGTTTGGTGAGTATTCTCTCCAACAACAAATTTGCATGCCTTTGGCAGCTCCTTCCACAGAGACAAGCCATCAGGTGTGATGCTTTTAGGCCTTTTCTCTGAGGTCTTTCACTCACCCCACTGGGAAACAGGCAAGGACCAATTCCATGTGGATATATTCTCACTTAAGCACATCCAATAAAGAGAAATTAGTCATATCACTTGTCCCAGAAGAACTCAGATAAGCCAGATGACATGCATTGTAAGGGTGAAAACCAATCTTGAGGAAAAATGAAAAACTCCGAGGTATCAAAAGTGAAATAAGCACCCTTCGTTCTATTTCAAGGTGGAGTATTCCATTTGAAAATGCTTGCAGGGACTGGAGTGATGGCTTAGCAGTTAAGGCGCTTGCCTGCAAAGCCAAAGAACCCAGATTTGATTCCCCAGGACCCATGTAAGCTAGATGCACAAGGTGGCACATGTGCCCTGGTGTGCCCATTCCCTTTTCTTCCTTTCTCTCTTTCTCCTTTCCCTCTCTATTCTGTTCCATTTTATTTCCCTCAAAGTGTTCATTTTTAGAGCTTAGTTAGTGTGATGACTCACACCTGTAATCCCTGCACTTGAAAGGCTGAAGATAGGATTGCCATAGTTTGAGAGCAGTCTTCACTATAGCATAAGTTCCAACTTAGCCTAGGCTAGAGTGATACACTGTTACACACACACACACACACACACACACACACACACACACAGCAAGGCTACAAAGATTTCTCAGTGATCTAAGACGCTTGCTTGTAAGCCTGCCAACCCATGTGGTTAGACACCTTGAAGCTGTTTTCTGCCTTTTACACATGTGCTATGGCACACACACACACACACACACTGTGAACTAAAGTTCCCAGAAAACAGCTGTATCTGCTGAAATGACTTTCAGCAAGGCAGAAATCTCTGTGATGACAGAGATGAAATGTTGTAAGTCAGAGCCAAATTACCAATTACCTTGGGCTGCCTTTAGCCCCTAAATAGCCATTTATTGCCCACCTCTGTGTCTGACCTAACATCCTAGTGACTATCAGTTGATCAGGTGTAATCCTTTTTTGAAATGCAAGAACAGACCCCAGCTTCCATCAACCCAAGGGCTGAGAATGTCCTCAGATAGCATCTGATGCCTATGGTGGAGATTTCCCCCGCCTTGCTATAACCCACCTACCTGATGGTCAGCCAATGTATTTGAAAAGTGCCTTGATTTATGACTTTCTTTTGTTTTGTAACTATAAAATCTTCATGAAATTGTTAACACATTGGAACATGGAATTTGGGATAACCTAAATCTGTGTTCTCACGCCATGGTTACTCATATTGGCTCCAGAATAAACCATCTCTTACCCCTTTGGAGGTGAGAGCTGTGTCTTTTGTGTGGACAGTTATGGTGCCAAACATGTGGCCTCAAGGACCAGCCACTTCCACTTATGATGAAGCTGGTCAGAGCCAGGCACCAGCTGAGTCCCTTGTGCCCAGCCATTCAGTGTTGTCTCCTTAAGTGCATGTTGGTGAGTTCATTCTGGGGATCAGACCTCCCTTGATCAGGTCAATGGTCCACTTGTTAATGCTGAGCTGGTTTTAGGACCCTGTTTTTTTTTGTTGTTGTTGTTGTTGTTATTGTTTGTTTGTTTGTTTGGGCATTGTTGTTGGATACAGCTTTTGATTTTCTCTCAAAATGTTTGTTGTAAGGTATCCATTTTGTTTGCTTTGAAAACATTTGGTTTTGACCATTGAGTTTGTTGTTTACATGCAGATCCTTGAGAGCATCTTGATTTCTGACTTTTCTATTTGGTTTGTCTCTGCTAGCATTAAGCATTTTTTTTCCTTGTTACCACTTCTCCCAAGAAAGAGGAAATGGGGGGGGAATAAAAAAAAAAAAAAAAAAAACACTACTAGGGCCAGGCAAGGTGAAGCATGCCTTTAATCCCCGCACTCAAAGGCAGAGGTAGGAGGATCGCCATGAATTTTGTGACCTTGATGCCAATTTCGGAAACTACATCCTGAGTTCCAGGTCAGCCTGAGCTAGAGTGAGACCCTACTTCAAAAAAATGAAAATAAAAACAAACAAACAAACAAAAAACAAGAACAAAGAAACTACTATTTAATACTCCAACTGGCCTGAACACTTTTTTAATTTAACTTGCAAGTATTTGAAAAAAAAATGGAGAAACCTAACTAAAAATAAGTTGTTTACATTTCCCACAATGGGGAATATTTAATCCTAAATTGGGGTCCACGTTTATTTTAAATTTTTTTGAAATGCTAAAATCCTAGGCAATATTTTTTTACAAAAAGAAAATAATAATGGACATCCTGCTTTAATTAAAATTTTAAAACATCAAAAAATGATTAAACTGACAATATATAAACTAGTCAATAAGAGTTCTAGAACCTATAAATTAAAAGGAGAATGCAAAATGAGTAAGATTAAGAAAATTTGAGAGGTTATATCAGAACTACAAATATATTGTACAGAATTTAACTTATTCTCATTTCCTCTCCCTTCTCTGATCTCCTCTCCAGCTCTCTCCAAGCAGAACAGAATCCCATATCAAAGGAGAGACTGTTCCTTGTAAGATAAAACCTAGGGAAGTCTATGATGGATTAAAATCCTCATTTGTAAAGACAGTCTTTTCCTAAGACTCCACACCCACGTTCTCAGGCATGCTTTCCCTCTCCCTCTGAGTGCTCCTTCCTTTACCTCACTCTCCTGCTTCAGTTTGTAAAAAAAATTCATCTCTGCTTCATACTGGCATTTCCTGGAATTCTATAAATCCTAGATACAACCCGAGTTGAGGTCCCTAGAAGCCTAGGGGAACTGTCCCTCAGGCTGTTGAAGATGACAATGTGGACCTGTGTCTCAGTGCCTTGCTGCTGACATTTTGGGGGCTCACAAAGGTCCATCTGAAACATTGTAAGTAAGTCTTAATTACTACGAATTCTCCCAACTGTATTCTTCAATTGTATGGTTTGCTTAGTTTATTTACTTTAATCTATTTTCTGGCCAAAGAAACCCATATAGTGTTTAATGAGTGCCACAGGCGCTGAAGATAAGAATCCCCTAGACATCTATACCTGGTCCTGGGTCAGATGGAACAGCACGTGGCTTTTCCCGGGCATCACATAAGGGCCGATTCCCCAGATGTCCTAAGTCACTCTCTTGTCCTCAAGAGAGCACCTGAGACACAGTGAGAAAACTACTAAAAGCAACACATTCTGGATCCTAAACATAAAGAATGGCCACTTCTCCTACATTTTCCCTGCATGTTTCATTGCTCCTATCTTATCTGCTCTGTGAAACTGATAACATCAGGCAAAGAGATTCCCTAAATGCCATTCTACCAGTCTTTCACTTACACTTAGAGCTAGCTACCCTTTCTCCTCGTGAGCCTGAGTCTATATCTATCCTTGCTAGACCATACTTTAAAGAAGTTGCCCGAACTTTCAAGACAAAAATAGATACAAGTATATGCCATTTCCACCGGTAAAAAAAATAAAAATTAAAAAAAAAAATCTCCCCTTTTATTTTTAGCTCTGAAAAACAAATGGGAATGCTTATCTGCTGTAGATCTACGTAACAAGCTTCACCTTTGATGTTCTGTGTTACTGAGCCTCACATCTCAAAGAGGGATAGAAACTTTTCACTTAACTTTAGTTTATTGGGGTGCACCTAGAATTTATGTGTTTGTGTCATTTTTGTCCATGACGCTTATATTTTTGTGTGTGTGTGTGTTTTGTCCAAAAAATGACAATATAAAGTTCCAAATATATAAAACTTGTGGCCACTTCAATTTTTCATTATTTTTGTTTTTGCTTTCAATATATTTTTGATATACCAACTTAAAATGTAAATGTATGTGAATGTGATGGTCTATTAAAAGATTTCTAATAAGTACATATTCTTAACCTTAAGTACTCTTAGCTTCTTAAAACCTATAAAATGTTATTTTAGATTTACAAAATGTTCATTAAATCTTAAGTACTACTTGTTTGGATGATATAATATCAATTGAAATCTATATTTTAGGCTATAGAGGTTATCATTGGATGTACAGATTTTGATTATTTCCTTTTGAACAAATTTTAAAATTCTATTTAATTGATTTTCAATGGTCATAGAATGATTACAATTTCTTTTTGAGAATTGATATAAAATGCCAAATATAGATTCTTTCATTTTATGTACTCATTTGGGAACTATTAAGTGTCTTTTTTAGTAGAGATTACAGAAATACAATCCCAGGAAAAAAAATGGCATTCAGAATCTGGGTAGGCCTATGTGTGTGTGTGTAATAATGATAGCCATGTTGTTAAGTTTGCAATTAATATCTTATGATTTTTTTAAAAATGAATTTTAGCTTAAAGTTGTGAGTTTAAGATGTAAAAATTATTGCCTGCCTGTCTATGTTCTTCTCCAAAACAGTTTTTTTTCTTGAGGTTTTACCATGTAAAAAGAAAACTGTTATCAAAGGCAAACAAAGCAAGATAATATCTTTGGCATCTCTGTTTTAAAACCTTTTTATTTTTTTTAAATTTATTTATTTGCTAGCAGAGAGAAAGAGAGAGAGAGAGAGAGAGAGAGAGAGAGAGATCTAGGAAAGTTCCATAGTGGCAGAAGAAGCTGCCCCCCTTTACCAAATCTATGCAGAGAGCACACTCTGGGAATCTTGGGAAGAGCTCAAGCACTCTGCATACCTTAGGGCTAGACCCCAGGATCCACCCACAAGACACCTCCTCCAGCCAGGCAGATAGAAATCCAATTTACAACTCTAATAAACTCCTGAGGTTATTGGGAGACATAAATTCAAACAACCATATGGCCCTAAGAAAAATTCTGTAGCAAGGGTGCTGCTAAAAGACTCCAAGGAAAGTTGTGTGGCAATTACAAAAACCTTGATTTTGGTGGCTCAGAGAAGGGATTAGAAAGGCAGTTGGAGAAGGAAAAAAAAAATGAAGAAGCATAAGGTTATTGTACTAATTCAGACCAGAAACAGTGAGTGCATCATTTAGAACTACGAGTGTGGCTTGTTGCCAGGAAAGACTTGGCAGATAAGTTGCTTAGACACTGGTTTGAGGGAGTACGTAATGAGGGAGCTGAAATAAAAGGAAATATTTGAAGATACATTATTGAGCAATGGCTTAGATTAGTTAATTAACGGATTAGCTAGCAAGTGGCATAAACATTTGCACATACAGATCTCATATTCAAGAGAACCACAGTTCAGTTTTATTTCTAATAAATAGGAAGTCCTCATCTTCAGTTGTCAGGGTGGCTTGGGGCTGTCCACCATTCTCTAATTGTCCTGTAGAACAAACATTAATGAGTAATTCTGGCTGCTATTTGGACCTTAGCTATTGTCTGGTCCAATGGCTCCTTGGACACAGATCTGATGCTATGTAAAGTACAATTGCTTTGAGAAGAGGCTTCCAGTACACATGTTTATTAATGAATTTCCCAATGTATCTTTGTACCACTGCTGTGACTGCAATGTGGTTATCATTGTGGTCCTTTACAAAAAAATCTGAGTCTCAAAGACCCAATGATTTCTAAGTCTCTTACTATTTAGAGGCTTAGCAGAAAGTATAATCTAAGGTCTGCTCTTTCTCCCACTTTAGTGTGCTTATCAAAACCCTATGTTTTATCACTCACTCATGACTTTGCTTCATTCTTTTCAGGCTATCTGGCAGCTTCACCTTAAACATCTTTCTATATTTGTAAAGATTCAGTCTTTCTTCAGTTCTATCAGTGAGATGAACTCTTATTCCTTTCCACCTGATTTTATATGGTTCTTGTTGCCCAGTTTTGTTTTGTTTTTTCCTAAGATCAATGTGCTGTTCCATTTGTTTCCTGAGATCAATATTTTTCAGTGCTCTGCCAGCAACTCCTCTGGAAAACTTCTTTTGAGTAGTTATGTTACCCATACTTTGTGGTTGTTTAAAACTGCATTCTATGCTGAGTTGCTTAGGGTAGAGAAGAAAATGATCTTTAGCTTCAGCACAAGAATATATAATTGATTTTTTCATAAGGCTGGAAGAAAGGATTTGAAAGCATCCTCTATAAGTACATGATAAATGTTTAGGAATATAGATGCATTTATCTTGATTTAAACATTGCACAATATAAACATGTCTCAAAACATCACTTGGTCTTATTCCATTTACATGTATAGTTTTTATACCTGTATGTATCAATAAAAAAGAAAGAAAATGAAATATTAAGTAGTACTACTGAAACTTTTTCTGGCTAGAAATCCAGGTGTTTTAGTGTATAACAGAGGAATTTAGAGGAAGAAAAGGAGGGAGATTTTATTATATTTCCAAACTGTATTTAGTAAAGTAGTTAATAAAATAAAGAATAAAAGATGAAAAGTTATGTTAACAATACTTAAGTAATGCCAGTAAAGTTAAGAATAAATAGTAAATTTTAAATCTCTAAAATGACAAATAAAATATTATGATATATATGTAAATTTTGGGTAGTGAGGGAGGAGTTGTCATGATCGACAACATGAACTGTGAGAGTCACAAAGTAGACTTGGTCTGGTTCTGATGTCTTAGTTTGAAGAAATAATCTTTTCTGGAAACCAGTCACAATAGTATTTAATTACAGAGATTCATACATATTTAAATACTTCTCTTATGATTTTTATACCTCAGGCAAAAGAATCTTTTAAAGGAATAAAGCTTTGGTAGATACAGTAAAAATAACAAATTTAATTCTGCACCTTATTAACATAGCTAATTTGTTAAATGATAAATCTTATTATGTAACCATCCCTCCTGATGTGCTGGGAAAAGAGTGTGTTTATTTGTATGCACTTGTAAAAGAAAGCATTTGAAAGAAAACTTTATTTGTTGAGCCCTGGCTCAATTGTTTATGACAACATGTTGACTGTGCCTGAGATTCTTTATAAGTTTAATGGGAATTTTCACAGAGTAATTGTTAGATTAGTAGGTGATTCATGCAAAATCATGAGGAAACAGCCAATCATATATTAGGTGTTAAATAGTTGGTGGCATTCTGAGTGACTATGTCCCCCAAATAGTCATATATCCCTTTAAGTGTCAAAAAGTTATCATTTTAAAAACGTGCCTAAAAAAATCTATAAACTGACCGGGGAGATAGCTGTCAGTGAAACACTTGCCATGAAGCTACGGGGACAGGAATTCCTAACTCAGAACACTAGAACTTACCTAAAATAAGCCCCATGAGGTGGCAATGCCATATGCGCACTTGTAACTCTAGTATTTGGAGAGAGATAGGCTGATAGCTGGTTCTCAGTGACCAGCCACTCAACCTACTTGGCAATCTCCAGTCCAAAGAGAGACTGCTCCTGGAAAAGGTAGATAGCACCTGAGGGGAGACATCCAAGTTGTCCTCTGGCCTCCAAATGCATGCACATGTACATGCACACTTGCACCACACACATAAACATTCACACAAACATACATACATATACACAACCATCTCAAAGATGTTGTATTTCACTGCTGCTTCCAACTGTGTGATGAAATGCAAGTCCTGTTTTTAAATAGGACCAAACAAGTTCAAGTCCCTTAATGTTGATTTATGGACAGAGTGAGGGAACAGTTACATTTGAAGGGAAGACATACTTCCACCTACAAAAGTTATTATAATTACTTATGTGTCATAATTTGTTCTCTTTTGGGGGCTTGCTTATGTGTATGTGTGTTTGTCATGTTTTATGTGGTGTGTGTGTTTTGTTGTAGAAGTGTGTGTGCAATGTGGTATGTGTGGCATATGCATTTCTATGTGCCCTTACAGACTCCCTACGCTTGCCTGCCAAATTTCAGATGTCCAACTCCATCATTTCTCCTGTTTTTATTTGAGCAGGAGCATCTTACTAACACTGGAGCTTGGCATTTGTTTCTCACAAGCCCGGGTGATACTCTGTTCTCTTTGTTCCTTTATGCAGGACTGGGGTTACAGACATATGTGGCCATGCCCAGCTGTTTAACACTTGAGATCAGACAGTTTCACACCCTATTAGGCTCTCATGCTTTCACAAGAAGTCTTACCTACTGAGCCATCTCTCCAGCCTTGCATCAGAATTATTTCTAACATGGTCTTAGAGAATCAGTCTTTGAAACACAACATTTCACAAAACAAATAAATGGCAATATTATTGCCGCTAAACAATTTCTGCAAATACTCCATGCATACTAAAAAGTTGAAAGGGTAGGACAGTTAACATCAATATATCTTCAGCTGACTTATTCCATTATGAGCTCATTGGCAGGAATAATTCACATATCCTCTGCACAATTATAATAACCTTCAAATATTTCAGTATGTATTATCTGAGAAGAATGCTCTTCTATATTAACCTAAACTCAATAAAATTGTCCTATCTAAAATATAGCAAGGAAAGCGAATTACAGTATATTATGAATACTTTATTCCAATTCTATAAATAGTATCCATTGAAATTTTACTTGAAAACTTAGTAATCTTGTACTACATTGACTTTCCAAGTCTCAATTATTTTAAGCTGAAACCATTCCCTAGTCTTTTTGGCTGCATTCCATTACATTGATTTTGTTGTTGTTGTTGTTACAAATAGGCCAATTGTTTTACAAAATGAACCTCAAATTGGATGTCTAATTGTTCCCTTTATTTCTTTCTGATGTAAAAATGCTATAATGTCACTTTGTCCTATGATTTGGTGATACTAAGTTCAATCATATGGTTACAATGACATTCATCTGATTTTTCATTTAATAAAGGCCTTTTCTTTCTTCATAACTATCATGCAATCTGCTACATGATAATCTAACTACAATGTCCTGTTCACCAAGAAAAAAATCAGCCAGTGATTACAATATCCTTCTTGATGCATTCATGCTACAATTACTACCTGAGGTAGTTTGAATCTATGTCCCCTAATAGATTCACATGTTCTAGAATTGAGTTAGCAGCTTCTGACCCTAGCAAGCCAACTCCTGTTACACTGTATGAGGATCCTAAGGTTTAGCCCTAAGGTGTTACTGGGGTGGGACCTAAATTCCAGCTAAGGTATAGAGAGGGAGATCTGCCTGGGCTCCCTGCTGTTTGCCTGCCAGTTTTGCTCTTGCTTTTGGTAGTGAGTTTTCTCTTTTTCACCATTATGGATCTAGAAGTATCAATAAATCCCTTCCACCCATAAACTGCCTGGTTTGGAAGCTCATCCCAGCAAAGTGAAGCTGGTTGTGACTCTACCCTTTTGCATTCCTTCCATATTCCAGAGTGTGCCCTTTTTGTCAAATAGTTGTTTTTTTTTTTCCACAAAATTCCAGATTAATGTGTTGATTTAAATTAATAATGTCATAACTCAATATCATAATTATTCATTTGCACTCTAAAATTGACACACATTGATCCAATAGAAGATTCTTTAAACTACATGCCAGTGTTTCCCTATTTTTATTACATATTTTTAATAGAAGTATACTTGTATAACAACTCAGAATCATTAGCCCACACCTCAAAGGGAAGGAGTTTCCCATCCTACAGTATTTATATGTTTTCTAGTCTTTACCTGCATGTGGATGTGGGTAGATTATGTGCATGTGTGCATACATGTTTGAATGTGTATGCAGGGGTGAGTGTGTGTGTATGTGTGTGTGTGTAAATGTCCGTGGTTTAGATATGGCATCTTTCTCAATCACTTTCCACCTTATTCTTTGACACAGGTTGTGCCACTGAACGCAGAGTTTACAAATTTACTTATAGACTGGACTAACCATTGAGCCCCAGGGATACCCTGCCTCTACTTTCCCAGTATTGGCATGCCTGGCATTTTACATGGTAACTAGGGATCCAAGGTAAAGGCTTCACTTGAGGTTTGACTTAGAGTCAAAACATGGAATTAATTCTCTATTGATCTTATTACCAGTTGTGCAAACATTGTTACCTTTATTGAAGAGCTAAGAGATTTTACATTTGTATGGCGAATTCTTAGACTCAGTCTCTACATTGGATACTACAGAGTGAATTACAGAAAATAGCATGCTAGAATGTTTAATGGCCAGATTCATCATTTTGAAAGAATAATTAAATCTGGATTTATCAACAATTAATTCCATAAGTCATGTAATTTTCCAATTTCAATTATTTTTAGTCTTTTGTTAAATTAGTCTTGGTGTCAGAAGAAATGTCACTTGAAGAATATCAAATCAGAAATGCTTTTATACTTAGACAATTACAGATCTTCCCCTAAGGGATAATACTGCTTTATTCACTTCTTCCATGTCATAAATTTTGTTTGAAATATCTAAGACATTTAACATGTATGATTATACTAGTATTCCAATGTGTTATCAGAACAGAGAAAGATTTTTATGGCCAGTTTATTTTTTTCTTACTATGTTACAGCTTTTCCTTTCTAATCACATACATAAAATAGAATTCCTTAACCCAACTACATACCTTGATGGCTAGGTTTGCTAAAAGTACACAAATACATACAACAATTTCCTTCCTTCCTTCCTTCCTCTTCCTTCCTTCCTTCCTTCCTTCCTTCCTTCCTTCCTTCCTTCCTTCCTTCCTTCCTTCCTTCCTTCCTTCCTTCCTTCTCTCTCTCTCTCTCTCTCTAACTCTCTCCTTACTCTCTATAGCTGGAGTTAAGATTAATGTACAAAGAGTGACTATAAGAGGCAACATAATCTCTCTCTGTTCTAATAAAGTGATGGGTAACAAACAGAATGAGGCAAAAAGACAAATTTCGGTTGATTTTATATGTTCATTAAAATGGACAAAATTTAACTTATTACTTAAACGACTAAGAACACTTTGTTACAAACATTTTCCTTATATCTTGTAAGATCCTCAAGGCCATTTAAGTTATAGCAACAACTCGAAGGCTCTTCGGTGATTGGTGTGGCTTAATGTCTATGGTGAAATGCAGCAAACAGAGAATGAAGAGACAGAGCATGAGGACTTTGACTCCTTCTAGCATCAAACCTGTAGTCTGTAAGTGCTGTGCACTTTTGAGTCATTTCACCTCATGTACAATCTATTCACTCTACATGGAGAGTTGACAGTTTCCCTTGGGCCAAGTATAGCCCTATGCCTATTTTTTTATGAATAAAGCATTATAAGAACATACATCTAGTTAGCTCTGAATCATTTTCACATATTTTCTCACCATACCAATTCATGTTTACTCTATACTAACAAATAAATTGGACCAGAAGCTATCTGTGTGATATTGGTCATATGTGTTAACTTACCCTCCTTACAGGAATTCCAATAGAATACTATACATGAGGAAAACTATATGAAGCAGAAAAAGAAGACAGGGACTGGAAAAATAGTGCAGTAGATAAAGTTCTTGCCACACATACATTAATACCTCAGCTCAGATCCCCAGAACCCACATAAAAGCTAGAAGTTACAACATGAACAGCTGTAATCCCAGTACAAGTACAGCAAGAAGGGAGGAGAGGACAAGAGAATCATTCAGAAGCTCACAGGCCCGCTAACCTGTCAAATGCAATGTTAAACAAAGAGAGGTCCTGCCTTGAACAAGAGGGAAGGAAGGGACCAACAACTGAAGCTGCCCTTTGATTCTGCATGTGTTCATGGCTTTTGCACATATGCGCTCAAACACAAGAACATGCACATGCGTCATACACATGCAAAAAAAGGAGGGAAACATAGAAGAAAAATAATTAAAACATGGAAGGAAATACAAAACACAGTTAGAATAATCTTTTGTTTAAAGAATGTTTGAGAAAACCCACAGTGTGGCAAATAGGGGCTACAGTTTTCCTCCACACCTTGCAAAGGAGAAAGCCATGAGAACAACTGGAAACATCGGTGTAATCTTTGGTTATCAGTTTTGATGAATCTGCCATGCTACAGAAGATGCATCATCAATAAACTTTTTCTATAAACCTAAACTTTTTTTTAAATAAACTATTTTAAAGCCATTTTCCTGATATATATATAGTTATAAAAATAAAAATATTAATAACAATTAATTTCTATGTCATAATTATGGTTTGCCTAATTATGGTTTGCCTCAGAAGACCACAAGCATTTTTCATAATTCAAATAAAAATATGAGAGATAGAAGCATGGAAATATTAGGGAAGTTTTCCTAAGTCATGTAATTTTCCAATTTCAATTATTTTCAGTCTTTTGTTAAATTAGTCTTGGTGTGAGAAGAAATGTCAGTCAGTGAAGAATATCAAACAAGAAATGGTTTTATACTCAGTCAATTACAGATTTTCCCCTAAGGGATAATACTGTTTTATTCACTTCTTCTGCGTTATAAATTTTGTTTGAAATATCTAAGACATTTAACATGTATGATTATACTAGGATTCCAATGTATTATCAGAATAGAGAAAGATTTTTATGGCAAGGTTATTTTTTCTTACTATGTTACAGCTTTTCCTTTCTAATCACATACATAAATTATATCTAGTTATAAAAATTATATATATATATATATATATATATATATATATATGTATGTATGTATGTATTTATATGAGGTAAAGAAAGACATATGTGGGCTGGAGAGATGGGTCAGTAGTTAAGGCACTGCCTGTGAAGTCTAATTCCCCAGAACCCATGTAAACCAGATGCACAAGGTAGCATATGTTTCTAAACTTTCTTTGCAATGCTTAGAGCCCCTGGCGTGCCCATTCTCTCTCTCTCCCTATCTCTTTCTCTCTCTCTCCCTCCCTCTCTCTCTTTCTCTCTGTTTCACTCTCAAATAAATAAATAAAATACACAAAAAAAATAAAAGAAAGACTTATGTAAAGGAAATTAAAAGAACTCTACAAAGAAAATAACTGATAACTGATTGCAAAGGCCTACATGGGACATTTGATGTCATCTCCCCAAGGCTCAGGAAACCTCCTGGATGTGGAGGCAGAATGTGTGGTGGTTTGAAAGGTGTCCACCATAAACTCATGTGTTCTGAATGTTTGGTTCCCAGCTTATGACAATTTGGGATGAGGAGTCTTACTGGAGGCGGTGTGTTGTTGAGGGCAGGCTTAAGAGTGTTACATCTAGCTCCCCCTTGCCAGAGTTCAGATCACTTTCCTGCTGCCATTTTCTTTGATATTGGCAAGGAGGTGATATCCAGCCTCTACTTATGCCACACTGTCCTCTGTCATCATGAAGCTTCCCCTTGAGACAGCACCACAAAATAAACAACTTTCCTCCCATCAGCTGCTTTGTGTGGTGTATTTGTCCCAGCAAGGAGAAGATGACTGCAACAGAAAGTAAGAGTTGGAGGTTCAGGAGGAAGTCTGTGGAACTGTCTCAACCTGAAAATGAAATGACCATTACTTGAATGAATTCCCAGCAGCTTTATAAGACCTGCCTAGCATAGAACCAATCAGCATTTATTCATTGAATGGAGAGGGTCTCATGAAGTCACATTCCTTCCTAAGGAGAAAGTGGCAGTTAGTGTTTGCAGGTGAGGGGGTGTTATTCTCTGCAATGATATATTCACTAATAAGTGAGGGGAAGAAGAAGTGGTTCTGAGAGAATGCAGAGGAAGAAGTGATGTAGTTCTATATGATCAAGCAAAAAGATATTAAATTGAATTAAAACTTGCAAAAAGGAAAGAATTCTATTACAAAGAAAGAGATGGAGAAATAAAAGTTCACAAGAAGAGAAATAGTCTCAAGAAAAATACATACTACCATTGAATGCTTTGGGTGTGAAAATATGTTGAGTTTGATGACTAGAACCTCACTAAGTTTTAGAAAGCTATTTTAGAAGTCAAGGTGAGGTGAATTAAACATGGCAAAGAAATATGAAAGCAATGACACTATTAACTTTTGTGTGCAAGTGACAAAATGCTGTCCAAAGGTTTTCTTGATGGTGGGTATAGTAAGCACATGTGTATGATGGATACAATGACAGAGTCTGGAGAGAGTGTAAAATTAGACAATCTATGATAGATAACTCTCCTAGGGATCTTAGAAAAAACTGAGTCCTTGACTTATGCAAAAAAAAATATTATTATCCATGACACAAGACTCCATTAATACTTGTTAAGAAAAAAACAGAATTATAGTACAGCATTTCCCTGAGTAAAAAAAAATAAGTAAAAATAAAAATAAGACTTCTGCCAGGCCTGGTGGCGCACACCTTTAATCCCAGAACTCTGAAGGCAGAGGTAGGAGGATCACCATGAGTTCAAGGCCACCCTGAGACTACAGAATGAATTCCAGGTCAGTTTGGCTAAGGTGAGACTCTAACTCGAAAAAACAAAAACAAACAAAAAAACAGACGTCTGGTTAAAATGTTGGACAACTTTAATATGAGACATAAATATCTATTATAAATTACTTCAGTAAAAAATAAAGAAGAAAACTATTTGAAAAATTTAAAATAATAGGGTTAGACCCCACTGCTTACAATATAGAAACTAAAAAATGACTGAGAAACAACATGGGCAGATTGTAAGAGAAAATAAATGAGCCTCAAATTACCCCATCCTTGCAGGGACCTTGTGAAGAAAAGAAACTGGCCCATTATGTCCTCCATATATATAATGGCTTCATTGTCCTTTTATTAGGCGAATGTGACAACCACTACACTACGGAAACCTGCATTCATTGTCCTTTTGTTATTTAACTTAAGACTGTTCAACATCACCTGTTTAAGAGTTTTCATAAGCTCCTCAACTAACATTACATCATATCCTGGCCGTATGACACTATAGGATTCTCTGAATGTGGCGTATCATTACCTACTAATGTATTATATGATTAAGCCTGATTTTTCATTGTAATTTCTTTACTGCCTAGAGCAATGTCTGCAATCTGAGTGCCCCTCAAATACATAAACCAGTGGCTGAAAAATAACATTATAGCCTTAATTATCTCTTAAAAGCAGAAAGGAATATTCTCTTTAAAAGAGAACATGGTGAACTTGTGAAAATAAGAAAGTGGTCCAAGTTGGAAAGGCTAATGGGTAATTAAATAATGAGATGGGTTGCTGAGAGCATTTAATGGCTCATTTAATCACTCATTCACCTACATTGACTAAGTTCTCCATGTGAGAATATCATCTCTTCCTTCCTGCCTCTCAGACTTGGCTATTTGAGTAACTTATGGTTTTGGCAGTTTTTTCTATCTTAATCACAAAATGACTTTTTCTTCTAAGTCTGCATCATCCTATCAATTCAACCTATGAATTTATTTTCTGAAACGTGGCTGCCTTATGTAGTTCAGGCTTGATTGAAACTTACTATAATCTACAATCCTATTGTCTTGGACTCCTGAGTGCTGGGTTGACATTTTTTTTTTCTGCTCCCATCACAGAAAAGTATCTTGTTTATGTTTTTGCAATCACCCATTAATTTTTAAATATGTTAGACAAGGTTACGAACTATCAAGGAATGGTGACTCACCAGTCAGCTGTGCAATCTTGCAATTCCAATTAGCTAATATCAATATGCCATAATATTGCTTAATATCTATGTTCATGAAAACAGACAGAACATAGTTGATGAAACTAAAGTCTTCTTGTTACCATTTATAAATAATCATTGCTCTCCCTACTGGAAAGAACTAGTATCATTAACTTGATGTATATAATCAGCTTATAAACATATCAGCTGTAATCAGTTTATATCCATGTCAGCTTATATCTATATGTTGGTAATTTGCATGAATTTAATATACTGTAGGTCTCTTTCATATAAACAAGAATTTTTAATATTTATCCATAAGTATGTTGATAAATATGCATATATATTTTATTCATTTGAATTACATGTCACTCTTTCATATGTATATACTGTTTTTATTACCCATTCTCATATTGATGTCTATTTCCACTTAGGAGATAATAAATAAGGATTTGAAAATGCAGGAGAAAGTGTTGTGCTCCATAGCAAACAGCATTGAAGCAGATAGACTTGGTCAGCAATGTTAAATAACTCAGTAGAGAAATTTAGATGAGTTTAAAAAGTTTGGTTTTAATGAAGTGATGGGCCAGAAGCTACATTAGGGAGATCACTGTGGGTAAATGGGCTAACAGGAAAGAAATTGCCCTTTCAAAAAGCAAAGGCACACACATGCACACACACACACATGAACACACAAAGCTGAGATGGAAGAAAAGGTTGGTATAAAAACTTAAACATATGATTGTGCTTCTGGGAGAAAATAGCCAACAACATTGTGTGCTAGCATGGGGCACAGCTATGCAACCAGCTTGACAAAGTGGTCATGCATGTGCAACAGTGTCATCCAACCTAGGTTGGTAACCAATGGCTCTCTGATTGGCTAAGAGATCTAATCAGGGGAAATGAACCCAAAGCTGGAATTGGGAACAAGTCAGAATCCTATGCAGACCAAGATCATGGTCTCCAATGAGAAGCACTCATTTGTCTTAGGCCAAAAGAGAGGCTACAACCATCAAAATCTCTTAATTATAATGCTTGTCCCCTTTAACCTCCACTGATCTACATCTCCACTGGAGAATTTTATTTTTTTCATAAAGCAGAAAGAACTGAGGAGATAAGCCACCTCTCACACATCAGCCAGGGCATAGGTGAAACCACACAGGAATTGGTGAGATGAGCAAGAGTGCTACTTCCATGACAAGCCTGACAATCAGAGCCAGAGTCATGAAGGCAGCCACTGAGGATACTCAAAATATGCCAAAGCAGAAATCTAGAAGGTGCTGAGAGCTCATCCTAAAGTAAACTTAAAACAAACCTACTGCAGCTCAGGGAACTTTGTAGAAGAGAGGCAAAAAGATTGTAAGAGCCACAGGGTAGGAGGGAAGACCAAGAGGCATTGCCACTCTGCCAATGACTGACTGCTGCTCTCCCAACTCATAACCATAACTCATAACTCCATGGTGAATACCAGAATCCCTCTGATGAAGGCCCTCTGAGGAATGGGGGCAGGAAGGAGGGAAATGATGGTACCAACAAATGATGAACCCACACAAAGTTTTCCACTTAATAAAATAAGACCACACTACAGAAAGAGTAAGGGGGCTGGAGAGATGGCTTAGCCATTAACGAGCTTGCCTGTAAAGCCTAAGGACCCATGTTCAACTCTCTAGATCTCACAAGAGCCAGATGCACAAAGGTGAGGCAAGCTCAAGATCACACATGCCCACTAGGTGGTGCAAGCATCTGGATTCAATTGTAGTGGCTTAGGCCCTAGCACGCCAATTCTCCCTCTCCCTCTCTCCCTCTCTAAAATAAAAAAGTTTTTTAAAAAGAGTAAGGAAGCTTAAATCATAGGAACAGTACACAGGAGAATTTTACATCCAAGATTACAGTATATCCACCATCAATTTACTATGCATGAAAAGAAGATAGACATAAATGTGGAAAAAGGTGCTGACAACAAATTCATCACAGATTATGAATGAGGAGTGCTATGAAGGATTATTAAGGAATATTAACTGGCAAAATATGGAGATATAGATATATATGGCAATATATTCTAATCACATTATAAGCAAAACCGCACCAAAGAAGAGTGCATTTCATCAGCAGAGAATAAAAATGAAAAAGTAAGGCTCAAACTTTAAACATAGAACTAATGATAAGTAAAAGTTATTAACTAATTAAATAACAGGCCTATATTATAATTCTACCAAATTAATAAATTAGCAAAGTACAAAAACTGTCTAGATTATATATTTATAATGGATGTGGTGGTACATGCCTTTAATCCTAGCATTGGGAGGCTGAGGTAGGAGGATTGCTGTATGTTAGAGGACAGCCTGACAGTAATTTCAGTTCAGCCTGGGCTAAAGCAAGACCCTGTCTTAAAGAAAGAAAGAAAGAAAGAAAGAAAGAAAGAAAGAAAGAAAGAAAGAAAGAAAGAAAGAAAGAAAGAAAGAAAGAAAGAAAGAAGAAAGAAAGAGAGGAAGGGAGAAAGAAGAAAGAAAAAAGAAAGAGACAGAGAAAGAAAGAGAAAGAAGATGAAAAGAAAACATGTATTGAAAACAAAACCTTTGCTTTTCTACAGAAAAATAACCTTATGACTTACATTGTAAAACTTAATGCATATATAATATTAAATTCCATTTCACAGTCTGAAGATTAGTTAAAAATAAAACATTTCTGAAATAACATGAGCTGACATGGATATAAAATTGATATACCAAGAGTATGGAGAGCAAAGATTAAACCAAGTGTATATGAGAACCTTTGAATTCTAATTAAAAGGTGGCCTGCAATCAATACAAAATTGAAAATAAGAGTCTTATGTCTCTTATTGGAAACAAGGGGGAATGTTCCTCCTATGAGCCTCCCTTTTCTTAAAGCATTCACTTAAAATAATGGAGCAGTTCTGTTTTTATGTCTTTGAAATGTATGCATCTCTTTATAGACTCAATAAGGATTTTGCAGTTTTAAATTTGCCAGTTTTAAATTTCAGGCTTTTTTTTTTTTTTTTTTTTTTTTTTTTTTTTTTTTTTGGTTTTCTGAGGTAGGGTCTCACTCTAGCTCAGGCTGACCTGGAATTCACCATGTAGTCTCAGGGTGGCCTCAACCTCTCAGCGATCCTCCTACCTCTGCCTCCTGAGTGCTGGGATTAAAGGCGTGCACCACCATGCCAGCTCAGACATTACTTTTTCAAGGACCTACAAGCCATCTTTCTTATTATGAGGGAAGACGGTGCCCTACCTGTTTGTTTCTCTGAAGAGCAGCCTAACTTCATCTAAAGTACCTTTGTGTAAATCTCCTTTCAGTCATTAAAGCCTACAGAGAGCTGATTTTTTTTTGAATATAGCCCATTAGCTAAACAAAAATAACCATCCAAGTTACCTGGTTCGTCCAGATGAACCATATGTGTCAGTGTTCTCATGTTCACCTATGCGACCCTAGTTATTGGCATCTTCAAAGTGTGAATGTGGAGGGTTGTGTCTGCTTAGCTGATGAGCTGACTTTTCAAAAACACACTCACACCTATGTTTTTGATGCTGCAAGTCCTACTGACTTATTTAGAACTTCTGTGACTATAGAGAGTTGGAATATTACAGATCTGAAGGCAAAGTTTCATGGGCTGCCTTTGGTCATTCATTGCCTGCTTATGTGTTTGATCTACCATCTATCCCTGCCACTGTTTGGTGAATCCTCTGGGAATGTCCAAGAAGACCCCTACCTTACACCAACCTAAAGGCTGAAAATGTCATCAGATAATACCTGAGGCCTATGGCAGAAACATCTCTGCCTTGCTGTAAACCACCTAGCTGATGTGTTTCCACCAATGTATCTTAAAGGTACCTTCATTAATGATCTTCTTTGTTCCATTACTCTGTAAACTTTAGGGTACTGTTACCATGTTGGAACACAGTGTTTGGGGTAACACAGAGTCATGGTGACTCTCAAATAGACTGTGTCTCATATTCTTTGAAAAGAGAACTGAGTTTTTGTGTTGAAAGCCATCCCTTCTGCATTCTCCCTGCTAAAGTGCTGATTCCACTTTTTTTTTTTTTTTTCCTATTTGGTCTTTATAGAAAGTTCTTCTAAGTTTGGAGGAGATTATAATTTTAATTCTATTTTCCCAACACTAGTAGAAAGCCTATTGTTCAAGTGTTCATATTAGAACTCAGAAGAAAAATGGATTGACAGTTAAAGTTATTTGTTTGGTTTCTCCATGTAATAAGTAGAAGGAAGGCAATTATATAATTGTCTCCCGTGTTGTTTTGATAGAAATTACCAACAGTCATTTGGAATTAATTAGCTTTCTGTTGCTTTTTTTCTCACATTGTACTCTGGATTCCCTCTGTGCCATTTCCATTAACTCAACATTGGTTTTATCTGAAGTCCTTCCTATGTTATTTTTTGAGAGAATATCAGATAGTGATAATCCTTCTGATAATTTGACAATAAAATAGTTTTATTTTCTAATTCCACTGAGTTATCTTGATGCAGCATAACAGTCTAGATTCAAATAGATTTTTTTCTTAAGACTTTTCTCAACATTATTATGTTGTCTTGTAGCATTGAGCCATACCAATTTAAAAAGGTCAGAGTAATCATGATTTTAATGAGTACATCTTTTTGGACATTTTCTCTCTGGGAAGTTTTAATAATGTTTCTTTCATCATTGATATCAAAATGTCCTCTAAGAACTGCCTAGGTATAAATAATTGTGCATGTTTCTCAGAGTCCAGAAGGCATTCCCATTGGTAAATTGCATTTCATCATCAGCAGTTTTTTCTCTTTACTTCATTATTCACTTTTATGTCTCCATCTATTATTCTGTTTAATTAACAATGGAATTTTGGATGTGTATTCTACATGTCTTAACTTTTCTTCTATTTAATTTAAAATTCTTGTGATGTTTCAGAGAAAATAATCTGTCCCACGTTCCAGGCCATTTAAGATGTAGCAATTTAACTTGTTGGTCTTTTGGTAGCACTGATTTTTTTTATGATGATAAAAGTACTACTAACTTCAATAAAAGTCTCTAATTGTATGAAATATTCAGTTTTTCAGAAAAAATTATATTTTTACAGTATTTTTGTTTTTACATAATTTTGTTACATATTTCTCCCTGTGTTTTTTTCTTTAAAATATTTGAGGACTCTTGTATGCAAGAATTAATTTCTTACTTCCATTAGTTGTCTCTCTATTGTTCCCTGTCCATGAAAATACCAATGAGAAATAATGAAATCTTATGAGGGACTTCCAAAATACTTCTGTATTCCTTTACTTGTGATATGTTTCACTGGGAGACTGTCTGCTGTTAAAATCTCCCAGGTCCCATACTCAGTGACTTGCTGAAGATTCTGCTGGGTACAGCTCAGAAGGAGGTGGTTGATAGGGGTTGCTGGAACAGACACTCCTATGTTCAGTCCAGGATTGTGTTCATAATCTTCTACTTCATTTTACTTCTGTTTCTGTATTTTGAAGAATCTACAATGATCCTAACATTCCCATGAATTCTTACCACAAATGCTATGGGTTTAACTTTTCCTTCATTTTTCCTTCATTTTTATTTATTTATTTTGAAGGAATATGTCAAAACTTTGGTACAGTTATGAAATTCTTGTCGAATATGGACATAAATATCATTAGTTCCATCCATTGTTCAGCTTAGCAGTCAATGGATTAATGAAAGAACAGAAATGTTCCTTGTTTTAGTCTGTTTTATGTTCTTGTATCAGAAAACCAGAGGCTGGTACTTTATAAAGAGAATTACGTGGCTCACTATTTTATTAAATGAATAGTCTAATCACCAAGGTACTAACATTCTGGTGAGGGTCCTTGGATCTATCAATACATAGCAAAGAAATGGAAAGGCAACTGGCTGCAGGTAGAAGAGGTATCTGTGTAATTATGGAGGCAAAATACGAAGGGGGAGCCAGCCTCCTTCCTTTAAAACAACCCACCCCTGTAGGATGTAATCCAGCCTCAGAAGACCTGACTCACTTTCTAGAGACAACATTAACTCACTCTTGTGAGTAGAGCCTCCATGACTGATACATGACTGATATACATTCCACTAGCCTGTATTTATTGACATTACTTCAACACATCCATCCTGAGGGCAAAGTTTCTAGCACCATATCCAAACCATAACACTAGGCCTTTGAACTCTGAGGGTACAGAGCATCAGCTGGGTGTTGGACCTATGTGATGAGTTCACGAGTAATTTTAAGTGTGATAGATATACTCTTATGTCAACACATTTAACCAGATCCAGCAAAATGCTAATTATGAAAATCAATGTATTCATGCTTACAATGTATAAATATTACAAATTACAAGAGACTTCAAGCTTTTCCTTGCTGAAGAAATTTTCATCTTACAAATTTTTGAATGCTGTTCTGTTTTCATGATTACATAAAATATAAATTATAGGGTATTTCATAAGTTCACAGTCTATATTACATTTAATAGTAATTTTTAATATTAGGATGGAATATAATTGTAGTTATTCTATATTGTCCATTATATTTGTATGCATGTATACTTATACATGTTAATCTTTTTTGTATCTAGAACAACCAACCTATTTATAATGTATAACTTAATCTGAAAGATATGTTTCAAAAATTGTGAAATAGAGCTGGAGAAATGGCTTAGCAGTTAAGGTGCTTGCCTGAAAAGTCAAAGGACAACAGTTCGATTCCCCAGGACCCATGTAAGCCAGATGTACTAGGTGGTGCATGTATCTGGAGTTCATTTACACTGGCTTGAGACCCTGGCATGCCCATTCTCTCATTCTTTCTATCTCTATCTGCCTCTGTCTCTCAAATAAATAAGTAAAAATAGAATACTAAAAATTAATACAAAAATATGAAATAAAAATTCCAAGTATGAGAAAACATTGCTATGGCTTAATTCCTTACTTTTTGTCAATTGGTATGGCACATGAGGTACATCATTGTTTCTTTGATCTGTCACTCAGCATAAGATGAACCTGTCTCTGTAAAGACAACTGCACATTTAAAATGTGA
Source organism: Orientallactaga sibirica (assembly GCA_036365145.1). NCBI lineage: Eukaryota > Metazoa > Chordata > Mammalia > Rodentia > Dipodidae > Orientallactaga > Orientallactaga sibirica. The sequence continues at coordinate 9,662,089 of JAEOAD010000019.1, read as the reverse complement.
TACCATATTTAGTATTGGAACCAAGGTTATGCATATTTTGCCTGAGTAGTAATTTTTATTACAAGCTATTGTTAGAAAGTCTGATAATTGTGACCTAGTACAAAAATGAACCACACTAAGAGATAGAGAAGAGTTATTTCAAGTACATTTAAGAAGTAAACTTTGAGTACACTTGATTAGTTAAATCACTCTACTACTCTGAAGTCTCTCACACTTAAATAAGTGAAAGAGAAAACAAAGAATGGGAATGTAAGTATAGCTAGGTCAATACTGTGGAATCATAATTCCCACTTTTTGAAAGTCTCAAATAAGCCAAGTATGTTGGTGCATACCTTTGATCCCAGCACTTGGGAGGCAGAGATTGGAGGATTACTGTAAGATCAAGGCCAGCTAGGAACTGTAGAGTGAGTTCTAGGTTAGCCTGGACTAGAGTGAGACCCTATCTCAAAATAAAAAAAAAAAAAATCTTGGGCTGGAGAGATGGCTTAGCGGTTAAGTGACATGCCTGCAAAGCCTGAGGACCCCTGTTCGATTCTCGAGGTACATGTAATTACGCCAGATGCACAAGGGGGCACACATGTCTGGAGTTCGTTTGCAGTGGCTAGAGGCCCTGGTGCGCCCATTCCCATTCTCCCTCTCTCTCTTTCCCTCTCTCTGTCTCTAATAAGTAAATAAATGAATAAATAAATAAATAAAATTCCTGCTTTAAAAAAATCTCAAACTTGAATAACTATAATTTGGCCCATAGCTATATGTTTCTATTATATTTGAAGAGAATATATTAGATCCATTAAACCTGGAATAAAATTAAATATGGGAAGTATAACACATGATAAAATATGAGTTAAAGCAATTTATACTAGTGATTTTTTATTCAAGAGAGTGAGAAAGAGAGAGAGGAGAGAGACAGAATTGGCACCCCAGGGCATCCAGCCATTATAATTGAACTCCAGATGCCTGCACCACCTTATGTGCATGTACAAACTTGTGCACCTGCATCACCTTGAATATTTGGCTTATGTGAAACTTTGAGAGTCAAATATGAGTCCTTAGGTTGTCAGGCAAGTATCTTAACCACTATGCCATCTCTCCAGCCCTAAACTAGTGAATTTTGATCTTTGAATATTCTTCATCTTTACTGCTTAATTATTTTTTATTATTTATTTTGCAAGAATCTTGAATGTGAGATTTACCCTTTTAAAATTTTAGTACATGTACGTCACTGTTGACTTAGGAGGAAGGTTATCCAGCAGTTTTCTGAAATTGATTCATCTTGCTTAACTCAAACTTTATTCCTGTTGGTAGTAATATCATATTTGTTTCATTTTGTATTGTTTATGTTTCCAGTGTGACTAGTGATGACTTTAGTACAAAATAACATGGAAAGAAATGTCATGTATTTTTATTTTTATTTATATTATTCTAATTTTACATTCATAATGGTGACTCCATTATCCTCCTCCTTGTCCTCCCTCTTCCAAAGGGACCCTCATAAGTGGGGAATGTGGGTCATGCATTGTGGGGGTAGTCAAGAGTTATGGGGGATAGGCCAAGTCTCTGTGCATAATGCCCCAACTTGTGGCTCTAACATTCTTTCCGCCCCCTCTTCCGCAAATTTCCCTGAGCCACATTGGGGTCATTTTAGTTCTACTTCAGTTATGAGGTTTTGGGAGCCTCTGTGTCTCTGGATATCTGGCTTAGTAGGAGTTGGATGCTCTCTGTGTTTATCTCCTTCAGCCTGTTTCTGGTGTGATGGTCCCCAAGAACGCTGTACTCTTGCCCTTCCCCCACATTACTCTCTGGTTTCAGCTGGGACCCTGGTGAGGTGTGATTTGCTGATCCTCCCTTCAAGTTCGTTGTCCATCTGAAAAAGAGAACCAAATTCTCCAACAGAGAGAGAAGAAGTTAGTATTAGATAGATGGGATGGCCATAGATATCTTGGAGGGAATTTTATATGCATAGGCCCTCTTCTAGCCCATATATGGTGGTATCTTGATTGGAGACTGTGTTCATTTTTTTGTACTTGGTTTTGACTTATCTCCCAGTTCCAGCAATGAGTTCCATTCCACTGAGTGGATCTATTAGCCAAATCAAGAGCAGTTGGTTGCCCACCATGGCTGTTTGCCATTACTGCACTTGTTTTAGCATTAGGTGAGGTTGTTTCCTGCTGGGTATCTTAAACTGCAAGTTGTTTGGACCAATGTCAGCCATTTTCCCCCAGTTGCTCTTGTAGCACCCTCTGGCACTAAACTAGCTAACTGTCTGGGGACTGACCCTCTTCCATATTCTGGCCAAGTCTCTCCATGTTTGGTCTCACAAGCGTATGTATTTTATTTTTATGTGCTATCAGTTAAGGACTGAGAAGGTATTTAAGCATCTTAACACATGAAAATTTATGTAAATACTATGTCAATGAAAAGTGAAGCTAGGGACTGGAGAAATACCTCAGTGATTAAAGGCCCTTGCCTGTAAAGCCAGACAGCCTGGGTTTGATTCCCCAGTACCCATATAAAGCCAAACACACAAAATGGTGTATGTGTCTGGAGTTCATTTGAAGTAGAATGAGGCCTTAGCATGCCCATTCTTTCTCTCTCTCTCCTTTTTCTCTTAAATAAACAAATAAAATATAAAAATTAAGCTAGATCAAAGCTAATTAAGACAGAATTATTGATATGAATTATTAATATATGAAATAATTTGAAATATTTATGATGTATACTCATTACTATAAAAGGAGAAAAAGTAATCATTACAGATGTAAAATAGAACAGCCAAATTACAAAGGGAAATTTAGTAATATTCCAGAACCAAACATTTTACTAAAAATACAAGTTTACCATGTTAATTTAGCACTGAAAAGAACTCACACTAGAAGAAAACTTTTGAAATGTATCAATGTCTTAATAAACACGAATGCTTTAAAATTATAAGTAATAAGGTGAAGTATTCAAGTAGAAAAAAACTTGTTAAGTATTAAATATAAATAATTCAGGCTCGAGCTGTAGAGATGGCTCAATGGTTAAAGGTGCTTGCTTACGAAGCCTGACATTTGGGTTCAATTCCCTAGTACCCACTTAAAGCCAGATGTACCATGGGGCACATGCATTTGGAGATCCTTTGCAGTGGCTAAATACAATGGCATGTTAATTTAGCACTGAAAAAAACTCACACTAGAAGAAAAAGTTTGAAATGTACCACTGTCTTCCACTCATCCTGTATCAATGTATAAATTCAATAAAAGTCTCCAAAAGAATTCTATTTGTCAAATTAATTCTAAGGTTAAAATGGACCATGAATAGTAATGTAAGAGGTAATTCTGCAAAAGAAACATAAAGTCAAGTAACTGTGTAATTAGTACTGAGATTAATGTCAATTGAAATTATTAATATAAATTGCATACTTGTGTTTAGGTTGGCAAAAACAATCCTGTAAAGTAGGTGTTTTAAATAACAGAATTATATATTCTCATAATTATAATGGACATAATTTCAAGATCAAATTTTCAGTCTGTTTGGTTTGGTTTCCATTGAGAATTTTTCCTGCCTTAAAGACCATCATCCTCAGTTTGTGTCCTCATATGACCTCTTCAGGAATACTGAAAATGGAACAGTATCTCTCCCTGTTCTTGTAAAAGCACCAATCCCATTGGATTAAGATGCCACCCCTGTAATTTAATTTAACCTTAGTAATCCTCAGATATAGTCACCCATGCCTACTGTGTATACATTCTATATAAAAAGTGCCATATGGATTAATAAATCTGTGTGTGTGTATATATATATCATATATATGTATCATATATATATATATGAATAAAAATGACTGTAGATTAAAAAAAGCAAAATAGTAACATTTCAGACTATTCTTTGTTTTATTGTCCACCCATGTATCAAGAAATATCAAAACAGCAATTAAACAATGTGTTGTTCACACTTCAAGAATTTACTTTTTCCACCAATGAAATAGAAAAACTGAGACTTATTTTTATGCATGTAGACAGATATTTGCATATGTAAAGGTTTGATTTTATTTCTAATCAGTAAACATGCAGACTGATAAATAAATATAACTTAATAATAGACTTTTCTTTTGGTGACATTCAGAAACTTGTACCTTCAGTAAGGTTTTCCCTCCTGGATTTTTACAATAGAATATGAACTCACTGAACATTAATATTGTTTCTTTTTTTATTTATTTATTTTTAATTTTTTTATTATTTTTTATTTATTTTTGGAGAGAGAGACAGAGAGAGATAAACAGAGGGAGAGAAAGACAGAGATGGGCGCGCCAGCAGTCTCTCAGCTGCAGTGAATGAAATCCAGATGCATGCGGCCCCTTTTTGGGCAAATGCAGCATTGCACCCTTGCCTCACTTTGCATCTGGCTAAACGTGGGACCTGGAGATTGGAACCAGTGTTCTTAGGCTTAGGAGGCAGGCGCCTTAGCCGCTAAGCCATCTCTCTAGCCCTAATATTGTTTCTTAATTATACTTTATTCCCCTCTACTTTTCATAGTGTTTTCAGTAATTCTTATAATAAAATATAAGTTATAAAATTTGAGCTATGAGCATTTTTTTTCCATACTTATAACTGTTCTGCTGTTTTTACAACAGCTTGACTTTTTTCTCATTTTACTAAGTTTTGTAGTGATGGGAAACACTTAATGAAATGGATATTGCATGTGTCTTTCTGATCTTCACCTTTTCTAATGGTGGCTTTAGGTTTACGTGCTAACAGATTCAGCCCAGAGAAAAACATTAACAAATACAGGCTGGATAAAGAATGCTGTAGAAGAATCTAGCTAGTCACTCACATGTATATTTTAAAGGGCTTCCAGGTTTTACTCAGGTGTCACATTAGGGTGACACATGAACACATCAGAGAACTGTTTCAGGGGAAAGGGAAAAGAAGAAAATGAGGATAAAGAGCTCTTTCAAGGCAGTTTGTTGTAAAGAAATAGGTTGGTACAGAAATAGGTTGAAAGCTAAAGGAAGATATGGAATTAAAGAGTCTTGTCAAAATAGAAGAGATAATTAAATTTGTTGGATATCTAAATAAGTAGGAATGATGCTGGAGAAATGATGAGAGACCAGTCAATAGATTATATCTGAATAGATGTTCATCTATATGCAGATTACTCATTTAAAATAACCTATGATGACATGACCTTACTTTCCATCTGCTTAATGCATGACTCAGTGCTATCGCTAATGGTGTAAAGAAAAGCTATGTGTCTATATCTTAGCTTTTAAATGGCTTCAAATTATTGGATAAGTGAATTATATTCACTGAAACAAAGAGTGGACATGTGTCTTATTTGCAATTACTAATTTAGATGGAAAATGTTACTGTCCCACATTAGGTGTAAGAGCCTGCATGTATTTCTAAAGGCACCTGGTAGAACTCCCTTGAGATGGCTGGTTACGGAGTTCTCTGTTCAGCAATATGAAACTAACCTTATAATGTGAAAGTGATTTCCGTCTGTTCCCACACAATATGAAGTCATATGTTTGACATTATACCAGCATTTTCTCTATCATATTTTACAAATAACTGAGAAACAGTTTACCTGACCAATTATACAAGCCTTCAATCAAATGTGTGATATTATTACCTCTGTGTGAATTGATATTGCTACTAGTAGAAAGCAGTTCTGTAATTAGGCATATCACAGTAATAAACATATTTGGAAGTAGGAAGGTGACATTCAACTGCTCTGAAAAAAAAAAAAAACAGAAAGTAAGAAGCTTTGAAGGCGACATGCATGGAGGAGCAAATATGTTTTATACTTTCACTGTGGATTTTCAGTGTGTTATTTTTAGGTACTCTTACTAACCCTTGGTGTGATAGAGGGTTCTAGAAATAACAAATAAGACAAAAGTATATTGGAGAATTTATAAGGAGGTAACAATTTTATTTCAAATAGAGAAATTATTAAGAATAACAGACATAATATTAAAACACATCTTGGCCTATTCTCCTGGACATGATCAGTAAAATATCAATGTTAGAGTTGCCACAGAGTTATCAATTGGAAAACTTATGTATGAACTAATGTGCAAAGGGAATCTCATACCTGATGGGAGGCACAAGGTAGACCCTGGAAAGACAAACACTTTTAGGTGGCAGCCTAAGCAGATCAAGACTAGAAGTCTAGACTAGGTGCTGAGTTGTGCACAAGATAGGTAGAGGTGATCATCTCCCAAGAGCTCATAATGTTCAGTCTTAAGTCTTGTTTCCTACTTTTTGAGCTATGCCTTTAATTCTGGAATATTAAATATTTTTCTTGGCCTTGTTGTATTTCCTTTTCCTCCTCTCCCTTTCCATTCTCTCTTTACCTCTCTCTCTCTCTTTCTCCTCTTTCTCCCTGTCCTTGTCCTTGTACTTCTTTCTCTCTTTAGATATTATTTGGGGGAACTTACTATTTAATTAATAAATGAAAAGAATCATGTCATGACATTAATCATCTTTGAATTCTGAGTAGTTTCAACAGAATCCTAACAAGAAAAATAAACAGGAAATTCAATGACCTGCCAGTGGTGAAAGAAAAATATACAAGCTTCCTCCCCATCCCCTCTCAAATTACTAAATAAAAAATAAATATTTTTTAAATGGGCTAGAGAGATGGATTAGTGGTTAAGGTGCTTACCTGCAAAGCCTAAGAATCCAGGTTCAATTCCCAAGTATCCACATGATCAAGATGCACAAGGTGATTTGTTCTTTTGAAGTTTGTTTACAGTGGCTGGAGGCCCTAGTGTACCCATTCCCTTTCTCCATCTGCCTCTCTGTCTCTCTAATAAGTAAATAAATAAAAATAAATAAATCTTTAAAAAATACACAAGTAGTAAGAAGAAGCAACTAGGTATGAGGTGAAATCCACTCTCACTGAATATAATAGAAAAATAATAAGTATAGAAAAATCATATGTATAAAATTATATGATTATTGACACCAAAAAGTTGTTTATCTCACCATATTAGTAAAAATATCATGCAATTACAGCATTTTAATTGCAATTAACATAAGACAATACACTAAAATGGAATACTCATTGATTTTGAAAAGGTGCAGGCTTACCTTATGGTTGAAAAAAGAAAAGGATTCTTGAATTTTGATTTGGTCCTGTTAAAAGCCAATGAACTTGAATAATGCACAGATCATACATGTGCTCCAAATAACACATGAAATAAATATGGCTATTTATATATGGAACTTTACACGTGGTGTGAAAATGGGTATTTCTTAAAATGTTATGTTCTAGTGGAAACACCTAATACAATTTTGCAGTTTCCACAGGTCCCAAGAGATTGAAATAGCACACAGTCTGAACTATATATGCTTTAAAATTTTTCTTGGAACTATAAAGTTTTACCAAACTCACTGTGAAATGTTACAGACAGGACAAGTACTTTTCTTTTCTTTTTGATATTTTATTCATTTATTTATTTGAGAGAGAGAGAGAAAGAGGCAAATAGAAAGAAAGAGAGAATGGGCATGCCAGGGCCCATTTCCCCAGCCTGAGATGACAAATACTTTTCTACTTGCTCACAGCAATCTTTAAAACTATTTTTGGTTGGCACTTGTGGCCTCTGAATCAAGCATAATTCTGTTAGATGACATCCATGCCATCCTGACAGATGGGCCTGACTGGTGCCATGTTAATGGGCAAGAGCACCCATCAATTTTAATTAAGGTGTGTAGGCTTTCTGAAATGGTATTCATGCTGAAGTTTTTCCTGCCTAATTTCAGTATTCTTAGAGCAAAATTTGTCCTAGTTTTTCTCTCCCAGTTCTTCATTTGCACAACTTGTATGTGCAAGCAGTATTTACACTCTGCTTCCTATCTTTTTTCTGTTCTCTTTTATTCTTTATTATTTCTTCTTCATTTCCTTCTATATCACATGCCTACTGTAAAGGAAAAATGACAATACTTGTCAACTTTCTCTTAGTTCCCAAGTTCTACCTCAAATATTATTGGTTCATTTTTTTAACCTTCCTACTCAAGGCAATGTCATTTCCAAAACAGATAGCTACTATAGCCTTCTTAATCTCCTAGATCTACATTCTTCTAAGCATAGCAAATTAGACAAGAAATGAAAAATGGAGTATTTGTATGCAACATTACATAATGGTGTGAAAAATTGGTACTTCTTAAAAGTATATGGCTTAATAAAGTAGACATTCTGTTTATATGTTCATGAAGGTGGGCTGGAGGGATGGCTTAGAGGTTAAGGCATTTGCCTGCAAAACCAAAGGTCCCAGGTTTGATTCCCCAGGACCCACATTAGCCAGATGCCCAAGGGGGTGTATGAATCATCTGTAGTTCATTTGCAGTGGCTGCAGGCCCTGGCATGCTCATTCTCTCCCTCTCTCTCTTTCTCTCTCTCTCTCTCTCTCTTTCTCTCTATCAAATAAATAAATAAATAAATAAATAAATAAATAAATAAGATAAATTCATGACGGGTATGAAAGATTGAAAGAGGCAGTGAGAAAGAAATCACGTAAACTAGAAGGCCTCTCCTCAGACGCCAACATAAGCTCTGCCCTTGGTAAATGTTTATAGATATATGCAATGTTTGTATGCACTAGTGTACATATGCATATGTCCTGACTTTGTCTACTGAAAAGTCTTTAAAACAGTAATGATCAGGTAGCAATGAGCATATGAAACACTGTCATCTTCTTAAGTATAATTTTCTGCTAACCATGACTAAATATTCCTGCTGATTTTACATCTGTTAGATCTGAATAGTTGTCATAACCTCAATGAAAGCTGTGTTAAAGACAAGGAAGAATTTCTATGCTATCTTTAAAACTTTCCCACAGACCTAAAATGATTTTAGAAAAAAAATCTAACTGAAATTGGAATATGACTTTCTTTTTATTATTTTTTTAAATTTATTTTTGGAGAGAGAGACAGAGAGAGATAGACAGAGAGGGAGAGGGAGACAGAAATGGGCACGCCAGCAGTCTCTCAGCTGCTGTGAACGACATCCAGATGTGTGCGCCCCATTGTGGGCAAGTGCGGCATTGCGCCCTTGCTTCACTTTGCATCTGGCTAAATGTGGTACCTGGAGATTGGAACCGCTGGACATTGGAACCAGCATTCTTAGGCTTAGCAGGCAGGCACCTTAGCCACTAAGCCATCTCTCCAGCCCTGACTTTCTTTTAATTAAAAAAAAAAATTATGATTTTTTTTTTTTTTAGTGTCTCATTCATGGACTCAGGAAGTATTTTTATGCTGAATACTGAGAGGAATTTACCATGATTTTGAGGAAGTTAATATTCTAGGTCTCCTTACTAGCATAGCCTTTGAGAAGGCCTTGGGAAGGATCCTCCCAATTTTGTACCTACATTTTTTATTATAATTTATTTTTTATTTATATTATTCTAATTTTACATTCATAATGGTGACTCCATTATCCTCCTCCTTGTCCTCCCTCTTCCAAAGGGACCCTCATCAATGGGGAATTTGGGTCATGCATTGTGGGGATAGTCAGGAGTTATGGGGGATAGGCCAAGTTTCTGTGCATAATGCCCCAACTTGTGACTCTAACATTCTTTCCGCCCCCTCTTCCGCAAATTTCCCTGAGCCACATTGGGGTCATTTTAGTTCTACTTCAATGATGAGGTTTTGGGAGCCTCTGTGTCTCTGATTATCTGGCTTAGTAGGAGTTGAATTTTCTCTGTGTTTATCTCCTTCAGCTTTTTCCTAGTGTCATGTTCACCAAGAAAGCTGTACTCTTGCCCTTCCCCTGCATTACTCTATGGTTCAGGCATTTTACCCCAGTCTCCCCTGGAGAGGTATTCATTCACAAAGGATGCCATTAGAGAATCAGATATAAGTATTTAAGGAGTGTCCAGCTTCTGGTTTCTGCAATAAGCCCATTAAATGTCCACTCAATATTTTCCAGCAGCATTTTTCTCCTCATGGGATTGTTTTATTGTAATAAAATACATAATATAAAAAATAATGATTTTTATAACAATGGATTTTCATCTTTACCTGAATAAATCTGTTATTATACAATTTTGAATGTAATCCGGCCTTACAAAACAAAAACTGTTTTGTAGCTACTGTCATAAGATAGAAAAGGAGTCAAGGGATTGGCCTTCTTTCTACTAGTGGTGAAACTTTAAGCTTGACTATTTCTTTGGTGAAATGAAGGGCTTCATTGGATTGCATATTTTATATTATCTTAACCAGTAATGTTTTTATTCAAATCATATATTCCTCTTTCCCAAGAACACTTAAATATTATTTTTAAAATTTAAAAGTACTGAAATAATTATTATTTTTGAAATACACTCTCCTATGCCATAAAGCTTGAAGTACCTATAACTCATTTTGAAATGAACATTTTCTATTTAATCATGCATTATAGAAATTAATTCTTCCTTACTATGAAGCAATTAGCAACTACTTTTCTCAGAACTGTGAATAAGGCCAAAATGACCCAATCCAAATTACATTTTGAGCCCAATTTCCTCAGCTGCCCTGGAACAGTTTGTTTTAGGGATACATGTTTATCCATTTTGTCCCCCCATCCATATGAAATGTTTTTTCTCTCTTTTTCTGTTGCTGAACTCTGATTCTCATAAGATCTGCTTTTTTTCTCAATCTTAATAAGGTCCTATAACACAGATACACCTTGGGACTTTTAAATACTATTACTTACTAAAGAAAACTTTGGTCATGACTGTATTTTTAATTTAGCTTTACATAGACATATTTTATTATGAAACCACCATTCATTGAAGTCAGAAAGATTTAATTTTGAGTACTTGCTGTCATCCTGAATTCATCAGGGCCTACCACATTATCTTCTATCCCATAGAGCACCTAAGGCCTACACTTGTATTGAAAAATAAATGTTTGAGAGGACCTTCATGTATAACCCACATTGGACTATGTTCTAAGATGCTTACATCAATTATTTAAAGTGCTTTTCAGAACTTAAGACAATTTGGGTTGGTTAGACTAAAAACATTGAAATGATTTTTCTTTTAAAATATTTAGTGTAAGAATCTTTTCATTAACCTTGAAAGGTATGGAAATGATGACACAGTACAAAACAGTTGGCTATTACTTTAAGTGAGAGTACAAGATATATGTGTATACTATATGACAGGCTAGGAAACCACTAATATGAACAGTCCTTATGGCTGCCAAATGTCACACAATATGCTGGTTACATTTCGGACACGAAAGCACATTAGGTAACAAGCAGGAAACCAGAGTAACATCTAGAGTGTAGCTAAATGTACCAATATTGATATGAGAATTTGGGGGTGTCTTGAGAGTAAGGGAGTCTTTCTTAGCTCTGGGATGGATAGTCACCCTAGAGTTAATGTCCTGAACTGTTACATTCACACCCAACTTCCACTGAGTCAGGGACCCCATGTTTTGTCTTGTGACTTTGTTGAGTGTAATCCACAGACCACAGGATAAAGTTCAGAAAGATTTTTATTTAAACTTAGAGAATTGGGAGGAAAAGCTTTGAGAGTCGGGAGTTAAGGGAAGGAACATATTTTCAGAAATCTTACCCAAGAAGCATCCAAGACAGGTTTCCCAGAAATGTGGGGAAACCCGGGAAACCCAGAAGTTAAGGAATAATTGATGAGCTCTTGCCCAAAGATGGCAATAGAGGGTACTGAGAAATTGGGAACACAACCCCAAGATACTTGAGAGTGTCTCTAATGCAAACCTCCCGGATGGGCACCTGGTCTAGCCGGTCCAGTCCTGACCTCAGGTATGTGCAGTCAGGAGTGCTGGGAAAAAGCAATCTTTCCAGAAATCTTAATTTTCTAGTTAGGACCTTCTCAGAAGGGGATGAAAGACTCCCTTAAGGGGTAGAGATAAGGAAATGTCAGAAAATTGAAATGACCTAGATTTTTTTCCTACAGGGCCAAGGACAATTCCCACTTTTATTAAAGAGGACAGTTTCCCCTTAGTGGTCCTGTAACCATAGACTGCCTATGCAATCTTTATCTCCTGTTCTTTGTAATTAGCCTTGATCAATGATTATACTGGCCTACATCTACCTCCACATCATTCTATATCTGCTATAATTCAGAGAAATGTAATAGAAATAACACTAATTTAAATATTGAAGTAATGTGTGTTTTGAAGCCACATTGAAGTGGTACAAAAGTAATGTCCATGACTACAAATTTCCTTCAAGAAAAAGCAACCATCTAAGCCAGTACTAAAACGTTATTATGCACTAGAATCATCAAAGTGGGAGACACATTACTGAGAAAAACAGAAACATATATTGAATTCAATTAGAAGTTTAGATCAGGTCACTGTTTTCATAAAGAAATACTTTTTTAAGTAGATCAGAAGAGAAAAGATAACCTTTTCATGTAATATTCTATGTTAATATGATGTAAAATTTTCCTATTATTTTCTTAAAATCACCATAAGTGATGAGTAAATTATTATTAGGGACTTGCAGTTGCAGCCAAAAGAGAATAAATATCTCAAACCCAGCACTCCCCCCCCCAGCTTCCCTCTCACAAGAACAGGAAAAAAAAAAACAAAAAAACTATGACTGACTGACTAAAGTACCCAGGCTACCTGAGGACCTCACAACTTGAAGAATGAGATGACACTAAACCATCATATATCCATTTATCCAAGGCAGAGTGCTGTGAAACCTCTACCTTAGAACCCCAGCAAGCACAGAAAAAGAAAGTTTAAACTGCCAAGATAGGTTGGTTCTTCTATCTAAGGAGAAAGGATAAGGCAGTAAAAAAAAAAAAAAAAAAATCAATCTTAGTCATTTGCTCAACTCTAGCCAACACCAAAAGGAATTGAATATGCTAGACATTGGTCTTCACCTTCACACTCACACATCTGGCTTTGAGTGGAGAAGCTGGACACTGACCTTCACACTCACACATCTTCGTTTGAAAGGGACAAGCTGGGCGCTGAGTTTGAACCTATCTTTCCATGAAAAGACAAGAGATAGTGCTCCGATTATCTTGCCTGATTGTGTCAGTACTGCTCAGGGAGTGAATTTCCGCACACCTGGAAGACTTGATGCAATTCTATGGTTTGCTCACCAAGATGAGGACAGCCAGATCCAGTGACTGAGCAAGGAAGTGAGCATCTGGGATCCTCAGCACTTCACATCCATCTTGTATATCAGAGACATGGGAGAGAGTATGAATGCTGAATCTCTACGTACCTAATTTCACAGTGTCATGATGAGGATGGATTAGGGATTAAGGAAATGTGGAAAAGATGGAAAAGACTGTGGACATAAATGTGTACATAGAGGGCCACTTATGATAAAATCATTTGTCCCTTTGCTGTGCTGATGCTCATGTACCCCACAAGGTAATAATTTGCACAGAACTAAATATGCAATTGTGTACATATGACACTCACAAATCTGAATAAAGTTGAAGCTGTACATCAATACCAATTTCCTTATTATTGTATTATACTGCAGTTATGGGAGAAGACAAAATATCTCTACTATTATAGAAAATAAATGTGAATCTTCATGCATTTTTGTTTAAAATTATAGAATATTTAAAGGCAAATTGCCATAGCAGTCATCATTACTTTGGTTTGTTTTATTTACAAGTAACAATCTATATTTCTATTACAGAAGGAATATTTTTTCCTATATCTCTACATTAGGCATATAGCTATGCCTGAAATTATCCTCTTGGTCTTAACATATTCTTTGGATAAGTTTGAAGAATACAAAGTCATTCAAGCTGATGGTATAAGCCTTCCATTACTGAGGGAAAAAGCATTTTCAATAAGCAGATGTCATTCTGTTAACCTAGTGAAATGTCTATTACTGGTATAATCTTCATTAAGAATTCTTTAAGTATTAGAAAAAATATTAACAGTTCTATAGAAGTCTTATGCATACAAATACATATACAAATACACACTTAGAGGTTTATATGTGATTTAACAATTGTCCACAAAACAGGTAACCATTCACTTCATGTATTAGCGACATTTTGACATAAAGTTAAACTTTAAAATAATAAATCAAAGATTTTCTAAATGAACATAGTAGCATTTTATGAAGAGACACTGAAAGTAATCAATGAGAAGTGTTTTTGACAGATTAGGTAGATTCCAACTGTCTGAGAATATAAAACCAAACAGTGGGCTGGAAAGATGTTTTAATGGTTAAGGTATATGCCTGTGAAGCCTAAGGACCCAGGTTCAATTCTCCAGGTCCCATGTAAGCCAGATGCACATGGTGGCACATGTGTCTGCAGTTCATTTGCAGTGGCTGGACACCCTGGCGTGCCCATTCTCACTCTTGCTCCTTCTGTCTGTCATAAATTAATTAATTAATTAATTAATTAAATGTTTAAAACCAAAAAATTCTAAAAATATTAATGAAAGTTCATTTGTAAAATATACACTTTAATTTTCAATTAGGTATATATTCTGAATAAATAATAGATTTGGGAATGTAAACATTTAATGAGATAATGTCACATATTGCAATAAGAACACACTCCCCTTCTGTGTTACTGTTATGCTTGGGACCATGAGTAGCCGATCTCTCATGGACTGCACATTCAAATAAGGACAGGCTGTATAGCACATAGTGGCTCCTTAAGAGTGGTGTGACTGATTGTCATGTCACATTTTAAGTGTGGATTATTGTGTTGATTAGATTATATTATGATATTAAATCCCAAACAGTTAAAAGTTTAGGAATACTATCTCACTCCAAAGCTACCTGAGCTGACCCAGCTCTCTGCCAGTAAATAGGTAAAAGGTCACCCTTCTTGCTGGTCCAGAGCCTGCTTCCTGCATGAACCTAATCAGGCACTTGGGAGGCAGAGGTAGTGAGATAATGGGAAATGAGGGCTTATTGCCATAAAGTTTCAAAGCCCTGGCCACCCTGAGACCTCTGAGACAGAGATCGTGAATTGGTCCAGGTCAGCCTGAACTATAGAGTGTCACGAAAAGAATTGGTCAGCATTTGATTTTATGAAATGATTGGTTCACAATGCATGGGCTGAATCCTATAAAAGCCCTACCTTCAGTCCTCTACCCCTGCATGGCGTGCGACTGTGGGCCCCAAACAAAAAAATCCTCTTGCTGTTTGCATCAAGACCATTTCTGGCCGCCTTTCCCGATTAGCCCGGGAGTCCCTGGGGCTCTTTCAATTAAAAGCTACATGACCCAGGCTTGGTAGCGCATGCCTTTAATCCCAGCACTTGGGAGGCAGAGGTAGGAGGATTGCCATGAGTTCAAGGCCACCCTGAGACTACAGAGTGAATTCCAGGTCACCCTGGGCTTCAGTGAGACCCTACCTCGAAAAAAAAAAAGCTACCTGAATCCAGATGTGCTGGTATTACAGGATAAGGGCTCTTGATAGGATTAGATCTCATTAATGATGAAGGAGAAAGGAGAAAGGCTGGGATCTAGGTAAGCTTTGAATCCCTGAGGAGCAGGTGGCTTTCAAGTCTGGAACTCTTGTCTATATTCAGCAAAGAACTGAAGAAACACAGCTACCCAGACATGTAAGCTAAGAAGGGTTTATTAAGGGAGAACTGAAGTAGAAGGAAATCAAGAAGCAGTAAAGCTCCAAAGCCAAGGGGAATTCCTCTCCCTCTGGAGGCAAAGACTAGGGAAAAACCTCTCACTTGGTGCCTTTGCTCAGATCCATTTACATCAATTAGTCACCCAATTAAAATGAGCCTCGTGCTAAGTTCAGGTGTCTATGAAGGACCCGGATGGTCTGTTGAGCACAGAAGGAATGCTAGCTAGGGAAGGGCCCAGCCCATGGGTGCTAATCCTGGGAAAGGTTCAGGGAAGAAGTATCAGGAAGTTACTGCTGCTTGGCCATCTTGGATGAGATTGAATCAGACCAGAGTTCTAGTCCCAAAGGGGTAACATCCATATTCATTTGAGTTGTGCCCCTACACTGAATACTTGCCAAAGAAAGCTACCTTGTTCCTAAATCACATCAGTGGCAAACAACTTGAATCAAAGCACTTGGGAAACTGAGACAGGGGAAATGCTAGTTTGTCCTAGTTTGGAGGCAGCTACCATGTAAGACCATGTCTCAAAAATAAACAAACAAAAAATGTTACATGAAATTTCATTAAAAAAATTATGTCAAGTCAGAAAACAAGAGTCTTAATTTAAAAGAAGAAACTGCCATATGAAATAGTTGATAATATAGCTAATTATATAAAATGTCATTGTGTATCAATTTAATGCTGTCAAAGTTCTAAAGAGAACAGAAATAAGGCCAACCCAATCAAGTTAGCAGAAACCATGCAAGTCAGCAACTTTATTGAACTCTCCTGTGTGACAGGGAGAGGGTGATTTACAACATTTGGAAAGGTAAGGTTCAAAAGGATCACTAGAAGCTTCTGAAGGGATCCCTTTCTTCCTTCTACTTTAAATGGAATCTGTCAAACAAGAATGGTATGATGACTGTGGTGTTGATATAAACAGATGCTTTTCTCAACATCTTACAGAAAAATGAATTTATGTATAATGTCATTAAAATATTTAAATTGAGACATTTAAAATTGTCCCTTATTTGTTTAAGCAAATAAAAAATAAACATCTATGCTATAACACTGTTTGTTTGTTTGTTTGTTTATTTGTTCATTTGACAGAGAAAGGGAGAAAGAGAGAGAATAGGCATGCCAGTGCTTCCAGCCACTACAAATGAACTCCAGACACGGGTGGCCCCTTGTGCATTTGGCTAACGTGGGTCCTGGGGAATCAAACCTGGGTCCTTTGGCTTTGAAGGCAAATGCCTTAACTGCTAAGCAACCCTCCAGCACAACATTGTTTTATTTTTGTCATTTTTATTCCAAAGAAATTGCAAGCTGAAGAGG
The DNA here is from genome assembly GCA_036365145.1 of Orientallactaga sibirica. Taxonomy (NCBI): domain Eukaryota; kingdom Metazoa; phylum Chordata; class Mammalia; order Rodentia; family Dipodidae; genus Orientallactaga; species Orientallactaga sibirica. The sequence continues at coordinate 9,645,234 of JAEOAD010000019.1, read as the reverse complement.
ATCTTGTGGCCAATCAAATTTATGAACTGAGTTAAAAGCATTGAAAAATGTGTGCAGGAATATAACTAGGATGTCTTCCCACTATAAAAATGATGCTATAGAGTTTGTGGAAGGGGAAAAAATTCTATTTCTCACAATCTTAAGGAGAAAACAACAAAGAAAAGCTAGTTATAGTTCAGATGTATTGATAGCTCCTAGTCAGACTGTGGAAAGCTCTTGGGTACTTAAAGATAAATTACCTAAGCTTACCTGAAAAAGGCAAAGGAAAAATACTTTCGGGACTAAAACCATTGATGGAAGAGAATCCAGGACTGTTCTGTGAAAATTATTGATATCCAGGATGGTCATAGCACCTAACCCTTGTGAGGAAAAAGTGTAAACATGGAAAGTTACTATCCTCTTGTTTTTTTGTTGTTTTTTTGTTTTTTGGTAATAAAATAGACACAGATATTTAGAGTTCACTAGGAAAAATGCTCCTAATATTACTGCTATTCAAATTTTGCATTCTAGTTCTTTTACAAAAGAAAATTTTTACTGTATGAATTTCATAATAAGTCCCACAACATAACAATTATAAATAGTTAAATTCCCAGAGTGATTTACATTTTCCTTACATATAATCCATTAGTCTCTCCAATGAAAACAAATATAACTTTGTCAGTTATTCATTGCTGAAGGACAATCATGAAGACCTTATCTTAGAGTTAAGAGTTTGGAACATGAGCCATGTTTTATATGTTTATTTAATACACATACATCTATACATGCATACATACATACATATATACATACGTATACATAGGTATAGAAATAGATATATTTTAGAAAAATAATGATGAAGACCTTATTCCAGAATTAAGGGTTTGGAAAATGAAACATGTTTTATATATTCACTGCATATACATACATACACACATGCTTGCATGCATACACACACATATATTTATATGGAATTAAATATGAGTCTAAAGATGGAGACAGTTGCTGTTCAAGCATGAGTGTCTAGGTTCATATCCCATGACCACTGGAAAAGGTAAATACTATAGGTAGTATCTATTATCCCAGCACACATCTTTCAATAAGGGCAGGATACACAAGAGAATTTCCTGAAAGCTCCTGGGCCAGCTGATGAAAACAACCATGAACAATGAAACACCTTGCATCCAACAAGATGGAAGGTGAGGACCAACACTCACAGTTGCCCTCTGACCTCCACACATGTGCTGTGGTATACAAATATACATATTATACACATATACACATATATACATACCAAAAGAGATACAATTATAAAACTTGTATATACTAAATGAGGTGGTGCATGCTTTTAATCCCAGTACTTGGGAGACAGAGGTAAGAGGATTACCATGAGTTCATAGCCTGCCTGGAACTACAGAGTGAAATCTAGGCCAGCCTGGGCTACAGTGAGACCCTACTTTAAACCCACCCCCAAAATAAAAATTTGTACATAAAAATTCAAAATTAACAATGATGCACTATAAATTATCAAAGCATATGATTATATGCTTCATTTACATGTATAGATGCAACTTGACCATGTGTTGTGATCACTTGAAGAGCTGGTTCAAACACCAATAATGGCTTGCACCCCAACATGTCTGAAAACCACATCTAACACAGAGCCCAGCTGTGATCTCAACTGTTTACCCTCTGACTCTAATGATGACAATCAGAGCATAGCTACCAGCCTCGAAAAGTCCAGGTGAGGAAACACATCACTGTAATCTAGACTAGCTGAGCAAGCTTTTTAGAAGAGGAGCTCACCAAGTGATTAACGTGTATCTATTCATCATAATAGCATATAACTTCTAACAAATATACCAATGGTAAATTCAACTGAGTTGTCTTGTTACTTTCTCCATTCTCAAGTTCCTTTTCCTTCACTGTTTTGTCCTCTCCTCTGGACGGGGGTAGGGGGGGTGAACTGTCTCAAGCATCCCTTATTACAGTCCTTCACCTTTTCTAAAAGAAATGATGTTTGTGTCCCAATAGTTTAAGCCAGAACACTCTTGACCAATTACTCAATAACACATATAACTTGCCTTACACATAGTTGTTTCTTCTGTAAACCAAGCAGACTGCTTCCACTGGCTGCAGCAAACTTCATTGTTGAAGCAAGGGAGCTCAGCTGGGTGAGTACAAGTCATTCACAGATAAACTTTGCAGAGTCAGCAAAGTTTACTCAATATTTCCAATTGCAAAAGCAATAGAAATAGTGCAGTGTAAGGATAAAGATATATGGAATATAAGAATGCATGTCCATGTTTTCTTTTTATATTATCCAATGGAAAACTTTACCAGTGTGAATTGCTCCTTATCTCCAGTAAACTCACTTTTATGTTTTTAGATATGTGAATTATTTTTGTTTAGTTTGTTACTTTCCAATAAAAATATATCACATTTTATATAAAAATTCAGTGTTGTGCTTCATCTCTTAAAATTATATCCTTAGTATCCAATTAGGCAAAGATAGTAGAGCAAAAAGATAAACTAACTTTAAACAAGTATATTTAAATGGCAATATGTACTTTGTAAGACATTTCTGAACATTTACATTAAACATTAAAGTATGTCAGCATTTGTACAGGAAAGTGTTGACTGCATATGTTTTCTACATCACCTATGTAGTTATTTTTTATGATTGATAAATTAAAATCTCTGAACTCACATTTCTGCTGTTAATTGGGTTATATTATAAAAAAAAATAGATTTTATTTTAACATACACAAGCTGACCAAAACAAACTTGTAATACTATTTATAGTTTAAAGCTAAACAAGTAGCCCACATATAGATTATCTCTCAGTAACATCTACATATGTATTTTCTCTTTTTATTTTAATCCAAGGTTGGCATAGGTTCTTTTAGTTAAAATAAATTACTAATAAGATTTATAGTGAATATTGTCTATCTGCTGCTAAATACCACAATGAATACATAGCTTGAATGATTAAATTCTATATTCTAGTTAATTTATTTTAAATCAGACCCCGTGTGTGTGTGTGTGTGTGTGTGTGTGTGTGTGTGTGTGTGTGTGGATATCCCTGATAGATTCAAGAGTTTTATTCAAGCTTGTAACTTGGCTGGAGGTGGTGTCACTGTGGGCAGATCCTAGGGTCTAGCTCTAATGTATAGGTATAGGGGCAGAGCTGATATTTCCAACCAAAGACATGGAAAGTCCAGGAGCTTTGTCTGAGGTTCTTGGGTGTGCTTGCTTGTATTGGTGGTGGTTGCTTTTTTTCTCTGCCTGAATTTATTTAAAGGGTCCCAGCTTCTTACAACATTATGGAACTTCCCCTGGATCTGTAAGCTTCTAATCAATTACCTTCCTCCCATAACTGTGTCTGGTCTAGAGGTTCATCCCAGCAATTGAAGCTGACTATGACATTGTGTATGTATATATGTGTGTGTGTGTGTGTGTGTGTGTGTGTGTGTGTGTGTGTAAATAAGGAGATAAAATAGTTAAAAGATAATTACAACCTCATAAAGGAATATGAAAACTTTGATTTAAATAAACAATAAATTAAGTTATATTCAGATTAGTTAGATGAGCTATAGCATTTACTTTTGATATTTAAACATTTTAATTAATAACTTTATTAGGTACTTTCTCATTGACAGGACAAAAATACCTGACCAGGTCAAATTAAGAAAGAGAAGGATTTATTTTTGTTTACATTTCAAGAGGATAGAGTCCATGATGGAAGGTTGGCTGGTCATATTGGCAGGCAAGAAGCAGAAAATAAATTTGAAGTGAAGCTGGGATATAAAGCCTCAAGGCCCACTCACAGTGACTTGCCAAACATTCTAAAGGTTCAGTAACATTCTCAAAATGCCCTTAGAGCTGAGGATCAAGTATTCAAACACATGAACCTGACAGACATATTACATTCCAGACACAACAATAATAACAAAAGACATTTTAAAGGACTTGAAGTTAATATTGATTTGTGAGTAGTTGTAAGGACTAGCAATTCAGTCAAAGAAAAATGATGCAACCTATCACATGTCCTTGCTAGGGTGAGAATGGAGACTAACTTCACAGTTGTGTTAGTTACCCTCCAAGGTGACACATCTCCCTTTCCGTTGTATGATTCTCTCATGGTCCATTTTGTTTTGTTCTCTCCACTTGTACAACTTAAGTACTAGATTTTAATTTTCTGGTATACCCATTCTTAATACAAATGCCAAAGTGATAGGGGATATACTAATAATTGGCTCCTCTTTCCCATCAATATCTAAGGAAATTATTTTGTCTCACACAACTTACCTTACACAATTGCACATAATGACATGTTAACATTTTTGAGATACAAACTCATTCTCTATTCTTTATCTTTCAATACCTCAATTCTTCTAAATTATATTAATATTAAAAAGTATAGAGGTATGGGGAGGCAATGAGCAAGCTTCAAAGGGTGAAATCAGCATGCAAGCTAAGGAATGCTAAAACTGGGCAAGGATTACATTTTGGGGATCAGATTAGACTTTCAAAACTCATTGAAAACTATTTTATCTAAGCTATGCAAAACATCCCTCAACAGATGTATAAACTATTTTTTCTTATATTAACTAGCAAGTATTTAATTAAATAGTAACAGTAATCACACAAGTGATTATATCAGTATCAGTAAACATAATCAAGTCATTCTAGAATTTCAGAAAAGAGAGACATATGAATATGATGGGGTGATTGGGCTGGATGGGGAAACCAAAACTACAATTAATAAACTTATTTACATGAGCGACTTGACCTACACTGCATATTTGTTTGTTCCACAATATAAGGTATTAATTCACTTTATGACATTATGAAAAATTATTACAGTTATATCTTTAAATGAAAGAACATTAAAGGAAAAAAGTAATAGATATTTGTGGAATATTTAGACATAGGTGAAATTTATCAAAAGAAGTCTGAAAGATTGCTTTGTCAAGATGTACATACAAGTGCAATAGTGGCACACAGCCTTAGTGAATGACCAATAGCTTTCTGATTGGCTAAGAGATCTGCTCAGTGGAAAAGAATCCATATCTGGATGTGAGAACCAGGCTAGAATACTATGAAGATAAAGATTATGCACTACAGTGTCAAGCTCCCACTAGTCTGGCTAAAAAGGGGGCTACATCCATCAAATTCTCCCTAAGTTAATAACACTTATCCCATTAAACCTGTGCTGATTTCATTCTCCATTAGAGAATCTGCTTTTCTTTTTCAAAAGTAGCAAGAACCAAGGAGATAAACTACCCCTGACACTGCAGCCAAGCCCCAGCTGTAAACACAATAGAAATGGAGAGATGAGCAAGAATGCTACTTCCATGGTTAGCCTAACAATCAGTGCCAGGGTGAAGGAGACAGATGCTAAGGATACTCAACATCTACCAAAGCAGAGATCCTGAGCTGAAGATAGTCACCTACTATTTATTTATTTGTTATTCATTTATTTTACATTGCTGGATAGACAAGCACTACACCACTGAATTACATCCGCAGTTCCTATTCTCTTCCTCTTTAATATAAAGGAAAATATGGACACTATCTTTGGTGATATCTTTATTTCTTTTCCTTCAGTTTCTGAACACACATAAAATTAGCATAAAGAAATATAGTAAAATTTATCAATATTTTCAAAAGATTGACATCCATTTCAAACCCAAAAGGGAAACACAATGACAAGTTTCTAAAACAGATGCAGGAAAGACAAGGAGTGTCCTTTTTCCAACAGAAATAACCAAGCCTTCATTTTTTAAATTTAAATTTTCCCTTATACCAACAAATTACTAGACCTCTGGAAAAAAAAAAACCTCATGAGTGAAATGGAACACAATGAAATGATAGAAGGGAGAAGAAAGTTTAAAAAATAAACATTTTTAACTGTCAATAAAATAAAAGATTGTGCCCATGTAAAACATATATGCTTTATATGTAAAATTTCACAAATAAAAAAAATCTTTCCTTGAAAGTGAAAAAATGATCCAAATAAAGTTGACTTAAAAAGAGATAGGGCCTGGGAGATAGCTCATTAAGTAAAGTGCATGCCTTCAAGCATGCACGCCTGTGTTTGAACCACAGAACCCATACAAAAACAAATAAGTAATAAGTAAATAAAAGCCTGGTATGGTGGGGCACATTTGAAACCCCATAATTTGGGAGGCAGTCATAGATGGATCCTTGAGCCTCTTTGATCATCCATTCAAGTCTGCTTGGTGAGTTTTAGACCAGTAATAAGCCCTGTCTCACAAAAGGTGGATGGTGCCTGAGGAACCACACCAATTGTGGTCCATTTTTCTCAGTGTGCACACACATGCACACACACACACACACACACACACACACACACAAACACTAGAGAGAGAGAGAGAGAGAGAGAGGGAAAGAGAGAGCAACAAAGAACTAGTAGATAAAGTTAAAAGATACAACTTAGTGCATATTTAGGGAGAAGGACAAGGCGAGGATGTAAGGAGAATGAAAAGAAAAACAGAAGCAATACAAGAGGACACATACTCCCAAACTAAATTGCAGAATAAACAGCAGAGAATCCTCAGGTGTGAGGATCGTCTCTGATTGAATCAGATACTCAAGGGCTCCAGGCTGCTCAGTAGGTTATTCTGTGAATGTATGCCCAGGTATGACATAGACTGTTGACATATTACTGTCCCACAGATTCCATTTGTGTAAACATGGCCTCAACTATTCAGTATTATACAAGAGTGCAGATAGCTGAGCGGTTAACCCTCATTAACTTATTCTTGGTTCTTCAAGCTTTAGCATTTAATCAGTAAAATGAAAATGTTCTTGAAGATGATCTTAAATTCTTTCAAATCCAAAATTAAGTGAATTCTAGTCCAGACATGAGCTCATCCCACTGCCTACCCTCAAGTTTTTAAAACTATTTTTATTTTTTTATCTGAATACAGAGTGAGAATGGTCACATTAGGGCCCTATAGTCACTGCAAAAAAAAAAAAAAAAAAAAAAAAAAAAAAAACCAAATACATGCACCATTTTTTGTATCTGGCTTTACATGGGTACTGGGGAATTGAACTCAGGCTATCAGGTTTTGCAAGCAAACATCTTTACCAGCTGAACCATCTCTCCAGCCCCCTTTTCTTTATGGTTTAGCAGCTTGTCAACACTGGTGTATTAGTAGTTCAGTATAAAGGTGCTAACTGAGCCAGGCTTTCAAAGTACAATTTCTTAACAATCAATACCAAGCCCCAATCGCAAGGCTGGCATTTTGAAGTGATTTATGTGAATTTCAACCACTGAATTAAAGGGCTGGAAAAAATAAGCAGAGCCATAATTTAAGAAAAAAAAAAGAAAATGTTAGGTATGTTGATATTTATTTCCATATGAGGCTGCTATACAAATGATTCTTTCATTTCTTGCTTCTTGCTTTATAACAAAGGAACAGTGGTTAAAATTGAATGTGGTAGACTGATCACACATTCAGTTTTCCCTGGTGATGATGAATGCTTCTAAGTTATGTTAGCACTTCTACTTTTTGTCATAAGTATATTACAGTTTTAACAGTTAATTATCCAGCCACATTATTCCTCTTGCAATACTTCTGGGAAAAGCAAGAAATATCTAGAAAGTAGGAGGCAAAAAATTTGATTAGGAGTTTAAAACAGCATCCTAACAGTCTGACAATTGGTAGTATTTACAGTGGCTTCTCTGCCAATATGGAAACATGAGTGAATGAAGAAACTCTTCTATTCTCATGGTTAGGAGTTGTCAATGAAATGGACAGGCTCAAAACCAACTAGGGGAAAGAAGAGGGGAGTGAGAAATGTAGTTGCTGGGCACATTGAGGTCACCCCAACAGCTGATTCACTTCTTTCAGGCCCTGCACAATCATTAAGGGCATGGCTTTCAGCAAGCAGCAACTTACCACACAGGTTTTATGTATGAGCACTTACCAGAACTGAAAGATAACATGCTCAGATAGTATTAAAGTACCAAAACATAGTAGCAAGATACTGTACTTTAAAAAAAAAAAAAAAAAGAGTATTATATGAGCAAAAGTACCTATGTTTTCCCTAAACTCTGGAAACCAGACAGAAAAGAAATGTGACAGCCTAAAACCAATGTCAACAAAAATTCTGCTGAATGAAAATAAAATTCTCAAAAATAAACAACTGGGGATCATTATGTTAAATGAAATAAAGCAGAAACAGAAAGATAGGTACAGCATGATTTCCCTCTTATTTTGAATACTGAAAAGATTATCTTATCAAAATTGATGACTGAATGTCAGTAATGAGAGTCTGGAGAGAACTGTGGCCAGGGCAGGATGGTCAAAGGTTGATAAGTGGGTATTCTGTTAAACTTAGATAGGAGTAAGAAGTTCTGGTTGATATTTACATAGTAGGATTATTATAGATAACAAGTACATACAGTTCCTTTTAAAAATCTAGAAAAAGATTTGCATAAAATGATAACCATTCAGGAAAACATACTGTCGTTGCCTGCTCATTGCTGGCACACAACATCTGACCAGAAGCGGTTTATGGAAGAAAAGGGTTCACTTTAGCTTACAGTTTCTAAGGCAAGTTTCATCATGGCAAGGAAAGTGTGGATGAGCAGACAGAGCTTGTCATATCAGCAGGGAAGAAGCAGCAAGATTGGGCTCATATACTGACAAAACCCGAGGCCAACACCCAGTTCCATACTTCCTCCAACACTGCTCTACTTCCCAAAGTTTCCCCCAGCTGAGGATCAAGTAGGAAGCTTACTCACAAACACATGAAGCTATGTTGGACGTTTTACCATCAAACAACCACAACATGATTACACGATACATACATGTAAGAAAATAAAACATATTACCCAATTAATGGGCACAGCTTTTATGTTTTATGTTCTGATAAAATTAAATCTAAGAAGAAAAAGAAAGATGAGCCGGGCTTGGTGGTGCACGCCTTTAATCCCAGCACTCAGGAGACAGCAGTAGGAGGATTGCCACAAGTTTGAGGCCACCCTTGGACTACACAGTGAATTCCTTAGCTCGAAAAACAAAAAACAAAAAAAGAAAAGAAAAGAAAGGAAAAGAAAGATGATATGTGATGTGATCTATTCGGGACATCAGTGACCCCAAGTTATTGTGGTGAGTTACTTTACCTCCCTAAATTTCAATTTCAACATCATTGAAATGGTAACTCTGAGATTTCCTGCTGCTATGGGTATTAAATGAGTCAGAATCAAAAGGGTAATCTGCTGTAATAACGCGATTATTAAATGAATGTTCTTTGAATGTAGGCTTATTAATATTCAGTGTCGCGTCCACCTCGACCAGCAAGGAAGACGCAACACTCGAACTCTTCTTTCAGCAGTTTATTCAGGAACCTTGAACAATCTTCTGACTGACTGACTGACTCACTCACTCACTCACTGACTGACTCACCGACTGCCTCACTCACTGACTCACTCACTCACTCACTCACTCACTGACTGCCCGACTCACTCCCCCACTCACTCACTCACTCACTCACTCACTCACTGCCCCCGGGACAAGCCCGCCCAAAGCTTCAGAAGCCTTTGAACAGCCAACCCTGGTAAGCCACGTGGTGAATGCAGATAGCAAGCCTAGATCACGGCCCAAGCCAAATAAGGACTTGTTTATCCAGGAGAGCACTCGCCATCGGGAAGGCGGAAGATGGTGACCTCGCAGCTCTCTACAATTCAGTAATAATATGTTTCTTTGGGTAGAAAGTGTATCTCGGAACAGAAAGAGAGAGAGTAATCCACATTAAGTACTCAATGTAACTTTTCCCCTTTACAGTCACTGCACAAGAGCCCCGAAAAGATGGTGACTGAAGGACTATGTTTCTTTTCTAATGGTATCTAACAAAAGCCCTTGCTTGCTAAGCTGATGCAAGGCTTTCATTTTATAAATAATGAAAGTAAACAATCTCAGTTCTCTGGACTCAATCTAATGTGCTAATAATAGCCTTGATGCATTTATGGTAAACTCCACATAAGCCTGCCTGACAGAAACAACAGACAGGCAGAATGGAGACACCTCCACTGTCCACACCCTGCCACCATGCTGAGAGCACAGGAGTCTTGGTCCCTGATGGCATTCAGTGCCTATGATGCTCTGGGGCCTTCAGGCCATGCCACAGACATAGCTTTCTACTTTGAGCATTTCATTTTTCTTCCTCTTAATAAAAACTATTTGAGTAAAGTGCTTTATTATTTATTTCCTAAGAGCAAAGCAAAGACTTGGTGAACCTTATATGAACCTTAGAAATGCAACATTAATTACACTGGTACTTTACTGCCCAAGACCTGGATGATTGTAGTCAGTAAGTTTACTCCTAGCACATACAACTTACAGCAAAAATGAGGTCCTGCATACACAAGCGAATAATGTTCTTACCAAAATCATTCCTACAAAATCTCAGGGAGTTTTCTGAGAACAAAGAGACAATGCTTACATAACCAGGATTATATTCCAATTGATATAGAGGGTATTACTAGTCACTGTTCATGCTTATTGGATTTTTACCTTATGTCCATGTCTGTTCTGAGCAATTCATAAGTGAGCTCTCCCATAATATTTATGATATTAAGACACAGGCACTATTCTTCCTCAGTTTACATGAAATAGAATCACAAAGAAGATAAGTTATTTGTCAAACTTGCACAGCTTAAAAGAGGTGGGACAAGAATAAAACCAAGGCCATCTGACACAGGAGCTGAGCTGTACTGACTTGTGTTGCGAGTTTCATGACTCATTATATTATATGCTCTTATAAAATGCTATGCTTGTGACTCATATTTACAAGAATGTGTTTGTATATCTAGTTCTCATAAAGATAGAACATTTCAAGTGAAAATTGAAATGCATTAAAATATTTGTTGCTAGTAAATTCTAAGAGATGTGTGAATATATATGGGCTTATGGAGGACAATTGCTGGCCTTTACAGGCATGAGAACATTTAAATATATATATTCAAACAAACTCCTACAAATGCTTGAAAAGCACCTACTGCACTATGAAACCATCCAGTGGTTGTTAAATTTACTTTTAAAATACCACATATATATGATAACACACATATATATATACTTTTTTTTCAGAATGAAAATGGACATACCAGGCCTCTAGCCACTGCAAACAAACTCCAGATGCATACACCACCTTGTGTATCTGACTTAATTAGGTACTAGGAAATCAAACCTGGGTCCTTGTGCTTCACAGCTGTGGTAGTTTGAATAGATAGCAGTGTTTTATTACAGTTTGTAATTTAGATCTGCAGCCACCTGGCTGGAAAAGTTATCACTGGGACCCTAAGGTGTGGTGGTGAATTTGAAATACCAATCTAAAGATATGCAAAGTGCATGGAGTTCCTGAAGTATGCTGTGGGATTTGGCTTCTGGCTTCTTTCTCTCTCTCTCTCTCTCTCTCTCCTCGGACCTGCAAAAACAGGGCTAGCTTCTTCTGCTATTGTGGAACTTCCGCTGGATCTGTAAGCTTCAATAAAACCCTTCCTCCATAACTGTGCCTGGTCTGGAAGTTCATCTCAGTGACCTGAAGCTGTCTTCTACAGAAATTGGTACCACAGAGTGGAATAGAGTGCTAAGATGAGTCTTACCATGTGGATTTTGTTCTTTTGGAACTTTTGTTTTGGAGGAATTGTTTGGAGGAATTACAACTGAAGACAACTTCTGAAGTGGTAAGGCAAATTTTATGCACTATTCTGATAAGAGTTTGAGAATGCTAAGTGCAGCGAGAATTGTATTTGGAGGCTTGGCTTATGAACTTCCTGAGGGGAAGGAAAGATGTGGACTTTGTTGGAAGCAGGCCCAGAGAGTTTGATCAAGGTTAAATTTGAAATGGACTGATGTGCTTAGCTAAAGATATTGGACTGAAAGATTTAAGATTTTAAGTTGGAAAACCTCAAGCCAGTTAAAATTATAGGCACTGAGACTGGTTTTAGGTTACTGAAGCTGCTATTGTCAAACAGATTAGCAATCTTAAGGAAGATGGCCATTAACTGCTTTACATTAAACAATAGAGAGGATGCCTGAGGAAAGACTGAAAGAAATGTAAACTCTTGGAAAGAGTTGACTGGAGAAGCAACTGGCTTTTTAAGGTCATGATTTATTTTGTCCCTGAATATGGTTCTTCACTCATGGCATTAGTTTTGTAAACATGAAAAATATGAAGAGTGTGACCCACAATCCCCCTGGTGATAATTGGAATCCCCAACCAAGAAGATCCCTTCAGAGGTGGGGGGACAGGGATGAAGGTAAGGATGGTACTAACATGCACTGTTTACACACTGAGTGTGTACATAACTAACAAAATTTAAAAAATGTGGCGTTGTCATGAATTGCACATGGTCCCAGGAGCCACTGCTGAGATGCCCCATAAGGCAGGGTGTGATGATCCTGATAGGCTGGCAAAGCCATTGGAAGATGGACTGTGGTTTGCATGGAGACCTGAAGACATTTTGGATATACCAGGACTGTACAAGGGCTACCATGGAGGCCCTTGGCTAGGGATGGAGGTTTTCCCTGGCTACTCAGCCCAGCTGGAGGGGCAGAATTGGAAAATCCAGAGACTGTCAGTCACTGGTTATGGTATCAGACTTGAACTGCAGAAGTTTGATGTTTGCTTGATGGTTGTTGAGTTTGCATTGTTCTAGTTTCTCCTTGTTATGCCTTATACCAGTTGAATATGTTTACTCTGTGCCTTTATATGTTAAAAGCATATAACTTGTCTGATTTTACAGGACTCACAGCCAAGAGACAATCTTAAATCTCACAGCAGACTTGGGACTTTGGAACTATCTTAAGTTGGCAAAGAATATGGGGACCTTTGAAATTGGACTGAATACAATGTACAGTGTGAGATAGTTACGAATCAATTGGGGGCCAGGAGCAGCATGTAGTAGTTTGAATAGCTGTCCCCCAATATATTCCATATTTTATTACAGTTTGTAATTTAGATCTGTAGCCATCTAGCTGGAGGAGGTATCACTGGGACCCTAAGATATGGTGGGTGATCTGATATTCCAATCTAAAGATATGCAAAGTGATTGGAGTTCCTAAAGTGTGCTGTGGAATTTGGCTTTAAGCCTCTCTCTCTCTTTCTCTTCCTCTTTCTCTCTCAGCTTGGATCTGCCATTCTGCCATTATGGAACTTCCCCTGTATCTGTAAGCTTCAATAAATCCCTTCCTCCATAACTGTGACTGGTCTAGAAGTTCATCTCAGTGCCACAAAGCTGTCTGCTACAACAGGCAAGCACCTTAACTGCAGAGCCATCTCCAGACATAATTTACTCTTTAGGTTATACTTCTATAGAAACAAACTATACACAGTAGAGTATCACAACCCATTGATTTCTGGTTGGTAAGGTCCTCAGTCTTTTCAGTGGTACTGCTGCACTCTGATGACCAAATCTTAGGTTAAGTCAACATTAGTCTGACTCCCATGTGTATTTCTCAGGTTCTTATGATAGTTTCCAAATTAAATATAAAATTACAACAAATTTAAAGATTAAACATGTAACATTCAAATATATTACTAAAATGTAGGGCTTATGGTAATAGGTAGACATCATTTGCAACTAAACAGGTAAATATTTAATCTTTTTTAGTATGAAAAAAATTTAATAAAAACAAAATCTATATTTTACATGTTTTCTCTCATTGTATGTTTTTCCATTATAGTCTAAGGATCATGAGATATTACAACACTAGTAGCAATAGTACTCAATGTATATACACAGGAGTATTTGGCCATAATATTTTTATGAATAATTGTCATGTATGTGCACAAGGTATTTTGATCATAATCACTTCCAATTTTCTTCTTTTGTTTCCTCTCATGTTCCACTTTGACAAAATCCCTCCTGCTTTTTCACTATTCTCTTATATTTTGATATTTTTTGTTTCATTTTGTATTTTTTCCCTCCACCACCATCCAAAACAGATGGGCCTAATATTGTACAAGTCTGGTGCAGTTAATGACCACCACTGTAAATTTATGAATGCATATAGCATTCCTAAGTACTCATCCCCATCTTCTATCACTTACATTCTCCTTCTCTTCTCCAATTTATACAAACTGAATCTTAAAGAGAATGAGAGCGATGTCACATTTAGCACTGAGTATTCAACAGTCACATATGTTTAGCACTTTGATGTTTTGACCTTCCCCAGTACTCACAGTGAACTTCAAAAAAGAAATGTTTTTAACCAAAGGTGAGAACAACACTAATTTAGGGATAAATCATAAACATTTAGAGGGCAAATTGATGTGCAAAACATATCCATTTAGCCAAACATGAGTAATAGTTTCCTCAATAGGGTTTGTGTCCTTTCTGTCCATAGGTTTTTGACTAGGTTTTGACTAAGAGGCACAAATTCTTCCCCATAAAATGGGCTTCAAAATCAGTCAGAGAGCAATTTATTTCCCCCATAATAGTCATGCCACCATTGTATCAAAGGCACATTCTGCCTGCCATAATATTTTGAAAAATACAATGTTTCCATGTTAAGATTAATGATAAAATATACAGATATCAATATATGTTTCACCATGTATGATTATACAAATAGATTCAGAGAAGAAAAATGAGTATACCTTCACAACCTTGTCACTATCTCTCTTCCTGTGTGGATACCCTTGGGGAAAACATCTGTTTATGTTAACTACTTTCTCTTGCACCTAATTTGTTAAACAGTAGGTAAAGAGTTATAGGGAAAAACTAATATTTCATTATTAACTATTGATAAGATGAACATTAATGAGAAGATGGAAAAGACTAAGCAGGAAAGAATACAGAGAGGAGGAGGAGGAAGAAGAATTGGAGAAGGAGCAGTAGAGGAGGAAGACCTACCTGATTAGCATGACTGGCAGCCACTTGAAGGAAGAAAAATAAAGAAGAATGGGGAAAATTAAGAATTGTATAAGGTTTGGAGAGATTGCTCAGTGGTTATGGTGCTTGCATACATAGGCTAATGACCCAGGTTCAAATACCTGCTACCCACATAAAGCCAGATTCACAAAGTGGCATATGCATATGCATCTAGAGTTTGTTTGCAGCAGCTAGAGATCTTGGCACACCCATTCATATATTCTTTCTTTCTTCTTTCTTTCTTTCTTTCTTTCTTTCTTTCTTTCTTTCTTTCTTCTTTCTTTCTTTCTTTCTCCCTCTCTCTCTCTCTCTCTCTCTCTCTCTCTCTCTCTCTCTCATAAATAAATAAAAATATTAAAGAAGAGTTACATAATGAGTAAGTTTCCATGTTGATATTTTCTTGAAATACTATAATAATGACTTTGATACATATTCATTTTGTGTGTCAGATTTACACATTGTGAGGTGAAACAGAGCAAAGATGGAACCATAATGCCAATATGTTACTATCAGAACATAACATAGAGAGCACATATGTCCTGCATGGTCAAGAATAAAATAAAAACCTTATGATTTATAAGTTTGCATAAGGTCATAGTTATTTTTTCAGAAACATAAAATATAACATTTATTACATGTAAACTTTATTTTGGCTAAATTGAATTTTTATCTATTTTTGTTTTTATTTCTTGTTTTTTTTTTTTTTTTCTCTTTCATCTGAATGAGCATGGAGATGTGTTAGGAGGTAAGACTTATTAGAACACCAATGATAAATTACTCTTCTATTACTTTGTTTATTTTTAGGAAATATGAACTTTTGAAGAGACATGAAATAATTTGAATAATAGGGACCTTCTAAAGAAAATGGATAGAGGCTTTCAGTACTTCAGGCTCACCTTCAATGACATTATTATAAATAATAGTACATAATAGTAATTAAATTACAAAATAGAAAAAGATTAAATATGAAGGGAAAACATGCAGGTAGGCCTAAAGTAATTTACTTCTTATAATAATTTCCTTATAGTATTTTCAAGTGTATTATGTCATATATAATTCATGGATTTTATATCTTTAATCCAGTAGTGTAAAAAACTACAATCAAATCTATAATTCTCCTGGCCAATAATTTATTAGAACTGAACCTAAAAATTTGAAGTATTGTCTTTTTCACTTACTCTGAAATTTCTTCAGACAAATGAATATAAATTTTCATATTATACCTTGAATAAATCCACTAAAAAAATCAAGACTAGAATTCTTAGCTGACTGATACTGAATAGTTTGCTTACAGTTGAAGGTCAGTCTAACATCTTTTTATTCATCAATCAATTGGGATGGTAAGACTTCTCTTTCTAACAATGTTTTTTTTTTATTGTTGTTCTATGAATTGAATTTTTACAACAAAGGCATAAATAAAAAATCTTCAAATGCAATTGTAATGCCTACTTTACATATTGTTTGTATATTTACTTTGATATAAAATAAAAACCTGTTCTTTCGTTCTAATTTACCAACAATATTTCCTTTTCTTTTCTCATTTTAGAAATGGCTTTTATAAAAATTATAAGAATTAAAAATGTTAGTTTCACAACAGCTGTTTCTGTGTGTAGAAGATAACTTTGATATTTTTGATCTGCCTTAGGATAGATAGACTTAGAGGAATATGTTAGAAATATTAGCTGTTAGTTTGTGGATATACATTACTCTTTATAAGTAAAAAAGAATTGAATTTACATGATAAACTTCTATAAGGAAAAAAATTTGGAATGAGAACAATATATCTACTTTTGGATATAAAACTTCTAACTTACAAACCAATTGTAAAACCACTATTTTGAAATGCAGTGGTAATTAAAATATAAATATATCTCTGATGCATGAGCCATGCTGAATGTTTGCATGAATCCCACTATGAAAACATGTTTACTAATCATATCTACAAGTAGGGCTACAGAGATCACTTAAAGTAATTTCTGTATCAGCATGAGGACTGGAGTTCAGAATCCAGCACCCACATGAATGTGGGTGGGCATGGTGGTGCATCTGTAAAATCAGCACCAGGAAGAGAGAGTCAGGGAATCCTGCAGGCAAGATGACTGGCTAAACCAGCCAAGTCACTGAACTCTGGTTTAAAGTGAGAGCAGAACCTCAGTAAATAAAGTGGAGAGCCAATAATGTCAACACCTAGTTTCCATACATAAAATAAAAAATATGGGACTAGAGAGATGGTTTAGTGGTTAAGACACTTGCTAAAAGCCCAGTGACACATATTCAGTTCTCCAATACCCACATAAAGCCAAATGTACAAAGCGGTGCATGTGTCTGGAGTTTGCTTGCAGTGGCTAGAGGCCCTGGTATGCCCTTTCTCTCTCTCTCTCTCTCTCTCTCTCTCTCTCTCTCTCTCTCTCTCTTCTTTTTCTCTCTCACTCACTTTCTCCCCTCTGTCTCCTTACTCACTCTCAAGTACATAAATAAATTTTAAAATTAAATATATAAAGTATGAATATGTTACAGAATAATACGGAAAATAGTCTTTGTCAGTCATGAAAAAGGGAGTGAAATATTGGAGAACTAATGGAAAATCAGAGTTTCTTGTAGATCTTCATGTTACCAGGATAAACATCCAAACCAGACACAGTTAATGGAAAGAAGGGATTTATTCCAAGCTTAAAGGTCAAAGGGGGAAGTTCCATCAGCAGCAAAAGAAACTGAATCCCTTTTACAGATCCAAGCAGAGGAGAAAAACTTCATCAAGCAACACACATGCACCAACACACACACACACCAAAATTCAGCAAGCAGCAGGGACCACAGAGTTAACATTGCTATCTTACACCTTTTGGCTGGAATTCAGATCCACCCCAGTAATACATTAGGTCTGGACTCCAGGATCCACCCCCAGTGACAACTCCTCTAGATAGGAAGTTAGAGACGCAAGTTATAAGCATTCACAATACATCTGAATCTATGGGGGACATACATTCAAACCACCACAGACTTTCTATGTTTATGGATAGGTGCAGATGCTTGAAAGAAACTCTGAAGAAGAAGCTTTGTATGAGACATTCATATAGATGCCTATAAGAACCAGACCATGGGCATCTGGCTATGAGCAACTGGGAGAAAGTACCTACAAAGTTTGTTATTTGGGCAATGCAGCCAGTTACATAAATATCAATTATGTTCTGTTTAGTCATACCTCCTAAATGATTTGTCAGAGTGTTTAAAGAGAAAATATACATAAAATGTTTGACATATGACTTCTAAATGTTTCTAAGTTATGACTTGCATTATTATCTTAAGTATTCTTCATATGTCTCCACTTTAATAGAACAGCTTTGAGAAATCTTGCTTAGTCACTGTTTGAATGTAAAATATCCTCCACAGACTCTGGTGTTTGAATATATTTAATTCTCAGTTTGTGGCACTGCTTTGAAGGTTATGGAATCTTTAAGGGGTAGAACCTTGCTGAAGGAACTATATCACAGAGGCAGGCCTTGAAATATTATAGCCCAGCCCTGCCTACAATCACTGGACTTCTCACTTTTTTCTTCCCCCTTGCTGATGTGAAGATGTGATGTTGGATGTTTGCTTCCATAATGCTTTCCCTGCCATGATGTACACCTCCACTAAAAAATGTAAGACACAATAAATCCTTTTCTCCCATGAGTTGCTTATGATTGGATGTCTGGTCACAATAAAAATAAAGTTACTGATACAGTCTTATTTAAAAAAGGTCCATAACTGGGGCCCATGGGAGCTTAAATCACAATATAGTAATTAAACCTAGTTGCTTTTAATAGCCATATTTTGAGCAAAGGATCATAGGAAAATAGAAAGTATGTCTCTTAAAAATACCAAAATTCATCACTATCACTGAATATATTGGTTGATATCCACTCTCATAGATGTAGCTAAATTCAGCTGCAAATTTAAAGAGCTTGTAGAAATTGGGAACATTAAAAATCAAGTAAAATTTGATTTTATTGTAACATTTTTACTTAAGATATAGATATAGATAGCTATATGCAAATTGTGAAAGGAAAGGTTAATTATATAAAATATGCTTGGGTTACATAACATAT
The DNA here is from genome assembly GCA_036365145.1 of Orientallactaga sibirica. Lineage (NCBI taxonomy): Eukaryota > Metazoa > Chordata > Mammalia > Rodentia > Dipodidae > Orientallactaga > Orientallactaga sibirica. Next base: position 9,626,250 of record JAEOAD010000019.1, on the reverse strand, counting down.
ATCAGCATATCCCTTGATGCCAGTATGTTACTGGATTATAACTATCTTGAGTGATCTTAATCAGTAGCAAGGTCAATACTCTTAAAGATTAATCTGTTGAAACTTTAGTCTTTGCCTGGATTGTAGAATGCTCCAGGGGAAAAGAATTGGAAAGGCTTTAATGAGAAAAATCTGGATAAAGTGCAAAAGTCATAATTTTCCATAAGCACATCAGATAATTGAAGTCACCATACAATGAATTAGCTGAAAATTCAAGGAGGAAGAAACTCATCCACGAAGAGATAGCTGAGCCAGAAAATGCTTGAAAGGGGGCTAGAATCCATATATGTGGGAAAAAAAAAAAAAAGGTGGAATTTTAATTATTTTGAAAGGAAACCAATGTGAGTCATGTGTTCATTGAGAACTTCTGGGAAAGACCAATACAAAAGAGAATTTCACATTCAGTCTTCAAGAAAGGTGGTATGTAAGATGGGTGACTAGAGGGAAACCCTGATGGCATTGTTACTGCAGGGATATCAAAGGAATGAGCTGATGGTAGTGGCACAGAAAATCAACACTACTGTCTGTATCTTTCACATAAACCCAGCCAACACCTAAATCTAACTGACAGGCATACACATTGTCATCGCTTAAGTATGTTTTAGTCCATTTGTGTTGTTGTAACAATATACTATACTTCACGTAGCCCATAAGCAACAGAACTTTATTTCTCACAGTTCTGGATATGTTCAGAGAGTGGCTAATTTCTGTCTTAGAAAGTATGCTGTCTTGTGTTTTTCACAGGAAAGAGGTGAGTTCCCTGGGTTCTTTCTCATGAAAGCATTAATCCAGGAGGCTTCTCCTCCTAAAACCATCACCTTGGTAGGATGGAATTTAGTATAAGAATTTCAGAGGGCACTCTCAAGAACATACAGAGCATAAATCACAATTGACAAAATGCTAAAAGAAGAAAACACCTGGCAGAAAGCTACACACATGTAGTAATATAGTAATAGGCCCCTGTATTAGTTACGCTTTTTTTGCTGTGAACAAATACATGTCCAGAAACAACTTAGCATAGAAATGGGTTCGTTTTGGCTTATAGTACCAGATGGTAGAGTCTATTATGGCAAAGAAAGAATGGTAGTGTGGAACAGGAGGCCAGAGTCACACTGTAGCACACTCAAGAAGCAGAAAGGAACAGTATGTTGGTCTGATCCAGAACACTTCAAGATCCACTCCCAGTGACACACACCCTTTCTCCAGCAAAGTTTCACCTTCTACACAATACACAACCTTCCAACACAGCATTTTTCTGGGACCAACATGGTCATACATATTAGGTCAGGGTTTGGAGAACTTTCCATTCAAACCGCCACAGTCTTCTGTCAGAATGCTTCATTTAGCATATATCAATTAATATGGCTACATATGTGTTCTATCACTAGATATGTTTAATAATGAAACTTCAGCAAAGAATAGAAAGCAGAGCCCCACATCTCACTCTCAGCCTAGCAAATGTTAAGCATGAAGCAACATTATTATATAATTTGTGTGAAAGCAGTAGAATGCAAGAGTCTCTATGATATAGCAACACTTAGAATAGAGAATTAATACACAGACAAACCACCATGATCATTAACACCTATATCAATAACACAAAGGTAGTAATAGACCAGAGTTAGTGATGCACTAAATGTGCTGAATCTCACCTTTAAAAGATGACTTGACCACCCACACTTGATACCCGGGTAAAGTAAAAGTCATGCTCATTTCCAATATCCCATATTATTTTACCTCCAATGGACAAAAATCAGTAAAAGGTTATGAGACAAATAAATAAATGTGAGAAAATAACTTTGACAACTAACAAATAAATCTAGAGAACCAGAAACAGAGATAATCAATATGTTTGAACATTAATCAGAGATTTTTCAACAAATTATTTTCTATATTAAATAAGCTAAAGGAAAGTATAGACAATTGTAAGAGCATTCACCTCCCCTCATCCCCCCCCCCAAAAAAAACAGAATCTATAAGGCAGAGTTAAGTTTGTTACAGCTATGGAAATAATTAGTTTAGATAGACCATAGCAAATAAAAATTATAGTATAGAATAAAACATACAGCAGCCAAGAGTTATAAGACAATACCAAATAGTCTAACATACATTAAGTCTCAGATAAACAAATGTAAAGAACAGGATAAAATTATGTGAAAAAATTAAATAAGAATGCCTTAAAATTTCCAAACTGCTAAAAATAGCAAATATCTAACACCAAATATCCTAAGTAAGGTAAATGCTAGATACAGGCTGATGGGTAATACACAGAAGTGAGAGGAGTGGGGGGAAAAAAGAGAGGGAGATAGAAAGAGAGATAGAGAGAAAGAGAAGGAGGCAGGAGGAGGTTGAGGATGGAGAAATTCTATGTGCAGCCAGAAGAAACAAAAGGATAGTAACAACTGATATGGTCTGAGTGTTTGTCCTCTCTAAAATCCAGGCGCTAGAAATTTAATTAACAATACCAATGTTGAGTAATGGGTCCCACTGGGAGGTGTTTGGTCCCGAAGTTCTTTTCCTTCATGGGCAGTTACATTGAGGGCAGAGGGAATAGGTTCACTCTGCCTTGCTCTTCTACCATGTAAGGATGCAGAGCCCATCCTTTTGTGTCCTGTTGCCTCCTGCCTGTCATGTGAGGAGATAGAAAGAATGCATTCACCACACACCAGCTGCTTTGAGCTCGGGCTTCCTGCCCTCCTCAATTGTGAGAAAATGAATTTCCCTTCTTTATAGAAGTCCCAGTCTGTAGTAATGGGTTATAGCAGGACAAGACAGACAAAGACAGAAATGTTGCAGACAGAAGAATAGAGACGGGGATGACAGTAGACTTCTCCTCAGGAACTAAGCAAGTCAGAGGTCAAGGAATTACTTATTGAAAGCATTGAATGAGGGAAAAAAGAAAAAGGAAAAAAGAAGCTATCAGCCTGAGTTCTCTAACAATTGAAAATACTTTAACAAAATGAAAGTGACATAAAAACTTTTTGACAAAAGCCAAGAAAATTCATTTCCAGTAGATAAGCCATTAAAGGACTTCTTGAGGCAGAAGGGAGATGAATCCAGATGGAAACTTGAATCTTCACAAAGAAATTGTCAACTGGGGAAACAGTAAAACTGAGGCATACATAATAACATATTTCTGAAAGTTTTATTTTACAAACTCTAGTGTTTTACTATATTTATTTATTAAAACTGTTATTTTATAATCTGCAATTTTTATATTTGCTTGTCTAATAACAATATTTTCTTTTGTTTGCATTTTAATAAAAAATATTAGCATCTTCACTATACTTGATAGACTTGTTCATATAAGAAAAAATCTTGCAGGTGAATTTAAATAATTAAATATTTCAACCTTAACTTTGATCAATATAAAATTAAAATGCCATATTTTGGAAAAAATTCTTACAAATAATAAAGATATGATGTACATGTTACTTTTTCATGGAAGAATAATGCAAAATGAAGCACACAAAACAAATTATTTAAATTTAGGTCTTGGTGAAGTAAAAGGCTTGTTTTATTAACACCCAGAAGCATGCAGCACTTCACACTAACAAATGTGTGAAGAAGATCTGTTAACAGTATCAAAACCTTGCCATGTTATAAAATTCAGCAATAAAAAAACATCCTTTTGTGTGACCAATATTCTCTCAGGTAAGGTCTGTTCTCAAGGAAAATACTGTAAATGGCATTTTGGCATTTGTATTTTGCATCAAGTATGAGCATGGAGAAAGAAACCAAGCTTCCGTATCAATCTCATTGAAAATTCATACAAGAATTTGTTTGCCAAATAAAAAACCATATGGCATTTTCCAGAACTGAAGCAAAAATGTTGGCAGTAGAAGGAAATTTTTCCAATCATGATAATTAGTATGTAGCTGCACACTAAATGCATAGCAAGTTATTTACCCACCCACATACTTAAATAAAATAGGGAGAAGTTCTGTACATGATGGCCAAAGAAGTTGATTCATTGCATCAGGCACCTGCAAATATACTAAGCTTCACATCAAATGTATTTTCCTATTTTTGGCTTGACTATCTAAAAGTTAACAAAAAAATTAAACAAAAGTAAAGATTTGAATAAAAAGCTATACTTAAATATGCAAATATAAAGATTAAGAGATGTCTGATAGATCTATCATTTTAACTATCAATTACCCTATTTGATCCATTGCCAAATATTAGTGGTAAGAATGTATCATAAGTGGCTTGTATATCTTCCCTTATTCTGTTTTCCTCTATCCTGCATTACCTGTTAACGCTTGGCTTACATTCAGGTGGTTTTCTTTCAAAGCCCAGGCCCTGTTACAATGGCTGCCTACAATTTCAATGAAGGACTTTGCAGCTCTAGAGCAGAGAGCACTTAGCAAAATAGGAAGCCTCTGTGCTTATGGCTTCTGTAGGTCCCCCATGCACCCTCCTCCTCTGAGTCTTCTCAGGTTCCTATCAATCCTCTCTTTCAAAAGTCACCCACACAGCTTTAAATTTGTAGAAAAACCTCAAGGGAGGGGCTCACCTAATATTTTCTCTTGTGTTTGCAAACACTATAGAAATAGAAAAGGGTTGAATTTGGACAAAGTAACTGAAAGAACTTATTACCACAATATTATATTCTGACATGTATATTAAGCACTTAATATATAGGCAGCAATGCAAAAAAAGGGGAGGAAGTGTTGGGCCTGATAAAGGCTAAAAGTGTTATATTGATCAGGAATCCAAGCAACAGAGGCAATACTAGCTATTGTTATCAGAATAACAATCTCACACTAGTGTTTATTCCACTGGAAGGAAAGAAGTACTAAAGGTGTTTGGATATGAGCCACATGTACAGGATTTGAGTCAACCATTTCTCTTCCTATTTTGGTACTGGAGATTGACCCTAGATTCTCATGCATGCTAGCTAACTGTACTATAACTGAGATATATTCTTGTAAGGACATTTTACTTAATGTAAACAGCAAAAGAAAGAATTATGTGGGGCTGGAGGGATGGCATAGTGGTGAAGGTGCTTGACTGCAAGGCCAAAGGACCCAGATTTGATTCCTCAGGACACACACAAGCCAGATGCACAAGGTGACGCATGCATCTGGAGTTCATTTGCAGTGGCTGGAGTTCCTGGTGTGCCCATTCTCTCTATCTTCCTCTCTGACTCTCTCAAATAAATAAATTTAAAAAAAAAAAAAAACTTAAAAAAAAAGAAAGAAAGCATTATATGACCTCAACTCCTAACTAAAGGTAACTGTGTTTAGAAGATTTCAAAAACAAAAAAAAATATATAGATTGATCTATAGAATGGATACAAAGAGATTTGTTGTGTATCCTTGTGTCATTAATATATCAGAATATTGTTTTTCAAGTATTATATAACCTCATGTAGCTTTGTGAAAAAGGAAATATAACTTCTTACTATTGTCATATTTATACTGAAGCTTCCTATACTTAATTTCCTACTTTATGGGATAAATTATCTAGTTGAGAAGTAAATAGTAATATATTTTCTAATTCAAAATAACAATGCTCCAAAACTTGGTAAATCGGACAGATAATTTAACATGTCTTAATAACAGTAGAGATAAATGCATTCTTACTCAACATATCTACATGCCACATTCACATTTTTACATTGGGATTCAAATTCCCTCTATCAGTTACATTATTTTATCTAGATTCTAAATCATAATTTTTATACCAGCCTGTGTCAAGGACTCAGCAAAGTGGGTTATTTTGAGAAGTAAGCCCCTACTAGACTCTTCATTGGATGTTCAGAAAGAGACGGAAAGGTTAGAAGTATCTAGGTCATTCCTACAGCTCCTGTTTCTTTCAAATGTTCTTACTTTTTACCCTGTTGTGATGGGACTTCAGGAAGGCTTCTTCATTGTAGAAGTGCAGATAGGTCAAGCATCCGCACCAGGTACCAGTTAACAGGTTTTCTTGCATTCCTAGAGTGATGCTCATGAGTCTCTCAGGGTCCCAGCCCCAGACCTCATCTCTTTATGTATGAACTTCATCTCTGGAGAAGCCCTCACTCATGCTTCTGATTTTTCATATCTCCAAGTTAAACCTAAATTTGCTAGATATTTCTTACAGTTGTCACCTATGATGCTTCAAGGTGCTCTTTTAACTTTATACAGTCAACCCCTACTTTAAAGCTTACAGATTAATTTCTTTTCTGTTAAAATAACTAATGGTGTATGTACCTCCTCATTAAACTGAAATGGTTGGTAAATGATTTAGTCTAAGAGTAGAGACAATAATGAGAAAAGGAAGAAAGAAAGAAAGAAAGAAAGAAAGAAAGAAAGAAAGAAAGAAAGAAAGAAAGAAAGAAAGGAAGGAAGGAAGGAAGGAAGGAAGAAAGAAAGAAAGAAAGAAAGAAAGAAAGAAAGAAAGAAAGAAAAAGAAAGAAAGAAAGAAAGAAAGAAAGAAAGAAAGAAAGAAAGAAAAAGAAAGAAAGAAGAAAGAAAGAAAGAAAGAAAAAGAAAAGAAAGAGATGGAGGGAGGGAAGGAGGGAAGAAGGAGGGAAGAAAGAAAGGAAGGAAGAGAGGGAGGGGGAGGAGGGATGAAAAAGGAAGGAAGGGAGAGAAAGAATGAGAGAAATGCATGTTTTAAATATGTTTGGCCATGTCTTTAATCAGGGACACAGTTCTGAGATCCCTTCAAATGGTGAATGGCATGCTATGAGTCCACATCATGTGTTGTTATTGTAATAAATTACATTGCCACCTGTATTTCATGGGAATGAAACATGCTCTTTGTAAACCAAGTAACCCCATTCAGCTGTTAGCTGAAGTCAGGGTGACCCCCAAGGATTGTACTGAATTACAACAGAAAACAACAAGCTCAGCTCTTTAAATTCTTAACTCAAATTAGAGTAAGATTGCTGTAGAAATTCTACAACAATTTTAAAACAGACCCTTAATTCCTTATAGCCACAGGGCTAGTCTTAATTAAAATAAGTCACAAATTTTAATTGAGTGGGTTACAAAATTATAGCAAGTTGAATTTGCAGCCTCATCAATTCTCTTATGTAAAGGTTAGGACATTGCTTAGGATAGAGTGGAGTTTTCATAATTGAAAATGCTCACTGGGTTGGATAGACAGAGAGAACCTTCTGTTTATTATGCGTCCTCCTTGCCACTAACAATAGCCTGCAGTCTTTTCAGTAAGGGCCAACTTCTCCTGTGTATTAACCTCACATAGGAGCTTGAAAATGCATGCTTATTCTCCATAGTCTCTTACTGTCCTTTCTACAGATGAATCATAGCACAATACAAAGCAGAGAGGTGCATTCAAAGTCTGACTGAGGAAATAACTTCCATATGAGAACAATGTTAAAGAGTTTTGTATAATTCTATTGACAAAAGTGAATCCAGGAATGTGGTCTAGAGTTACATCTATGTTCAGTTAGAATTACAACAAAAGGCTGGAGAAATGGCTTACTGGTTAAGGCCTGAGAAGCCAAAGGACACAGGTTTGATTCCCCAGGACTCATGTAAGCCAGATGCATAAGGGGCACACACATCTAGAGTTCTTTTGCAGTGGCTGGAGGGCCTGGCATGCCCATTCTCAGTCTGTCTCTCCTCTCTCTCTCCCTCTATCTCTGCATGCAAATAAATAATTTTTTTAAAAAGAATTTTAACTAAACACCGTATCCATAACTTATAAAATCTCTAACTGCCATATGTCAGTTATAGTATATCCATATTGCATCATACATTAAGCATTTTCAGATATTATCATATTTGATTTTCCATAATTACCCATAAGACTATAATTATTATCTCCCTTTTGTAAATATAGAAAATGATACAAGCTTATTATCCATGGTCACAATGTTATTTAATAGCATACTTTATGTTCAAAACTACATGTATCTGACATGTTTCTGCCTCTCTCAACCTTATTCTGAAATAAAACTTTATGATTAGGAAATATTTTTATCAAAGCAATTTCAGTATAGGAAGTCACAAGAGAAGTTCAGATAGTTAAAATTAAAATATTGAAAAAGTGCAATAAATGAATATGTTTAATATTTGTACTTCCTATTCTTTCTATTTAATTTAAAGAATTGCTTTATTTTCTTTCATGAGACATCAAGATAGCTAAGAACATTTCCTGAGTCTGGAAGCCCTTGTTCATGTATATAACATATAAAATGCTTAAATTGTTTGGCAGGATAAAGCCAGTATTTTCTAGTATCTTATATTTCAAGTATCTTCTTTTTTATAATTGTTTTACATACACATGCAATTCAACTGTATTCCATCTCAGTAGACAACAAATCCTTACCCTAAGGCCATGATGTACTGACTAGATGTCACTGCTAAAAAATTCAGTGCTGTTTATGTCCTTGGTCATTTCTAATGTGCCCCTGGGTATCAGGAGAATTGGACAAGCACACAATAGTGAGATACTTGTATCTTTTTCCAGATTGTAGAGCAGAAATGCTGCTTCTATTTCATTTCTTCTAAAATCACTCATTTAATAGACAAGAAAGTTTAGAGACACCTGACAATGCATGACTTGGAGACTGGCAGATTTGTAGCATATTGGTGCCCATCACTGAAACTTTGTGGACTTAACTTTCCTCGTTGGCAAAGAAATGAAACAAAATGTAATTAATATAATATAATATCATATCATATAATATCATATAATATATGTAATAGAATAGAAAATAAGAGAAAAACACCAGTAAAGTTTGCCGCTGGAGTTAATGGGTGAGATTGATGAGACAAAAAGTCTCTTGGTGTCATGATACTGGAAAATTTAAGAATCTAGTATTATCAGTTAGTTAGATCCTGGAATTAAAACAACTATTTCATCTATTATAGAGAAACAATAGTAAAATAACTATGCATCTTTGTGTATGTGTGCAAAAGAAAGACAAAGAGGGATAGGAGAAGGGAAAACAATCTGAGAAAAAGAAATATCAAAGACAGGAAAAAAATGAAAGCTGATGAACATAGAAAGATACTTCATAAATAACAGATTAGTGTGTTGTCAATTAAGTTAAAATATTAAACCTTGATTGTAGAATGTTATAATAGTGACAAGTCTATGTCGACAGTAAAGTATAGCATAAATTTAATGTAATGGTTACATAATTGTCTTTCAGAACTCAAGCTATGAATTTGAAGAAATAGAAATCTGAAACAAAATTAATGCATTAACTAGTTAATATAAGATACCATCTACTTATTAATCAAAGGTAAAATGAGACATTTGAATCTAAAAAATATATAAATTACATTTAATTCACATAAAATAGCATCAGTTCAGAATATAATTGTGTTTGTATGCAATATTGTTCTGCTGTTTTTAAAGGAATGCACATCAAACATAAACAGAGATCTGCATAACACACATCCTATGGTTTCATTTTTATCACAAACCCTCTATGCTTGTTTATATTTTAAACAACAAAATACAATTCAGTCATATCCCCAGACACACATTTATGGAAGCTTTCTTATTAACTTAGGAAACTCAATGTGATTGTGAAACTAGCTATTGATGGAGTTAGAAATAGGACTGGCACAGTTTCCTTGGCCTCTTTCCTGGTGGCCTCTTTGGAAAGAGCTGCTTTTGCCTCCCACACTTTTGTTGTCCAATCAACAACTGGGCATCTGGTAGAGCAGATGGGCTCTGCCACATACCTGGAACAGTCAACAACAAGTGTGATCACAGCTTTCCCCACCTCTGCATCAAATAAACGATGTGTTCTACTTGCAAAACATTTGCTGCAAGAAATATTTACGTGTCATCTGACCTGTGTAAGGCTATTAGAGCTTACCAAGGTGAATGTCATCAGGAACCCATACTGAAAACACCTTGCTCCCTTTCACATCCAAGTCTTGTTTCTACATTTCTCTAACCAAGTCACTAATGGTCTGGCATAAACTGTATTACTTTATACATGTTAATTTCATTTTTATATTGCATTTCTTCTTCATGGCTTTTGCCTTCTTTGACTTAGTTTGTATGGTTTTATCAACCATACACATCTCTATGCTTTGTCTTGTTAGAATTTAATTCTTCTGTTGGGTCAGAAACAGGGATTTCTTAGTCATGTTAAACAAACTGAGATGTTTATAGATGCTACTATATATATATATATATATATATATATATATATATATATATAATCTATTGGTACAGATACCATCCTAGCCCACCATTTTCTATCCAGATTATGTCACATTACTGATACTTAGAACACCTGATCACTGAGTATAGAATGGTCCTTTCCTTGAACACTGAAAATAAAATTTCTGGTGCAAATATTGGTGGTAAATTTTCATTTCATGTTTAAAAGTTTGAACATTGAAAGAAAGGAGGTAAAAATGGAGGTGAGAGTACTTTTCTCATGAGTAAAATCAAATTGTTTTACTTTCGAGATAATGTGTTACACTTTAACTTCCATGGAAAAATACCTGACAAAATTGACAAAATGCCAACTTAAAGGACTGTTATTTTGATCTTAGCCAAAAGGCCGAGAAGCGATAAAGGACTTAGTTATTTTGGCTCATGGTTTCAGAGGGCATTCCATACTCTTTGGCTCCCTGGGTTCATGGTAATGCTTACCATGGCAGTGAGAGCATCAGACACAGAGAAGTTTAGAGAGAAAGCAAAAGGTAAATGTAGTCAGAAACCCATACTGCAAACACCTTTCTCAAAGTGCTATTCACATTCAGGGTCATTTCACCTCCTTAATTAATCCACTCTGGAAACACTGCTAGGTATATCCCAGGTGGTGAACTGCTGCACTGTTCTCCCAGGCACAGCTCAATCCAAGGACATTGTGAAGATTCCTCATCACAGTGAGCTAAAGCAATTGGTTAACAGCTAGGCATACCAACCAAATGTGGTCTCTTTTTTTTTCTCCTCTCCTCTCATCTTTTCTCTCTCTCCTTCTCTGCCATTTCTCCTTTGAAAACAAAACATGTTTAAGGTGAGCTCCATTGTTCTGACTCAACCTTTGACGAAATCATGCCCTTCCCAGAATATTCTAGGTTCTATAACTTAATGAGGCAAAGGTATAAGGCCTGACCATCTCGCCCAAAGTAGGAGGCTGGGTATGCACTCTCTTTGGAGCTCTGATCAAGGTAGTTGAAGTTTTTGAGCCCATCTACTCTTGAACATTATTGTTTCCTCCTTACTCTTCACTTCTGGTGGTGTCAAAGCATCTGTTGCAAGTGCAGCATAAACTGCAAGGGAGGGCGTGAGAGTATGTAATCTTTGCCATGCAATGTGAAACTTTAAACACTATTCAGACACAAACATTTTTAGAAGGTACTTGGTTATATAAAGCATGTGTGTTTACAAGCATCACAAAGCAGTAAAAAATAATACAATTATCCCTACATATCTGGCCTATTAAAACTTTATAGCCTAAGTTCCTATTATATAAAACATAAGCTACAGATTTGGTAGATTCTTGCTTTTCTGCTTAAGTCCCATGGAAGCCAGCATCTATTTTAGTTTCATGTGAGCTGAGAAACTGTCTAACACAAACAGTCAACATAATATGTGCGTTTACCCACCATCTGCTGCAGAAGTGTTCGTCAGTCCATGGCTCATTCAAGTGCATCTTCTCTCCTTCAAAATTCTCTGGGTCTTTTACTTTATCCATTTGCTCCTGGTTTCAGTAGCAGAGACATCTAGTCCTCCAAGGCTCAGGGAACATTGCTGAAGAAGGGAATGGAAAGAGTGTAAAAGCCACAGAGTAGGAAGGAATATTCTGGGGCATTATCCCTCTCCAGACACTGACCGGTGCATTCACAACACCACAGTGAATATTAACAGCCCTTCTGAGGAGGCCCCAGTGGGATGGGGACAGGGACAGGGGAAAGGAAATAGAAGATCATGAGGTAGTATGTTAATACAGTAACGTTCTCAATTATAACAGATTGATGTATATATCATTAGATGCCATATTAATTTCACTTTACTGATTTCTGAAAACACTTGGTATTGTTTAGTTCTCCATAAGCCATGCCATTTGCATTTCTTCCTCTGCCCAGTTTCTTTAATCTACTCAGTGATTTGTGGTAATTCTTTTTTATTGTGTATGTTAGTCATTGCATTTCTATGTTTCAAACATTTGCTCTTGGTTTGAAACTACAAATAAAATTTTATCTTAAGAATCCTTGAGTATAGTTCATGAAATATTTAAGGCTCAGATTTTCTAGTAATTATGTAAATGCAACTTTAAAACAATATACTAATGCACATTTATTGATGTTCAATGACAAAAGTTAATATTAAACATCTGTTAAGCATAAGAAAACATGAAAGTTTTACCCAAAAATATGGGAACTGTTCATTAATGCAGTTACTGTTGAGAACAATTTGGCAAGATATAGAAGAGTTGGAGAAATTTACATTACATTGCTTCATAATTTTTTAAAAATAATAAATATTTATAAAGATAATGCTAAATGCAATGAGAACCATTGGAGCAAATGGATGGAAACAGTGCTTTGTATTTACACAAGCAGTTGTGTATTTTCATAATGAAGTGAAATGTACCATAAAGCCATTAGAAGTTATATGTGTTGCTATAGATATATTGCAAAAATTTTAGTGAAAAGTATCAAGTTGAAGCATAATACAGTATGACATCAATGAGTTTTAAGTTTAAAAGTAATCTGATGGTCCTCAACATTATTTAGTTAAAATATACATAAGAGAATAAAAAGCATAGAATGGAGGGATATATTCCAATATCTGAATAGTGGCTTTCTCAAAGAAAAGATATTTTCAACAAACTAAATCCAAAATGAATTGGTACCTGTGGTGATCTGATTCAGGTGAGCCCATAAACTTATGTGTTCTGAATGCCTGGGTCCCCAGATGGTGGCAATTTGGGAATAGGAACCTCCTGGAGGTGGTGTACTATTGGGGGTGGGCTTATGGGTATTACAACCAGCTTCCACTTGGCAGTATTTGGCACACTCTCCTGCTCCTTTTGTCTACCTGATGTTGGCCAGGAGGTTATATCCAACCTCTGCTCATGCTATCATTTTCCCCTGCTATCATGGAGCTTCCCCTCAAGCCTGTAACCCAATATAAGCCCTTTCCTCTCATAAACTGCTTTTGGTTGAGTGCTTTCTGCCAGCAACCAGACGCTGACTACAACAGTACCATAGAAACCTTCCTCTTGGACACTAGACTAAAAGATACAACCCTCAATAGGAGTTCGGGGCATCATCAGGTAAGAACAGCCCTGGAGATGGTGGGATGAAGCTTAACCCTAAAACATTTGGCTCTGGCTTATAATTCCTAGTACCAGAAATCAGTTATAACTCACATTGAGATGTTGGTCAGAGAGAACAAAGAGGTGTCCGCCACCAAAAAAGACAGCTTGTATCAAAGCGTATTGATTACCTGCCTGAGGTAAGAGGTAAGACCCTTGTGGTAGTTTGAATATAATATGTCCCCCAATATATTCAGTGTTTTATTAGTTATAGTTTGCATCTGCAATCACCTTGCTAGAGGCAGTGTCACTGGGGGCCAGTCTTAAGGTGTGGTGGGTTTGAGATTCCATTGTAAAGATATGCAAAGTGTGCCTGATAGGAGTTCCTGAAGCTACTGTGGCTGGGCTGTAGTTTTGCTCTGTGTGCTGTGTACCTGGTTGGTTTTTCTCTCTTGCTTGGCCCTGTGAAGGCAGGCCAGCTTCTTCTGCCATTATGGAACTTCCCCTGGATCTGTAGAGCTTCAATAAATAATATCCCTTCCTCCATAACTGTGCCTGGTCTGGAAGTTCATCTCAGCGAACCTGAAGCTGTCTGCTACAACCCTGTTGCTCAAGACATCATATGCTGCTGATAGAGCACTTAGAGATCTGGCTGGAATCTGGAAACAAGCCAGTTCCCACATGGTTAGCCTGTGTAGTACTGGTAAGTGCTGCCTGAGCTGCTGGGATAAAATGGTCAACAGCAGTGTGAGCAAGCTGGGGATACTGCTATATTACAGCAACCAGCCTGATAAGATGGGCTCACCTGTGCAATGATAGTACCACCCAGCCTACTTGGGTAACATATGGCTGTCTGTTTGGAAAGGAGCCCATAGCTGGAACTGGAAACCAAGAGAGAACCCTATGGAGACTAAGATTATGGACTCTTAACTACAAGCTCCCACTAGTCTTTGGCCAAAAGAGATGCTACACCTGTTAGAATTTCTCTAAATTAGCAATGCTTATCCTCTTTAACCTACACTGACCTTACTCTCCATTTCTTTTTCAGAAAGCAGTGAGAACCAAGGACAACCAAAATCTAACAAGACAAGAAAATATGGCTGACTCCCTGTCAGGATGTGAACCACCCCTCCTCTCACATTAGCTAGGGCCCAGGTAAAACAAACAAACAAACAAACAAAAAAAAAAAAAAAAAAAAGAGGAATTGGTGAGATGAGTAAGACTGCTCCTTCCACAGTGAGCCTGACAACCAATGCCATGATGGAGACAGACACTGAGGATACTCAAAACACACCAAAGCAGAAATCCAGGTGCTGCTGAGAGCTGAACACTAAAGTAAACCTAAAACACATCCATCATAGTTCAGGGAATTTTGTGGAAGAGGGATATAAATATTGTAAGAGCCACAGGGTGGCAGAGAATATCCAGAGGCATTGCCCACATACAATGATTGACAGCTGCTCTCACAACTCAAAAAACCCACAAGCTCATGATGAATACCAGAAATCTCACTAAGGATGGCCCTCAGTGGAATGGGGGCATGGAGGAAGGAAATGATGGTTATATATATATATATTTTCAAAGGGTGGGTCATGATCTCAGGTATACAATACTTACACAGATCTGTCATTTTTCAAAATTCTGATCTGAAAAGGATATCTATGGATTTGTTAATTATGAACTTAGGGTATACAGGTTATTTCTTTAATAATTGATACTAGAAATGTTTCATTTAAATTTTGCTCTTTTTTATTGATAACAAAGTACATACAGAGAGAAAATTTTTTTCAGGATGAATTTTATTGTTTAACATAAAAAATATCTTAAGATATTCAGGAAAAGAGAGGGGAAATGGAATATTTTGAAGTATTTTTAGTGAATATAAGAGTGTAATTTATAACTGTGGGAATTAACTCTTTAAAGTGACAATTATTAGATTTCAAACCTCCATATATGAAAGCTTAGCTGAAAAAAATTAAATTTAAGTGATTTTGTTTTATATGGGCAAAAGTTAAGATATCAGAGAAAAATACACACCACTGACTTAACTTATTTATTTTCAGAAGAGCAAATTAGATGCACAGTGTTCACATGGCTTCTCAAATTCTACCTTGACTCTTTTCTCACCAGTCTCTCATATCTAATGTCCTTGTATATTCCCATGATTTTTATTCCACAGTTTTAGAATCTTCCTATATTAATAGAATTGGTTGAATTATCATTTTTTCATGAATTTCACTAATATTTAACTATTAGCATAATGTAAGATTCATCACATATAGTAACAGTCAAACAATTTTCCATGCTTTCAAATATTTATACAACAGTCTGCTATTTTCTTACTTTTTAAATTTCCATATGTGCATGGATTATTTTCAACATATCTTTAAAAATAATAATGTGTTTCAATTACTTCACGGATGCTAATTTCTTAGTGTGCCTTTTATAATTCCGTGTCATTAAAAAGTTAATTAAGATTCATGAATCAATAGCAAATATTTATCTAACTCATTCTCTTCCCGGTTGTGTCTGAGTTAACTGAAATAAATCATATGTTTTCTTTCATTCTTTCCCCAAAGAATTCGATCACTTGCTCTGTAATTTCAACATGACTTCTGTTTCTGCTGTCTGCCAATATTCCTTTCTGCTTCAGGGCAAGGTCTGTGTACAAAGACATGATATTTGACGAACAAACTAGATCTCACATATTCCCATGATTAGTTGTATTAGTTCTTAAGCTATTATATGCCTTCTAAAATTAAGCTACTAAAATACAACTCAGAGTGGTTACTTATTCAAATAGCAATGAAAAGAAAGTTTTAAAAACCATTACACATGAATAGTTGATATTCAAGCATTAAATACTAACTATAGTTCAATCTGTAAGCTTTAGGAAGTAGGTTACTTTTAGTCAACTATTGATAAGTGTGTGACCTATATGCATTTTTTTCTAACTAGTTGTAGGGGAGAGTGCTATGCAGAGGGAGGGAAAGATAGAGTGAGTGAGGGAGAAATATTAGCTTGTGTCTCTTGGTTACGAGGTTTCCACTATTCCATATAATATCTTTAGATTCAACTTCATTTGGACAGTTGGGTAGTTGCTGTATATTTCAAATTTGCTTCATCAAAATTAAATAATGAGGCAAATAAATAATAGATTTTGTAGAGGAAATCAAGAAGAGTAAGACATTTTATTTTGGTTCTTAGGAAGTACAAAACCAAATATCAGTAATTCCACAATTAAAAATATGAAGTCCTGGGCTGGAGAGATGGCTTACCGGTTAAGGCGCCTACCTCCTAAAGCCTAAGAACGCTGGTTCCAATCTCCAGCGGTTCCAATCTCCAGGTCCCACGTTTAGCCAGATGCAAAGGGATGCAATGCCTTGCTTGACCACAAGGGGGTGCATACATCCAGATTTCATTCACAGCAGCTGAGAGGCTGCTGGTGCACCCATCTCTATCTGTCTTCCTCTCTCTCTCTCTCTCTCTCTCTCTCTCTCTCTCTTTCTCTCTGTCTCTCTCTGTCTCTCTCCCAAAAAAAAAATATGAAGTCCTTTAAATATGTGTACTTTGTATTACTTGTTTTACAAATATTTTATACAAACTGTTAGATATAAATGTAATTGAGAAGCTTTGTAAGTATGTACACATATAAATGAGTGTTTAATGTCCTCTGTGTAACAAGAGAGGCTACTACTCATGCTGGATGTACTGTAGAAAGATATTTTCATCTATACCAGGCAATTTTTTCATTTCTTATGTTTATTATTATTATTATCATCATTATTATAATTATTATTATTATTAACAACATGTTTTGAATGGATACATCATATGTTGTTACCCTCTTTTCCCCCTTGCCTGGCCCCATTGCACTGGGGATGTGCCTCAGTGGGGTTGCAGGTATTCCACATGGGGTTGTAGTTTATGAATTATGGGAGCAGTAGTCAGTAACTTTTGGGGAGAGGGAATGTCTCTGGGCATGATGTCTCAACCTGTAGCATTTATAATCTTTCTACACCCTCTTCTGCAAAATTCCCTGAGACATGGTGGATGAATTTTAAGTCTACTTCAGTGATGAGCTCTTAGGAGCCTCTGGATCTCTGCTTTGGTAGGTGTTGAGTGCCCTCAGGGTCTGTCTCCTTCACCTGGCACTGATTATCAGGAACAACATGGAAGCAGCGCTCTTACTCATGTCCCCAATTCCTCTGTGGTGTCAGCTGTGGCTTGGCTGAATTGTGAGGTGTACTTTATCTTGTCTGGTGTCCCTACTTTCTGAAAAAGAAGAAAAGGTTCTCCAAGTGAGAAGGAAGTGAGCATAGTTTCAATAGCATAAGAATTATTAATTTAGAGATAATTTGATATGTAACCCCTCTTTTAGCCAAAGGCTAGTGAGAGCTTGATACTAGAGAACATAATTTTTATCTCCATAGGATTCTGAACTGGTTTCCAATTCCAGACATGGGTTCCTTTACACTGAGCAGATTTCTTCGTCAATCAGAAAGCTATTGGCTACACACTGAGGCTGTGTGCCACTATTGCACTGGCATATATATCATGTCAGGGTGTTTGCTTCTGAGCAGCTTAGACCTATGGTTGCTCAGACCATTGTTGGCCATTTTCCCCCTGTAGCTCATGTAGCACTTTCAGGCACTACACAGGCTGTGTAGGAACTGGCTTTCTTCTGGATTCCAGCCAGGTCTCTCCATGCTCTGTGTCAGCAGCGTATGATGTCTTCAGCAATAGGGTCTTAGCTTTTGCCTCAGGCAGATAATCAAGTGCTTTGACAGAAAGCTCTCTTGATTTGGGGACCTCATAGTTCTCTCCAATCAACAGCTCAATGTGGGTAACAACTAATCTCTGGTACTCGGAGTTATAGGTCAGAGACAGAAAAAAAATTTCTTTTAAGCTTAGGCTTCATCCCACCCTTACCAGAGCCCTATTTGTCAGGTTCTCCCTCATTACTCCTTTTGAGGGTATATCTTTTAGGTTATCTTCAAGGATAAAGGTTTCTATGGTATCAGCTCATTTTTGATGTAATTTTGTTTGTTTTCTCCTCTTTCGTTCCTCTCCCCTCAAACCCTGCCATCCCTATTGTCTGGGCCTTGAGTTGCCTATCATGTATGTCAGCAACTTGAGCAGGCCCAGGTTAGGAAGTGCAGATTAAGTGACACCATGTGGCGTTTGTCTTTCTGTGATTGTGAGTTCACTAAGCATGATCTGTTTCAAGTCTGTCCATTTTTCTACAAATTGCATTGTATCTTTTTTTCTTAATGCTGAGTAGAATTTCATTGTGTAAATGGTGTAAATGTACCACAACTTCATTATCCATTCATCTAGTGATGAGCATCTAGGGTGATTCCAGTTCTTAGCTATAATGAATTGAGCAATTATAAACATAGTTGAGCAAATATCTCTGTATTGAGGCATGAAGAATTTAGGATAAATGCCCGGTAAGGGAATAACTGGGTCTGCTGGTAGCTCTATGTTCATCCTTTTCAGGAATCTCCAAATTGATTTCCATAGTGGTTGTATAGCTTACATGTCCACCAACAGTGCATGAGGGTTTATATTTCCCCACATCCTCACCAACATTTGTTATTGTTAGATTTTTTAATGATTGCCATCCTTACTGGAGTAAAGTAGGATCTTATGGTTGTTTTAATTTGCATTTCCCTAATGGTCAGGAATGGTGAAACTTTTTCTTAAGTGTCTATTAACCATTTGTAATTCTTCTTCTGAGAACTACCTATTCAGTTCTCTGCCCCACGTTTGGAGTGGGTTGTTTGACTTTATTCTTTAGTTTTATGAGTTCTTTGTAGATTATAGATACTAGGCTTCTGGCAGTGGTATAGCTGACAACAATTTTCTCCTATTCAGTGGGTAATCTACTGGCTCTGCTGATAGTGTGTTTGTCTGTGCAAAAGCTTTTTAGTGTCATCAGATCCCATTGGTTGAGTGATTCTTTAATTTCCTGAGCTACTGGAATTTTGCTTAGGAAGTCTTTCTCCACTCGTATATTGTGGAAAATCCAGGCAAGTTTTTTTAATTAACATGTAACATCAAAGTTGGGACACCTGATCAATATTAACTAGTAATCTAAAATAACATATATCAGTGGACCAGGGTCGAGCAAATACACAGAACAATTTAAAACTGCATAATTATTTGTTTTCTGAAATAAATTTTTATTTGAATTCAGCCTTGATTTCTGACTTTTTAAAAGAAAAAATAGCAATTTTCTCCCTTAACCAATACTTGGATGTTCTTCACCCCTCCACATTGAAACAACATGCCATTTACATTTTGATGTAATTTTCAAGGTTTTTGGTGATTTTCCAAAAAAAAATAATAATTTTAACTCAATAAGCCTCTGAAATGCCATTACCAAACATCCACTTTTGAATGTGGCCAGTTCCTTCATACCTCATGGCATTTTAAATTTTCAGTAATTACCATCTAGAGTTTCAGAAATAATTTTACAATAATTGAGTAGTGCTTAAGGAGTGTCGCTTTTAGAGTGATTTTCTAGGTTTCAGGGGTCTTACATCAACAAGGTTTGTGAATCAGACAAAACGTCCAGTCTCACACTTACAAAGCAACAATGGCTTTTGAGCTCTCATCTTGACATAACTTTGACCCCTAATTCCCATGGCCACATATTATAGTAAGCACATAAACTTACAGTCTGCCTCCTAGGACTTACTTCATTAGAAATCCGCTTCACATTTTTGGTGTCAGTTTTCTCAACAGTAAAAGGAGGCATAAATCCAGCACTGTTCATAACCATGAAGATTAAATGATATGATAAACATAAAATATACTTAAAACCGAGAAGTGGCCAACAAGTGATAAAATACAACACAAGTGTTTTAAAATATATTGGACATAATGTATTTTATTGGAGAGAATTTAAAAGATCTTGTGCAAATCCTAACAGATTTTCAGAACACTTTTTTGCAAAGCTATGAATTACTACATTGATAATCATAAAATAACATATTTTTAATTGACCAAGGTTGACTACATAGTTATACCTTGAAAAAACAATAATGAAATGTTACATTACATTGTAGTGATCAAGAAGGCCGACTTTGAAAAACC
The DNA here is from genome assembly GCA_036365145.1 of Orientallactaga sibirica. Classification (NCBI taxonomy): domain Eukaryota; kingdom Metazoa; phylum Chordata; class Mammalia; order Rodentia; family Dipodidae; genus Orientallactaga; species Orientallactaga sibirica. The sequence goes on along the minus strand of JAEOAD010000019.1, from coordinate 9,605,906 downwards.
AAAAATAAATAAATAAATAAATAAAGCCAGGTGCGGTGGTGCACACCCTTAATCCCAGCACTCAGGAGGCAGAGGTAGGAGGATCGCTATGAGTTCGAGGCCACTCTGAGAGTACAGAGTGAATTACAGGTCAGCCTGGGCTACAGTGAGACCCTACCTAGAAAAACCAAACAATAAATAAATAAATAAATAAATAATAAAGAAGGCCATACAAAGAGCATGGGAATTATTCTAAATCACAAATAAATAGCATGAGCTTGCAAAAACAGGAGTGAATTAAATGAGAAAAATCAATGATATCTAAAGTGAGACATTCTACATCACATGGGTGCTATAAAACTCACAAAAAATAATTTCTATAAGATTAACCTCCATATAGTAGAATTAATTTTGTCAAATAATGTTTGCAGATACTCTATAACCTATCTCTCCCACTACTATAAAATTAAGTCCCAAGTTGACATATGAAATTTCACAACGTTATTTAAATTACAAATGCCCTTCAGTTCCTTGAGTAAGATTTTGTGCATTAACCTCTTCTATGTTTGTTGAATATCTTTATTAATCCTGGCTTTATTATTCCTGGTGATAGTACTGGGCATATATATACAGGTTAATCACTAAATATTTATTAATAGGATTATAGCCTAATAATAGTAGATATGTAGATAGATATAAAATTTTAAAATATTAAGTCAGTGTGATGGCACATACTTGTAATCTCAGCACTTGGGTGTGTGATGCAGGCAGATCCAAAGTTCAAGGCCAATATGTTATCAAGTGAGAACATATCTCAGTTTATTAAACATTAAAACATTAAGTTCTAGACAAAAGGGTGTGTTAATCTTTGTGGATAAAAGTGAAGATAAGAATAATTCCTTGTTTTTTAGACTCTTCAGACTCTGCATTGAATGGAAAATTCAAATTTAATACATTTGTGAATTAAATGAACAATCTTAGGGGCCAAGCATGTCTTTAATCCCACTACTCAGGAGGTAGAGGTAGGAGGATTGCTGTGATTTCAAGGCCACCCTTGAAATAGTGAATTCCAGGTCTGCCTGGGCTAGAGTGAAACCCTTCCTCAAAAAAAAAAAATCTAATTTGTTATATTGAACTTTTATATAAGGTGTTTTTGAATAAAATTGTTCATCTAGACAGAAGAAATGGCTTAGTGGATAAAGCCCTTCACATGCAAGCTTGAGTGCCATAGTGTGGACTTCAAACACTCCCTATAATCCTAGAACGTAAGAGGCAGAGACAGGGATCCCCAGGACAAGTGAGCAAGCTGGCTGGTGTAGCTTAATTGTTAGCTCCTGGTTCAGATGAAAGGCTACCTCAACAAAGTGGAGAGTGGTAGAGGAAGAAACCAAATTAACCCTCTCACCTCCTTGAGCACATGTGTGACCACACAATAACACAGATGTACACATACTGCACATAAATTTAAAAAATGATAATAACTGGTCCGAGGTTTCAGCCCACCCACCCTTCCCCTCCCCTCCTCTCCCCTCCCCTCAAACCCTTCCATCTCTCTTGTCCAGACCTCCAGTTGCCTATCAGGTATGTCAGCAGCTCAAGATGATCCAGGTTAGGCACCACAGAGGAGTGAAACTATGTGGGCATTTGTCTTTCTGTGATTGTGTGGGTTCATTGAGTATGATCTGTTCCAAGTCCATCCATTTTTCTACAAATGTCATTGTGTTGTTTTTTTTTTTCTTACTGCTGAGTAAAATTTCACTGTATAAATGTACCACAACTTTGTTATCCATTTATCCAATGATGGGCATGTGGGTTGATTTCAGTTCTTAGCTATTGAACCCTCAACAAGAGTATGAGGGGATCACCTGAAAAGCAAGGCCCTGGAGAGGTTGAGATGAAGCCTAACCTTAAGCCATATTTTGGTTCTGGCCTGTAACTCCCAGTACCAGAAAGCGGTTGCTACCCAAAATGAACTGTTGATCTGAGAGACCCACAAGGTCCCCAAAATAAGACAGCTTCTGTCAAAGCACTTGATTACCCTCATGGGGTAAAAAAAAAAAAAAAAAAAAAAAAAAAAAAAAAATCCCTATTGCTGAAGACACCATATGCTGCCAACACAGCACACTGAGAGACTTGTCTGGAATCTGGAAGTGAACCAGAATCCAGATAGCCCATTTAGTGCTAGAAAGCAGCACATGAGCTACTGGGGGAAAGTGGCCAATGGTTTGACCAACCAGGGGTCTCAACTACTCAGAAGCAAAATCCCTGAGAAGATGTACTCACAAGTACATCGGTGGCACACAGCCTTGATAGGTAGCCAATAGCTTTATAATTGACTAATCTGCTCAGTGGAAAGGAACCCATACCTGGAGTTGGGAACCAGATCAGAATCCTATGGAGGAAAAGATCATGCTCTCCAATGTCAAGCTCCCACTAGTCTTTGGCTAAAAGAGGGGCTTCATACACCAAATTCTCCCTAAATTAATAATGCTTATTCCATTTAAACTATTCTGACTTAACCCTCCATTGGAGAATCTGTTTTTTTTTTTTTTTTTCTTTTTCAGAAGGTAGTGAGACCCAGGGGGATAAACTACCCCTTTGCACTTCAGCCAAGGCCCTGCTGTAACCACAGAGGAATTGGGGACATGAGCAAGAAAGTAGCTTCCATGATGAGCCTGACAATCAGTACCAGGGTGAAGGAGACAGATGCTGAGGATACTCAGCATATATCAAAGCAAAGATCCAGAGGCTCCTAAGAGCTCATCACAGAAGTAGACTTAAAACACACTCACCAAGGCTCAAAGAATTTTGCGGAAGAGCAAGCAGAAAGATTGTAAGAGCCACAGGTTTGACATCATGCCCAGAGGCATTCCCTCCCCCCAATCACCAACTGCTCCTCCCATAATGCATAACCTGCAACCCCATGGAGGAGGGCCCCCAGCAGAATGGGGTAGGGACAAGGGAAAGGATTGTACCAATACATGATGTACCCTTACTAAGTCTGTCCTTAACAAAACTATTTGATTTTTATTTAAAAAAAAATCAGTTCTCCTGATTTAAAAAAAAAAAAAGTTCTATAAATCCTGCTATAGCAAACATTTACATTTAATAAGTTCCCAACTAAACTAAGTTCTACTAAAAACAATTGTAAGGCTTCATGTTCTGTGGCATCTCAGATCATGTGTGTGTGTGTGTGTGTGTGTGTGTGTGTGTGTGTGTGTGTGGATAAGAAAGAGAGAGAGAGAGAGAGACTGTGTTGTTCAAGCTAGCAAAAGTTACCTCTAGGTAGAAAAATCTGCATGAAGAGTTTTCCCACTTGAAATAACATAAAACCTAATGACTTTATAAGAAAAACACAACAAAATCTGTGAACTGTAGGCAGCAATGGGTTTGTCCTTTAGTGCTATCAGAAAATAAACCAAATCGTTGATATTGTCCACAGTTGTCACCAAAACTTGAGATGAAATCCACCAAAATGAGTATCAAAGTTTCATCTTTCCTAGTATGATGTGACACAGAGAGAAAATACATAGAAGATATATAAATTGTTTCCATATTGACTCAAATTATTACTCTTTTCAGTGTTTCCTGTATATACAATATCATCTCCTCATTTTTAATGTTTATGTTTTTAATGTTTAAGTTTTTACTCTTTCATGCATGCATATATAACACATTGAGCATGTCTCCCTTAAAAGCACAAAAATGTAAGTATTCTTCAGCAAATGTAGAGAAATTATCCTAACATTGTTGGAGATATGCTTATAAAAATGACTTACAATGGAAGCTTATTGAAAAAACAATTTCTGCCTGGGGAAAAATAGAGTTACTGCTATTGCAAAAGAATGATCCTAAAATCCAATAGATAGTAAGTTAACATAGTAACTTAAGAAACAATTAAATATTTGAAATGTGTGACCAAATCTATTAAAGAAATAAAAGCCCACTGGAAAAAAAAATGAATAAACTGAAAACTCAAGGGAAAGGCGATCTTTAGTTCCCACCAGAATTAACAATTGGACTTGATGTGAGAAAACACAAAACAAGTTACTTTCCAGGAATACACTGAATGACAAGTGGGAAAGTTCAATCCCAGAGGAAATTAGTACACAAAATTTATTTGAAGAAGTAATTATCTAAAGTAAGAAAGCCAATAAATTCTTCAAGCATTGAGATGGAATAATTTCCTTTATAAACCTCTTTTAGCTATGGGAAAAATCAAGTTCTCCACATTCTGTTTTCTATTTTTAAGGAAACAGTGATTTCTTTCATCACTCCAGTAAAATTATAAATAAAGTCTATGAAACCAGAAATCTTTCAAATGTTAAAAATCCCTGAAAATGTACTGAACATGTTGAAGATTCAATTGTTATAGAAAAAAAAGAACATTGAATTTGTCTTGATGATACTCTACAAATTTAAATTTTGAAGAAAGCATTGGTTGGGGGCTGATTTTGTTTTCTAACAATGTTAAGTATAATTGGCTAATATGTTTAGCCAATGGAAAATTTTATAGTAATCTTCTGTCCATTTATTGTTATTGGAGTCTTATTTTCAGTTAATACATAATTAAGACTTCATATGTTTTGGGCTGGAGAGATGGCTTAGTGGTTAAGGTGCTTACCTGCAAAGCCAAAGGACCCAGGTTCAATTCCCCAGGACCCACCTAAAGCCAGATACATAAGGTGGCGTATCTCTCTCTTTCCCATTTTCCTTTTTCTTTCTCTATCTTTCAAATCAGTAAAAATAAAAAATATTGAAAAAAAAGACTTTATATCCATATTCTTTGGGGAATATAAACCTAGAATTTCAAAGTGGCTAAACACATATTGTCTAGATATCATAGTTTTAAAACACATTTTAATATGGCACAAGGCTAGGAGCAAAGGTCTCTGTTATTGCGTTCATGGTAGTGTCTCTATCAGCTTAGATCAGTGTCCTTGGCTGGTCTTTTTTCATGGACAAACTCTCTTTGGAAAGGTTCTACCTGTGAGCTTTGATAGAGCTCCTCCATTGATTATTATATCAAACGAGCTAGGAGCACTTTTCTGTTACTGATTCTCAAATTGTTTCCATTTTGCTTTTTAGTTCTTCCAATAGGCTAACTAGTTCCAATATTTATATTATGTGTATTTGACTAACTACTATGGGCTTAGAACCTCAAGAAGCACACTAAGTATTTACTGAACATTCAGTAAGAGAAATGTAATAACTGATGTGTAAGAAACTCCTCTACATAGCCAAAGTCTACCCACCAATATTGAGTGATAGAATCCCAGTTGAAGTCCTCTTTCTACTAAAGTGCCTCACAGTTTTTCTATCCATAACTAAACTTACAACTTCTATTTCTTTTACTGTTTACAGATTTACTGTTGCCATCTTTAATACACTCATTTTATATTTCTCCTGGCAATATAAAAATCATATTATGGCTTTATTATTTTATATTATATTTTATTTGATCATAATCCCCTTCTACCACACTCTTTTTGTCCCCCATAAATATTACTCGTCCACTAAGTCCCTTCTTTCTAACTAGCCAATCTTCTATTTTGATATCATCAGTTTTTGCACTCCTCCATTGTTCATGACAACATGTTAATGGGTCCAATATTGTGTAGGTCTTGTGCTGGTACCAACAGCTGCTTTGAAGTCATGAATGCATTGGTCACTCTTTATCTGGATGAAAATGTTCCAAAACCCATCCTTTGGCTTTTACATTGTTTCCACCACTTCCACAACAGTCCCTGAGCCATGGAGGGTGTGATAAAGATGCCTCACTGTGATAGAAACACTCAATTGTCACTTTATTAGCAGTTAAAAGAGTGGTTATCACCATCTGAAAAAAATGAGTTTTTCTGACCAAACATAAGAGCATCACTAATCTACAGGCATAGACATAAATATTTAAGAGGCAATTTTATGATTACAACATATACATGTAGCCAAAAAACAACAGTAGCTTTCCTCCTACAACTTTTGACTTTCTTACCCATAGACTTTTGATTAGGTTTGCAGTATCAGACATGAATCCCTTCCCATGGAGTGGGCCTTAATCGCATTGCAGTTGGTTACCTCCCATAACCCACAACAGTCATGCCACTGCTCCTACAGTAAGTACATACTGTCTGGATGGTCAGCTACGTAGCTCAAAGATTTTATTGTTGAGAAAAATTGTTTATGACTTTTCTTCTCCAGAAATTTGCTTAGTGTGCGTACACACACACACACGCACACACACACACACACACACACACACACACACACACACGAGAGAGAGAGAGAGAGAGAAAGAGAGAGAGAAAGATTTTAGAATTTGGGCTGTACATGGGAGACAGGAGGTAAAACTATTTGTAGAGTAAGAGATTGCATTCAGGGAGTAATACATTAGGTCATATTTAAATAATCATTGAATTGATTCAATTAGAATACTGAACATAGCAAGGAAAGATGAAATAACTGATCACTAATATGCAGGATAAAGTGGTTTAAAAACCTAATTTTTAAGTCACATGCTATTGTTTCCTTAGTTACAGAACAGCATACCTCCACTTAGGAAACAGATTGATGAAGAATGGCTGATGTTAAAGATGTCCAAGAGATGGCTAGTTTCTAAATTTCGTAATGACAATTGTATTTATTACATTTAAATTTATCCTTGACGTGCATAAAAAGAAGAAATGAGGCTTGAGATAGTTACAGGCATTGAAAAATGTATGAAACGGCTTTTCAAGGAATGAGTTCCAGTACAACTTCAGGCTTTCTGCACTCTCCCATCCCCCAACCTTCAGAACCTCCACTGAACTCCTTCATCCCCCAGTGGCAGGGCAATCAACACAGCTGATCAGAACACCAGATCTACAGCACAATACAAAGGAATCGAGGTGGGCACTCAGCATTGGTGAGATTTGAAGCCACCCCAAAAGGTAATGAGGCCAACTGACAAAAAAGCAGGTACATAGGCCTTTAATGGAAGTGCTAATCTCTCTTTCCATGTCAGGGCAGGTTATGGCTTACATATTCTTGGTTGGCTTTACCATTCTCAAGTAAGCTGTATTTGGGGGTTGACTATTATTGCCTTAGATGCTTTCAGATTTATAGGTCCTTTGTCTTTTTCTTCTGTCATTATTGGGGGCAGGGTCTCATTCAATCCCAGGCTGACCTTGAACCCATTTCAAAACAGAAATCTCAACCTCCTAGCTGACAGGATTAAGTGTGTTCAGCAAAACACATGCTTAGGGACTTTCAGCTCTATAAGGTTATCTGTGTGTTATAATCCCCACACTTGCATACTCTGGCTAGTGCTGACCTTGAAAATCTTGAGTAAGGTAGTTTTGTACAGTTGTCATAATAAATTATCACAAATGTATTGGCTTAAAGCCACATTACATGGGTACTGTATAGTTCTAAAGGAAAAGTCTGGACTTACTAGACTAAAATCAGAGTGTCAGTGGACCACAAACTGGTACCAGCTCTAGGGAAGAATTTATTTCCTTGCTTTTTCATCTGCTAGAGGATTCTAGAGCCTGCATTCCCTGACTCATGAGACCTTCTACATCTTCAAGCTTAACAACTCAGCATATCTCTGGTGTCCTCAAAGCTTTTTCTGACCACAGGTTAGAAAGACTTCTACTTTTAGTGATCCCCATAATTACAACAGTAAAATATTTACTTTGTTTTTTTTGAGAACTTTAATATATAAATATACTGTAATTTGGTTATGTTCCCCTCACATTACCATCTTTTGTTCCCTCTCCCCACCTCCATTCCACTGAAGACTCTCCTCTTTCAAGTTACTCCCTCCTCTGATTGTCTCATTTCTTTTGTCCATCTCTGTCCTCTATGTCAAAGTGTTTATAGGCCTAGAGGGTCTTTAATTCTACTCACTTTGAAAAGACCATTTTGACTTCTACAGCAATATATTCATATGTTTAATGTATTGAAAGGGGGACATTTTCAGAGAAAGAAATATTATTCTGCCTATTGTGGTTATAAAACAACAGTCACCATCCCTCACATAAGCAATAAGAGAATGTGAGAAATTAAAGATATTATCATATAATCCAAGACTACAGGTACAAGCTTAGGGTCACAATATAAGTTTTTATATGCTAGAAATAATTTGTGAGTAATCCTAACTTCACATGTTTTTGCTAAGAATGGGAAAACAAAATGAGTAGAAAAGGAAATATAAAGTCCATCATATTGAAGCCATTAAAGACTCGTTAAAAGTCTGACAGCATAAAGCTCTCTGTGATATAAATTGTTGGAGACTCTGCCTCAGCAGATCTCAGTACTGAAGTAATAACAGCTGAATTATTGAAGAAAGCAATCGAGGTGAAACATCACCCACAGGAGGGATTCTCAACAATGATAAATCATTTTTGTTTAGAAATAACTTTTTAAACTATATTCATTAATGTATCTGAGTATGTGTGTTGTGTTCATATGAGATTTTTTATGAGTCTCCACAGATTATTTTTGTCTTAGCCTGCTTTCTTTGGATGCTTGTCCCCTGAAAGAAAAAAGTGTACTCTACATAAGTCAGCAAATCTCATTTAAGCAGTGATTTTTGCAAACATTTACTCTCTAGCTCTCTTTTACATTCTTAAAAAAATTATAGATTTCAATGAGTATGATTTTAATATGAGTTGTGCACATAACTATTTACCTTCTAGTAATTAAAACTAATTATTTAAAAATATTTTGTCATTTTAAATAATGAAACTATCATATGTTAGCATAAATAACATATTTTATAAAAAATTTTTTCACAATGAGAAAACATAAAAAGAGGATGATTATTAAATAATTGATACCAGAAGGGATCTGAAGGTATCCTGGGACACAATGTCCAGAATCTTTGTGTTCAAAGAACTAAACAAGCTACTTCATACTACCTCACTGAATGGGAGTGGGCTTTGTGCAAGCATTCAGTTCCAAAAGTGCTAAATGATTTATTTTCAGGGCTTCCTTTTCTGAGTTATGGAAGAAGAGTTAGGTGTTAGGATTTTGTTGTGGTCTGTCTTCTAGTTTGTTCGGCTTGGGATTGTTCGCTGTGGTTGTTTGAATGTAAAATACCCCCTGTAGTCTCATGTGTTTGCAATGAGACGTCATACTTAATCGCCAGCTGTTGGTGATTTTGAAAAATTGGGTCTTATTGGAGGAGGTGTGTAAATCATGTGGGCCATGGGGTGTTGTAGTCCTGCATGGCTCACTCTCTCTCCTTTCTCTCTGCTGATGTGTGGAGATGTGATACCAGGCTGTCTGATCTTTCCATTCCCTCTCCTATCCTCAACCCAGCTTCCTTGAAATTATAAGCCAAAGTAAACCCTTTCCTTCTATCAGCTGTTTCCTATGGGGTGTTCTGTCCCAGTAACAAAAAGTTAACTGCTATATTCATGGTTCATGTATTTTCCCATTATGCATCTAATTTTAAACATATGCATACCCAATTATGCATAAGCATAAGATGGTAAATAGAGAATTTCTCCTGATAGTTTGCATCAAGAACAAGTTGGCCCTCAAGTTGGCTTGTACCAAATGCTGGCTAAGGCTGACCTGGTTTATCTTTCCTTCTCCCAGAAAGTGCCTAACAACAAATTATTCACAGGTTTGGAGATGCTGAGTGCTTCCTACAAACAAGTAAGGATACTCTTCTTCCAAAGGGAAGTAGTCTACTTGCAGGACTGTCCCTAAACTTCCCTACCTACTGGTTTTTGCAAATCTATATAATAAATGATAGAATGGCAGTGAGGAGGCAACATGGTTCCTTAAATAATAAAGTTTTACATCACTGATCAACTAAGGGTCTTAAGATGTAAACTTAGTGGGCTAGGGTGTAAAAAGTACTTGACCCCACAGGGTACTACATGAAGGTGAATACTCTGCTGTGGGAGAACTGGTAGAAGACTCCTTGTCTGCACTGCTTACTGCTGCTTGTATGCTATGGTTTAAATGTGCCAAGTGTCCCACAACAATGCAGTTAGGAGCTTAATAATAGGTGATTAGCCATAAGGGCTCTGCTGTCATGAGTGATTAACCTTAATTAATGATCAAGTGGTTTCATTATCTCAGGAGTCAACTCCTTGTGGAAAGATACCTCTGAACCCCCCCCCTTTGCATGTTCTTTCTTTCTAACCCATCTTTTTTTTTCTAGCTCTTTTCTTTTAGCCTTCTGCATGCTATTGAAGGATGATGCCACAACAAGTCTCTTGACAGATATGAGTCATTTGATTTTGGGATTCTCAGGTTCTAAAATCGTGAAACAAAAAATTTCTGTTCATTATATATTATTCAGCCTCCAGTTTTCTGTTATACCAACACAGATGGAGTAAGGGGAATGAAGATCAGAAATGAAAATCAATGGCTAAAAATAGGGTACAACATATAGCATCTGAACAAATAAGTTCTGATTTTGAAAAGAAAATTTTATTTGTGAGCATGAGTTTGTGAGTATGTATGTATGTGTGTACACATGTATATGTGTGTTATTCATGTTTGGGAAAAGAACAAGAAGTTTTTAATCTCTAAACTCTTGGCATCCCCAAAAATATTTTTTAAAAACAAAAAATAAAATTCAACAATGCTTTATAACTAAGTTAAGCACCCTATTTGTCATTTTGGAAAATGACAATTCAAATAGAACATAATGCATTTATATACCCATGTTCCCAATTCAATCGATTATGTGTGCCTCCATCTTAGTTGTTATATTCTGGCTTTACTTTGAATAAAGTTAATAAGCCAGGTTATGAGAGATTATTCCAAACCTTGATATTATATATTTAGATATTGGATTTAGAATTATTTATTAGCTATAAATTAGTGATGTTAGCCTACAAGGTTATAGAAAGAATTAAATAAACAATACACTCATTTTTAAAGTATTGAACAAAAATTATATATATTGCACTCATATAAAAAACTTTTTATAATTTTTTTTCAATTATTTCAATTTGATATTATACTTGTTATTTGCCTAAAATAATTCACTCAAATTTTTAAAATGCTTTCCTTTTATTGCTAATTTTAATATATTATTTTTGTTTATATATTTGAGAGAGAAAAAGAGGGCGGGAGGGAGGGACAGAGAGTGAGAGAGAATGGACATGCCAGGGCTGCCAGCCGCTACAAAGGAAGTTCAGACGCATGTGCCACCTTGTGCATCTGGCTTACATGGGTCCTGGGGAAATGAACTTGGGTCATCTGGCTTTGCAGGCAAGTAAGTATCTTAACCACTAAGCCATAAAAGCAAATTTCTATAGATTATAAATAAAAAGTAAATTTAAAATAAAATAATTAAGTGCTCATTTCAGATAACAGTGAAATAACATATATTAGAAGATTCCTTTTGCTGAACACTAGAATAATCATGCACACACTATCTCCACAAACATGCACACAAAAATGCAGATGTATACATTTAAAAATAGTAGTGATCAACTAAAATTTGACACGCACAGTAAGGAAAACAATGTTTGACAGGTAGTATGCCAGGTACAAGGTCAAATGTGTATCTATGTGTCTTTTCACAGAGGAAATTCCCATGTGCATACCTGGGATATGGTAATGTGTTCTGGCAGAACATGCATCTTATGGTGATGAGAAATCAGAGAGTTGAATATGAAGCTTCAAGAACACTGAACATTGACAAGAGTATCAGGAATGGAAATTTTCCTAAAAATGTATGCACAAAATTTCAAAACATTTTGGAAACCAAACTAAGGAGTTGTAGGATAATACATCAAGAAACCTATCAGGGATGGGCATGGTGGCACATGCCTTTAATCCCAGCAATTGAGAGGCAGAGGTAGGAGGATTCCTGTGAATTCAAGGCCACCCTGAGACTTCAGAGTGAATTCCAGGTCAGCAAAACCCTACCTCAAAAAACCAAAAAAAAAAAAAAAAAAAAAAAAAAAAAAAAAAGAAAGAAAGAAAGAAAGAAAGAAAGAAAGAAAGAAAGAAACCTATCAGGATAGACTGTAAGCAAACCCTAGAGTGTAGCAGGAAATTCATTATCTATGGAGATCAAGGAAATAATGTAGAGTAAGAACATTAAGTTCAAAGCATCTGGTCACAACCTTAACACTTCTGATTAATCAATACTGAGCTCTATATGCCTTAAGGAGAAAATACTATGGATCTGATCAAATGACTACCCAAATATTATGGACAAATCATTTAATATTATAGCATAAAGTTTAAATAAACTAAAATAAACATTTGTTTGAATATTTAATTTCATAACTTGTGAAATCTGTACATAATTTTAACAGTTTCATATAGATGTTTTCTTGAATTATATAATTATTTTTAATAAGGTATATTTTAATAATTAATAATAATTAGTGGTTAAGTTGCTTTCATGAAAGGCTTAGGACCCATGTTAGACTCTCCAGATCCTATATAAGCTAGACACTCAAAGGTGAGGCAAAGCGCAAGGTTGCACATGCCTACTGGAGCTCAATTGTAGTGGCCAAGGCTCTAGTGAGCCACTTCTCTCTCTCTCTCTGTCTCTCCCTCTCCCTCTAAAATAAATAAATAAATAAATGAATGAATGAATAAATAAATAAATAAATACTGTTAGAAAGGTGTATAATTATAAACAAACTCACAGCTCATTCCAAATTGCATTAACTGATTCTAACGTGAGATTTCGTCTCCAGTTAAGGAAGGATATGGCATTTACAACCAATATAAATTAAAGCTAATGAAGAGGAAAATTTTATTCAGTGATAGATTTTGTTAATGATCCTCGTAACTGACTACACTAAGTCATGCTCCTCAAAAGGGAAGGGGGGGCTTGCAAAAAAAGTAAATAAAATTTATCACCAAGGAATTTCTATGTTTTTTTAATGTAGAAAAATTCTTACAATCTATCTGCTTATCTCAAAACTGTAATTACAATATTCAAGAATATTAATAAATAATTGTATTAAGAAATATGTCTCTTATTGTTTGAAGAGAGATAATTTGAAAGTGGTTCTGATACTGTATTAGTCAGGGTTCTCTAGAGGAACAGAATGGACAGAATGAATTGTATTAAAAGGGGATTTATTGGATTAGCTTACACAGTCCAGCAATAGCAGGTTGCAGGTCCGAGAGTGAAGAAACCCGGTAGCTGCTCAGTGCACGAGGCTGGAGGCCTCAGCAGTCCCAATCCGGCACTGAAGGCCTGGAGGCTTCCTGGAGAGACGCTGCTCTTCAGGCCACCCTGGTCTTCAGTCCACACTGGAGAGCAGCAACACCAAGCAGCAGGTACCAAGCAGAAAACACCAAGCAGCTAGTAGCACCGGCAGCCAGGTGGGAGAGAGAGAGCCTTTCTTCCCAGAGCTCCTTTTTATCAACCAGCCCCCTCCTCCAAGCGGGGCCGCCCACTCTGGGCCGCCCACTCTGGGGGAAGGCTTACCCCTGGGGGCAGGATTCTTCCTTTAGTTAATCCTTCCTAGAGGCAGCCTCAGAAACACACTTATGAGGAATGTCTGTGGATTCCTAAACAAATCAAGTTGACACAAACTTAACCATCACAGATACATTGGCTGAAACTGTTCCTTGAATATTTATTTTTGTCAGGATATTCAAATAATCCTCTGAACCTCACAGAACTTTGTGTACATGCTTAAAGTTCATTTTTCTTTGTTGAATGAAAGTTTGCCTTAATGTGTCCCAATGGCACCTAGAGAAACATCTAACTTTTTCAAGAAAACCTCAATATGTTGATCTAATTTTTCAATTTCTCTGAATTAAGTATAAGTAAAATAAAGAGAAGTATCATATATATATATATATATATATATATATATATATATATATATATATATATGGTGGACTTCTCCTTTATGTGCCTTATGTGTTTATAAAAATTGAAATACCGGAGCAAGATAAATATATTTTGAACACATATTAATATATCTTGAAATTTATTCTGGATACAAGATTATTACTTCTCAATGGGTTTATAACAGGAATAGTAATCAAATATGTCTACATTCTAAACCTCAGAACCTGTTGAAAGATGTAGTTTGTCAACTTAAATGCAATTATGAATTTAAGCCAAGGGTCTTGAGATGACAAAAATGTGATCAAATTTGCATGTGCACCTAATCACAGTCATTCTTCTAAGTGAGACAATGCAGGCAGCAGCAGCAGAGTCAGGAAAGGGAGATGATGCCTGTATAAACAATGGAATGATTTGACCTCTGGTGTTGGAGATAGGGAAGGAGCCAGGTGCCATGGATTTCAGATAACCCCAGAAAGATTGAAAAAGAAGGACACAGAATTTTCCCCAACATACTTAGAAGGAACACAACCCTGATTGGCACCTTGATGTTCTTGAGATCCATTTCAGCTTTCTAACTTCCAGAGCTATATAACAATAAACCTGTTCTTTTAAGCTACTATGTGTGCAATAGTTTGTTGCAAAATTGTATTAGTTAGCTTTTGTTTCTATGAGAAAATACCTGAAAAATCGACTGAAGTACAAAGAATGATTTATATGGACTCACAGTTTCAGAAGTCTTGATGCTGGTTGGCGGCCTCCATTACTTTGATTGTGTCATAAGCCAAAAGGGAGAACACTATGGAAAGTCATGATTGAATGGAGCCACTCATCATCTCATGGAACCCAGAAAGGAGAGGGAGAAAGAGCTGGAAAGGGAGAGAGACAGAAAGAGAGAATCAGGACAAGATGCAAAGATGTAGCCCCATGGACATGCCCCCCAGTTGTCTCCTTTTTCGGCTAGGTCTCACCTCTGAAGAGTCCAGTAATGCCCTAAAGATATAAGCTCATTTGTGGACATGTGCTTTCACTAGGACAGAGCTCTCATCATCTCATCTCCTCTCAATGACTGGATCTACTAGCTCGCCAAGAGGCCTCCAACATAGAAACATTTGAGAGGACATTGCATGTCCCAACTATAAATGTCTACACTTGAACCCTAAATGCTCATGTCCTTCACATAATAAAACATATATTTAGCTCATCTTCCAGTTTCCTGACTCTTAGACATTTTAACATTGTTCAAAAGTTATAATCCTGAGTCTTCTCTGAATGTCAATTCAACTTCTCCCCATAAACCTCTGTCAAAATGAAAAGCAAATTTCATACTTTCAACAAATGGGATAAATATCCCTATCCTAAAAGGAAGAAATAAGGAAACATCAAAGAAGAATCACATTGAAAATAGACCAGAGTCATCAGAGCGAACATTAAACTGTGTAGCTCCATGTCTGCATCTGGGCCACATTGTGGCATGATGCGAACACTGAAGGCCATTGACAGCCCTATTCCTCCAACCTTGCCAGCTGGCATCCATATTACCACTCTTATAGAGTGACTCTGCTCACTGCATACAGTGTTCCTTGGCAGATGCTCCACATGGCTGACATCTCCAACTACCTTTAGTCCCAATTTCATTTCCAGTTTAACCCTCAGAATGTCACACATCAGTCTCTAAAGAACTCCCGACAGGAATTTTAACATTACGATATATCACCTGGCTTTCCAAACTGTCCTTTGAAATCTGGAGGGAGGCCTCCATGACCCTGTGACTCTTGTACTCTGCAAGTCGGAACAATCCACACCATGTGGATACTATCAATGTCTTCTGCCAATTTAAGCTCCAATTGGGATTACCTAAACCACAGATGCAGTGTCCTTAGTGCCCAAGTGACTAAA
The DNA here is from genome assembly GCA_036365145.1 of Orientallactaga sibirica. Taxonomy (NCBI): domain Eukaryota; kingdom Metazoa; phylum Chordata; class Mammalia; order Rodentia; family Dipodidae; genus Orientallactaga; species Orientallactaga sibirica. Next base: position 9,590,248 of record JAEOAD010000019.1, on the reverse strand, counting down.
AATGAGGAAATTAATCCTGGGGAAACAACTCCCCAGGTGGTTTCAGGCTTTCTCCCTTGGCCATCAAGGCTCCACCTCTGAAAGTGTCCATCCCCTGCATGTAATGTCTTCAGAATATGATTCCATCAGTAGATGAGTGCATTTAACAGGGCCATCATGATCCAACCCCCAGGCAATAGTTGGATGCGTCAGCTAGGGAACAACCTTTCAAAGAGTGAAGCTTTTGAAGGGCAATTCATATCCAAACTATCATAAATATCAAAAGGAGATAAATACCATAATTGCAAGAAGCTAATATGAACATTAACATAATTCTAAAAGACTGTTAGAACTAAACCTACAGTTACCATGGGACTTAGCAACTGAAATTTTGACATTTATTGCCAAGAACTATCTTCGATAAAAATAAAAGAAACTGTAAACCATTATTCACAGCAGTTTTAATGGTAGTAACAAAACTTTGGAAAGTATCCATATTTCCTTCAATCTGTCAATGACTAAGCATATCCTGTCACGTGCAAACCCTGAGATCTCACATGGCAATTAAAGGTCCATAAGCAAACTGTTGAGACATGCAAGAATTAAGGCAAATCTCAAGGGCACCACCACCAGGATGAAAAGATACATGGTATAACACCCTTTTAAAATATTTTAAGGAATTCTATATGATATGCTTGTTTGCTATATGCCTCCTGCCATCATACATATGTAGCTTTCCTTGTTATCAAGGATCTCTAGCTGAGTGCTATATGTAAAATGATACGATAAAGTCTGTAGCACAGATAATTTTTGGTTTTTTTTGTTTTTATATAGCTTTGAATAAATGCACCTATCATTATAACATTACACTGTATAATTTATATTTTTGTAATACTTGTTCATTTATTTGCAAGCAGAGAGAGAGAGAAGAGAGACAGAAAGATAGAATGGCCATGCTAGAGCCTCCAGCTACTGCAAACTCCTCATGCATGTGTCACTTTGTGCAACTGTCTTTATGTGGGTATCGAGAAATAGAACCCAGTCCCGGACTGTATTTTTTACTATCCTAAAATGCTTTTGTTCAGCCTTCGCACCTTTACCCATGTATTTCTAGAAACCACTACACCTTTTATCAGCTCAATAAGCTGAACTTTCCTAGAATGCCAAGCAGTTTGATTCATATAATATGTAAGCTTTTTCAGAATGCTTTGTTTCATTTAGCAATATGTATTTAAGGTCCTATAATATTTTTCACGGCTTCATCATTAAATTTTAGTGCAAATGATATATGGTCTGTCAAAGAACTACTGAAGAACTTTATTCCCTCCATATTTTGACAATTATGAATAAAGATGTGGTAACCATCTATATGTAGCCCTTTGTGTGGAAATGTTTTCTTCTATTTGGACAAATGTTAATAAGTATAAGTGATGGCCTATATAATAAGAATATATTTAGTTCTGTATAAACCCATCCAACTGTCTTACAGAGCAACTGCCCATTGTGTATATCTACCATCAAGCATCAAGCTGATGAACAGTCTTGCCTGCCTTTGACATTGTCAAGGTTCTGGATTTTTTTAAATTCTCATAGGTATGCAATGGCATCCCCTTGTTTTGATTTGCATTTCTCTGATGATATATTATGTTTAGACTTCATATGCTTGTTTTCCATCTGTACATAGCCTTTGGTATAATATCTGTTAAAGGCCCATTGTGGTAGTTTGAATAGATGGCCCTCAATATATTCAGTGTTTTATTAGTTTATAGTTTGAATCTTCAGCTACCTAGCAGGAGGCAGTGTTACTGAGCAGATCTTAAGGTGTGGTGGTGGGTTTGAGATTTCAATCTAAAGATATGCAAAGTGTGCCAAGCTGAAGTTCCTGAGGTGTGGTGTGCTGTGTGGCTTTTGGTTTGTGGCTTCTCTTTCTGTGTCTGGTCCTATGAAGGCAGGCCAGCTTCTTCCGCCATTATAGATTCCTCTGGATCTGTAAGCTTCAATAAATCTCTTCTTCCATAACTGTGCCTGGTCTGGAAGTTCATCTCAGCAAAGCTGAAGCTGTCTGCTTCACCCATCTGTGGATTGTGTTGTTTATTTTCTTGAGTATTACTTTACATCTTAGATAGCAGTCAATTTTCAGAAGTGTCTTTGCAATTATTTTCTTCCAGTCTGCAACTTATCTTCTTCTTATCTTCATAATGTCCTGTAAATGACACAAGTATAGATATGAATAAAATAGGGGAAAAGAATGGAAAATTAGAGAACAATGGAGAATGCCAAGGAAGATATATATTGAGGAGGTTATTTTGTCATCATAGAGTAGTTCTTATATCTTTTTTGCCACTTTTATTAGTTATGTGTATAGTGTGTATACAGCCATGATGGTACCATTGTTAGCCTTCTCCCTGTCCTCCCCCCATGGAGATTGTGGGTCTTGCTTTGTGGGGATAGCCATCAGTTATGGAGGAGAGGCAATGTCTCTGTGCACAATGACCCAACTCATAGCTCTAACAATCTTTCCACCCCCCTCTTCTGCAAATTTCCCTGAGCCATGTTGGGTTCATTTTAGGTCTATTTCAGTGACGAGGTCTTGGGAGTCTCTGTGTCTCTGGATATTTGATTCAATAGGAGCTGAGTGTTTTCTGTGTGTCTATCTCCTTCATCCTGGTGCTGATACCAGGTTCACCAAGAAAGCAGCTCTCTTGCTCATTTCCCCAATAACTATGGCTTTAGCTAGTACACTGGTGAGGTGTGATGGGCTGATTCTCT